>CM022299.1:403064813-404264813 GCA_011799875.1 Thinopyrum elongatum | reverse complement strand
CTTCAAGACAGGAAATGTCTTCGAAGGCAGACAACCAAATACAACCTATACAGTATGCAGCGGAAGATAAACTACACTAACCAAGCCATAGTTAAGGAAATAGTACAAAGTAAACACGAAGATAAATAGCAGCTAGGTAGAGTGGATCAGAATAGGAAGACGGTGTGAAGCCAAATATGCCATCAGAGAGAATGTCTTCACACAGTGAAGTCTAACTAGGCAAGCACTCAAAGACTTCACGAGGCTAAATAGAAAGTAAAGGGTGATGGGACAGAACCAGTTGCTTGACGAAGGCAAGGATTTGGTAGACCAGTTCCAGTTGGTTAGGGAGGCTGAGATTGAACTCGGAAGACCACGTCTTCACCCTATTCCTCTTGAGCTAAGGACACTTAGTCCTCGCCCAATCACTCTGGTAAGTCTTCAAGGTAGACTTCCAAACTTTCACAGACTTCGTTCACCGGCGATCCACAATGACTCTTGGATCCTCAGAACGCGACGCCTAACCGACTGGAAGATACATAGTCTTCGGATCACGCAGACAGAAAGACTTCAGTGATGCCAAACACTCTTTGGGTTCTGGGTATTTTGGGCTTTGTCCTCGCAAGGTTTCTCTCTCAAAGGCTTCGGAGGTGGGTTGCTCTCAAACGACAAAAGTCGTGCACTAACTCTAAGCAGCCACCAATTTATGGTGTAGGGGGTGGGCTATTTATAGCCAGGAGGCAACCCGACATGCTTTGTACGAAATGATCCTGGGTCACTAAGGAACCGACATGTGTCCAACGGTCGGATTTCAAACACACGCGGCAGCTTGACTTGGGCTACAAGCAAAGCTAACTCATCCAACTTTGGATAAGATTTACTCTCATAGTCTTCACTCGAAGACATAGGATTTGGGTTGAGCATCACATCAGTGTTCTGACTCTGTTCACTTGGACCCCACTTAATAGTTCGGTGGTTCCTATGACTCAAGAAAAGAAGAAAATGAAATTACGAAAGAAACTATATCTTCACACTCCATTGTTTTCAAGTGAATGTCTTCACACGTCATTATCTTCGACGTGAATGTCTTCACGAACCACCATTGTCTTCAATGTCTTCATACATTTTTAGGGGTCATCTTTGGTAGGTAAACCGAATCAATGAGGGACTTCTACCTGTGTTATCCTGCAATTCTCACAAACACATTAGTCCCTCAACCATGTTTGTCGTCAATACTCCAAAACCAACTAGGGGCGACACTAGATGCACTTACAATCTCCCCTTTTTTGGTGATTGATGACAAACTGGTTGAAGTTTTCAATGGGGATAAAAATATGTGAAAGTTAAAGAACGCGGTCATTGGCTTCATGAAGTTGAAAGGGCTCCCCCTGAAGATGTGCATATAAGTAATTTGCCTTTGAATGCAAATGCACATGGCAGGTTCTGCTTTGTGGAGATCTCCTTCAATTCATGAATACAATTCATCATGCAAACAAAAAATGTATTGAAGATAATGACATGCACAATGAAAAATGGGCGTCTGCAGAATGCACAATGAAAAATTCATAGTCTTTATGCGGTATTTATCACCGCAAGAAAAGGTAGCAGCAAAGTGTAGCAGACGACCATCAAGACTTAAGTGTTACAACTCAAAACCAATAGTTCAGGAACGAGGGTTGCAAAACTTAACAAAAATAAGCACCCGACCCATATAGACCCGCTTGAAGACTATCAACTCATATGCTTCTCCCCTTTCGTCAGGAATGACCAAAAAGGAGTGAAGACATAGAGTGTCTAAGTGTTCCCATGAGGAGTTGGTGAAGTTGTTGGGGCAGCCGGGTCAACGTTGGAGTTGGGCGGTGCAGACGGGCCTGATGCAGAATCGTGATGAAGTGAAGCCATAGCTGGTGAAGTGGTGTCGTCCTCCTCATCAATGACTCGAGCAACAATAGTTGGAGCCGAAGATGAGTAGTCATAATCTTCAATGGACGGTGTAGGACGCCAACTTGCTGATTGTGGAGGCCTGGAGTCAAACTTGAATCGTTCAGTGAAGCCATCTGCAGTGAGTTCATCTTCAGAGCATAGCAGAGTGAGGCTCTTCCAGGCACGCCAACAGGCTTCATGAGCAACAAAGGAATTCTTGGTGGAGAGGTTGCGAATGCGATTGACATCCACAAGAAGACTTTGCATCTGACGCTTCATCTAGTCATGATGCCTATCCTGCTTCTGATGAAGAGACACTAGAAGTTCTGTGTCATTTAGAACACGAGCACGCTTCTGAGGCCTTTGAGGTACTGTGCTGGCTGTTGCATCAGTGTTGGCACGATGCGGTAGCCTGAGCTGACCGACAAGGGGACCAGCAGCAGTACCAGTGGGATTTGGCACATGAATGGCTTCAATAGGTGCTGAGAAGCTTTGGAACGCATCATTATCTTCACGAACTGGTGCCTTGGCAGGTTTGGGATAGATGGCTTCATGAGACATATCAACTTCAGGTAGAAAGACAACATGATTGCGCGTTGAAGGTTGATAGTTGATGGTGGAGTGAAGCCTAATCAGCCGCATAACCCATGGTGCATAGAATTTGAGACCAAAAAGATCAATGCCTGAAGCTGCCAGCTGACGGATGAAGAAATCTTGAGTATTGAAACGGATGCCATTCAAAATGTAGAAGACCAATGTCTTCATGGTGCCTTCAAGCTTCGCAGAAGAGGAGTGCCCTTTGATTGGCCATAGAGTATGCCTCAGAATATGATATATAGTGCAGGGCAGGTACTCGAGGTCATTTACAAAGAATTCCTTGGGGTACTCGGCTTCTACTGGCAATGGCTTCATCATGCTCAGCATTTGACTCATATTCGGCTATGGCTTCTTGAAGATGATTTCAAGTTCTTGTTCGAAGCGCCGACAACCTGGTTCATAGAGGTCACCAGGAGTGGGCAGGGGAGTAAGCTCAATGATATCTTGAGCTTTAGCTTCATGATGTACATCACCTGACATCCACTCAAGGATCCATGTCTTCGGATCCCTGTTGTAGCCTAAGATATGAAGGGTGGCATAAAATTGAAGCAAGAGCTCTTCATTCCAGTGCTCCTTGTCGACGACAAAAGGGAGCAAGCCAACTTTGTGAAAGCAATCAAGGGCTTCTTCAAGGCACGACAGTCCAGCAATGGCATCACAATACAGGCGCTTGTGTGGGAAGATTCTGTCCTGGTTGAATAAGATGCATGAGTAATAGCTTCTTTGCTGATGACTCCAGAACCTGTCAGAAGATATTTTGGGATTCTTGTAAGGATTCTTGGCCTTGTCAAAGAATTTTGTATGCTCTCTGAAGCTTAAGGCATTGAATGAGCTCTGTGTGATGATAGTACTTGGAAGCCTTGGCAATCTGGGTTTGGGCTTCTGCGTCTGAGGCCTTTGCTCGATACGGTAGTCATATTGAGGACCAGGAGCTTCTGGAGGTGTCATAATAGGCCATATGACACTGATCAGTTCGCCTTCACGATAGGCCCTTGCCATAGTCTGTGGGACAGGTGGAGCAGCAGCAACATCCGAGGTGGATGGCTGAATCTCTTCTGTGGCATTAGGGGCTTCAGGCTGCGCATTGTCTTCAGCCATGACAGTGTCATTGGCTTCAGTATGAGTGGCAGCAGCAGCATCCACAGTAGCTTCAGAGGCTTCAAGTACGCGCGCGCGCGGGGGGGGGGGGGGGGGGGGGGGGAGCAGGCACAATCACATCGGAAATCACACTTGGTTCTGTAGGGGGAATAACTTCTCTCTTCTTCTTCTTCTCTTTCCTCGGCTGATGCAGCCGGAATATCTTCAGCCTCTTTGGCTTCAGACTCTTGAGCAGTTTCTGAGGGGATGGCTTCAGGGAACACTTGACATGCTACTGAGCTTGTGGCATGCACATCTTCTTCAGGAATGCTGGACATGGAGACCGTTGGCCTTGGGCCTCTGTGAAGCCTTCCACAAGAGGGCAACGCCTGCGGTGAGGGAGTGGTCTTCTCCATGTCTTCGGGGGTTTCTTGTGGAGTCTCAAGCACTGGAGTAGTGACTTGAGCTGGTGGAGTGCGCGGAATGACTTCATGGAGCGGGGTGTTGGGGTGTTGCTCTTCCCAGAAATCATCTTGAGTGATTGGCATCATGGGACCGCCAATACTAATATGTTCACTGCTCGTGGGAGCAGGCGATGATACCGGTTTTGGCATGATCTGGGGAACTTGAGGAAGGACTTCATCATCAGCAACATTGTCTTCATGACCAATGTCTTCAGCTGCGATCGTGTCAGCAGCTGGGATCTCTTCAGATTCACGAGCCTCTGTGGTAGCAGGCTCATGCACAACAAGACGACGCTCGCGGTTGGAGGAGGCTGGTAAGGCAACAGAGATAGGCTCGACAATCAGCGGCTCTATAGGAGCAGATGAGGCAGTTGGTGCTTGGGCCCTTTTTGAAACCTTAGAAGGCTTTGTCTTCAGCCTTTTCTGAGATGGAGTGGCATCAGAGGCTTCTTGATGCTTGCGCTTCTTGGCTTCAGTCTCTGCCTGCTTTGTCTTCTTCCTTTCGGAAGTAGTAGATGGCGCCTTAGGCTTCGAGCCAGTCATGCTGGCAGGGAAGACAATGCTTGGCCTTTCCTGGCTTGGAGCCTCAGCTTCAGCTTGTGTTGGCTTCTTCTTCTTAGCAGCCAACTTGGGGTCAATGCCTGGACGCCCAAGTGCTTTTCTCTTCAAGGCTTCATTGTGAGCCTGAACACATTTCTCAGTGTAACATCCCCACTATCACCCTACAGTGATCTCTCTCTAACAGTGGCCATGTTACCATGATCACTCAGTCAATCTGCCCCTTATCCAAAATCAAACCCAAATTCAAATTTGAAATGCAAGTCAAATAATTATTTCTTCAAACAGCAAATCAAAATTGTTCACAATATTGCAACTAATCCAGAAGCAATTATAAAAATATAATCCACATTAAGTGAATTAGTTAAGTCACTCTAACAACTTCAAACAGTACCAAAACAGCACCTCTTTAATCCATTTCATTTAATGCAGAATTCAAATGAAATCATTCTGGCTCCAAACCATTTTATGGCAGTGCATAATACTGCATTGTATTTATGTGGCTAGGTCACATATTTTAGAAAAGTCAATTAGTGGCCTAACAATTAGTAAAACAGAAAGAATAAAAGAAAAACCAAAAAATTAAACGAGAAAAAAAAGAAAGATGCCACTGTGGACTGGGCCTAAGTGCACAGTGCACTCAGCCCAGCCCACCAGGCCCACCTTCCCCTCCTCACTCTCTCTCCCCCGCGCTGTCGACTCGCCTGTGGCTGCGCCAGCATCCACAGGCGAGGAGGCGACACCGCGGCACCCACCGACAGCGGGAGGATAAGGGCGACTCCCAGGCCCTTTCTCCCCCGGTCACCTCCCCCATTCGCCACTCCTCCTTTCCTTTTTCCCCCGCTCGGCTCCCTCTCCCCCAAACTTGCCGAGCGACGGCGCTGCCGCGTAGCTGCACCACCGCGGCCGCCGTGCCTTCCTCGCGGCTTCATTGTGTCCAGCCACTCTGCCTCGACGCCGCGCGATGTTTGCCCCAACCGCCGTGCCTCGGGGAGCTATGCATCGCCCGGATTGAGCCCATCGGCAAGCTCTCTGCCGCTGGTGAGCTCCGTCCGCTACGGTCGTTCGGCAGCTACTAAGCCTTCCAAAGAGCCTACATGAGCTCCCTAGGTGAGCTACGGTCATCCCCTTCCTTAGCTGCGACGTCGTTCGCCCCCTAGCCATCGCTCCTGACGCGGCCGAGCTCAGCGCCGCCGAGCTCATCGCCGGTTGTGTTTCGGTGATAGAACGCCCGCGCAACGGTGTCCCTCGAGCTCACACGCACGCGTAGATCACTCCTCCACCTTTGGTTCGAGCTGTTGCACGCTGCTGCTGCTAGTTCTTTTTTGACCGAACGTCACCGCCGTTGCGGCTCACCGCCGGCATCTTTCCGGCCTCCCCTGCTGCGGCCGACGCCACCAAATGACGTGGCGCTCGATGCCCGATCGAACGCAGGTGACCGCGCTCAAAACAAGCCATTGTAGCGCGAACCCGACCGTCTCCGGCGAGGAACCGCCGCGGATGCGCTCGTCGGAGCAGCTCCGGCGGCTCCGCTGAGCTGGCGTCGCGTGGGACCCGCTCGTAGTCTTTGACAGTGGGCCCCCAGACCCACTTTGACCCAGTTGACCATGGTTAACTGCGGTCACTATTCACACTAGCCGCTGACTAGTGGGTCCCGCTGACTTAATTAGCGTTAAACAAATAATTAGAGTCCTGTTAATTAGCTACTGACACTGACAGTAGGCCCCACCAGTAGATTAATTAGATTAATTAGTTTGTTAGTCACCGAGTCAATGACAGGTGGACCCCACCAGTCAGTTTGACCAGTCAACTGGTCAGTTGACTGGCTGATGCAGAGATGACCTCATGCTGACGTCATAATCCATTTTAGACAATTTCTGTTAATCTGAATAATTCCAGAAAATGTTTTAAACTTTAGAAAATCATATAAAATAAACCATAACTCGGATGAAAATGATTTATATATGAAAAACGATCAGAAAAATGAGACAAATCCGAATATGCCACTCACATACCTGTCAGCCCCCTCTAACATGATGAACATGAAACTTTCCTCTCCGGTTCATCTAATCGATAGATACCCGGAGCTGGTAAAACACCTCCAGATGTTTTCCTCTCCGACTAACATGCGTAACACTGCGTTAGATAACCCCTAGCATAGCCATTTGCGTTGTCGTGCTATGTGATTACATTGTGGCTGTGTATTTATCTGTTTCCTCCCCCTCTTCTCCCCGATAGACTGCGAGAGCGCTGATGATCCGGTGGAAGACTACCTCACCGTAGAAGATCCACTTTTGTCTGCAAAGCTTCCAGGCAAGACCCCCCTTTTGAGCATACCGATATCGCCTATTCTTCTCTCTCTTATGATGCATTAGAAGTTGCTGTTGTTACTGTTATCCTACGTCTGCTGCATAGCCTGTTTATTGTAACCTGCTATTGTTACCTACCTACTTATCCTAAACTGTTTAGTATAGGTTGGGTAGAGACCCATCAGAGACCCCACTTTATCCCGACTGCCCCGCTGGATTATGAGAAGACCCGATCAACGGGATTGAAGACCAGGCCCCGGCACCGCACATCACTTCCCCCTTAGTTGCTCGACACTACTGGGTTACTATCGAGTGCCGAGGGTGATACCTCGTCAACACTACTGATGATAACCTTGTAGGTTAGTTAATCGGTCGTGGTCAGTGAGGGTGATTCCTCCTACACCACCCTCGATAACGACGTCGTCGTGCAACTCCTCAAGAGTGGACCTCGAGGGTGATTCCTCCTTCGTTCACCTTGACGACAACATCAGGTGGAATTCCTTCAAGGGTGATTCCTCAGGGTTCCCCTTGGTGTTAGACACACGGTTACTATGGTTACTATGACTTCACACTGAATCATGTTACTAAAGACGGGTCAGCCCTGAGGGGTACCCGCGCGAGCATAATTGCGAAGTAATGTGGAGATGGGTTGACCTGGAAGGTGCCCGAGAGATGAATACGAGGCGTGGTCGGGCATTCTTAGCCCTTGCCGCAAGTCCTCGAGACGGGGCGACGGGGTCACATCTTTCGTGAGCCTCTGCTCGTTACCGCACTACCAACACACTAACGGTTTGGATATTTGATCCGAGGGGCCTCTGGCCTGATAGCACTAACCATCACGTGGGCATAGTATGGGCGTTCTGTGTCATATACTTCAGCCGGAGCTTTCTAGACATCAGCGACTGAGCGGCGCACGCCGAATTGGACTGGTTAAGCCTGCGCTTGTATTAAGGGGGCTAGGTCTGCTTTCGGCCGCCTGACGCAACGTGCAGGAGTTCCCGGGGCGATGGCCCAAGACCCCTGGGGGCATAGGTTAGTCTGGCGTGCTGACCTCTCTGTTAAGTTTTTGGTCGGGTTGCGGCGTATCGTTTAGCCGAGGCCGGGCATGACCCAGTAAAGTGTGTCCGGCCGGAGTTAAGCGAGCGTGGTGGGTAAGTTGGTGCACCCCTGCAGGGAAGAACTAATCTATCGATAGCCTGTCCTACGGTAACGGACACTCGGAGTTGTATCCCGATCGGTACAACTAGAACTGGATACTTGTGATGAGAACTAGACAGTATGGCTCTGGGATTGCTTTCTCACAGGGAGTCGAGGAAGGATCTCTGGGCGAGGTTGATAACACTACTATTATTACTTTACTTTATGCTAATCTGCACTCTTCTAATGCTGCAAGACCGCTGAAGATGCTAGTCTTCGATAGGACTAGGCTCTCTCTCTCTCTCTCTATTCTGGCATTTCTGCAGCCCAATCCACCTATACAGCCTTTCTTTGATAATGTTGCATATGTAGTGTAGATCCTTGCTTGCTGAGTACTTCGGATGAGTACTCACGTTTGCTTTGCTTTCTTTTTCTCCCCATATCCTGTTGATGCATCCAGATGATGGAGCCCCCGAGACTGTTGCCCCCGCCGATGGCTACTACTACTACCCTCCTGGCGAGTACTACTACGAGGAGCCGACAGACGACCAAGAGTAGGATTCAGAGGGTCCCAGGCAGGAGGCCTGCGCCTTTCGATCGTAGCTTTTGTTTTGCCCCGCCTTCTTAAGGCTCATCTCTATTTCTGTAATATATCTGTACTCAGATATCTGATGCTTCCGCTGATGCTTGTTTGCCATCGAGCTATGTATTCGAGCCCTCGAGGCCCTGGCTTGTAATATAAAGCTTGTATGACTTTATTTATGTTTTAGAGTTGTGTTGTGATATCTACAAGTGAGTCCTTAGGCTTGATCGTGTGCATTTGCGTGTATGGTTAGTGCACGATTAAGCCGGGGTCGTCACACTCAGCATAATATTTGAGGCGCTCTCGGGAGCCCTTGGCTTCATCATGACGCTTATGGAACTCAGCCTTGAGATCTGCCATCATCTTCTTGAAGTTCTGAACATCTGTGACACTAAGTTTGGCCATGTGCTTCTTGAAAACAACTTTTTCATCGTCAATCTTGTTTTTCTGCTCAATGACCTTTTGAGCAATGGCAAGCTCTTTTGCAATGCAGCCTTGGAACGTCACACTGATGCCAATGGGAAGCTACAGATCATCAATGGTAAGGGAAGTGTCTTCAAACCATTCATCAATAAAATTGTTTAGAATATCAGCATCAAACAGAGGCAAATCTTTGAATATTTCAGCCTCCTGTTTGCTCTTGATCAGCAGCTCAAGGGCATCATCAGTGAGATTTTCATCACTGGATAGATCTATTACATCCTCATCATGGTGCAGGATGCTTGCTGGAGTAAGGCCTTGCCCTGAGATCTTCTTAGTCTTCATAGAGGTACGAGACAAGTCTTCAAACTGCACACTGGATTCAGGAGGTGCAGATTTCAATGGCTTCACTCTTGAAGCTTTTGGTGCAGCAGTAGTCTTTGAAGCCTTTGACTTATTCACTGGCTTCAGGGGCTCTGGAGCTGCAGTTTCTTCCTCGTCCTCAGCAGCATCTTCAATGCTGGCCCTCTGTGCTGCACAATGTGCCAGAAATGAGTCGAAGTCATTGAATGGGCCAATGATATTTGGTTCGGCCTCACGGCTGCCATCGGGCCTCGGGGCAGCAGGACCTGGGTTGAAGTCAATCCCGAAGTCCTTCTTGTTTTGAACTGCTGAAGCTTTAGCAAATTGGAGATTTGCTTCAAACAGATCATCCTCACGACACCATCGAAGACTAGATGGGTCGACATTCTCTGGCATTGGTCCTCTGACCATACAAGGAAAGAAGCCTCTCTGAATGGCTTCAACCTTGGTCTTTGGGTGTAGTTTTCTGTACACAATGTTAGCCCAGGGTGGTCTCATAGCATTCTTGTCTGCGTCCTCTGGAGTCACAAAGTGGTACAGAAACCACTGCTCTGCCCAATACCTTCGAATCCATTGGACGCGAGATTTGCGCTCACCATAGGTCTCTTCAGGATCAGACTTGTACATTTCATAGAGATCTGGTGGTAGGTCCTTTGCAGTGTTATCACGGTGCTGTCTGCCACCTTTCTTTGCAGATTTACCACTGGCCATTGGCTTCACAAGGCTGATTGGCTTCACAAAAGTGTTAGGATTCGCTCCGCTGGCCAGACAAGAACTGGCTTCAGGCGATTCAATATGATGCTGTAAGAATTCTGCAAATGAATGCAGACTATGAGAACCAAGTGACTCGCCCACAGACATGTATCTGTGACAGCATTAGAGATGCAAGGGAAAGGGAAGAGGTCATATGCATTCTCAGAGGATTTTGAAGATAAATCAGTTTCAAGACATTGACCTCATAGTGGGAAGACAATCACTTATCGATGTAAGTTGGTTCCAGATTTGTACGAATCCATGAATAACTACAAGTGAGGAATCTAACTAGTTGTGAAGCATAAGTGAAAGCACTTGCAAGTTATGAGATGCAGAAAATGAAAGATCCAGATTTGGAAGTGAAGAAACAACTTTCTGAAGATATAGAAAGTTTTAACAGATCAAACATGCGGTAAGAATAGACTTTTAATTACTGCTCACGGAAAGACGAAGAACTGCTAGACGAGGCGGGATGGAGGCCGAGTAGTTCGATCTTCCGCGCCCTAACTTGGCGGCGGAAGACACCTACGGCGGCGGCGGACGGAGAAGGACCGCGACCGGAGTGACGACGACGATGGAGAAATCGCGACAGCGAAGCGCTTCATCTCCGGCGACGACGGAAGCTAGCGATGGCGTTAGGGTTTGAGCGAGACGGCGAATGAGGTAAGATTTAATGACCGCAGGGGGCTGGGTATTTATAAGGAAGGGAGCGGTTGAGTGAATTTACTCAGCTGCCCCTGGCGGTTCACATCTGAGGGACACGTGGCACGCATGCAACAACTTAAATGTTGTGCCACGACCCCACGCGCGCCCGGTTTGTCGGGTGGTCATTCCGGCTTCTCCGAATTCAGGCAAAAGGATAAGAATATTAAAAGCATTTTAAATGTTTGTCTCTTAATCTTCGACTGACAAGGACACAGTGAAGGCAATCGACACGTGTCAACAGAATGTATATGAAGATTTAGAGAGTGTAGGAGAGATAAGCACAGATGGGGTTAGGATCCGATCACATTCACTTAGTGCAGAAAATGGCAACTTGAAGACAAAGCTATACGTGAATGATGTAGAGGATAGAACATACATATATAGGCAATGAAGATCAAATCAAACATTGTGAAGATAAATCATGAAGATAAACCAATGTTGAAGACAAATCAATTTTGAAGATAATGCAATATGACGCCAAACATAAATCTTCAAGAAGGGTTGGTGGTGGCGTTACCCACTGTATAGGAAGTATTAGACCCAGACACGGTGCACAATTATCGTGGCGCTCCGAAGTCAATTTCTGCATTAATGTATTCACACTTACTGTGTATGTCTCCATGAATTGAAGACATACGTTACTTTGTGTGTTGCGCACCCAAGTCATCAATATGCATAAGCGTTAGGATGTGTGTCCATTCACTGGATATTCGAGGATTCTAAGATATTTAGCTCACACCGCAGCTTGCAAAACCTTTTCTCATCCAAGGGATTCATGAAGATATCTGCCAATTGCTCTTTAGTGTTGACTTGAATGATATCAATGTCTTCCTTCAACACATGGTCTCTGATAAAGTGATGACGGATCTGAATGTGCTTTGTCTTCGAGTGCTGAACTGGATTGTGAGCAATCTTGATGGTGCTTTCATTGTCGCAGTAGAGGGGTACATTCTTCATGTTGATGCCATAGTCCTTGAGGGTTTGCTTCATCCAGAGAAGCTGAGCGCAACAAGATCCAGCAGCAATGTATTCAGATTCAGCAGTGGAGAGTGATACACAGCTCTGCTTCTTTGAAGACCAACAGACAAGAGATCGTCCAAGAAAATGACATGTGCCTGATGTAGACTTGCGATCAACCTTGTCACCAGCATAATCAACATCTGAGAATCCAACTAGATCAAACTCTGAGCCCTTTGGATACCATAATCCTAGCGTTGGGGTGTGAGCCAAATATTGAAGTATTAGCTTCACCGCGAGGTGATGCGACTCCTTTGGTGCCGCTTGGAATCGGGCACACATGCAAACGCTAAGCATTATATCTGGCCTAGATGCACATAAGTACAATAAAGAACCAATCATGGAGCGGTATACCTTTTGATCGAACTCTTTATCATTGTTGTCGGGGCCCAATTGACCTTTGGTTGGCATTGGCGTCATGTACGCTTTGCAGTCTTGCATTCCAAACTTCTTCAGGCAATCTTTGAGGTACTTTTCTTGTGAAATGAAGATGCCATTCCTCTGTTGACGGATTTGAAGACCAAGGAAGAATTTCAGCTCCCCCATCATGGACATCTAATATTTCTCTTGCATCATATGCCCGAACTCATCGCTGTATATTTTGTCAGTGCAGCCGAAGATAATGTCATCCACATAGATTTGACATACAAACAGTTCTCCATCACATGTCTTCGTGAAGAGAGTGGGATCTAAGGAACCAGGTTTGAAGCCTTTGCTCTTCAGGAAGTCTTTGAGTGTGTCATACCAAGCTCTATGTGCTTGTTTGAGGCCATACAATGCCTTGCTGAGCTTGTAAACCATATCGTGATGCTTTGGATCTTAAAAACCAGGGAGTTGAGCTACATATACTTCTTCTTCAATTTTGCCATTGAGGAAGGCACTCTTCATGTCCATTTGATATAGGAGGATGTTGTTGTGGTTAGCATAGGCTAGTAGTATGCGAATGGCTTCAAGCCTAGCCACAGGAGCAAAGGTTTCATCGAAGTCAATTTCCTCTACTTGAGTGTAACCTTGAACAACAAGATGAGCCTTGTTTCTGACAACTTGACCATGTTCATCTTGTTTGTTGTGATAGATCCATTTGGTGCCAATAATATTGTGCTTGCGAGGATGAGGACGCTTGACTAGCTCCCATACATTGTTGAGCTCAAATTGTTGAAGCTCTTCTTGCATAGCTTGAATCCATTCTGGTTCCATAAAGGCTTCATCAACTTTCCTGGGTTCGGATATAGAGACGGATGCAAAGTGCCCACAGAAGTTTGCTAGTTGTGTAGCTCTTGATCGAGTAAGAGGTCCAGGTGCATTGGTACTACCAAGAATCTTCTCAATCTGAACTTCATTGGCGACTCGAGGATGTACAGGGTGAAGACTTTGCTCTTGCTAATTGTTATCTTCATTTTCAGCATTGTCTTCAGTCTCAGCATTGTCTTCATGTTGAGTAGGAGCAGGAATGACAATTTCCTCTTTAGTTTGTTCCTCGGTGGGTATGATCTCTCCAGTACCCATTAGCTTGATAGTTTCACTAGGAGAAGCTTCATCTAGCACATTTGGTAGGTGCTCTCTTTGCGACTCGTTAGTCTCATCGAACCGCACATCTATAGTTTCAACCACTTTATAGTGAAAGAGGTTGAAGACTCTGTAGGTGTGCGAGTCCTTCACTACAAAAAAATACACTTCTGTGATGATACGTGTTTGTCACAGTAGGTCACATTTTCTGTCATGCATGTACATCCATGACAATTTTATGACAGAATCAAGATAGTCATACATGTGCTGTCGTAGAAGTGTTCCATGACAATACCAAAATTATCGTCACGGAAGTGTTCACTTCCATGACGATAAATGACGCGTCATGGAACTGCTTTTGTCAAGGGTAACCAACATGTGGCATCTACCGTAACGGGTCACCGTTAAGCTACCGGGTCCCGTTTTGGATCCGATAACCCGTTAACAACAACGACCAATGGCGATTTTCCATGTGTAAAATTCTCATTGGCCGGAGGAAACATGTGTCAACTCGTCATTGGGTTAGATAGGCGCCTATGATATGTCGACACGTGCGACGGCCCAACACTAGCCCATTTAGCTTACAAAGGCCAACCCGTTTGACTTGGTCAAAAGCTAGCGGGCCGGCCCATGAAAAGCCTGTTAATGGTCTGTTCGCATATAGCCCATTTTACGGCCCGGTAACTCATGGCCCGTTATGGCGTTCCCGAAATCGGCCCAACAACGTCATGTGGGCCGTCTAGTATAATACCAGCCCGTTTCATTTTTGGCCCATGTATGGCCCACGACGTCTTTCGGCCCATATGAGGCCTTTCGTATCTTTGGGCCCTTTAATGGGCCGCGGTGACTCTGGCCCATAATAAACAGTAAATTTCTTTATGCCCAGTAATGGCCCATGATTCACACACTACTGTAGGATGCTGCTAACGTGACACTACGATCAGAGACCCTTTGACGAAACTATGTGCGATGCATTAATCGCAAACGGGGATGTAAAAAAACCGTCAAAAAAGATGCAAAACGTTTGCGATGGCGGAGACATCAAACACGGTTCAGATTTTAGTTACGTGTGCGATGCGGGGCATATGGTTGATCCATACGAACTATTTGCGATTAGACAAAACAACAGAAACAGGCAGCCATATCAATGTGTGTGAGATATACGGCATACAGTTCGCCCCGATGAACTGTTTGCTATTAGGGAATGCAACAGAAATGGTCAGCCAGATCAATGTGTGTGTGATATACGGCATACGGTTCACTCGGACGAACTGTTTTCGATTAGGGAAGAGAACAAAAATGGTTCAACTTAACAAGATGTGTGTGATATGTGGCATACAGTTCACATAGATGAACTGTTTGCGATGAGCCAAAAGAACACAAACAATTCGTGTAAACAAGATGTGTGTGATATGCAGCAAACAACCCGCTTGGATGAACTGTTTGCGATGAGAAATTATAACACAAACGCTTACTATAGTTAGTTCGTGTGCGATTTTGTTTGTACAAAAAACTTTGAAAAATGCAAACTAGTTGCTTGCGGTGGCTAGGAGTATCACACACGATGCGTCTGCGAGTACTCGTGTGCGATGATTAGTAAGTTACACATACGTTTCCTTATGTTAATACGTGTGTGATAAATAACACGTGGCACTGCATACAGTATTCGGGTTGTGTGTGTGCTCCACTTAGTCTTCCCGCGCTCCAGCGAATGCTTCCCGCGCTCCACATGGGTGAATTGTAAAATCCACGCCTCTTCCCTCATTGGTTTCCCGCCACCAGCTAATGGCTTGCTGCATATAACCCAGGCAGCAACGCACCGTCGCGACACTCTGCGCAGATCTAGTCCTCACCCATCTACCATTAGTTATTCCAAGCATGCCAGGCAACGACCAAAGCTTCGACGTCGACCCCTACCTGCATTACATCTTCGGTGAGGAGAACGAGCTGGAGCAGGTCAGGGAGCAAGAGCTTCATCGGCCGGTGCAGGCACCATGGCCCATCGGCAGCGATATCGGCGTGACAGTCCTTGGGCGCACAATCGACATATTGCAGAGGAGGTGTGATGAGCAGTTTGCCATCCACCGTGCAAAAGATCCAGAGCTGCTCAGCGGCATGATCGACGACCCACCCAAAGAGCCGCCGTCACCAGTGCTCATCGAGAGCCTGATGCCCCACAAGGAATGGGCAGAGGACCTCTGCGATTCAGTCAAGACACAGCCAGCGTGTGGCTTCATCATTGCCCGCGGCGGCCGTGTCAACCTCGATCCCGACGATGTGGTGGCCAGGCTCGAGCGCATCCTTGGCGGAGTTGACGTCCCCGACGAAGTAGAACATCGCCAACGTGATATCTTGAGGATGCAGGTGATGGACGGAATTTACTACCAGGCCAGAGACATGGAAATTGAGCGGTTTCTCGTCACATTGTAGATTACAACGCAATAAGTAATTGCAAATCTGTTCACACCGATCAAACTAATATTTGTTCACACTTGGCACCGGGCTATAAAAACTACCCACTCAAAAATTACTTCATAGTTCCTCTCCTCATCACCCACAAAACTGGTCTTTCCTGTCAAGTCATTCCTCCATGACCGGTAGGAGGTGTTTCGGGTGGACATATAACCAGGCAGCAAAGACCAAGGCTGCGGAAGCACTAGAGAGGTCCCACCGCCAAGCGGCAGCCGCAACAGAGATGTCCCGGCGCGCCACGGAGCCCTCAAACAAGCTCTCACGGGCACGCGAGGGCTCTCACAAGTGCACTCGCCGCGTCGGCGATCACGACAAGCAGGCGTTGCTGAAGTCCTTGGCCGGCGACGACGACATTCTCGCTGGCCTCATTAAGCAGCAGGAGCTGGTCGATGGCTTGATGAAGCTGCTCGAGATCAGCGATGCTTCGGTTGAGAAGGCGATCGGCCTCATCGAGCAACTCATGGGTGACAATGCGAAGCTCCTCAAGGCGCTCGCCGAGAAGGAGGAGGAGGCCACCGGCTGGAAGATGCTGCATGAGCAGAGCAGTGCCTCGGGGATGACGCTGACAACGGTCGTCGAGGAACTGATGGGTGACTTGAGGAAGCTCCGGATCGAGCGCGATCAGGAGGTGGAGGAATTCGTGGATGCTTTCAAGCAAAGTTGTGAGGAATTGAAGAAGGAGCTGGAGGATGCCGTCACCCGGCGATCCATCGAGGAGTAGAGATAGTAGCGACCCAGATCGTTGTCTACGATTTCCTTCTTCTCTTGCCCCCGTGTCTTCCGGGCTTTGCCGTGTGGCATTTTAAATTATCCGGAATATGTAAGACAATTATTATCCGCGCCATTGTAAATTTGTCGTCGTATTATCCGTTGCCATTTTATTTGTCGTCGTATTATCCGTTGCCCTATGTGGCATTTTAAATTAGGCTGGAATATGAGTTGAAAACACGAACAAAGCAAATGCTAATGTTGAGCGGGGCCATGGGATCACAAGCACACACCCTCCGTCCATGTGCTTTAATTAACCGCGTGTTAAACAGCGGCTCGGCCGCCATTAATGGAGAAGTTGTGAGCGAGGCGGGCGGCTGGTGGATGGAGGTCAAAGAGCTCACTTTTCGGTGAGCATGGGCGGCCTTGCCGCTCGCATGTGTCCCGTCGAGCCTGCGAGGTGGACAGGATGCACGCGTCTCGTTGAGCCCGCGCGGCGGACTGCTCGCACGCGTCCCGTCGAGCCTGCACGGCGGACTTCTCGCGCTTGTCCTGTCTAATCAAACAGCTGCACACACGCCACCGAGTATGGTTAAATTTTGGCACAAAATACAAAGATGACCAATGAACGAGGACGGAGGTAGTACTATCCCATAAGAAAAGAGGGACGCGTGGCCGCACTTAAATGGTTACGGGAACACACAGTTCATATAATACAACTGTTTGTGATATTAATGTGTCAGCTATGTGTTTCAAAAGGACTTCGTTGGCTATTAATGTGTGCGCCTTGTCTCAAACTGGACGATTTTTTTACCACGGCATATATGTGCCATGTCATGAAACCATGCCAAGTTTCATGTTTTTTGGGTGAGTTTTCGATTTACTGGGATTTAAAAACCGAGATTCTCAATGTTTCAGGACGATGAGAAGTTTGTAATTCATTCCCATTTCTTCAATGAGACCTAAACATGCACCCAATGACACATGTACGATTTTCCACCCATTTTGCTTCACTGGAGCATGTGCTTGTAGTTCAAATTTGAATTATGGACTACATTAAATGCCTAGAAAACTCAATTAATATATAAAATGGCCAAACGAACCCTGAACAGTTTCAAATTTCAGCACGACACTCCTGTTATTCTATGTTGCCTGTAGAAAACAAAGTTCAAGGCGAGAAGCGGCAGCGATTATCGTTTCGCCCACATGAGGGGCATGTTTCCCTACCGGAACCACGAGGGTTGCGAGAAGCTTCGGTTTGTAAGAGGCTTGTAATATAGCTTGGCCCAAATTGGACAATTATTTTACCACGACATATATGTGCCATGTAGTGACACCATGCCAAGTTTCATGATTTCTTGGTGAGTTTTGAATTTACAGAGATTTAAAAACCGAGATTTGCAATGTTTGTGGCCAACCCAGGACGCCCAGATGGTTGAATTCATTTCCATTCCTTCCATGGGACCTAAACATGCACCCCAAGGACACATGTACATTTTTTCTAGCCATTTTGGTGCACTGGAGCATGTATTTGTAGTTCGGATTTGAATTATGGACATTAAATGGCTAGAAAACTCAATTAATGAATAAAAAATGTCAAACGAACCCTGAATAATTTCAAAGTTCAGCGCGAATCTCCCGTTGTTCCATGTTGCGTGTGGAAGAAAATACAAGGCTAGAAGAGGGAGCGATAATTATTTCACCCACAAGGGGGACACGTTTCCCTATCGAAACCACGAGGCTTCTTTGAGAGAAGCTCCGGTTTGTTAGAGGGTTGTAATAAAGCTTGACCCAAATTGGACAATGTTTTTACCATGACATATATGTGCCATGACGTGACACCATGCCACCTTTCATGACTTTCTAGTGAGTTTTGGATTTATGGGGATTTAAAAACCGAGATTCCAAATGTTTGAGGACGAGCCAGGACGCCGGTACAGTTGTAATTCATTCACATTCCTAGCATGGGACCTAAACATGCACCCAAGGACACATGTATAATTTTTCTAGCCATTTTGGTGAAATGGAGCATGTATTTGTAGTTCAGATTTGAAATGCCTAGGAAACTCAATTAGTGTATAAAAAGCCCAAACGAACCCTGAATAAGTTTAAATTTCAGCACGGATATCCTGTCGTTCCATGTTGCCCGTAGAAGAAAATACAAGGCAAAAAGAGGTAGTGATTATCGTTTCGCCCACAAGGGGGACACGTTTCCCTACCGAAACCATGAGGCTTCTTTGAGAGAAGCTCCGGTTTGTAAGAGGTTTCTAATAAAGCTTGGCCCAAATTGGACAATGTTTTTACCACGACATATATGTGCCATGACGTGACACCATGCCAACTTTCATGACTTTCTGGTGAGTTCTGGATTTATGGGGATTTAAAAACCAAGATTACAAATGTTTGAGGATGATCCAGGGCGCCGGTACGGTTGTAATTTATTCCCATTCCTGGCATGGGACCTAAACATGCACCCAAGGACACATGTATAATTTTTCTAGCCATTTTGGTGAACTGGAGCATGTATTTGTATTTCAGATTTGAATTATGGACATTAAATGCCTAGGAAACTCAATTAGTGTATAAAAAGGCCAACGAACCCTGAATAAGTTTAAATTTTAGCACAGATATCCTGTCGTTCCATGTTGCCCGTAGAAGAAAATACAAGGCGAAAAGAGGCATTGATTATCGTTTCGCCCACAAGGGGGACACATTTCCCTATCGGAACCACGAGGCTTCTTTGAGAGAAGCTCCGGTTTGTAAGAGGCTTGTAATAAAACTTGCGCCAAAATGGATAAAAAAATTTCCTCGACATATATGTGCCATGTCGTGACACCATGCCAAGTTTCACGATTTTCAGGTGAGTTTTGGATTTACGGGGATTTAAAAACCGAGATTCTTCTCACAAAATGTTTTCAAATAGCACACGGTTCACTCATGAAAGCCGTGTGCCTACTAAACCATGGCCGATGCCCCCCCTGCTGCGCGCGCGATCTGAGTCGTGCGTTCTGATTGGCCAGAACCCAAACCCCACGGATCGTACGTCTGCACCGTTGGATGCTCCCAGATCGAACGGCAATCCTCACCCCTTTCGACAACACATGCAGTATATGGGTGAGCACTGTGCGCATGCGTAGTGCTAGCTCACGCTTTCTTCTCTACTAAGTTTTCTACATTAATGTTGTTACATATCCAAACGCGCTACCGTTTCCCGCCACTCCTCTCATCGGTTTCCCGCCTCTTCTCCCATCATTTTCCCGCTGCCATTGTCAGTGCTCATTGAAGGCTAGGCGGCAACACACCGGCCATGTAAATATCGCACACAGTTTCTAAAAGCACAAATGTGTGTGATAGGAGGGAGTAGGTCCCATAGGGTGACCAGCGTGAAACGCCTTAAAGGCAAGGAGGCAATTCCTAACAGCAAGGGGCGGCTTTCCATCCACTAGCCTAGTCGAATAGAATGCAAAAGTTAAGCGTGCTCGGGCTGGAGCAGTCTAAGGATGGGTGACCTGGTGGGAAGTTGCATATCTCAAGCTTCATTTAATTTGTAGACTATGTTTTTATTGGTTATTTTTTGCTCTAAAAAATCAAAGAAGGATTGACTCTATAGTGACCTGTCATGGCGATTATATAAACCATGGGATCCTTGTTTTGCTAATTTGTAGACTATGTTTTTATTGGTTATTTTTTGTTCTCAAAAATCAAAGAATGATCGACATCTGTAGGCCCACACAAATTATCCCTTTGACTCAACGCACGAGAAGGGTTTACTCTTTGCTCCGTGTGCCATGTTAGAGCAAATCAAGTTTCAGCACATGCGTTGGACGGCACCCGGCCCCTGCCCCCCCATCCGCCTCGAAGTTGCGTTCCCGACATCGTGCGTCTTTAACCTGGCCGCGGCGGGTACGATGTTCAGTTTGTAATGTTACTGATGTAGTTGGTGCCCCATCAAACTTGTGCTTTCGGGATTTGAACAAATCACACACCAGACCCATACAATTTGTTCAGGTCGCATGCAGGGTATAGGTGGCCGGGTGTTCTGATCAAGCATGTCTCCCTTGTGCGGTTTATAGACGCCGCACATATCTGTGGGCTCCCCGAGGTATATATATATTATATTTGACCAATAACAAGGGGGGGCCCATACAATCTATCCCTTTGACCCAACAATGAGAAGGGTTTGACCATGATGGTTTTCTATTGCTATGTGTGCCATGTTAGACCAAATAAAGTTTGAGCGCATACGTTGGACGACACCCCCCCCCCGCTGCCTCAAAGTTGGGAAACCGACATCGTACGTATTGAACCAGGCTTGGGGTCGGGTACGGTGTTCAGTTTGTAATATAGTTGGTGGCCCATCGAAGTTGTGCATTCGGGATTTAAACACATCACACACCACCGTACCCATACATATTTTTGGGTCGCATGCAGTGTATACGGGGTCTTCTGATCGACCACGTCTCCCTTGTGCGGTTTTTTGTGATGACACACATATCTGTGGGCTCCCCGAGTGTATATATATCATCCCTTTAACCGATAACGAGGGGTATGTGTTGGCCATGAATGGATTCCTCCTAGTTCGTGTTAGGGCCGGTCACCGTCACATGTCGTTCAACCAAAGCTCGAGCTCATGCGTTGTCAGGATTCCCTCCCACATGCTCGGATTGCTGGGTTCGACCTACACCGTACCCTGCGTATCTCGTCCTTAACTACCTGGCCTTCATGGTTGTTGTCTGTATCGAGAGGTAGGCACCACATCTAAATTGTACTTTATTCTATATTGAAAACACACATCACCCCTTCCAACGTACATCATTTTGGGCCGCATGCAAGAGGTGCTGGTTTTGTGGTCCCTCTCATGCGGTTTTTTATGATGGTTCAATCTATTGGCCCAAGCGGTTTATCGACAACAACAGTTGTCGTTTAACCAAACGATAGATTCACTGGTCAGTCTTATGGTAGGTCATATCGACATGCATATATGACCAAAGTATCATTACGCGCATCCGCCCCGCTGACACGAAGTGGGAGGTGGGTCAAGCACCCTAGCTAGCTATGACATTATGTCATTATAGATATATCCAAGGGTGCTTTCAGGTTTGTGAGGCAGGTGCCACCAAAGTTGTGCATTGTGTATTTAAAGTTTTAAACATCACACACTATATTCCTACATATATTTGGCCACTTCCAGGTGGTTCTTGACTTCTGGCCCCTCTCATCGATCTTCGACGACGCGCCCAACCGTGGGCCCGTGATAACCCACAAGTATAGGGGACCAGTTGTAGCCTCTTTCGATAAGTAAGAGTGTTGAACCCAACGAGGAGCTAAAGGTAGAACAAATATTCCTTCAAGTTCTATCGATCACCGATACAACTCTACGCACGCTTAACGTTCGCTTTACCTAGAACAAGTATGAAACTAGAAGTACTTTGTAGGTGTTGTAGGATAGGTTTGCAAGATAATAAAGAGCACGTAAATAAAAACTAGGGGTTGTTTAGATAAAGAAACAATTAAGTTAGTTTAATGAGTGTGGAAAAGTGGTGGTAGGAGTTGCGGAATTGTCCCTAAGCAATTGACTATGTTACTAGACCGATAGCAAGTTTTATGTGGGAGAGGCCACTGCTAGCATGTCATCCCTTACTTGGAATTCTATGCACTTATGATTGGAACTATTAGCAAGCATCCGCAACTACTAACGTTCATTAAGGTAAAACCCAACCATAGCATTAATATATATTGGTCCCCCTTCAATCCCGTATGCATCAATTTCTATGCTAGGCTGAAGCTGCTATCACCCTTGCCCTCCAATACATAGTCCTATCAACATACAACTAACCCTATGGTGTGATCCACAGGCGCGCTCATATGATGGGCACCAAAGGACAGCAACATAACCACAAGCAAATTAAACCAATCATAGCAATTCACCAATCTCCGATAGGACAACAAAAATCTACTCAGACATCATAGGATGGCAACACATCATTGGATAATAATATGAAGCATAAAGCACCATGTTCAAGTAGAGGGTACAGTGGGTTGCGGGAGAGTGGACCACTGAATATAGATGGGGGAAGGTGATAAAAATGCTGGGGAAGATGACAGAGGTGTTGGTGTAGATCGCCGTCACACGATGATTGCCTCGACGGCGTTCCGGCGCCACCGGGAGAGAGGGGGAGAGAGCCCCCCTCCTTCTTCTTCTTCCTTGATCTTCCCCCTAGATGGGAGAACGGTTTACCCTCTGGTGCATGGCCTCCATGGTGGCGGAGGGGCGGGAGCCCCTCCGAGATTGGATCTCTCTCTCTCTCTCTCTGTTTCCTTCTGTTTCTGCGTTCTCAGATTCTGGCCTTTCACCGTTTCTTAAATTCCTGGAGATCCGTAACTCCGATTGGGCTGAAATTTTAACACGATTTTTATCCGGATATTAGATTTCTTGCGGCCGAAGAAGGGCACCAACCGCCTTACGGGGTGTCCACAAGGGCCCAGGGCGTGCCCCCCCTGCCTTGCCGCCGCCTCGGGCATCGTCTCGCGTTGATTCTTTTTCCCAAAAATCACATTTATTCCAAAAAAAATCTTCATAAGTTTTTATCATGTTTGGACTCCGTTTGATATGGATTTTCTACGAAACAAAAAAACATGCAACAAACAAGAACTGGCACTGGGCACTGGATCAATATGTTAGTCCCAAAAATAATATAAAAAGTTGCCAAAAGTATATGAAAGTTGTATAATATTGGCATGGAACAATAAAAAATTATAGATACGACGGAGACGTTTCAGCATCCCCAAGCTTAATTCCTGCTTGTCCTCGAGTAGGTAAATGATAAAAAAGATAATTTTTGATGTGGAATGCTACCTAGCATAATCTTGATCATGTAATCTAATCATGGCATGAATATTAAGACACGAGTGATTCAAAGCAATAGTCTATCATTTGACATAAAGACAATAATACTTCAAGCATACTAATAAAGCAATCATGTCTTCTCAAAATAACATGGCCAAAGAAAGTTATCCCTACAAAATCATATAGTCTGGCTATGCTCCATCTTCATCACACAAAGTATTTCATCATGCACAACCCCGATGACAAGCCAAGCAATTGTTTCATACCTTTAATGTTCTCAAGCCTTTTCGACTTTCACGCAATACATGAGCGTGAGCCATGTATATAGCACTATAGGTGGAATAGAATATGATGGTGGAGGTTGTGTGGAGAAGACAAAAAAGGAGAAAGTCTCACATCGACGCGGCTAATCAATGGGCTATGGAGATGCCCATCAATTGATGTCAATGCAAGTGAGTAGGGATTGCCATGCAACGGATGCACTAGAGCTATTAGTGTATGAAAGCTCAAACTGAAAACTAAGTGGGTGTGTATCCAACTTGCTTGCTCATGAAGACCTCGGGCATTTGAGGAAGCCCATCATTGGAATATACAAGCCAAGTTCTATAATGAAAATTCCCACTAGTATATGAAAGTGATAACTCAAGAGACTCTCTATATGAAGAACATGGTGCTACTTTGAAGCACAAGTGTGGAAAAAGGATAGTAACATTGTCCCTTCTCTCTTTTCTCTGTTTTTTATTTTTTTTATTTTCTTTTTCTTTTTGGTGGGCTTCTTTGGCCTCTTTTATTTTTTCATTCCGGAGACTCATCCCAACTTGTGAGGGAATCATAGCTTCCATCATCCTTTCCTCACTGGGACAATGCTCTAATAATGATGATCATCACACTTTTATTTACTTACAACTCAATATTACAACTCGATACTAGAACAAAATATGACTCTATAAGAATGCCTCTGGTGGTGTACCAGGATGTGCAATGATCTAGCGTAGCAAAGATATCAAAAAACAGACAAGCCATGAAAATATCATGCTAGCTATCTTACGATCATGCAAAGCAATATGACAATGAATGCTCAAGTCATGTATATGATGATGATGGAAGTTGCATGGCAATATATCTCGGAATGGCTATGGAAATGCCATGATAGGTAGGTATAGTGGCTGTTTTGAGGAAGATATAAGGAGGCTTATGTGTGATAGAGCGTATCATATCACGGGGTTTGGATGCACCGGCGAAGTTTGCACCAACTCTCGAGGTGAGAAAGGGCAATGCACGATACCGAAGAGGCTAGCAATGGTGGAAGGGTGAGAGTGTGTATAATCCATGGACTCAACATTAGTCATAAAGAACTCACATACTTATTGCAAAAGTCTATTAGCTATCGAAACAAAGTACTACGCGCATGCTCCTAGGGGGATAGATTGGTAGGAAAAGACCATCACTCGTCCTCGACCGCTACTCATAAGGAAGACAATCAATAAATACCTCATGCTCCAACTTCGTTACATAACAGTTCACCATACGTGCATGCTACGGGAATCACAAACTTTAACACAAGTATTCTTACCAATTCAAAATTACTCACTAGCATGACTCTAATATCACCATCTTTATATCGCAAAACTATTGCAAGGAATCAAACATATCATATTCAGTGATCTACAAGTTTTATGTAGGATTTTATGACTAACCATGTGAATGACCAATTCCCGTCGACTCTCTAAATAGATATAAGTGAAGCATGAGAGTTTAATTCTTTCTACAAAATATATGCCCACGTTCTAACAAATATAAGTGAAGCAAAAGAGCATTCTACAAATGGCGGTTTTCTATGCATAGAGAAACAGGCAATCCAAACTTCAAATGATATAAGCGAAGCACATGAAGCATTCTATAAAGCCATACTCAAAAGATATAAGTGAAGTGCATGAAGCATTCTATAAATCAACCAAGGACTATACCAGCATGGTGCATTATTAAAATAAAAATAAAAAGCACATGACGCTCCAAGATTTAGGCATATCATGTGACGAATAAAAATATAGCTCCAAGTAAAATTACCGATGATCGTTAGAAGAAAGAGGGGATCCTTCCGGGGCATCCCCTAGCTTAGATGCTTGGGAGCCCTTGAATGTTACCTTGGGGTGCCTCAGGCATCCCCAAGCTTTGGCTCTTGCCACTCCTTATACCTTCATCCATCGTGATCTCACCCAAAACTTGAAAACTTCAATCACACAAAACTTAACAAAACCCTCGTGAGATCCATTAGTATTATAAAACAAATCACCACTTTAAGTACTATTTAAAACCCATTCATATTTTTTTTTGCATTGTAGCTACTGTATTATAACTTCTCCATGTCTTATACCAACGATACAATCCATAGTTCCATCAAAACAAGCAAAACAATGCATCAAAAACAGAATCTGTCAAAAACAGAATAGTATGTAACAATCTGAATATTCACTATACTTATGTAACTCTAAAAATTCTGAAAAAATAGGAAAAAATAAAAAAAATTCGTATCAGTACTTTGTAATTTTTTTAGAATTTTTGCACATTCCAGTAAAAAATGTAAATTCACGCACTATGGCAAAAGTTTCTGTTTTTGCACTGCACACACCAAACAAGCAATCTAATCATCCTAAAGGCAAATCTTGGCACATTATTTTATAATACAATAGATTTATACAAGGGGATAATTATTTTTGTTGAAAAGTTTCTGTAATTCAAGATTTGCAAAGTTTCCATGGGCATGAACAAAGTTCAAGGCATGCTCCCACTTTAACAATGCTCGTCTCTCTCACTTTCACTTTTCTTTTTGAAAAAGTTTTAGGTTCCCCTCTTTATTTTTTTTGTTTTTAAACTTTATAAAAGCACTCAATAGAATAAAATGACACTCTAAAACTTCTGGGTTGTCTCCCTGGCAGCGCTTTCTTTAAAGCCATTAAGCTAGGCATAAAGTGCTCAAGTAATGGATCCACCCGGATCCCAAGGTATATCAAAGCAATTTTTAATTAACAGTGATTTGTACTTTAGTAGTGAGCACAAAGTAACATATATCATGCAACAACGAAGTCTAACTCTCTTCCTATGCGTCAGCATGTCATAAAAGAACAATTCATGCACACGTAGTAAAGGACGATACATAGCATAAACAGTTTCTTGCAATTTTATCGTATTCGAAACATAGAGAGGCGGAGATGTAGTTCCTCTCTCATAATAATTGCAAGTAGGAGCAGCAAGCACATGCATATTATAATTATCAAAATCATCATGTGTAGTAGTAAAACGCAACCCATCAATATAGTCCTTAATAAGCGCAAACTTCTCCGATATAGTGTAGTTGGGAGAATTCAAAAAGATAATAGGACTATCATGCGTGGGTGCAATAGCAACAATTTCATTCTTAACATAAGGAACTATAGCAAGTTCATCTCCATAAGCATAATTCATATTGGCATCATGGCCATAAGCATAGCAAGCATCAATTTCATCAAAAAGGGATATTTTAAACGAATCAAAGGGATCATAGCAATCAACATAGCATTCATCCTTCGGTAAGAACGAAGGGAAATTAAACAATGTATGAGTTGAAGAGTTACTCTCATTAGAAGGTGGGCACGGGTAGCTAATCCGCTCTTCCTCCTTTTGTTCTTCGCTCTCCTCGTCATCTTTTTCATCTAATGAGCTCACAGTGTCAGCAATTTCTTCTTCCATAGTTTCCTGCAAAATATTAGTCTCTTCTTGGATAGCGGAGACTTTCTCAATAAATGCATCAATATCGGAATTGTATTCATAATTTTCATAGCAATATTTATGTATAGCATAATTTTCAGGTCTGTAAATAGCATCATCATAATTTTCACACTTTTCAAACAAAGATTCAATTTCATAAGCACCCTTAAAAGCAACAAATTCTTCTATTCGTTCCACATCATAGTAATCATATATACCATTAGCATAAGAAGCCAAGGTTTTATTATCATTAAATTTACATGAAAAGAGAAGGTGTGGAGCCTTCATCCTAGAGCAACAAGTATAACCATATCTCAAGCATAGTTCCCGAGCATACCAATGCAGCATATGAATTTGATCCCATAATAGTTTCCCTTTTTGTATCAAGCGATAATCCCTAAAGTATTCACGTTGATCCAACGTGTCTCGCATTATCAAGTTGAATGGGGTTTTCTCAGGATTATCAAAGTGGTGCATAATATTTTTCACATAACGATCATCGAGGGTTTTAGGAGGTTCCCCATCTCCATGAGTAGCAGGTACACCTAATTTTTTTTGGTATTTAGTGTTCCATATCCATAACTAAAGATAGAGAACAACTAAGAATAGCAAATAAAATATACTTAGTGATAAAGCAAACAAGTACACACGAGAATATTCACCCCACGCTATTGCTCCCCGGCAACGGCGCCAGAAAAAGGTCTTGATAACCCACAAGTATAGGGGATCAGTTGTAGCCTCTTTCAATAAGTAAGAGTGTCGAACCCAACGAGGAGCTAAAGGTAGAACAAATATTCCCTCAAGTTCTATCGACCACCGATACAACTCTACGCACGCTTAACGTTCGCTTTACCTAGAACAAGTATGAAACTAGAAGTACTTTGTAGGTGTTGTAGGATAGGTTTGCAAGATAATAAAGAGCACGTAAATAAAAACTAGGGGGTGTTTAGATAAATAAACAATTAAGTTAGTTTAACGAGTGTGGAAAAGTGGTGGTAGGAGTTGCGGAATTGTCCCTAAGCAATTGACTACGTTACTAGACCGATAGCAAGTTTTATGTGGGAGAGGCCGCTGCTAGCATGTCATCCCTTACTTGGAATTCTATGCACTTATGATTGGAACTATTAGCAAGGATCCGCAACTACTAACGTTCATTAAGGTAAAACCCAACCATAGCATTAATATATATTGGTCCCCCTTCAATCCCATATGCATCAATTTCTATGCTAGGCTGAAGCTGCTATCACCCTTGCCCTCCAATACATAGTCCTATCAACATACAACTAACCCTATGGTGTGATCCACACGTGCGCTCATATGATGGGCACCAAAGGACAGCAACATAATCACAAGCAAATTAAACCAATCATAGCAATTCACCAATTACCGATAGGACAACAAAAATCTACTCAGACATCATAGGGTTGCAACACATCATTGGATAACAATATGAAGCATAAAGCACCATGTTCAAGTAGAGGGTACAGTGGGTTGCGGGAGAGTGGACCGCTGAATATAGATGGGGGAAGGTGATGAAGATGTTGGGGAAGATGACAGAGGTGTTGGTGTAGATCGCCGTCACACGATGATTGCCCCGGCGGCATTCCGGCGCCACTGGGAGAGAGGGGGAGAGAGCCCCCCTCCTTCTTCTTATTCCTTGGCCTTCCCCCTAGATGGGAGAAGGGTTTCACCTCTGGTCCATGGCCTCCATGGCGGCGGAGGGGCGGAAGCCCCTCCGAGATTGGATCTCTCTCTGTTTCCTTCTGTTTCTGCGTTCTCAGATTCTGGCCTTTCACCGTTTCTTAAATTCCCGGAGATCCGTAACTCCGATTGGGCTAAAATTTTAACACGATTTTTATCCGGATATTAGCTTTCTTGTGGCTGAAGAAGGACACCAACCGCCTTACGGGGTGGCCACAAGGGCCCAGGGCGCGCCCTACCCCCTGGGGCGTGCCCCCCTCCCTTGCCGCCGCCTCGGGCATCGTCTGACGTTGATTCTTTTTCCCAAAAATCATATATATTCCAAAAAAAATCTCCGTAAGTTTTTATCACGTTTGGACTCCGTTTGATATGGATTTTCTGCGAAACAAAAAACATGCAACAAACAGGAACTGGCACTGGGCACTGGATCAATATGTTAGTCCCAAAAATAGTATAAAAAGTTGCCAAAAGTATATGAAAGTTGTATAATATTGGCATGGAACAATAAAAAATTATAGATACGACGGAGACGTCTCAGCCCGCGCGGTCAAAGTTGTGCATTGGAATTTTGAACATCATAGACCACCCTTTCAACTCATATATATATATTTGGGCCACATGCTGGTGTGGCTGTCTTCCGACCGTGTCTAACGTTTTTTTTGCTGCAAAGACTCTGATGACGCTCAACGGACACGGGTATAATGTCTTAACCGTGTGCGATGCAAGTGCGCTATGAATTGCCACGACTACGCAAGCGCGAGCAAAGGTGGAGGTACTGGCTCAACCGTGTGCGATGCAAATGCGTTGTAAAATCACCACGACTGCGCAAGCGCGAGCAAAGGTGGAGGTACTAGCTTAACCGTGTGCGATGCAAGTGCGCTGTAAAATCACCACATGCGCAAGCTAAAGGCGGGTAGTTTATTTAGATTGAATTCCACGTCTGCGTTTGAAAATTAGGATGAACCGTGTGCGATAGACCAGCTAGCTAGAAATCTAAAAACAAACTACCTGCCTTGAGCGTTGCAAAAATCGGCGGTTCCGCCACTTTCCCTTATTATCATACACGCATATTCTTATTGGACCGTGCACGATCTTGGGTACTCCCGCCCCGCATCAATTCCTTTACCCAAATTTTAGTAGCCGTCGTACTTCAACCATCACCCACACTCCTCCAGCACCGACCTTATAGTAAAATTGCAGTAGCCGAGGCATTTGAATCGTCGCCCTCCCTCGTCCACCACCATCTCCACCCACCATTACTAAAATTTTCAATAGCCACGGCGTATCCTCAAACACCACCCCCCTTCCACAGTCCCCCCACCCGGCCCCCGGCCCCCTCCCCCCTCGAACCCTAACTCGCCGCCGCCGCCAACCCCTGCCAGTCTGCCCGTTCCTCCTAGCTTAGATAATAAAGTTCAGGTTACCCAGCAATTCCCATATCATTGCCCCACTCCCCTGAGTTTTTAGATGAGGCATGTGGTGACCCTCCTCGCCAGATCCACATCCCCTGCTCCAGAATGTCGCAGCCTAAGCTCGACCACGTATCCCGGGGAGCCTGACGAGCGTTCGGCCAAGAAGAGGTTTATCATGGCCTCTCCGACGGACGTTGGCGAGGTGGCCGCCGTTCGCCCCGACCTGTCGATCCCGGAGCAACACGTTGCCGTGGAAGCCAGCGAAGACATTGACTACGTTGCCATGCCGAAGGCTTCATGTCAGCGGGCTAGCGTATTACTATATCTCGGGAAAGCTGGCTACGACATCAAGCTCGTCGACAGCGACGGCTTCACGTGGGCCATGTCACAGGTTCAGTGGTCCATCCCCAACCCCTCTGGTTCAACCGCCGCCGATCTCTTCGACGGCCCTACCGCTCATCTCCTCTGGCACGCGGTCAAGGATTTGCGATCCTTGTACGCCATCGAGTCCATTTTGTCATTTCTGAAGGACACGTTCTACGGCGGTGGCTTAGGATCCTCAATTGCCAAGTCAGATCTCATCGACCACGACCGCGAGGAGGGCACCCACAAAGGTTCTTCCAAGGTGAAACAGCCCATCTGTGACATCATAGAGCGCACCATGGGTCTGTGCTCTTCCAACTGGAAGGATCCCATCCATGACATGTGAGGCAACATCCTATCAGCAAATCTTACCTTTTCTAGCTTGCCAACCCGTACCCTTTGTTGTAGTAGCATTTGTCGTGCGATGTTTTAACTGTGCCATGTTTAATTATTTTAGTTATGCAAAAATGTATTGTTCAATAGGGCTATGTGATGTTTAAGTATGAATTATCCACTTCAGTTTCAGGAATGGCTATATTTGGTTGTTTATAGTGAGTAGATGCCTTGTTTATCTGTATTTGGTTGTTAGGTTGGTTGCAGTGAGCATTTTTTCAGTTATCGAGCAGATGCCTTGTTTATATGTATTTGGTTTTTAGGTTGGTTGCAGTGAGCATTTGTCCAGTTATCTAGCAGATGCCTTGTTTATTTGTATTTGGTTGTTAGGTTGGTTGCAGTGAGCATTTGTCCAGTTTTCAAGCAGATGCCTTGTTTATCTGTATTTGCTTGTTAGGTTGGTTGCAGTGAGCATTTGTCCAGTTTTCAAGCATATGCCCTGTTTATCTGTATTTGCTTGTTAGGTTGGTTGCGGTGAGACTCTGTTCAGTTTTCAATGGCTATATTTGGTTGTTATACTGATCATTTATGCCTTGTTTATTTCAGTCATTCACAATGTGATGTTCATTATGCGCAAGTCGGAACTGTGCCGCTCGACTGCATCAATACCAGTTTGAACGGCTATATTTGGTTCCAGTTATGCCTGGTGTAGTTAACACATGCCCTTTATTTCAGTTTTACACATTTATCCAGTGTGATGTTTAAGCATTATCTACGTTCTATTCATTTTCAACAATACCAGTTTGAATTGCAATATTTGATGGCTGTTAAGCCTGTTGTCGGTAACATTGCCTTCCATTTTATATCTGTTGTAACAGCATGCTGAAACCAGCACATTCAAGCTATCATTTGGAGATGATGTTGTTTACCTTTGCTATATTTGTTTGATGTTAAGGTTGCTGTACTTATCATGCCTTTCCACTACTTATGCAGGACAACAACGGGAGTGGGCACTATTTTCCGCCTAGGTTAGTTTCATCCCTCGGCTTGTACTCCCCCGTCGTTCCATAATGTAGTGCATATTGATCCAGGACTGGACACTTGTTAGCTTCTAATATTGACTTGTTGCTTGTAGGTACATATGCCCTTGGCAAGGATCCACGCATCGACCCTTTTTGCGTATGGGGTAATGAGATATTCATGAACAAGCATCAAGTGAGGAAAGTGATAAGGATTATTAGCAAAAAGATACAAACGGTGGCAAGCAAATTATTTGTTTACGCTCTATCCAACACAACAGTGAGCTGTAGGATGGTAACTACAAACTCTGCAGCCTTCTCTTTTTACTACCCATAATGAGTTGTTAGACAAGAATGTATGAATCTTTTCATTTGCAGTAGTTCCCGAAGCAGTTTACTCAAGATTGCCTCGCAAAGTACATGATTGGTGGACACTCAATGAAGGTTAAAGTATTTCATCCAAACTACAATGAGCATCGAGAAGTCCTAATGAAGACAGTGAAGGATGGACGGGCAACCATCACAAGGGGTTGGCCTAGAGTCGTGCGCGCATTACGCATGGAGGAGGGCACAATGTGGGCATTCCGCTTCACCTTCTCCAGCAACCAGAATGTCTTTCGCCTCTCTCTTTACAGTCTTTAGTACAACTATGGTTCATCATTCTTTACTTGGTGCTTCCGTAGTTCTTCTGTATATGTACATGTGCATCGAATTATGCATTCGTGGTTGAACCTATATTTGTAATAAACATGGTTGGATATGAAATAAGTGATTGCCTACTTTCAAATTCAAAACATGTGATATTTAAATTAGGAATTAATTAGGGATTACACTGCACACGGTTTGCGAAAGTGAAACGTCTGCGATAGACATGGAGATCAGGCACATTTCCAGGATCCACTACGTGTGCGATCAATCTCTACTGCACACATGATCAACCAAGAAAAAACGTGTGCGATTAACAACAGCATCGCACACAGTTCTCTCTTATTAAATGTTTGCGGTAGTCACCTTATCACACACGCTTCGCAATTATGTACTGTTTGTGATGTTGTGGGCATCGCAAATGTTTGGTCATATAAGAACGCGTGTGATAGGTCGATCATCCGACGCGGGTACGACGGATGAATCATGTGGGATGTATTCAAGCTTCGCATACAGTTTTATAGCGACAACTTTGTGTGCTCTTACATCGAATCGCATACAGTCGAGGAAAATTAAATGTGTGTGATTGTCTGCTTCTATAATCGTGAACCATTTGTGATGGGTCACGCATCATAAACATAGCACCACAGAATACCGACTGCGATGGCAATCCGAGCACAAACGAGTTGCAAGGATGGAGCGTTTCGGATACTCGAGATATCAGAAACAGTTTAGTAGGGACAACTGTATGCATCAAGGCTCCCTATCCCCGATGGTTTCTGGGTCGTGTGGGAAGGACCCCCCTATCGCAGTCACTCACTTGGCGACGGTTTGAAATGCCGTCGCGGAAAGGGGTTAAAAACCGTTTGTATAGCACCTCGTTGTACCAGTGACATGGGCCGTTTCCAGCCCGTGTTAGCTTTCGGCCTACTGACGGCCCATACATTCTTGGGCTCCTTTCCGGCCATCGATTACTTCCGGGCCGTTACTGGCCTGTTCTCCTAATGGGCCAAATTCGGCCCATTTGTGGCCTGTTAACCCGTTGCGCCATTTCCAGCCCGTCCTATATTCTGGCCCATTAACGGCCCATTATGCCTGTGCCAGAATTAAACCTTTGCTGTCTTCTAGCCTATTAAAGGCCCGTTACCGTGCTGGCCCGATACAATTGCGCCCGTTATGGCCCATGTGGGCCCATTTATCCGACAGCCCGAGGCCCACTGATTCTATGGCCCGTTGAAGGCCCATTTATCCGACGGCCCGTAGGAGGCCCATGGATCCTATGGCCCGTAGCAGGCTCAAGGTTACCACGGTCCATATATGGCCCATGGTTGTTGCGGCCACTAGCAAACCAAGGAAAAAGAAGACTAGGGAAATAAATAAGCCAGAAACTAATGCTAGGCTATTAAGGCGATTGCACAGATTACATCCACTGGGCATCAAAGTTCGCCACCAGTGCAAATATAGGGAACACCCTACACTACACAAAAATGGCTTGTTGTTTTCTTGAGCCGGTCGCTGCACGTTAAGAATAAATTTTGTATCGCAACAAAACAAATTACAACCATAAAACAAATGGAAGGTTGGCATAAAAGTTAACAGTCCAGCAGATAAATGCACCACCAGAAGTTCAGAAGCTCAGTTCATTTGACCTGACTGTTATGTTTTCATGTTGTACTGTCCGATGGAGCACCATAACCTTCGCCTTCATTTCTCCTAGGCTCCTGAACAACATAGCAAATGTCTGATAGTCTGGTTTCAAAACCATGCATATCTTGACGACATCGAACAATGGCTATCCTTGTTTCACGAAGGGTCTCTGTTAGGGAATGGACTTTTGTCTGGAGCGCAGATATAACATTGTTTTGAGCTTGCATATCTTGATCGTGAGGTAGTTTGGACGAGATTACCTTAACAACCAACCCAGTATTACGCAGGAACGTGCTTTTGGCACTATTAGTGGACAGGTATTGATCCACTGCAGCAAGAGGTGACATTGCGGTTATAGTTGCCTCGTCACCTTCAGAAGGTGGCGGTTCCACCATTTGTTCCATAGCTTTCTGAAAAGTTGAGTTTTTACATTAGTAGTACCAGAACAGAAGATATTAAGGAGGCAGCAAAACCAAACAAAATAGCTTTGGTCTATATACAGAACTTATTCTCGTGAACCCGTGTAAAATATTAGTTGTATTTTACTGCAAAGTACATAATAAAACCAGGTTCCAAACATATGACCATGTACCATGGCTAATGTATTGTCTATTTCTTCACATTGTATTGACAGCTAAGGATAAAGAGACAAAGTTTATAATACGATAAGCATAGTATGACATCATTCATATCACAAAACAACTAAGAACAGACAAACAGGCAATTGTAACGTTGTGTAGACAAGTCCAGCACGGAACTAGATTACAGATCAAGATCAAAGGAATATCACTCCTCTCTTTTAAACCTTGTAAGGTGCAATGATACGCTAAGACAATTGTGTATAAAATTGAAAAGAGTAATAGACATTGGCTGTAAACCGTGCAGTTTAATGCTCAAGTCAGAGTAAGTAGTAGTTAAAAGGCATGAGGATTAAGGACTTACAACAACGGCTTTGACTGGTGTAGTCATGCCCTTCGTCTTGCTGGTGTGACAGTCCTTGAAGATTTCCACAGCATTTGGTTCAGGTACTTTTTGGTCATTGCGGGCTTTCCTCTGCATTTGGAACAAGTCAATATAGATCTGATAATATGGCACAGCAAAAAGAGTGAAACAACAGCTAATTACAAGAGCCTCGCAGTGTGCAATATAGCTACGAGATCCTGCCGTCTGTTGGAATTTCACTTTCGTACGGTTGGCCTTGTTCTTTGAACAGTTCACCTACAAGAAGATAAATTTGTGAGGCACATGCGTAAATAGGAGTTTAACATGTGATCTGATCACATATATATAACGTACTTGATACATTGGATCAGACCAGTGTTTAACGAGGCCTCTCTAGTCTTCATCCGATATATTTTTGACTGGAGATGTTTGGGCAAGTTCACTGTTAGCCTTGCCTTCAAAGTGAGTTTTCCTCAAGTTATACCAATACTATCACAGAGCAGACTTGAAAACATGGGTGCATGCTTGTCTGGTTCCATCATCTTGGCTATCCAACTTGAACCTCATCTGTTGAAAATTATGGGAGTCTCATTACCAGCAACCTAGAAAGTATGGGACAGAGCAAGACGATATTACTAATTTCCATACATAACCATACTTACAGATAAATGGTCGAGGAAGGTGTTGAACTAGGTTTCATCTTTGTCATTCCTGTACTGAATCTATGTTGGGAGGATACGTGCATGACACCTAACGGCAACCACTACCTCTGATACTAACTTGGCTGACTCTGTAGCATCACGTGGCCTTTTTAAACCTGCCTCAAAACGGATCTCCATTCTTCCTCCTCTAGATTTAGTTAACCTATCGAGCATTATCCCTGATGTCTGTTTCCTCTTGCACCTAGGTGCTAATCCAACAACGAACATAGGAAGTGTTAGCGTACATCAAACTGTGAGACTACATATAAAGAAGCATGCAATTGTAACTTGACTCCAACAACTACCTTCTTGCTGTTGAAGCTCACAAGGTTCATCTGATCTTTCCAACTCGTCTTGTGTCAAGAGTGCTTCGGAAATAGTGTCAGGGGGCAAGGGAGCTTGGGAACTTGCCGCTAGCTGAGTTGACAAACAAGTAACTCGTGCAACTGTTGGTACTGTGGAAGGTGTTGCAACAACTAGGGCTGTCGCTGCTTGTTTGGTGGCAGCTATTAGTTTCTGTTTGGATTGTTTTGCAGCTGGTGTAGCACGGGATACCATGTTTGTACAATTTTCCGGTGGGCTTTGACCTTCTATTGCACCATCAGTACCAGTAGAATCTGCATAAGTCTTCCGCTTCCTTCTGTGCGTCCTGGGTACTAACACCATCCGCTGCCATTCTGTGTTCCTTCCTCTTTCTCTGTGCTATGTCAAGTGAAGCCGACAAGAAAAAGGAATAAAAATTTAGTTCTTCAGAACAAATTGATGCGTGATACAGACAAACCGAACTTTGATGTTAGACAACCGCATGATAGGAGGATGTAATATGTACGAAAAACAAGAAGGCATGAGATAATCAGAACTATGACGTGTAAACTAAGCAGAAGGCATTTCAATAAATTAGAAGCAATGCAATGGAAGGTAGACACCATATGAAACATGCTACAAATATCGCTCTGCCAAGTTAACAGTGTCTCATCATAACTGGCATTTAAACAAATATGAAGCAGTACAAGAAATAAATCATATGCAAGATGCAAACAACATCACACTACCAAGTTAAAGGTCTCTCGTCATTAGTGCCATTGCATATTCACAGCTATGATGTGTAAACTAAGCAGAAGGCATTTCAACAAATTAGAAGCAATGAAAGCTAGACACCATATGTAAGACACAATGAATATCACTCTACCAAGTTAAAACTGTCTCGTCATTAGTGCCATTTCAACAAATTAGTAGTACAAGCTAGAAAATAATGCGAGATGTAAACTATATCAAACTCCCAAGTTAAACGTGTCTTGTGAAAAGAGATTGTTGCAGGTTACACAACAGTAGTACTTTGATGTAAGAACATGGTGTGATAGACAGATATTGTACGTTCTAGAAACAGGAACACATGTCTTATTCACAAGTATAATGTGTAAAGTAAGTAGATGGAATTCAACAAAATTAGAAGCAATACAAGCTAGACATCATACATAACATGCAACCACATATAACAGTGCCATGTTAGAGGGAGCACCTGTGATGGTGGACTAGGGGAGACATGCTCATCATCAACACAGCTACGTTGAGTGTCTATGCATGTGTTGTCTTCCAAATCTTGTTGGGGGATGGCGGAGTAGAATGTGTAGAGGCCCTCCGTTTCAGTTGTTTGGAAGGAGCACTTTTATCCACTGCCTTGCTAATTTCCTTCTGCTTTATTGATTTTGCATTGTCAAGTAAAACCGACAAGAAAAAGCAATAGAATTCACTCTTTAGAACTCATTCATGCATGATATGACAATCACTACCTTGATGTAAGGCAAACACATGATACGAGGATGGAATATGTACGAAAAACAGGACGACATGGCATATTCACAACTATTTGTGTAAACTAAGCAGAAGTAATTTAATCAAATTACAAGCAATACAAGCTAGACAACGTATGCAACATGCAAGACAATATCACACTGCCAAGCTAGAGAAAGCACCTGGGATGCCGGTTTCGCCGGAAGACCGCCATCAGTCCATGCCTTATTTTTTTTCCTTCCTCTTTCTTAATTTTATTGCCTTGTCAAGTCAAACCCACAAGAAAAATGAATAAAAATTCGCTTTTCATAACTCATTGATGCAGGATGCTGACGAGCACTACTTTAATGTAAGGCGACCGCATGATAGGACGACTGAATGTGTAAGAAAAAAGGACAACATTGCATATTCACAGCTATGATGTGTAAACTAAGCAGAAGGCATTTCAACAAATTAGAAGCAATGAAAGCTAGACACCATATGAAAGATGCAACGAATATCACTCTACCAAGTAAAAACTGTCTCATCATAAGTGTCATTTCAACAAATTAGAAGTAGTAAAAGCTAGAAAAGAATGCGAGATGTAACCTATATCACACTGATAACACACAAGTATAGGGGATCGCAACAGTTTTCGAGGGTAGAGTATTCAACCCAAATTTATTGATTCGACACAAGGGGAGCCAAAGAATATTTGCAAGTATTAGCAGCTGAGTTGTCAATTCAACCACACCTGAAGATTAATTATCTGCAGCAAAGTGATCAGTAGCAAAGTAGTATGGTAGTTTTGATAGTAGTAGCAACAGCAATAGTAACGGTAACAGTAATAGCAATGATTTTGTAGCAAGTGCAAGAGTAACAATAGCAGTGGTAACTTAGCAAGAACAATATGAGAGAAATTCGTAGGCATTGGATCGGTGAATTCGTTGAATGATATTCATCATATAACAGTCATAACCTAGGGCGATACAACACTAGCTCCAGTTCATAAATATAATGTAGGCATGTATTCCGTAAATAGTCATACGTGCTTATGGAAAGAACTTGCATGACATCTTTTGTCCTACCCTCCCGTGGCAGCGGGGTCCTATTGGAAACTAAGGGATATTAAGGCCTCCTTTTAATAGAGAACCGGAACAAAGCATTAACACATAGTGAATACATGAACTCCTCAAACTACGGTCATCACCGGGAAGTGTCCCGAGTATTGTCACTCCGGGGTTGCCGGATCATAACACGTAGTAGGTGACTATAACTTGCAAGATTGGATCTAGAACATAGATATAATGGTGATAACATAAACGGTTCAGATCTGAAATCATGGCACCCGGGCCCAAAGTGACAAGCATTAAGCATGGCAAATTCATAGCAACATCAATCTCAGAACATAATGGATACTAGGGATCAAGCCCTAACAAAACTAACTCGATTACATGATGAATCTCATCCAACTCCTCACCGACCAGCGAGCCTACAAAGGAATTACTCACTCCCGGTGGGGAGCATCATGGAATTGGCGATGGAGAAGGGTTGGTGATGACGAAGATCAAAGATCCCCCTCTCCGAAGCCCCAAACGGACTCCAGATCTGGCCTCCCGATGAAGAACAGGAGGTGGCGGCGGCTCCGTCTCGTGAAACGCAATAATTCTTTCTCCCTGATTTTTTCTCCGAAAATATGACTTTATAGCATCAGGGTTGGAGTCTGCGGGGCCACCAGGTGGGGACAACCCACCTGGGCGCGCTTGGAGGGGGGGGGGGCGCCCTGGTGGGTTCTGCCCACCCAGGTGCCCCCCTCCTGTGTTTCTTGGCTCCAGAAATTCTCTTTTATTATATAAAAAATCCTCACAAAGTTTCGTTCCAATCCGAGAACTTTTATTTCTGCACAAAATCAACACCATGGTAGTTCTACTGAAAACAGCGTCAGTCCGAGTTAGTTTCATTCAAATCGTGCAAATTAGAGTCCAAAACAAGAGGAAAAGCGTTAGGAAAAGTAGATACGACGGAGACGTATCAACTCCCCCAAGCTGAAACCTTTGCTTGTCCTCAAGCAATTCAGTTGATAAACTGAAAGTGAAAAAGAAAAACTTTTACGAACTCTTTTGCTCTTGTTTACATAAATAAGCTTAAGTAGCACCCAGGTTTTCAGCAAAGGTTATAACTAACCATGTCGACAATAACTCTTAAAAATTATATTAACTCATATCAATGGCATAATCAACTAGTGAGCAATAATAAGATATCTCAAACAACAACACTTTGTCAAAGCAACCATGATATAATATGACAATAGTGGTATCTCGCTAGCCCTTTCTGAGACCGCAAAACATAAATGCAGAGCACCTCCAAAGTTCAAGTAGTGACTAAACATTGTAATTCATGGTAGAAAAGATCCAGTCATGATGCACCCAACATTAGCTATACACAATGCATGAGGATGCCAATAGTGCTCTCAGGTTCTGGCGCTTATTTGAGAAGGTGATGACACAAAATAAAAGTAAATAGATAGTCCCTTCGCAGAGGGAAGCAGTGATTTGCAGAGGTGCCAGAGCTCAAGTTTTAAAACAGAGGTAAATGAAATTTTGAGAAATGCAACCTTCTTATTTACTTCGTGACCATTTGTTATCGGTATCTTCCATGCTAAACACATTAGTGGCGGTTCCGAAGCGATAAAAGTAAAGGTTTACACCCCCACCAACAATCACACTCCACGGCTTGTCCGAAACAATGGGTGTCGTCCATACCAACAACAGTCCTAGGGGAGTTTTGTTTAATTATTTGCAATTTGAATTCGGGACTGAGAATCCCTATTACAGCCCCTCTCGTGCAAGGACGAGTGAATAAACACTCATCATGAGAATAACCCGCTTAGCATGGAAGATGCTGACTACCTCCTGTCGCTCTATGAACAATCCAGGCACACAAAAAAGGATATTTATTTGAAGTTTTTAGAGGTGGCACATGCAAATTTACTTAGGACGGCAAGGTAATACCGCATATAGGTAGGTATGGTGGACTCATCTGGAATAACTTGGGTTTCAGGGTTTTGATGCACAAGCAGAATTCCCACTTAGTACAGGCGAAGGCTAGCAATTAGGTTGAGAAGCGGCCAGCTAGAGAGCGAAAACGGTCATGAACATGTATTATGCATAAGTAACATTGGATACTAGCATGAGTAGGATATAAACACCATGAACATAAATATCATAGAGGCTATGTTGGTTTTGATTCAACTACATGCATGAACATGTGCCAAGTCAAGCCACTCGAACATTCAGAGGAGGATACCATATCATCATACTACATCACAATTATTCTAACGCAATGTTGACATCCAAGATAAATCATTATCCACTCCTAGCTACTTAAGCATCGCATGAGAAACTATAATCTCTAAGGGTCATTGCATACATGTTTGATCATAATGAGCTGAATCATGGATACTAGGTTAAACATATTTAAAAAATAGAACAAGTTGAGTTCATACCCGTTTCTCTCTGCCACAGCCAGTTCATCAAATATCGTCATTATTGCCTTTCACTTGCACGGCCGAATGATATGAAAATAATAATAGTGTAAGAGTGCCGTGGACTAAGCTGGAATCTGCAAACATTTTATTCAAAAAGAAGAAAACAAGGTAATACGGGCTTTCTGTTAGATCAACAACAATGCATATGAGAGCCACTCAACATTTTCATCGTGGTCTTCTCCTCGGTACGACTCAATAAAAAGAAATTCAGAGAAACACACTGAAATATTTTTGGAGTTTTTGGTTTTCTGAAAGAAAGCAAATTTAAGAAAGGAAAAACAAAAACGAGAAAAACTATTTACACGGGAGAGCTCCCAACAAGCAAAAGAAGAACAAGGAAATCTTTTTGGGTTTTCTTTTTAAATACTACAGCTAGTTATACTAGAAAGAAGTAGGAAATATTTTTGTATTTTCTCAAAGTTTTTTAAACACACAAGAAGAAGGCGAGAAAATAAATCTAGCATGGATAATATAATGAAAAAGTGTGGACACCGACAACTGGAATGAAATGTGTGAACATGAATGTAATGTTGGTGGAAATACGTACTCCCCCAAGCTTAGACTTTTGGCCTAACTTGGTAATCACCACTTGAAGAAGCCATGGGGTCCTATGTTGAAGTGCTGGGGAGCGGGTACCTGAGGGTCCCATTGCTGAGGCTCCTCCTGTGCCGCAGCCAGGTTGTTCCGGTGGGCGACAATGTCCTCAGGCATAATCCTGTATCCGTCCCTGACAATATTATCAAACAAAGCAGGTGCAGGCAAAGGAATAACATCAAGGGTAATCTTGCTGAAGACCAAGTTATATGGAACATCCATAGTGGTGTTCTCGCTATCAATAAACTGGTGGTGTGCCATAGCTTGACGATCTAAATTAACCTTGGGCAAAGGATAATTATGCTGGCGTATCTGAATGTTAAAGTGACTCGCCAAGCGAGTAGCATAAATACCACCATGTATCTTACCCTTGGATCTGTTAATGTGGAGGCGACGTGCCACAATAGCTCCCAAGCTATAGTGTTGTCACCATAAAGTGCATGACGTAAAACAGCAAAGTCAGGCGCACTGAGTGCACCCACCTTCTCTCTAGCAAGCAAACACTTCGCAATGAATAGAGCAAAATAATGCACAGCAGGAAAGTGTAAGCTAGTGGCGGTGACACCTGACACCCCTCTCTCATCTCCCACTGTTAGAGTACGGTAAAAACCATCAAACTCCGCGGGCCTAGGCTCTACTAAACCACCATCAGAAGGGAGCAAGCATATGTTACAAAATTCAGTAAGCGGTATCTGATGGGGTTCGACATATAAGTTAAACTGCACCTCAGGGGGATTATTCCTAACTAGGAAATGAAAACTTTGCACAAAGGAATTTGTGAGGAGATGATACTGTTCACATTCAGCTACGATGAAGTCGGTGAGGCCGGCATTAGCAGCATATTGTGCAAACTCTTGAAAGATTCCGGCCCCTTCCATGAATGGGTTATGCGGCCATTCACACGGCCGTACCTCCGCCATTCTCCGGGTGCGAAGATCACTGTCAGATGACTCCCCAATAACTCCCTTGGAGTTCTTCTTGGAAGCAAACTTCCTAAAGATACTCATCTTTTTCCTATGAACAAAATTCTGAAATTTTTAGTTCACAAAATTTTTCTCAACAAAACTTCACAAGATTGATAGCAACTACTCATAGGGATGCATAGAGGCCATATCAAGCATTCAAACTACTTAGAACTCTAAGAATTTAACATGCAAGCTCATCCATAGCAGCAGCAAGAGCAACTAATTATTCAAAATATAAACCACTAAAGCAAAAACTAATTGGACCAATGGAGGAGTCACATACCAAGCAACAATCCCCCAAAACAGTTTCGGAAATGGAGCTTCGAGCAAAGAGATTAAAATCCGTGGATTTGAGAGCAAGAACACGAGAGAGAGAGAGCAATGGTATTTTTTTTCTGGAGGTAGGTGATGATGTGGGACGAATAGATAAGTGAGGGGGCCCATGTGGGGACCACAACCCACCAGGGCGCGCCTGGGGGTGCTGGCGCGCCCAGGTGGGTTGTGCCCACCTGGAGCACCTCCCTCTGATGTTATTTGCACCAAAAATTCTTAAATAATAAAAAAAATCGTATTAAATTTTTAGAGCATTCTGAGAACTTTTATTTTTGGGTCATTTTTTTATGCATAGAAAACTCAGAAAACAGGCAAGGCATGGCATTTTATTTTATGTAACTAATAAAAACAGAAAACAAAAGGTAGGGACAGAAGGTAGTGCTCACTGAATTCATCAACTTCATACCTCTCAAAAATGATTTATTAATAAGGTTGATCAAGTCTTATTAACAACCACTTCCGATTAGCATGAAACCGAAGAACTTTCGTAAAACACTAAGTTACCTCAATGGAGATATGGATGTCCCCGACAATAAGCATTTCATATTTCTTTTTGGCAGTAGGTAGAGGTAGTTGAAAACTTCCAATAGTGATTGTAGGAGATTTTTCAATAACATTTATACCATTCACTTGGAATTGTTTCTTCGGAAAGTGCACCGTATGTTCATTACCATTGATATGAAAAGTGACCTTGCTTTTATTGCAATCAATAACAGCCCCTGCAGTATTCAAGAAGGGTCTACCGAGGATAATCGACATGTTGTCGTCCTCGGGCATCTCAAGTATAAAAAAGTCAGTTAAGATAGTAACATTAGCAACAACAACGGGCACATCCTCACAAATACCGATAGGTATGGTAGTTGATTTGTCAGCCATTTGCAAAGATATTTCAGTAGGTGTGAGTTTATTCAAATCAAGTCTTTTATATAAAGAGAAAGGCATAACACTAACACCAGCTCCTAAATCACATAAAGCAGTTTTCACATAATTTCTTTTGATGGAGCAAGGTATAGTTGGTATTCCTGGATCTCCAAGTTTTTTAGGTACTCCATCCTTAAAAGTATAATTAGCAAGCATGGTAGAGATTTCAGCTTCCGGTATTTTTCTCTTATTTGTGATGATGTCTTTCATGTACTTTGCATAAGGAGGCATTTTTAAGATATCAGTCAAGCGAAAAAAGACTGGCCTCAGCATTTCAGCAAAGCGTTCAAATTCTTCATCATCTTTCTTTTTGGTTGACTTAGGTGGAAAGGGCATAGGTTTTTGAACCCACGGTTCTCTTTCCCTACCATGTTTTCTAGCAACAAAGTCTCTTTTATCATATCTTTTATTCCTGGGTTGTGGGTTATCAAGATCAACTACTGGTTCTATCTCAACATCATTACCTGGTTCTTTATTATTTATTTGAGTGTCTTCATGAACCTGATCATTGTCTTTTTCATTATTAGAAGGTGAGTGTTCACTACGAGATTGAGTTTTAGCATCAGAGATAGAGACTTCATTATCATTGTCAGGAGGTTTTTCAACTTCAGGTTCACTAGAGGCATGCAAAGTCCTATCATTTTTCTTCTTCTTTTTCTTTTTAGAAGGACTAGGTACATCAGTGTCAACTCTTTGAGAGTCTTGTTCAATTCTTTTTGGGTGTCCCTCAGGATAAAGTGGTCCCTGAGTCATTCTACCTCCTCTAGTCATTACTCTAACAGCATGATCATTGATATTATTATTTATTTCATCAAGCAACTCTCTTTGAGATTTAGCAACTTGTTCTAATTGAGTTTGAACCATAGAAGCATGCTTTCCTACACCTCTAACATCATTTGAGATTCTAAATAACAAGTCACTCAAGCGAGCAATCATATCAAAATTGTATTTCAATTGTTTCATAACATTTGCATTGAAGTGATCTTGCTTTCTAATGTAATTATCAAACTCATAAAGGCATTGACTAGGATGTTTATTATAAGGAATATCACCTTCATCGAACTTTAGTAAAGAATTTACCTCTTCCACCTTAGGTGGTGGTGGTGTTTCAAGCCCATGTATTTCTTCGATAGGTGGTAAATTTTTAATATCCTCTGCTTTAATACCTTTTTCCTTCATGGATTTCTTTGCCTCTTGCATATCTTCAGGGCTGAGATATAAGATACCCCTCTTCTTTGGAGTCGGTTGAAGTGGTGGTTCATGAAGGATCCAATCATCATAATTTTTCAATATGTTATTCAATAATTCTTCAGCTTGTTCAATAGTTCGCTCCCTGAAAACACAACCAGCACAACTATCTAGGAAATCCCTAGAAGCATCGGTTAGTCCATTATAGAAGATATCAAGTATTTCATTTTTCTTAAGAGGATGATCAGGCAAAGCATTAAGCAATTGGAGAAGCCTCCCCCAAGCTTGTGGGAGACTCTCTTCTTCAACTTGCGCAAAGTTAAATATTTCCTGTAAGGCAACTTGTTTCTTATGAGCAGGAAAATATTTTCCAGAGAAATAATAAATCATATCCTGGGGACTACGCACACAACCAGGAGCAAGAGTATTATACCAAGCCTTAGCATCACCCTTTAACGAGAACAGAAATAATTTGAGAATATAATAATAGCGAATCTTCTCATCATGAGCAAAAAGGGTGGCTATATCATTCAACTTAGTAAGATGTGCCACAACAGTTTCAGTTTCATAACCATGGAAAGGATCATATTCAACCAAAGTAATTAACTCTGGGTCGACAGAGAATTCATAATCCTTATCATCAACAAAGATAGGTGAAGTAGCAAACTGAGGATCACATTTCATTTTAGCATTCAAAGTCTTTTCTTTATACTTGCATAATAATTTTTCCAGATCATCTCTATCCTTACAAGCAAGAATGTCTCTAGTTGTCTCCTCATCCATAACATAACCTTTCGGTACCTTTGGCAATTCATATCTAGGAGAACTAGGTGTAATAGGTGTTTCAAGATTTTCAGTTTCAAGCTCTTCACCAGTTTCAACAATCTCATTCTGTCTTACTCTAGCAATTTGTTCATCAAGAAATTCACCTAGTGGCACATTATCATCAAGCAAGGTACTAGCATCATCATGAGTAGCATTCATAGCAGAAGTAGCATCATCAATAACTTGCGACATATCAGAATTGATAGCATGTGGTGGTGTTGCAGGTCTACTTATAACAGAAGGTGAATCTAAAGCAGAGCTAGATGGCAGTTCCTTACCTCCCCTCGTCTTAGAGGGAAAAATCTTAGTCTTAGCATCCTTCAGATTCTTCATAGTGATAATTTGATAATAATCCCAAGTGACTCAACAAATATAGCTATGCTCCCCAGCAACGGCGCCAGAAAAAGGTCTTGATAACCCACAAGTATAGGGGGTCGCAACAGTTTTCGAGGGTAGAGTATTCAACCCAAATTTATTGATTCGACACAAGGAGGGCCAAAGAATATTTGCAAGTATTAGCAGCTAAGTTGTCAATTCAACCACACCTGGAGATTAATTATCTACAGCAAAGTGATCAGTAGCAAAGTAGTATGGTAGTTTTGATAGTAGTAGCAATAGCAATAGTAACGGTAACAGTAATAGCAATGATTTTGTAGCAAGTGCAAGAGTAACAATAGCAGTGGTAACTTAGCAAGAACAATATGAGAGAAATTTGTAGGCATTGGATCAGTGAATTCGTTGAATGATATTCATCATATAACAGTCATAACCAAGGGCGATACAGCACTAGCTCCAGTTCATAAATATAATGTAGGCATGTATTCCGTAAATAGTCATACGATCTTATGGAAAGAACTTGCATGACATCTTTTGTCCTACCCTCCCATGGCAGCGGGGTCCTATTGGAAACTAAGGGATATTAAGGCCTCATTTTAATAGAAAGCCGGAACAAAGCATTAACACATAGTGAATACATGAACTCCTCAAACTACGGTCATCACCGGGAAGTGTCCCGACTATTGTCACTCCGGGGTTGCTGGATCATAACATGTAGTAGGTGACTATAACTTGCAAGATCGGATCTAGAATATAGATATAATGGTGATAACATAAATGGTTCAGATCTGAAATCATGGCACCCGGGCCCAAAGTGACAAGCATTAAGCATGGCAAAGTCATAGCAACATCAATCTCAGAACATAATGGATACTAGGGATCAAGCCCTAACAAAACTAACTTGATTACATGATGAATCTCATCCAACTCCTCATCGACCAGCGAGCCTACGAAGGAATTACTCACTCCCGGTGGGGAGCATCATGGAATTGGCGATGGAGAAGGGTTGGTGATGACAAAGATCGAAGATCCCCCTCTCCGGAGCCCCAAACAGACTCCAGATCTGGCCTCCCGATGAAGAACAGGAGGTCGCGGCGGCTCCATCTCGTGAAACGCGATAATTCTTTCTCCCTGATTTTTCTCTCCAAAAATATGACTTTATAGCATCAGGGTTGGAGTCTGCGGGGCCACCAGGTGGGGACAACCCACCTGGGCGCGCCTGGAGGGGGGGCGCCCTGGTGGGTTGTGCCCACTCAGGTGCCCCCCTCCTGTGTGTCTTAGCTCCAGAAATTCTCTTTTATTATATAAAAAATCCTCGCGAAGTTTCGTTCCAATCCGAGAACTTTTATTTCTGCACAAAATCAACACCATGGTAGTTTCGTTGAAAACAGCATCAGTCCGGGTTAGTTTCATTCAAATCGTACAAATTAGAGTCCAAAACAAGAGGAAAAGCGTTAGGAAAAGTAGATACGACGGAGACGTATCACACACTCCCAAGTTAAACGTGCCTTATGATAAGGGATTGTTGCAAGTTACACAACAGTAGTACTTTGATGTAAGAACATGGTGTGATAGACAGATATTGTATGTTCTAGAAACAGGAACACATGTCTTATTCACAAGTATAATGTGTAAAGTAAGCAGATGGAATTCAACAAAATTAGAAGCAATATAAGCTAGACATCATACATAACATGCAACCACATATAACAGTGCCAAGTTAGAGGGAGCACCTGTGATGGTGGACTAGGGGAGACGTGCTGATCATCAACACAGCTACGTTGAGTGTCTATGCATGTGTTGTCTTGCAAATCTTCTTGGGGGGATGTCGGAGTAGAATCTGTAGAGGCCCTCCATTTTAGTTGTTTGGAAGGAGCACGTTTTTCCACTGCCTTGCTAATTTCCTTCCACTTTATTGATTTTGCATTGTCAAGTAAAACCAACAAGAAAAAGCAATAAAATTCACTCTTCAGAACTCATTCATGCATGATACTGACAATCACTACTTTGATGTAAGGCAAACACATGATACGAGGATGGAATATGTACGAAAAACAGGATGGCTTGTCATATTCACAACTATTTATGTAAACTAAGCAGAACCCATTTCAACAAATTAGAAGCAATGCAAGCTAGACACCACATGAAAGATGTAACCAATATGACTCTGCCAAGTTAAAAGCGTCCCATCATAAATGGCGTTTCAACAAATTAGAAGCAGTGCATGCTATAAATCATATGAAAGATGCAACCAATATCACTCTGCATATACTAAAGGTGTCTCGTCATAATTGATTGATGCGGGATACAAATAAACAGTAGTTTTATGTAAGGACATGCTTAATAGACAGATGTACTATGTACCAAAAACAGGAAGGCATGTCACATTAACAGGTATAATGTATAAACTAAGCAGAATACCACATGCAATTTAACCAGATTGGAAGAATTACAATCTAGACACTGTATGCCACATGCAACCACATATCACGCTGCCAAGTTAGAGCAAGCACCTACGATGGTGGTGTAGGGGAAATGCGGTCATCAACTACAGAGCTACGTTGACTATCTTCATCTAGCATTGCTGTTTCTTGAGAATCATGTGGGGTGGCTGACACTGCATTCTTTAAAAGAGGATCTTTTCTTACAGCAGTCCATGAGCCTGACTGTCTCATCATAAGTGATTGATGAGGGATACACAAGAACATTAGTTTGATATAAGAACATGGTTAATAGATAGATGTAGTAGTATGTACCAAAAACAGGAAGGTGATGTCGCTTGAACTACGTCGGTATTTCCCCAAAGAGGAAGGGATGATGCAGCACAACTACGGTAGATATTTCCCTCAGTTATGAAACCAAGGTATTAATCCAGTAGGAGAACCAAGCAACACTATGTAAACGGTACCTGCACACAAAGAACAAATACTTGCAACCCAACGTGTAAGAGGGGTTGTCAATCCCTCCACGGTAAAAAAAAAGGTAAATTTGTGGTAGATTGGATAAATTGATCTCGCAATAAAATAAAATAAAGAAAAAGTGTAGCAAGGTATTTTTGGGTTTTTGGAAATATAGATCCAAAAATAAAAGTGGCAAATAATAGACCGAAAAGCAAATATGAAGAAGAATAGACCCGGGGGCCGTAGATTTCACTAGTGGTTTCTCTCGAGAAAAATAGCATACGGTGGGTAAACAAATTACTGTTGGGAAATTGATAGAACTTCAAATAATTATGATGATATCCAGGCAATGATCATTGTATAGGCATCACATCCAAAATTAGTAGACCGACTCCTGCCTGCATCTACTACTATCACTCCACACATCGACCGCTATCCAGCATGCATCTAGTGTAATAAGTTCATGGAGAAATGGAGTAATGCAATAAGAACGATGACATGATGTAGACAAGATCTATTCATGTATGAATAGACCCCATCTTGTTATCCTTAATGGCAACGATCAATACGTTTCTTGCTGCCCCTTCTGTCACTGGGAAAGAACACCACACGACCGAACCCATCACAACGCACCTCTTCCCATGGCAAGAAAAATCGATCTAGTCGGCCTAACTAAACCAAAGATTCAAAGAAGAAATACGAGGCTATAAGTAATCATGCATATAAGAGATCAAAAGAAGACTCAAATAACTTTCATGGATAAAATAGATCTGGTCATAAACTCAAAGTTTGTCGGATCCCAACAAACACACCGCAAAAAGAGTTACATCAAATAGCTCTCCAAGAGACCATTGTATTGAGAATCAAAAGAGAGAGAGGAAGCCATCTAGCTACTAACTACGGACCCGGCCGTAGGTCTACAATGAACTACTCACGCATCATTAGAGAGGCACCAATGAGGATGATGAACCCCTCCGTGATGGTGTCTAGATTGGATCTGGCGTTTCTGGAACTTGCGGCGGCTGGAATTGTGTTTCTTCCACTCCCCTAGGGTTTTTGGATTTCCGGGGTATTTATAGAGCAAAGAGGCGGTGTGGGAGGCGGCCGAGGTGGGCACAACCCACCAGGGCGCGCCTGGGGGCGGTTGTGCTCCCCTCGGAGCCCCCCTCTGGTACTTCTTTGGCCCACTGGATGTCTTTTGGTCCAAAATAATCTCCAAAAAGTTTCGCTGTGTTTGGACTCTGTTTGGTATTGATTTTCGGCAAAGTAAAAAACAAGCAAAAACAGCAACTGGCACTGGGCACTATGTCAATAGGTTAGTCTCAAAAAATGATAGAAAGTTGCTATAAAATGAGTGTAAAACATCCAAGAATGATAATATAACAGCATGGAACAAGCAAAAATTATAGATACGTTGGAGACGTATCAGCATCCCCAAGCTTAATTCCTACTCGTCCTCGAGTAGGTAAATGATAAAAATAGAATTTTTGATGTGGAAGGCTGCCTAACATGTTCATCACATATTCTTTTCTTTTGTAGCATGGACATATAGACTTTTATATGGTTCAAAGCAATAGTCTAGTTTTAACATGAAGATTTCAATACTCAAGCATATCAACAAGCAACCATGTCTTTCAAAATATCAACACTAAAGCAAGTTATCCCTAGCCCATTGGGTGGCATGCTTTTCCTGTCAACGAAAACGATCGAGTAGTTCCCAATACTTTCCATGCTAGATATATCATAGGCGGTTCCCAAACAGAAAATAAAATGTATTCCTTTTTCCACCATACTTTCACATTCCACGGCTAGCCGTATCCACGGGTGCCATCCATGCCAACACTTTCCAAGGAATTTATTATTTGACAACATAAAGTCAATTCATTTTTCATTTCGGGACTGGGCATCCCTAATACCTTTGCCGTACTCTCATGCAATGACAAGTGAATAAACACTCATCTTGAGAATAACACATCTAGCATGAAAAAATATCAGCCACCCCCTACCGTTTCATGAGCGGTACGAGCACACAAAAGGAAATCTATTTTGAAAATTAGAGATGGCACATACAAATTTGCTTAGAATGGCACGGAAATACCGCATATAGGTAGGTATAGTGGACTCATATGGCAAAACTGGGTTAAAGGATTTTGGATGCACAAGTAGTATTCCTACTTAGTACAAGTGAAGGCTAGCAAAAAGATTGAGAAGCATCCAACCAAGAAACAAAAAATCTCATAAATGAGCATTAATCATAACTAACACCGAATAATGCACCACAAGTAGGATGTAATTTCATTGCATAGCTATTGACTTTCGTGCTTGCATAGGGAATCACAAACCTTAACACCAATATTCTTACTAAAGCATAATTACTCATCAACATGACTCACATATCACTATCATCATATCGCAAAACTATTACAAAGAATCAAGTTTATTTTGTCCAATGATCTTCATGAAAGTTTTTATTATATCCCTCTTGAATACCTATCACTTTGGGACTAGTTTCATATGTTGCTTTTGATAGCTCAAACAAATCTAAGTGAAGAACATGAGCATAAATTTTTTTTGTCTCTCAAAATAATATAAGTGAAGCATGAGAGATTTTCTTCAAAATTACCAACTCTCAAATAAATCTAAGTGAAGCATGAGAGCATTTCTTCAAAAAAATAAAGCACACCGTGCTCAAAAAGATATAAGTGAAGCACTAGAGCAATTCCATAGCTCAAAAAATTTAAGTGAAGCACTAGAGCAATTCTAACAAATCATAGCATAATTTTAGCTCTCTCAAATAGTTATGTTCAGCAAGGATACTTAGTACAAACTAAAAAGCAAAACAAGCAAGGACGCATATAATACAAGACGCTCCAAGCAAAACTCATGATATGTGACGAATAAAAATATAGCTCCAAGTAAAATACCGATGATCGTTAGAGGAAAGAGGGGATGCCATTCGGGGCATCCCCAAGCTTAGCTGATTGTTTCTCCTTGAATATTGCCTTGAGGTGCCATGGGCATCCCCAATCTTAGGCTCTTCTTACTCCTTATTCCTTTATCCATCGTGATCTCACCAAAAACTTGAAAACTTCAATCACACAAAACTCAACAAAACCTTCGTGAGATCCGTTAGTATAAGAAAATCAATCTTTACTTGAAGTACTGTAGAAAACCCGTTCAAATTTTGTTATTGCATTATATCTACTGTATTCTAACTTTGCGATGGCTTATACCTACCGATACAACCCATAGATCTATCAAAATAAGCACACAATGTAAAGAAAACAGAATCTGTCAAAAACAGGATAGTCTGAAAAGAATCGAATTTTACTCATACTTCTGTAACTCCAAAAATTCTAAAAAATACGAAAATCAGAGGCAATTCGTATATAAATCTTTTTAAAAAAATTCAGATTTTTTATTCGCTTTTGTGAATCTAGAAAATTATTTTACTAGACGCAAAAGTTTCTGTTTTTCAACAGGATCAAATCAACTATCACCAAAGCTATCCCAAAGACTTTACTTGGCACAAACACTAATTAAAACATAAAAAACACAATCATAACACAGGCATAATTGGGCAAACACTCAAGAATAGAAAGAAAAAGGCAAAAATTAATTTTATTCATTGGGTTGCCTCCCAACAAACGTTATCGTTTTACGCCCCTAGCTAGGCATAAAGCATAGATTCAAGTGTTATCATCTTTAGTTCTAGATCCATAAGATGCCCTCATGATTGATTCATATGGTGGCTTAATTCTTGTTCTAGGGAAGTGTTCCATTTCCTTTCTTAGTGGAAATTGAAATTAAAATTGCCTTCTTTCATATCAATCACGGCACCTATAGTACGTAAAAACGGTCTACCAAGTATAATTGGACAAGACGGATTGCAATGAATATCAAGAACAATAAAATCTATGGGCACATAATTCCTATTTACAAGAATAAGAACATCATTAGTTCTTCCCATAGGCTTTTTAATAGTATAATCCGCCAAGTGCAAATTTAAAGAACACTCTTTAATATTGGTAAGACCAAGAACATCACATAAAGATTTCGGAATTGTGTAAACACTAGCACCCAAATCACATAAAGCAAAACACTCATAATTTTTGATCTTGACTTTGATGGTGGGTTCCCATTCATCATGTAATTTTCTAGGAATTGAGATCTCTAATTCCAAATTTTCTTCCAAAGCTTTCATCATAGCATCTACGATATGTTTAGTAAAAGCTTTATTTTGTTCATAGGCATGGGGTGAATTTATCATGGATTGCAACAAACAAATACAATCAATCAAAGAGCAAATATCATAATTAAAGTTTTTGTAATCCAAAAGAGTGGGCACATCATTAGTTAAAGTTTTGACCTCTCCAAACCCACTTTTATAAAAAAAATCATCAAGATTTTCACCCTCCGAATTATCGGGACGCCTTCTAACTAAAGTTGACTCTTCTTCAGTCCCTTTATCATCAATTTTAATCTTACTAAACAAGGAATCAATAGAAGAAACACCAATCACTTTAAGATCTTCATCATTTTTATCTTCTAACGAGATTGGTTTAGCGGCCATTTGATTTACTAGGGTAGCTTGTGCATCGGATATTTTTCCTAGCAAACTTTCAGCAAAAGCATACTTAGATTGGAGATTACAAACTTCTCTACTAATATCATCAAGTTGTTTTGTTATAGCATCCAGCACAACAGAGTGTTCTTTAAGTTCTTCGGTAAAATATTTATTGTGCTCAAATCGTGTAGTCATATATTCCTTAGTATTTTTCTCAATTTCAAGCAAAATATTGGGGTAAGGAACATCATAATATTTTCTTTGGGGCATCATGACTACGCAAACAAGATTGCACACAAAAATAGATCTGACGAAAAAAAGGCGAACGAAAAAGAGGGCCAATAAAACGGCAAATTTTTGTGAAGTGGGGGAGATGAAAACAAGAGGCAAATGGCAAATAATGTAAATTGCAAGGAGATGATATTTGTGATTAGGAACCTGATAGATGTTGATGATGTCTCCCCGGTAACAGCACCGGAAATTCTTGGTGTTGCTTGAACTACGTCGGTATTTCCCCAAAGAGGAAGGGATGATGCAGCACAGCTATGGTAGGTATTTCCCTCAGTTATGAAACCAAGGTATCAATCCAGTAGGAGAACCAAGCAACACTATGTAAACGGTACCTGCACACAAAGAACGAATACTTGCAACCCGACGCATAAGAGGGGTTGTCAATCCCTCCACGGTAAAAAGATATGTAAATTTGTGGTAGATTGGATAAATAGATCTTGCAATAAAACAAAAAAAAGTGCAGCAAGGTATTTTTAAGTTTTTGGAAATATACATCTGAAAATAAAAGTGGCAAATAATAGATCGGAAAGCAAATATGAAGAAGAATAGACCCCGGGGCCGTAGATTTCACTAGTGGCTTCTCTCGAGAAAAATAGCATACGGTGGGTAAACAAATTACTGTTGGGCAATTGATAGAACTTCAAATAATTATGACAATATCCATGCAATGATCATTATATAGGCATCATGTCCAAGATTAGTAGACCGACTCCTGCCTGCATCTACTACTATTACTCCACACATCGACTGCTATCCAGCATGCATCTAGTGTATTAAGTTCATGGAGAAACGGAGTAATGCAATAAGAATGATGACATGATATAGACAAGATCTATTCATGTAGGAATAGACCCCATCTTGTTATCCTTAATGGCAACGATCAATACGTTTCTTGCAGCCTCTTCTGTCACCGGGAAAGAACACCGCACGACCGAACCAATCACAAAGCACCTCTTCCCATGGCAAGAAAAATCGATCTAGTCGGCCTAACTAAACCAAAGATTCGAAGAAGAAATACGAGGCTATAAGTAATCATGCATATAAGAGATCAAAAGAAGACTCAAATAACTTTCATGGATAAAATAGATCTGATCATAAACTCAAAGTTTATCGGATCCCAACAAACACACTGCAAAAAGAGTTACATCAATAGATCTCCAAGAGACCATTGTATTGAGAATCAAAAGAGAGAGAGAGGAAGCAATCTAGCTACTAACTGCGGACCCGTAGGTCTACAATGAACTACTCACGCATCATCGGAGAGGCACCAATGAGGATGATGAACTCCTCTATGATGGTGTCTAGATTGGATCTGGCATTTCTGGAACTTGCGGCGGCTGGAATTGTGTTTCGTCCACTCCCCTAGGGTTTTTGGATTTCTGGGGTATTTCTAGAGCAAAGAGGCGATGCGGGAGGCGGCCGAGGTGGGCACAACCCACATGGGCGCGCCTGGGCCCTCAGGCGCGCCCAGGTGGGTTGTGCTACCCTCAAAGCCCCCCTCTGGTACTTCTTTGGCCCACTGGATGTCTTTTGGTTCAAAAAAAATCTTCAAAAAGTTTCGCTGCGTTTGGACTCCGTTTGGTATTGATTTTCTGCGAAGTAAAAAACAAGCAAAAAACAACAACTGTCACTGGGCACTATGTGTTGGGGAACGTAGTATTTCAAAATTTTCCTACGATCATGCAAGATCTATCTAGGAGAAGCATAGCAACGAGCGGGGAGAGTGTGTCCACGTACCCTCGTAGACCGAAAGCGGAAGCGTTTAGTAACGCGGTTGATGTAGTCGAACGTCTTCACGATCCAACCGATCCAAGTACCGAACGCACGGCACCTCCGCGATCTGCACACGTTCAGCTCGGTGACGTCCCTCGTACTCTTGATCCAGCTGAGGCCGAGGGAGAGTTTCGTCAGCACGACGGTGTGGTGACGGTGATGATGAAGTTACCGACGCAGGGCTTCGCCTAAGCACTACGGCAATATGACCGAGGTGGAAATCTGTGGAGGGGGGCACCGCACACGGTTAAACAATCAACTTGTGTGTCTATGGGGTGCCCCTTCCTCCGTATATAAAGGAGTGGAGGAGGGGAGGGCCGGCCCTCTCATGGCGCGCCCAAGGGGGGAGTCCTACTCCCGCCCCTTCCTCCGTATATAAAGGAGTGGAGGAGGGGAGGGCCGGCCCTCTCATGGCGCGCCCAAGGGGGGAGTCCTACTCCCGGTGGGAGTAGGATTCCCCCTTCCCTAGTTGGAGTAGGAGAGGAAGGAAGGAGGAGAGAGGGAGAAGGAAAGGGGGGCCGGCCCCCCACCCCAATTCGGATTGGGCTTGGGGGGGCGCGCCCCCACCTTGGCTGCCTCCTCCTCTCTCCCAGTAAGGCCCAATAAGGCCCATAGACTCCCCGGGGGGTTCCGGCAACCCACTGGTACTCCGGTAAATGCCCAAACTCACCCGGAACCATTTCGATGTCCAAACATAGTCGTCCAATATATCAATCTTTATGTCTTGACCATTTCGAGACTCCTCGTCATGTCTGTGATCTCATCCGGGACTCCGTACTACCTTCGATACATCAAAACACATACACTCATAATACCGATCGTCATCGAACGTTAAGCGTGCGGACCCTACGGGTTCGAGAACTATGTAGATATGACTGAGACTCATCCCCGGTCAATAACCAATAGCGGAACCTGGATGCTCATATTGGTTCCCACATATTCTACGAAGATCTTTATCGGTCAAACCACATAACAACATACGTTGTTCCCTTTGTCATCGGTATGTTACTTGCCCGAGATTCGATCGTCGGTATCATCATACCTAGTTCAATCTCGTTACCGGCAAGTCTCTTTACTCGTTCCGTAATGCATCATCTCGTAACTAACTCATTAGTCACATTGCTTGCAAGGCTTCATATGATGTGCATTACCGAGAGGGCCCAGAGATACCTCTCCGACAATCGGAGTGACAAATCCTAATCTCGATCTATGCCAACTCAACAAACACCATCGGAGACACCTATAGAGCATCTTTATAATCACCCAGTTACGTTGTGACGTTTGATAGCACACAATGTGTTCCTCCGGTATTCGGGAGTTGCATAATCTCATAGTAAGAGGAACATGTATAAGTCATGAAGAAAGCAATAGCAACAAACTAAACGATCATCGTGCTAAGCTAACGGATGGGTCTAGTCAATCACATCGTTCTCTAATGATGTGATCCCATTCATCAAATGACAACTCATGTCTATGGCTAGGAAACTTAACCATCTTTGATTAACGAGCTAGTCAAGTAGAGGCATACTAGTGACACTCTGTTTGTCTATGTATTCACACATGTATTAAGTTTCCGGTTAATACAATTCTAGCATGAATAATAAACATTTATCATGATATAAGGAAATATAAATAACAACTTTATTATTGCCTCTAGATCATATTTCCTTCAGTCTCCCACTTGCACTAGAGTCAATAATCTAGATTACACAGTAATGATTCTAACACCCATGGAGTCTTGGTGCTGATCATGTTTTGCTTGTGAGAGAGGCTTAGTCAACGGGTCTGCAACATTCAGATCCGTATGTATCTTGCAAATCTCTATGTCTCCCTCCTTGACTTGATCGCGGATGGAATTGAAGCGTCTCTTGATGTGTTTGGTTCTCTTGTGAAATCTGGATTCCTTTGCCAAGGCAATTGCTCCAGTATTGTCACAAAAGATTTTCATTGGACCCGATGCACTAGGTATGACACCTAGATCGGATATGAACTCCTTCATCCAGACTCCTTCATTCGCTGCTTCCGAAGCAGCTATGTACTCCGCTTCACACGTAGATCCCGCCATGACGCTTTGCTTAGAACTGCACCAACTGAAAGCTCCACCGTTCAATATAAATACGTATCCGGTTTGTGACTTAGAGTCATCCGGATCAGTGTCAAAACTTGCATCGACGTAACCACTTACGACGAGCTCTTTGTCACCTCCATAAACGAGAAACATATCCTTAGTCCTTTTTAGGTATTTCAGGATGTTCTTGACCGTTGTACAGTGATCCACTCCTGGATTACTTTGGTATCTCCCTGCTAAACTTATAGCAAGGCACACATCAGGTCTGGTACACAGCATTGCATACATGATAGAACCTATGGCTGAGGCATAGGGAATGACTTTCATTTTCTCTCTATCTTCTGCAGTGGTCGGGCATTGAGTCTTACTCAACTTCACACCTTGCAACATAGGCAAGAACCCTTTCTTTGCTTGATCCATTTTGAACTTCTTCAAAACTCTATCAAGGTATGTGCTTTGTGAAAGTCCAATTAAGCGTCTTGATCTATCTCTATAGATCTTGATGCCCAATATATAAGCAGCTTCACCGAGGTCTTTCATTGAAAAACTTTTATTCAAGTATCCTTTTATGCTATCCAGAAATTCTATATCATTTCCAATCAACAATATGTCATCCACATATAATATTAGAAATGCTACAGAGCTCCCACTCACTTTCTTGTAAATACAGGCTTCTCCAAAAGTCTGTATTAAACCATATGCTTTGATCACACTATCAAAACGTTTGTTCCAACTCTGAGATGCTTGCACCTGTCCATAAATGGATCGCTGGAGCTTGCACACTTTGTTAGCATCCTTTGGATCGATAAAACCTTTGGGTTGCATCATATACAACTCTTCTTCCAGAAATCCATTCAGGAATGCAGTTTTTACATCCATTTGCCAAATTTCATAATCATAAAATGCGGCAATTGCTAACATGATTCGGACGGACTTAAGCATCGCTACGGGTGAAAAGGTCTCATCGTAGTCAACTCCTTGAACTTGTCAAAAACCTTTTGCAACAAGTCGAGCTTTGTAGACAGTAACATTACCGTCAGCGTCAGTCTTCTTCTTGAAAATCCATTTATTCTCTATGGCTTGCCGATCATCGGGCAAGTCAACCAAAGTCCACACTTTGTTCTCATACATGGATCCCATCTCAGATTTCATGGCCTCAAGCCATTTCGCGGAATCTGGGCTCATCATCGCTTCCTCATAGTTCGTAGGTTCATCATGGTCAAGTAACATGACCTCCAGAACAGGATTACCGTACCACTCTGGTGCGCATCTTACTCTGGTTGACCTACGAGGTTCGGTAGTAACTTGATCTGAAGTTACATGATCATCATCATCATTAGCTTCCTCACTAATTGGTGTAGGAGTCACAGGAACTGATTTCTGTGATGAACTACTTTCCAATAAGGGACCAGGTACAGTTACCTCATCAAGTTCTACTTTCCTCCCACTCACTTCTTTCGAGAGAAACTCCTTCTCTAGAAAGGATCCATTCTTAGCAACGAATGTCTTGCCTTCGGATTTGTGATAGAAGGTGTACCCAATAGTCTCCTTTGGGTATCCTATGAAGACACATTTCTCCGATTTGGGTTCGAGCTTATCAGGTTGAAGCTTTTTCACATAAGCATCGCAGCCCCAAACTTTAAGAAACGACAACTTGGGTTTCTTGCCAAACCACAGTTCATAAGGTGTCGTCTCAACTGATTTAGATGGTGCCCTATTTAACGTGAATGCAGCAGTCTCTAAAGCATAACCCCAAAACGATAGCGGTAAATCAGTAAGAGACATCATAGATTGCACCATATCTAATAAAGTGCGGTTACGACGTTCGGACACACCATTACGCTGTGGTGTTCCGGGTGGCGTGAGTTGCGAAACTATTCCGCATTGTTTCAAATGAAGACCAAACTCGTAACTCAAATATTCTCCTCCACGATCGGATCGCAGAAACTTTATTTTCTTGTTACGATGATTTTCCACTTCACTCTGAAATTCTTTGAACTTTTCAAATGTTTCAGACTTATGTTTCATCAAGTAGATATACTCATATCTGCTCAAATCATCTGTGAAGGTCAGAAAATAACGATACCCGCCGCGAGCCTCAATATTCATCGGACCGCATACATCGGTATGTATTATTTCCAATAAATCTGTTGCTCGCTCCATTGTTCCGGAGAACGGAGTTTTAGTCATCTTGCCCATGAGGCATGGTTCGCAAGTACCAAGTGATTCATAATCAAGTGATTCCAAAAGTCCATCAGTATGGAGTTTCTTCATGCGCTTTACACCAATATGACCCAAACGGCAGTGCCACAAATAAGTTGCACTATCATTATCAACTCTGCATCTTTTGGTTTCAATATTATGAATATGTGTTTCACTACTATCGAGATTCAACAAAAATATACCACTCTTCAAGGGTGCATGACCATAAAAGATATTACTCATATAAATAGAACAACCATTATTCTCAGATTTAAATGAATAACCGTCTCGCATCAAACAAGATCTCGATATAATGTTCATGCTTAACGCTGGCACCAAATAACAATTATTCAGGTCTAAAACTAATCCCGAAGGTAGATGTAGAGGTAGCGTGCCGACGGCGATCACATCGACTTTGGAACCATTTCCCACACGCATCGTCACCTCGTCCTTAGCCAATCTTCGCTTAATCCGTAGTCCCTGTTTCGAGTTGCAAATATTAGCAACAGAACCAGTATCAAATACCCAGGCACTACTGGGAGCATTAGTAAGGTACACATCAATAACATGTATATCACATATACATTTGTTCACTTTGCCATCCTTCTTATCCGCCAAATACTTGGGGCAGTTCTGCTTCTAGTGACCAGTCCCTTTGCAGTAGAAGCACTCAGTATCAGGCTTAGGTCCAGACTTGGGCTTCTTCACTTGAGCAGCAACTTGCTTGCCGTTCTTCTTGAAGTTCCCCTTCTTCCCTTTACCCTTTTTCTTGAAACTGGTGGTCTTGTTGACCATCAACACTTGATGCTCCTTTTTGATTTCTACCTCCACAGCCTTTAGCATTGCGAAGAGCTCGGGAATTGTCTTATCCATCCCTTGCATATTATAGTTCATCACGAAGCTCTTGTAGCTTGGTGGCAGTGATTGAAGAACTCTGTCAATGACACTATCAACCGGAAGATTAACTCCCAGCTGAGTCAAGTGATTATGATACCCAGACATTTTGAGTATATGCTCACTGACAGAACTATTCTCCTCCATTTTGCAGCTATAGAACTTATTGGAGACTTCATATCTCTCAATCCGGGCATTTGCTTGAAATATTAACTTCAACTCCTGGAACATCTCATATGCTCCATGACGTTCAAAACGTCGTTGAAGTCCCGGTTCTAAGCCGTAAAGCATGGCACACTGAACTATCGAGTAGTCATCAGCTTTGCTCTGCCAGACGTTCTTAACGTCATCAGTAGCGTCTGTAGCAGGCCTAGCACCTAGCGGTGCTTCCAGGACGTAATTCTTCTGTGCAGCAATGAGGATAATCCTCAAGTTACGGACCCAGTCCGTGTAGTTGCTACCATCATCTTTCAACTTAGCTTTCTCTAGGAACGCATTAAAATTCAAAGGAACGGTAGCACGGGCCATTGATCTACAACAACATAGACATGCAAAATACTATTAGGTACTAAGTTCATGATAAATTAAAGTTCAATTAATCATATTACTTAAGAACTCCCACTTAGATAGACATCCCTCTAATCATCTAAGTGATCACGTGATCCAAATCAACTAAACCATGTCCGATCATCACGTGAGATGGAGTAGTTTTCAATGGTGAACATCACTATGTTGATCATATCTACTATATGATTCACGCTCGACCTTTCGGTCTCAGTGTTCCGAGGCCATATCTGCATATGCTAGGCTCGTCAAGTTTAACCCGAGTATTCTGCGTGTGCAAAACTGGCTTGCACCCGTTGTATGTGAACGTAGAGCTTATCACACCCGATCATCACGTGGTGTCTCGGCACGATGAACTGTAGCAACGGTGCATACTCAGGGAGAACACTTGTACCTTGAAATTTAGTGAGAGATCATCTTATAATGCTACCACCGTACTAAGCAAAATAAGATGCATAATAGGATTAACATCACATGCAATTCAATATGTGACATGATATGGCCATCATCATCTTGTGCTCTTGATCTCCATCATCGAAGCACCGTCATGATCTTCATCGTCACCGGCACCCCAGCTTGATCTCCATCGTCACCGGCGCCCCAACATGATCTCCATCGAAGCATCGTTGTCGTCTCGCCAACTTATTGCTTCTACGACTATCGCTGCCGCTTAGTGATAAAGTAAAGCAATTACATGGCGATTGCATTGCATACAATAAAGCAACAACCATATGGCTCCTGCCGGTTGCCGATAACTCTGTTACAAAACATGATCATCTCATACAACAAATTATATCACATCATGTCTTGACCATATCACATCACAGCAAGCCCTGCAAAAACAAGTTAGACGTCCTCTACTTTGTTGTTGCAAGTTTTACGTGGCTGCTACGGGCTGAGCAAGAACCGTTCTTACCTACGCATCAAAACCACAATGATTTTTCGTCAAGTGTGCTATTTTAACCTTCAACAAGGACCGGGCGTAGTCACACTCGATTCAACTAAAGTTGGAGAAACTGACACCCACTAGCCACCTGTGTGTGAAGCACGTCGGTAGAACTAGTCTCGCGTAAGCGTACGCGTAATGTCGGTCTGAGCCGCTTCATCCAACAATACTGCCGAATCAAAGTATGACATGCTGTTAAGCAGTATGACTATTATCGCCCACAACTCTTTGTGTTCTACTCATGCATATAACATCTACGCATAGACCTGGCTCTGATGCCACTGTTGGGGAACATAGTATTTCAAAATTTTCCTACGATCACGCAAGATCTATCTAGGAGAAGCATAGCAACGAGCGGGGAGAGTGTGTCCACGTACCCTCGTAGACCGAAAGCAGAAGCGTTTAGTAACGCGGTTGATGTAGTCGAACGTCTTCATGATCCAACCGATCCAAGTACCGAATGCACGGCACCTCCGCGATCTGCACACGTTCAGCTCGGTGACGTCCCTCGTACTCTTGATCCAGCTGAGGCCGAGGGAGTGTTTCATCAGCACGACGGTGTGGTGATGGTGATGATGAAGTTACCGACGCAGGGCTTCGCCTAAGCACTACGACAATATGACCGAGGTGGAAATCTGTGGAGGGGGGCACCGCACACGGTTAAACAATCAACTTGTGTGTCTATGGGGTGCCCCCTTCCTCCATATATAAAGGAGTGCAGGAGGGGAGGGTCGGCCCTCTCATGGCGCGCCCAAGGGGGGAGTCCTACTCCCGGTGGGAGTAGGATTCCCCCTTCCCTAGTTGGAGTAGGAGAGGAAGGAAGGAGGAGAGAGGGAGAAGGAAAGGGGGGCCGAACCCCCACCCCAATTCGGATTGGGCTTGGGGGGGGGGTGCCCCCACCTTGGCTGCCTCCTCCTCTCTCCCAGTAAGGCCCACTAAGGCCCGTAGACTCCTCGGGGGGTTCCGGTAACCCTCCGGTACTCCGGTAAATGCCCGAACTCACCCGGAACCATTCCGATGTCCAAACATAGTCGTCCAATATATCAATCTTTATGTCTCAACCATTTCAAGACTCCTCGTCATGTCCGTGATCTCATCCGGGACTCCAAACTACCTTCGATACATCATAACACATAAACTCATAATACCGATCATCATTGAACGTTAAGCGTGCGGACCCTACGGGTTCGAGAACTATGTAGACATGGCCGAGACTCATCTCCGGCCAATAACCAATAGCGGAACTTGGATGCTCATATTGGTTCCCACATATTCTACGAAGATCTTTATCGGTCAAACCGCATAACAACATACGATGTTCCCTTTGTCATCGGTATGTTACTTGCCCGAGATTCGATCATCGGTATCATCATACCTAGTTCAATCTCGTTACCGGCAAGTCTCTTTACTCGTTCCGTAATGCATCATCTCGTAACTAACTCATTAGTCACATTGCTTGCAAGGCTTCATATGATGTGCATTACCGAGAGGGCCCAGAGATACCTCTCCGACAATCGAAGTGACAAATCCTAATCTCGATCTATGCCAACTCAACAAACACCATCGGAGACACCTGTAGAGCATCTTTATAATCACCCAATTACGTTGTGATGTTTGATAGCACACAAGGTGTTCCTCCGGTATTCGGGAGTTGCATAATCTCATAGTGAGAGGAACATGTATAAGTCATGAAGAAAGCAATAGCAACAAACTAAACGATCATCGTGCTAAGCTAACGGATGGGTCTAGTCAATCACATCATTCTCTAATGATGTGTTCCCATTCATCAAATGACAACTCATGTCTATGGCTAGGAAACTTAACCATCTTTGATTAACGAGCTAGTCAAGTAGAGGCATACTAGTGACACTCTGTTTGTCTATGTATTCACACATGTATTAAGTTTCCGGTTAATACAATTCTAGCATGAATAATAAACATTTATCATGATATAAGGAAATATAAATAACAACTTTATTATTGCCTCTAGGGCATATTTCCTTCACTATGTCAATATGTTAGTCCCAAAAAATGATATAAAGTTGCTACAAAATGATTGTAAATCATCCAAGAATAATAATATAACAACATGGAACAAGCAAAAATTATAGATACGTTGAAGACGTATCAGAAGGCATGTCATATTCAAAGGTATAATGTGTAAGCTAAGCAGATGCAATTTAACCAAATTGGAAGCAATACAAGCAAGACACCCGGCTGGAGTGGTGAGCATGATCATCAAGGACCTGAGAGCCTGGTGGAAGGCGGGCTGCTTCGCCACCACCGTGGCTTTTTAGTTGGCTTGCAGGTGATGCATGTCTGTGGTGGGCTTGTCACTGACTCAGCCAGGGCCCTGACTAGCTATTTGGCTTCTGGTGCTCCCGGGATGGTGGTTCATGTAAAAAATATCTTTCCTTATCTTAATAAAGACCGACTTCAGCCTTTCGAATATAAGATAGACACCATATGCAACATGCAACCACATATGACACCACGAAGTTAAAGCAAGCACCTTGGATGGTGGTTCATGGAGAGCGAGATCATCAACTCCAGAGCTACATTTACCATCTCCATCTGCTGACACTGCACCCTTTATAGCGCCGAAACGTGTCTTGCCTAAGCACGAAGAAAGCTGGGGCGACTTCTCTCTTTTATTTCGTGCTTCTATCAACCGGTTGGCAGAGGCTGAAATACCCATGCAGAAAAAAACAATAGTGAGAGTATGGGTGAAGTGTGTGTAGAACTAGTGCACTGTAAAAGTAGCAGATAGCAGGTGGCTGAAAAATAAATGACAGAAGACATATGATCGCTCTACAACATTGCATGGCAAACAAAATTAGATTCTACTCTGTATGATTTTGTAATATATGAGCACAGGGATGGCTGGGAAATGCAGGTACTCCTCCAGCACACCACCACATGTGGTCCTATCAAAATAACAGTCGACTGGAAATAAATAGGTCAGTCAATTTTTTTGAACCGTCCGATCTACAAGGAACGGATAGATGGCCTTCGTCTACCTCCCGCCGGTCACTGTTGACGATCTTTCTCGAACCGCCAGCGACCACCGGCCCAGACCGCTGCCTCCGCCGCCCCGCCCTCCCCTCGACCTCACACCACCGCCGTGCTTGGCAGCACCCCCCGGCCATCCCTTTAAGCCTGGCCGACCTCTAGATCGGGCGCCAGCAGCTCCTAGGCCCCACACACCCCTAAGATAAACACCGAGGCACCGCTTCCCCGGCGTAAGAGGCAGACTAGCGCCTGTTATGCTGGGGAATGCTTCCTTTAATTGGGAATCAACTGGCCAGGAATTGAAATCCAGGGGGGCGACGGACCTCTAGCTAAGGTGAAATAGTATATGAGGAGAAACCTTGTGCATCGCGAGTTACTAGGAACATCTAGTATCAGGAAGAAGGTGTAGGAAGAAGCAGCCAACTAGTGTCTTCTGTGGGATGAATCCCGTGCAAGCAGACACGTAAGATTTGCACGAATAAGGGAAGAGGAGTACCAGTTCCGGTTGCCAGTGTTGTGCCATCCTTATTTCGCGGTGATGTTCTTCTTTTTACCGGGGGAACCGATGTTTTGGAGGAGGGTGGAGCCTTGGTCGAACCCATGGCCAAATTGTTGACTGTGTTGCGGTGGCCGTCTGTCAGCGGAGGGGAAGCAGATTCGAGGCGGCGAAGGACGGCGTAGTGGGAACAGCTCCGGTGCGGTGGATGGTGGCAACGTTGGAGCGGCAGCGGTGAGGCGCATGATGGCGTGGTTGCACTAGCTCGGGTACGGCGCATGTCGGCGTCCTAGAGGCAGCTCGGCCTCGGCTTCAACTACTAGCCGTGGAGGGCGTTGCGGTTGCGGTTGCGATGGACGACGACGTCGGGGTATCGGCTCCGGCGTGATGGAGGAGGGCGGTGGTTGATGGGTGGGATCAGGTGGCGGACAGAGGACGCCGGGGTTTCGCAGCTGGTGGAGAGGTAGTTTTGGCGCCCACGGAGTACGAATGGGGAATCGGACGAGGGGGGGGGGGGGGGGGGGGGGAGCTAAGGGGGAACCATGTTTCGGTCTGGGACGCGCTTGTTTTATTTTTGAATAGATGGGACACGCTTGTTTGAAATTTGGGGAAAGTACAAACTTTGCCCCGTCTTAAATTTCGGACCTTCTGTGGGGCGGGGGTAGGACGGTAATCTCAGGTGTCCCAAATAGTGGGCGGGAGCGATTTTGTCCGAACGCACGTGTGTTTAGGTGGCCACGGTGTATGAATGTTTTTCGGAGGCGGTTGCGTGGCGTCTTGATGAAGTTACAAACCTACCCCGGTTTAGACCTTTGGACGTCGGGCCGGTAGGTTTCACAGGTCAGAGTTAGAAAAGTAATTTCCTTCTACCAAACATTGGTCTCACGCGGTATCGGGCGAGTAGAGGCTCTTTTGGCGCTTCGTTCAAAATTTTGAAACAGAAGCATTCATGTTTAGAGTACTCTTGAACTTCGAGGATTGACCTAAATAGACAACGTTAAATTTGACCTTGTATGTTTGAAAACCTCATTAAATTATGCTCTTCTTTTTGAAATTTTGACACTTGAAAATCCTATAACTACGATTATTTTGGAATGGAGGAGGTAAATTTGAATCTATTTTGTACACGACTATATATGCTATTATTTACAAAAGCCGAGCAAAGATTGGTGCCCCCATAATTTAGGTATGATTTACAAATGCCATGATCTCGAATTCAAATAATTGAATGGACTTCATGTTGAGTTCGAATTTTTAAAACCACCTTAAGTTGAATTCAAATGTATGCTAGTTCATAGCTAGCTATTTATAATGTTCATTGTGTAACTTTTGTATGTATAATGTGCTTTACACACACAACATGAACTGTACTCACATTTATATTCGAATTGCTAAAGCGATGCATTGTCTGGAGTAAACGGGTCCGTGTACGTGTGTGTGCCTAGTACGTGGTTTTGCCCAGTTTTCCATGGCGCGCGTCCAGTTCCGTCCACGACGGGCGTCGGCCACTTTTTCCCGTGGACTCGTTCACGGGTCCGTGTACGTGTGTGTGTGCCTAATACGTGGTTTTGCCCAGTTTTCCATGGCGCGCGTCCAGTTCCGTCCACGACGGGCGTCGGCCAACTTTTTCACGTGTACCCGTACAGCCCGTTCACGGGTCCGTGCACGTGTGTGTGCCTAGTACGTGGTTTTGCCCAGTTTTCCATGGCGCGCGTCCAGTTCCGTCCACGTTGACTCTATGGATCAATTATGTGGAATAATAACATAGACATGCTCAAATTCAATAGAATATAGATGTCTGATGGATCAATGACCATTCCTTATGCGAATTGCAAATATCATGATCCCATCCTAATATTTGGATACAATTTATATTTTTAATCAATGTGTACATCAGTCTTTTACGTGTAGTTTCACTCTCCATAGGCCCCTCCTCACACACGCGCTAACTTTCTCTCTCTCACATACGCGCACACGGTGTATTTCCATCGGTGGTCTCTCACACATGCTCACACACTCTCTCCCGAGGTGTCTTTCTCGCACACATGCTCTTGATATCACCCTCCCTCCCTCTCGCAACCATTTATGACTGTTTTCACTAACCTTTATCACAAGCACTCTTCCTCTCACACGCATATGCACACACAATCCCCATCGACCCTTTCTCTATACATAGACCTGCCTACGTGTCTCCCACACGCACATTATCTTTAGGCCTGTCTCGCATGCATTGTCTCCACCTCTCTTCCTAATTGATGAATATGATTCCAGCAGAGCATTCTGTAGGATGCCCCTTAAAGTTAGGTTGGATGAATGGTAATATCAGAGAGAAGGGGTTACCTTAGTCCGAGGACCTAGGGTTACAAATCCTAGCCGGCTTTGTCAGTGGACACAAAGTTCTTCACGACTCTGGTATATTTGTCTTGTACAACTAGTCCTCCATGGGTCTCCCTGAATGCGTCACAGACTGACCAATCTAGCGCATGACAGAACCGACCCAAGGGCCTCACCTCGGCCCACCGGACCTCACACTGTTACACACCCTCTGCCTCTAGGTCTCGTTATCTTCTCACACCCACACATACTAACACAAACACCACACAAAATATTTTCTCCTCATGCCTCTGTCCCCTCCCCCTTGCATGTACACACTCAAGGGCATCTCTCGCTGTGACATCCTATTCGTCTCTCTCTCTAGACCTCTCTCATTTCTCATGCTATCTCTCCCACATGCCCCCCCGTCGGCCCCTCTATCCATGCCTCTCTCGAATATGTACACATACCCTCTCTAGGCCCTGCCAAATACGTCAACTACACATTCACACATGTTACATCTTATCACGTACCCCATTGATCTAAAAAGCCCTCACTTCACGTTTAATTCGCATACAACATTCCTTTTGAATAAAACCACACAAAGTGTGGCCAAAAATTTATTTTAGAATTTTTACATACATACAACATTACAAAGTTATATGGAGTATGAAAGTTAATTTGCATTGCATGGTGCACCCAATGATATTTATTCCGCACTGTGAATTTTTATATTTTTATACTATATATAAAGTTAGTTATAATAAAGAGAAACGAAGAGCATCTCTCTCTCCATCGCACACACCCCCTCTACGCCCCTTTCACGTACGCACACAAACTATCTCCAGGTCCTCTAAAAGTACGCCCCCAGCACATTCACGCATGTTTCATCTTTCTCTTGCGATATATACAGTGACGATCATTGTATTTGAAGCGAAAGCACGATACGTACATTCGACTTCAGAATCCACTCATTACGGTCACCATTTGCGTTTTGTGGTTATTATACAGTCACGGGCTCACCGTACAGCTCTGTATTTGTTCAAGACACGACTCGTTGACCAGTTAAACGCTCCACTTGGCACCTCTAGTGTTGCATCACATTATCTCACTACCATTGGGCCCACCTGTCGGCGTGTATAAGAATGAAAACAAACGATAAAATAATATTGGACAGTGGTTCGAAGTCATGACCGCGGGCACAACGGACAAGGTGGCCTTGTCTTGGTATGCTGAGCCGTCTGTTTTAACACACATGAGCTGGTGTGGTGATTATACACACACGCACGCATGCACATGAACTGCATGCACGCAACACTCACACGTACACACGCAGCCACGCATGCACGCAACACTCACACGCACACACGCACGCATGCATGCACACACCACACGACCAACACACACGCTCACGCTCGAGTGCTCAACATACAAGTGCATGCGCACACATCAGGCCCTGACAGACACATACACAACCAGGTGGTTCCCGCGCACGGGTTGGAGTCTTGTCGCGCCTGCGTAAATTTGTGTTTATCTTACTTTTTTCCTATGCGAAATGGTCAATTTAACCGGTCAACATAATGCCATGAAGACTATTTGGCCGGTCAACAGAGTGCAATCCGATGTTGAACGGTGAGCAAGTGACAGTATAGTCACCGCAAAACGTATATAGTGACCGTAATGAGCGTATTCTGAAGTCCGATGACCGTATTATGCTTTTCGCTTGAAATACAATGACCGCCAGTGTATTTATCCCTTCTCTCGCTCTTTCTGTGGAGCCGAGTAGGCCAACATGCCGGTGCCTAAATTGGCGCACGCCACCCCATTATTGTTGTACTGGTTTCGTAAGAGCGAACAAGCATTCACGTCTACTGTACAAACTGTAGATATGAGTTACAAATGCTATGAAGACGAATACAAATATTTGAATCCACTTTATGCCCAATTTCTCTCTGTAGGCCCTCCAAAAGTACATCTCTACACGTTCTCGCATGTTACATCTAACAACTATGCAATACAGCACTACTACTACACTCTAACACAATAAATCATATGTGTTTTTAGTTTTACTAGGTCTGATATTGTTACTTAATTATTCAGTTTGCATACATTAAAATTGCCTTTGAAATGTATGGCTAGTATCATCTACCGCGCGGGAAAAAATCCCGCCCTTGCCTGTTTAATCGGGTTTGTATCGATGGATCGTGCAAAACAACAAAACTATAGTAGTACTACATTACAAGTAACAGTTCACTGGGCCGCCGTGTCGTGTACTCCTCCGTCGTAAGAGTGGAGCGCTCACTTTCATAAATGTTCTAGTCCCTTTCGCCGACATGTGGGACATCAAGCAACCGGGTCCACGTGCCATACCGAAATAACAGTGCAGAGCAGCAGGGGTGAAGCACCCCGGTCATGGCGTTGGCGTAGTAATGAGCAATGAGGCGTCTAATCACAAAGCTGCACCTTTCCCGCGGTTAAGTTGGAGGGACGAAGTGATGCTAAAAAAAGAAGTTGGAGGGACGAAGCAACCATCATTTCACTCGTTGCTGAATCCGCTTCTCCCTCATCTTCTTCAAGTTAACCACGTGTTGCTTCTGCCGTTGTTCTGCCTCATGTGGGACGCGGACCGGCTTGGTAAATCAATGACACGTGGGACCGCATGTTAGCAAACCGCCAGGCTAACGTCCTCTAAAAATAAGAAACCTCCCCCGCCTTCCGCGCGACAAAATCACCTCCTTTTTACTAATCTTGATATAATTTTTTAGATCAATATAATCGAGATTTGTATAGATAGCACACAGGAGCAAAACCAAGTGGTACGGTTAAGGGCATCCACAATGTGTAGCCAAATGTGAAAATAGCTTTTGGCATCGATGGGAACCATTGTGGAGGGTGCTGCCAAAGCCAAAAAGAGGGAACCAAAGCTCCCTAATTGATTGATTGAAGGAATAGAAAAATGCAACCTCTCTCCTCTTTCTCCCGTGCTTGGACGCATGTACAGTATAGAGCACAGAGTTTACTCCCTTGTCCCTTCTATCACAAATCACAAAGCAGTGAGGCATCAAATCACAAAGCACAGACGAAGCAACCATCATTTCATTCTTCGCTGACTCCGCTTCTCCATCGTCTTCTTCGAGAAACCACCTTACCGCACTAAGCTGGACGGACGACGCTATTGTGCAGTAGTACATTTACGCCTCCTTTAGTTCAACGGACTTCCTGGATGCAAAGAAGGCGGTTGTCTTGGCTTGCAGGCGGCACTTGCGAATGACTTACCGTGGTCTCCCTCAATGGTGTGCTCCGTCGAACGCACTTCGCCAAAGCCACAACGTTCAAGATATCGTCGACGTCATCGCAATGGGGAAGGAAGTAAAATAGTTACTACCTCCATTTTTCTGTATACAAGGGCAGTATCAAAATTACAATTTGCAGAAGGCCACTAACACTAATTGAGGCAAAATTGATGGGGTTTGCCTCGTACTAGCAACCAAGGACTTTAATATACCCTTGCATGCATGCGGAAGTGGGAAGGTTGGTTTGCATGGCGCTGCATTAATTAAGCAATGAGGAGTGAGATGGTTAGCTCTTTGGGCGTTGGAGAAAAAAATACGCATTAATTGACACGTCAAACGAGGATTTGTATCGATCAATCCCACGAAAGAAAACCCCACCTTTCTTTTTTAACACAAGTAGTACGTACTTGTATCCTGTTTGGGTCTAGGCCTTGTATTGCCATACTTTGCCACACATTTTTGCCAAGCTTGCCTAAAGTTTTTCAAAATGAAAAGGAGGTACACTTGCGCACGGCTGTCGCGGTCGCACCGCACCCTCACATAGTCGCTCCTGCATGCCGCAAACCCAACCAAGGGAACGCACCCTCACTGACACGTGCTACCGCATGTGATCAAACCAAACTCAGCTATCCTACCGCTGACATATAATTTTCGTTCATACAGTATATTTATACAACCGCATGTTGGGGAAGATCCGTGCGGCCCGTGCGGTGGTCTGTTGGGGAAGAAGAAGGGTTAGGAGACGTAGGATATTCATCCAACTGCCTGAAATGGTCGACTGACCCAAATGATGAAAGTCAGGCGACTTGCATAAATATATGTTTTTACACAGCGAAAGATCCCTAAAAACAACAACATAAAGAAAAACTATCACTGCTCGTGGAATGAGACGGTCTCGTCGTCTTTGGCTGCCGGCACGAACCAGCTGTAGCTGTCGACGTGTGTCTCCGCACCGTGGTTGTCATCGGCCTCTAGCTACTCGTTCACGCGGAGCGTGCGGGTGCTCTGCATGGACGCGAGCACCGCCTGGTTCACGTCCATGACGTTCGGTTCCGCCTGCAGGAGGGCCTCGATGGCAGCGGCATCCGCGCGCTCTGCATCGAGTTGAGCCTCCGCCACCTGGTTCAAGTCCAGGACGTCCGGTTCCACCTGCATGAGGGCCTCGATGGCAGCGGCATCTGCGCACTCCGCGTCAAGTTGAGCCTCCGCCACCCAGTTCACGTCCACGACATCTGGTTCCGCCTGCAGGAGGGCCTCGATGGCAGCGGCATCCGCGCGCTCCGCGTCGAGTTGAGCCTCCACCTCCTGGTCATCCTTTAGGATCGCCAGGTTGAACCGCTGGTCCGCCTGCACCATGGGGGACCCGGACGCCGGCACGAAGTCGACGTCCATCGTCTCATACGCATCGGGGCCTTCTGCGCCGCGAACTCCGCCATGAACATTGGATCGGCTTGCTCCTCCTCGGAGCTTGGCTCCAGAGAACTCGGGGATTGGCCCGCCGCAAAGCGATCTTGGGAACGGCGGTCTGTGGCGCCGACAGCCGCCGTGATTTCTACGCGGCACTCCGGCATCAGCATCTTGTAGTACGTGATCTTGCGGCGCACCATGGCTTTCCGGCGAACTAGGGGACGACTGATGCAGGCTAGGGGATTGAAAGGTGGGGGAATGGGATGGAGAGGAGGTGTGGTTTTGGGGCAATGGTGACCGGCCGACAAGTAGCTGGCGTAGGCCGAGCAGCGAAGGTTCTGGTGTGAATAGTGGTTTTGGTGATGACCGGTCAATCGATTTTGACTGTGCGGAGTTTGCAAAGCCGGACGGCTGGAGCCTGGAGAGTTGTGGTGTGGGATGAGACCAAAGTTTCAGAGTTTCACGTGGCAGACATCCGGACCTCCCCACCATTCCTGTCGACAACGAGGCGGTGACTTCGTAAATCTCAAGATGACTAGCAAGATGCCCGTGCATTGCACGGAACAATAGGATGCATTTTTTTTACAAAACACCTGTTGTGATTGACCCATGCAGGAGTAATCCCATGTGTAAAAACTAATGATATCTTGAGAATTTCATCGAAAAAATGGTATCTTGAGAATTTCATCGAAAAATGATATCTTGAGAAAGATGAGAGATAAGGTGAGGAGGAGTGGGGCGCGGTGGTGATTGGTGGTCGGACTTAGCGGAGGCATGGGGATGGACGACGCCGGCAGCGGCCACCATGCCAGATTGTTCCAGCGGCTTCCTTTTTTAATTACTCAATAATGAAGTTGTGGGAGATAAGGATGAACAAGAGAGCTACGGGTATACTTTTGCAAAAGTGCCATAGTTTGCTTTCTATCCGTCAGATATAGATCGGACGGTCTATATTGCAAGATGGCAGGCACACCATCATCACCGAGAGTAGAGATAAGAGTAGAGATATATTATAGATATGATGGCTCAGTCTCTCGAAGGTGCTCATAGGGGTAGGGTGTGCGTGTGTGCGTTCATAGGGGTGAGTGTATGCGTGCATGTATGAGCGCTTGCGTCTGTACTGTGTTCAAAAAAGGAGTACTTGAAGTATGCAAGTTCATAAGGAACGGATGGTGTACATCACTCTTGTCGTGTTCACGTTGCACCCCGGCACGGTGGACCCTGCACATCGCTCACCGAATGGAACGCGCTTCATCTTGCGTTTTCGCTCGCTTGTGGGACCGCAGTTGAGAGCAAACCGACGTCCCTCCCCTCCCCCGCCCGCGTCATTTACTACTAGACTAGAAGAGAGAGAGAGAGAGGTCGGCCGAGTGTTAATGAGGCCATACTGACGCTCGAATTTGGCCGGGAAAATAGAGAAACCGACATGTGGGGCACACCTGTCAGGATGACGTGGCGCAGACTAGTGGAATGGAGGAGATGGCCCACGACCTCCTCGCCACCGGCAACTGTTCATGTGGGTCGTGGGGGCCAGCAACGTGGCGCAGCTCCCGCACCGCCTCTGGACATGGCGACCGGGTAGAGCGACACGCTCATCGCTGCTGGACACGCTCGGCTTCAGGGTGCCGAGTGTGGCGCTACCGCTGTGGTACGACTAGCAGATCAACACCCGACTCGTCAAGGATGCACGGGACACTGAAGTGTGCGCACGCCATGATGTGTCTGCGGAGTGTTCTAGCGCGGCCAATTGCATCACCAGGACCTGAGACCATGCCGAGTCATCTTTCAATGACATGTGGGATCGCATGTGAGCAAAGGGCATGTCCAACGTTGCCACGCCCGCAGCTGACTACCCTGGCGCACAAAAAACCCTTGTCCCCCGCACCGTTGCACGCGTGCGTTCCCAGCCGGCGCCAGCTGCCCGCATTCATGCCGTCCATCCGTATGCCGTCATTAAGCAGGCTCGCTGCCCGAGGAACCAACTCCGGTGACTTATTGACGCACTCGGATGCTTGGCCTCACCGGAATGCGCTACTTAAAGCGGCAACACCCAGCTAAACTCCACACCATAGCGCCCCCTCCTACCTAGCACCACATCCACCATGACTGCGAGCGGGAACGCTCTACGGGAGAGCTTGTCTTCGGGGATGAAGCTCGAGGTCGCCGCCCTCGCTCAACTCGCCGCTCGCAATGCAATATCGGCGTAGCCGGACGCGGACGCGATCGCACAAGCTGTGGCCACGCTGGTGGCCGATGACGGGAGCACCGCCAGCCATGCGTCCTACTTGCCACCGTCCAACGTTCGGTGGCGCATGTGGCAGGTGAAGCAACGGACCGTCCACATCCATCATCATCGACCTCACGTCCACCGGCACCGCCAAGGTCGGGGACTCCTCCGAGGATGAGTAGGGCTTGGGAGGCGACAGGGCATGGTGTGCCAACTGGCCGGTCCGTCTCCTGTGTTCTACCCTTCCTCGCCAGAGATCGCACCTTCACTTCATGGGTCATGAACCCCGCCGATGTTCATGGAGACAGCAGATGGAGGACGTCGTCGCCGATGCGGAAGTACAAAGGAAAGTGGACGTCGGTCGCCGCCATAGAATAGGTTTAGGGTCGGGTTTCTTTTCTTTGTCTGTCCTATAAAAGTTCGAAATGTAATGAAAATCTGCCGTGTTTGCATGAATCTCGTCCGGTGTATATGAACTTTCACAATAATAGTAAGATATATTGTATGAAAATATATTGAATGATGATTCATTTTTGTGTGTATAAACTTGGTCTAAGCTTAGAAGGTTTGACCCGAGACAAAGCTAACATGCGAAGTAAATAAACACATGGGTATACATACACAATTTATCTTAGGCACTCCAACAGTACGTCCACTACACATTCACACAGCTCACATCTTTCTCTTGATCTGTCTGTCAAACCAACTAAGCCTTGTTCTAAAAAATAAAGTCCTAAAAAAACCAACTAAGCCAACCTCCCAGCATATCGTGCGGGAAAAGACCAGGCTGCGCTGTTTTAGTCGGCATTACCGGATTACTAGTAGTAGGAGTAGTATCAATGGATCGTGCGAAGCACCAAGTTTAAAAGTAAAAAGGCGGTACACTCACAACGCCTATCGCGGTCGCATTGCACCCCTCACACGGTCGGTCCTCTACACGGCTCACGCAAATGGAATGCGCTTTGGCTTCCCTCTTCACTGACACATGGGACCGCATTTGGAGAAACCGACCATGCGCCAAACTCCCCCGCCCACCGCGCGAAAATTCCACCCAAATCCCAAATTCAACTGCTCTTCGGCCAACTAGCCAATAATATTCCCCAAACCCCCTCCCCCCCGGCCCCCTCCACTCCATTCGCTCCGCCAAAGCCACCCTCCCCGCCGCGCCAATAGTCGGCGCCGCGGTTCGTCGAGGGGACGCATGGCGATCCTCCCGCTCCCACAGTACGCTCTCATAGTCTGTCGTCCTCCAGCCGCGCCACCACCGCTGGCGACGTTCTTGTGGAGACGTGCGGTGGTCAGCTTCTCCCACAGCACGCGCATTCTAGACTGAGGCCCCGGGCATGTCGGAGTAGTGCTGAATGTTAGCTGATAGACACTGTTAATCTCACTGTTTGCTGAAATAGTTTACTGTCAATATGCTCTGCTTAAGAAGCTTCCTTGCCTTGTTCTGCACTCAATCTGCTTTGCTGAGATGGCATGCCACGCCCTATTAGTTTCTAAAATATCCTGCCATATATTTATTGTGAAGTAGATTGCCATGGTCTAGTAGCCAATCTGTTAGGTGAAATAGCTCGACACCGTTTTATACTCGATCTTTGTTGCTGAGATGGCCTTTGATGGCTGTGTGCTCGGCCTCATTGACTGCTGAAATAGCCTGCCATAATTTAGCACTCAAATCTGTTTACCGAATTAGCTTTACATATATTTTGTTACTTAGATCTGCTTGTCCAAATATCTTGTCATAGCTTTAGACATCGACCTAGGTATTTTTTTTCTGGACTTTATAAAAAAGCATATATATTTTTCCTGTAATATCTAGTAGAAGAACTAATTTGTATGTCTAACAGATGGACATGACTTGGATATCTTCTGCTCGAAGATTCTCCGCTGCATATGTCGAGGGGGTTGAAAACTTCATGAACTTTATTAGAGCTGAGTACGGTGGTCCGAAATCAGATGTGCTCTGCCCGTGTAGAAGTTGTATGAATTCAGTTACAAGGCCCCAGTCAACCGTGCAAAATCATCTACACTTGTATGGGATGTCGGTCACATATACTAGGTGGGTTCATCATGGTGAAGCTGTGAACGTCAATGTTACTGACTATGTGGAAGCAGCAGATCACCATCTTGATCTGCCTGATGCTCAGGTGGAAGAGGAGGAGGAGGTGGTGGCGGCGGAGCCAGTGAGTTTGACAAACATTGCTACGAAATGCTCGCGCATTTCGTGAACTTTCACCTATAGAAGAAAAATGGTGGGCCCGCATGTTGGAACAATGCAACATGGCAGTCACCCGAGGAAATAAGCTGTCAGTATTCTCAGCTATGGTCACCTTTCTTCAGGTGAAGACATCTGAGCGGATGACCAACAAATCATTTGATGCGATGTTGGCTGCTTTCCGCAAATCTTTCCCAGATGCGTCTGAGCTGCCACACACCTACAGTAAAATGAAGAATTTCCTTCGTGCAGTTGGAATTGGATATCATATGATCCATGTTTGTATGAATAATTGTGTTCTATTCCGGAAGGATTATGCCAACTTAAGTGAATGCCCAAAATGCAAATCATCAAGATGGAAAGATGGCGATGTTGTGAAGAGGATTTCTCATAATGTTCTGAGACATTTTCCAATTATACCAAGATTGCAGAGGTTGTTTCATGATGCTGAAACAAGAGAGGATGTACTGTGGCATTCTAGGAACCAGGAGTACAAAGATCAGAATGTAATGAGCCATCCATCTCATGGTAGTGACTGGAAAAGCTTCAATCAGAAACACAAAAAGTTTGCTGCTGACCCGAGAAACATTAGACTTGGCTTAGCTACAGATGGATTTAACCCATTTGGCCACCAGAGCGCCACATATAGCATGTGGCCAGTGCTTGTTATCCCTTACAACATGCCACCAAATGTCTGCACCAAAGAATCAAACTACATGATGGCCTTGCTCATCCCAGGTCCAAAAAGTCCTGGAAAGGATTTTGATTTATTCATGGAGTCTCTTGTGGAGGAACTTTAACAGCTATGGAGGGGTGTTCTCACTCGAGACCTATATAGCAGCCCACCAGCTGATTTCTTTCTGCGTGCTATTATAATTTGGTGCATCCATGATTATCCGGCTTTGAGCACTATGTCAGGGCGAACGACACATGGTTACAATGCATGTGTTCGCTGTGACAAGAATCCGCTATCATACACAATACTTAGCAAGATTTGTTACATTGGACACCGTCGTTTCCTTGCCAAGGACATGCCATGTCCTACAAAATACCAAAGACATGTGTTCAATGCAAAGCATGAAAATCGTGATGCGCCAAAGAGGCTCATCGGCAATGAGTTGCAAGTGGAATTAGAGAAGGTCAAGCATATTACACCAGGAAACCATCCTGATAATGGTAGCAGGAAAAGGAAGCGTGGCAGGGCAGAAGAGAGATTATTGTTTACCCGCAGGTCCACTTTGTGGGACTTGGAGTATTGGAAAGATTTGGATCTGCGGCATAATCTTGAAGTGATGCACATCGAGAAAAATATATGTGACACCATTATCGGCACACTTCTTAATATTGAAGGCATGACGAAAGATACCTTAAAATCTAGGATTGATTTGACACACCTGGGTATCAGAAGGGATTTGCATGTGGAAGATGATGGTGCATCACGGGATATCACACCAGCTGTGTACGTCTTGGACAAGGTAAAAAGAAAAGAATTCTGCAAGGTCCTGTCACGTGTGAGATTCCCACATGGATTTGCTTCCAACCCTGAAAGGAGAGTCAGTGCAGATGGAAGCAAGGTACAAGGGTTGAAAACTCATGACTGCCACATCCTACTTCAAAGGGTTTACCTGTTATCCTTAGAGGATTGGGCCGCCATGACTTATACAGAGCAGTTGCAGAGTTGGGACAATTCGTCAGTGAACTCTGCAGTATAAATATCAGGATAGATGCTTTGGAGCGTCTTAGAGACAAGATACCAACTATCCTATGCGACCTTGAGAAGATATATCCTCCAGCCTTCTTTGATGTGATGGTGCATTTGGCTGTTCATCTACCTGATGAGGCACTACTTAGAGGTCCAATACAGTATGGCTGGATGTACCCTATTGAAAGGCGGCTATGCACTTTCAAGGGATATGTTAGGAACAGAGCTAGACCTGAGGGTTCCATTACAGAGGCCTACATTGCTACAGAAGCATTGATATTCTGCTCAAAATACATTGAAACAGCTGATCAACTTAGCAAAGAGGTGGGTGAAGACAATCCCGAGCTCAATGTTTTCGATTGTTCTGTTCGAGTTACAGGGAAGAGTCGACAAGACGACAAACCTAAAGATTTGGACAAAATGGTTTGGTATGTGTTGAATAACTGTCCTAAGATTCTACCTTATATCGAGTAAGTGCTAAGTACTGCAGGTTATACACCATAATCTACTAAACTTGCAGCACATTCTTATATATTTGGATGTTTGACGCAATCACTATGTTGTGCAGCATCTACAAAAAGGAGTTACTGCCGCAAAATCCAAGAAACATTGACAAACTGGTTATGGCAGGATTTGCGAAATGGTTCAAGAGCCATGTAAACTTTTGAATTACATTGTCAGTTTTTTTAATATATTGAGTACATAAGATGATCAACTTGTCTATTTTCTAACCATAGGTTAAGAAGATGCGGAGGATGGGCAGGCAGTTAATGATGCCCTTTACGCACTAGCAGTGGGTCCTGATACTCGGGTAAGACATTATGAATCTTGCATTGTTGGAGATGTGCGCTACAACACCCTTGCACGCGACGAAGGCAGGAAGACACAAAACAGTGCCATCATGAGCACGGATACGTACGACAAAGAGACAACTGAAATGTATGCTAACATAACAGACATTGTTTAGTTGCAGTATATCTCCAGTTTCGAGGTTCATCGGTGTGTGGTTCTGTTGTGCTGTTGTTGGTATAACCTGTTTTCCAGGATTGCAAAACCCAAAGCTGATGATTATTTCAAACCATCAATGTCAAGGCGGCGTACCAGACCGATGAGCCTTTTATTTTGGCAAATCAAGAAACACAGATATTTTTCTTGGAAGACACATATGCATGTAGCAATGACTGGAGAGTATTGCAAAGGTTTGAGCAGAGGAATTCGTTTAATGAAGTTGCACAACAAGATGATGCTTACACTGCTCCTGATGTAGAAGATTCCACAGATGTTCCTAATATCTTTGAGAACCATCACGTCAATAACGCTGGCGAAAAGATTCCCTGTCGGGCTGTGGACATAAGAGAGTTGATCGATAAGACGCCAACATTCGAGGACATTGAGGATGAAGAAGAAGATGACACTTGGGGGAATTATGATTTAGACTGATACACATGGCGAAGATGTTGACGCTGCTGTGGATGATGATTAGATTGCTTTTGTCGTATTTGCCTGTGAGAAGATGACTTTTTATCTACTATGTGAAATTGTGTTTGCTATGACAACTCAAACCTGATGAAGTTCTTGTTTAGTATTTTGCTGTGAGAACATCACTTATTATGTATGTTGATTTGTGTTTGGTGATTGTATGACGACTAAAACATGATGACATTGTTGTTTAGTTGTACTCATATTTGGCTGCGAAACTTGTATTTGATGACATAGTTTGCTGTTGGACTGCAATTTGCTCGACGTCTTCGAATGGGAACAAAGCTGACCCGACAGGGCCTCTGCTAATTTATTTATTTATTAGCAAAAGGGTCTCTGCTATTTATTTATTTATGAGCAAAAGGGGATACCCCCCGATTTCCGTTAATAGAAATCATTAAATGTTCACAACACTACGCCCAGCCTGCTAAACAGGTTCCATTCATTACTAGTTTCATTAAAGTGCTCATGTCATAGCCACTAAATACATCACGAGTGATACATACACTGCAAATAAAGAGACAATCATCCTACAAAGCACAATGATCTTGCCCATTATCTTCACAAGCTCTTTCTTCTCGTCATTGCTTTCAAGGCCGTTCAGAGCCTGTTGCTTGGCCATGATAAGATGATATACATCTTTAACCTTCTGCTCTGCATCTTCCTCTTCTGTTGTTCCTTCAGTTACTTGTCCAACACCCCAACCTGCTGGTATTGGGATTCCTCGGCTAACCAAATAATCAGCGTAGTTCCATTCCCCCACATTAGCAACTTCCTAGAAATACAAATCACACGAATCTTCCCTTTTCTGCATGAATCAAATTGGAAGATCATCAACGAAACTATTTAAAAAATCAGCAACTGAAAGCAGGCGAAAAACACTTAAACATATTATTACCCCATGATTCGGGCATTTGTAGAAGACTCGGCCAGGTTTGAGGATTGTAGTTGAGACATGACGGATGACTCTGCGTGATTTGCAGCAGTGGCACCACACCAACGGCAGCGGGTTGCGATGAGCAACCGGATGCGGTGAGTGTGCCGGCGGGGGTGTGATGAGACCCACAGGGGATGGTACGGGTGGCGACTTGGCGCATATCTGGTTATTGCCTGCTAAAGAGCAGGTGGTTGAGCCGCCAGCGGACATGGTTGCTGCGGCCGGAGCTTCTGATGCTAGGCAGAGTAACTAGAGAAGAGGAGAAGTGAACGTTGGATATGTCAGTTTGATTACTTGCAGAGTAGCATATCACTATATATAGTCATAGTCTAGGTTTGGATTCGAACCAGCTACAGGAGCACGTCTCTCTTTTTTCTAAAACTCTGCAACGTCTCTTTACTGGTACACTAGCTTGTTCTGTACGTCTTCTCAAGTCTTTGATTTTTGGGAATGTTATGTGGCGAACATTCCCTGGGAGGAGGATGACAAACGAACGCATTTTCCTGGTAGTTTTAGTTGCGACGCAAGATCAAACGGTGGCAGTTTTGGGAATGTTATCTGGCGAACGAGCCCAGTTTTTCTTTTCTTCCTATAAAAAAGTATGCTATGTGGTGTCGGCTTAGACAACAAACGATTGTGCCAACCTTGACCATTGGATTAACATTCAACGTCTACCGTGTTTCTTCAGTTCTTCTTCCTCCAGCCGCCAAAGCCAAACCAGCGCCGGCGGGACCGCTTGCTCCCGCCTCCCACGGCTGGCTGTGATGCCGCGCACGCATCATGGCCACATCGCACCCTAGAACACTGCGCATCTCCCCTGGCTCCTGTTCATTCCCGTCTGAGGCCTCACCATCGTCCTTCGCCTTGGTTCGCTCGCCGCGGCGCCGCCCTCCGGTGTTGTCAACATGGTCAACAACCAAGAGGAATAAGGAGATAACTGTACATGGTGAGGATGACAGTAGGGATCCACCAGGATCATGGCAGTAGGCAAGAAAGTGCCTCCTTTATTACAAGAAAAAAATGGTTCCTCCTGATGGTTTCCTGACATCTGGGTCGCACGCCACTGTCAACGTAGTCAATAAGCGAGATAACTACACAAGGAGCGGCTGACACTCGGGACCCAGCAGCTCGCGCAGTATTTTTTTTCGGGACAAAGCAGGGTATCAACTGGGTTGTGCGGGAGCTGTGGCCCGTCTAGCCCATGCTTTTATTTCATATGTTTGCCATATGACCAGCCCAGTTTTGTTTTTTCTTTCTAAAAATGGCTATCCCAGCTATTTTGTTTTTTGCAGAATAACCAATGGAGGCCTACTTGATTTTCTACGCCCTGCTAGGCCTGAAATCTTTCAAGACGAGGAGGGATGCATTCGGCTTGCCCAGAAAATGGGCTATAAGTAATAAGAAATGGGCTGTAAAGTGAAAAATACAGCAAACAGGCAATTAGTTCCAAATTACTTTTTTCTTTCCGATTTTGATATTTAAAATTTCATTGTTTTTGTGCGGGTAAAATTTCATTGGATTTTACATTAAGGTATGTTTATTTTTTAAATTAATTTGAATCTGGCAAGAAATTTTGGGTTGTATGCTGTTTGGGACAGATTTAGAGGCTGACTTGTGGGTCTACAAGGTTGACGCGTACGAAAGGCTTTGTCAACTTTGTCCACAAACGATTCTAGTAGCAGTGACCATTGGATTGTTAATCCAACGGCCCTGCTGCTTCTTCAACCTCTGGTCTTCTTGCTCCAGCCACCCAAACCAACATCGGCCGTACTGCCTGCTCATGCCTCCCGTGGCCGGCTGTGCTGCCGCGCAGGCCTAACTGCCCCACACTACTCCCATCGCTGGCCTAGCCATCCCTCTACGCACCCATAGTTCTTGTTATTCTCTGGCGATGGCAGACGAACCAGTAAACCCTCATACTCCCCTCCGTGTGGGAAACAACTACCGAGTCTTCTCCGGCTCTGGGTCGTTCCCTTCCTAGGCCTCGCTGTCATCCACCGCCCTCGTGCTCTCGGCGCGGCGTGGTCAAACGTGGAGAGGATGACAGCTGGGTCCAAGGCCGCACGCAAGGAAGTGCGTCCTTATTACACGCAAAATAATGATTCCTCCACCTGACAGCGGGGACCCACCGGAAGCGCCTCTATATTTCATGAAAAAAGTTCCTCCCGCTGACAGCTCGGACCCACCAGCTATATCTTTGCACGCAAGGAAGTGCCTCCTTATTACGCACAATAAAATGAATACTCCCCCTGCTAGCTGGGACCCACCATATTTGGAGGCCGACTTGTGGGGCCTACTAAGTTGGCGCGGATGTAGGATTTGTCAATTTAGTCAATATAAACGATTCTAGCTGCAGTGATCGTACGATGTCCATCCAACGGCCGTCGTGTTTCTTCAACCTCTGGTCTTCTTGCTCCAGCGGCCCAAACCATCGCTGGCCATGCCGCCTGCTCCTGCGTCCCGTGGCCGGCTGTGCTACCGCGCAGGCCTCACCGCCCACCCTACTCCCATCGCTTGGCTGGCCATCCCTGTACTCACCCAGACCTCCTGTTATTCTCCGGCGACGGCAGCCTCACACTGCAGCCGAACCAGTAAACCCGCTTACTCCCGTCCACATGGGAAACAACTGTCGAGTCTTCCCCGGCTCTGGGTCATTCCCTTCCTAGGCCTCGCCGTCGTCCACCGCCTTGGTGCTCTCGGCGCGGCGTGGTCAACGTGGTCAAGGAATGACTTCCATCGGAAGAGAACTGTACGTGGAGAGGCTGACAGCTGGGTCCATGGCCACTGCAAGGAAGTGCCTCCTTATTATGCGCAAAATAATGATTCCTCCACCTGACATCAGGGACCCACCGGAAGGGCCGCCATATTTTGTGAAAAAAAAGTTTCCCCCTGACAGCTGGGACCCACCAGCTACATCTTCGCACGCAAGGAAGTGTGTCCATATTACGGGCAAAAAAATGATTCTTCCCCCTGACAGCTAGGACCCACCAGCTATATCTTCACACGCAAGGAAGTGCCTCCTTATCCTCCCTGACAGCTGGGACCCACCGGGTCGAACCGTACGTAGGGTTGTCTGTCTGGTCGCGAACGTGTACGTATATATTGGTCGATCTCTCTCTCTGCAGCGATGAATCATGGCCGAGTAAGGAGATGCACGTGTCGTAGTAGAGGCGCGGATGTAGCATGTCACGCAGTCCCGTCTATATATATCATGTACACGTACGTACAGCCACGCTGCAAGAAAGTAAATACGGCTATGTACGTACATACGGGCGGGGTCTCGAACGTGTATGCGCGCATACTTACGGCCAGGGCTCGTGTACATGGAGAGGCAACGGACGGCAGTGACATCGTCCTGTTCATCGATAGCTAACTGGCTGGGTCGGAATGGAGGAAACAGCGTTGTGTTCACCGGGAGCCAAGTGACTGGGTCGGAACGCATCCTGTTCATCGGGAACCAACCGGCTTGGACGGAACAGCTGGAACAGGGTCTGGCATACCACAAAACGGAGGAAAACGGCCTTCTGTTCGACCGCGTACGGTCGAAATGGGGTCCTGTTCATCGGGAAGGGTTTGGCGTACAGCAGAATGAAAGAAACGAACTTGTGTTCGAGCTCCTACGGTCGAAACGGGGTGTTGTTGATCGGAAGGGGTGTGGCGTACCGCAAAACGGAGGAAACAGACTAGTGTTGGAGTGCCTACGGTCAAAACGGGGTCCTGTTCATCGGGAGCGGTGTGGCGTACCGCAAAACTGGACTCCAGGGCCTACTGTTCATTCACCGTCTACTGCCTCGCTCCAGCCTCCACGGGCTACTATTCATCCATCGTCTTCTTCCTCTAGCCTCCACCTGCTACTGTTCATCCACCATCGACTTCCTCCAGCCTCCACCAGCCACTGTTCATCCAGCCCTCCACGGGGTCCTGTTCATCCACCCTCCACCGGCTACTGTTCAACCAGCCCTCCATGAGGTCCTGTTCATCCACCCCCAACCGGCTCGATCGGGTGGTGTGTGGCGGCCTCCTCTCGGTCGGGGTCCTGTTCATCCAGCGGCAACGGCCTCTACTACCACAGGGTCCTGTTCATCCAACTTCCACCGGGAACTGTTCATCAAGAGGCAACAGCAGGTTCGAAGGAATCGCTCGGGTTCAGTTAACAGCCAAGGGATCGATCGCTCGGGTTCAGTAACGTAGCTAGTGCAATCGCTCGGGTTCAGTAAGCGAACGCCTTGCTCGGGTTCAGTCAGAGCCCAACGCCTCGCACACACGCGCGTATGTGTACGAGAGAAATGCGCAATCCCTCCATGCATCGCTCGGCCGCGACCACCCACCATAACCGGGAACTCCCTGAAATTTTGCTCGCCCTCGCTTCTACCATGATTTTTTCCGTCATGGGCAGCCCAAAGAATGTCATGCAGGTGCGTCCCCGGCCCGCCCAGGACGAACAACCCATTTTCTGTCATGATTTTTTGTCATAGAAGTAGGATCCCACCACATCTATGATGATACGTGCTTTTGTCACAATTATCGTCATAGAAGTGTCATAAGCATGACATAATTTTTTTTCGTTTGGGCCAAAATGTCACGGATGTGTCTTTTTTCATAGTGCTTTCAGTAACCAAGCATAAAACCTTCATGTGCTTTCGGTGCAAATTTGGACGTGTGATGTGGATCCTTGATCCAGCACCTAGCACCGAAGACTTTGAAATAGCTTACGTTTGGCTTCTTACCAGTGAGCAGCTCATAAGATGTCTTCTTGAAGAATTTATGAAGATAAACTCTGTTGATGATATGGCATGTAGTATCAATGCCTTCAGGCCAGAACTTTCTTGGAGTCTTGTACTCATCAAGCATCGTACGAGCCATCTCAATAAGGGTCCTGTTCTTGCGCTCCACGACGCCATTCTGCTGAGGAGTGTATGGAGCTGAGAGCTCATGAGTGATGCCCAGTCTATCAAGATAGATGTCAAGGCCGGTGTTCTTGAATTTAGTGTCATTTCACTTCTGATGTGCTTGATCTTGATGCCATAGTTAGTCATGGCACGATTGGCAAATCGTCTGAAGACATCCTGCACTTCAGTCTTGTAGAGAATTATGTGTACCCAAGTATATCTTGAATAATCATCAACAATCATGAAGCCATAAAGATGTGCAGTGGTAGTAAGGGTGGAGCAGTGAGTAGGGCCAAATAAGTGCATGTGTAACAGCTCTAAGGGACATGAAGTCGTCATGATTGTCTTCGAGGGATGTTTTGCCCTAGTCATCTTCCCGGCTTCGCAAGCACCACATAGATCATCCTTCTTGAACTTGACACCCTCGATGCCAATGATGTGCTTCTTCTTCATTAGTGTGTGCAAGTTCCTCATGCCCGCATGTCCTAGCCTTCGATGCCGAAGACAACACTCTGAAGCTTTTGCTAGAAGACATACGGCAAGCCGTGGTCCTGCGGAGAAATCTACCATATACAGATCACCTCTTTGATAACCTTCGAAGACTAGAGATTTGTCAGAAGCCATAAGCACAAGGCACCGATATTTTCCAAATATCACAATCATGTCAAGACCACAAAGCATTGAGACATACATTAAGTTGTATCCAAGGGATTCAACAAGCATCACTTTATCCATATGTTGATCCTTTGAGATAGCAACTCTTCCTAGGCCCAATACCTTGCTTTTACCAGTGTCAGCAAATGTGATATGGCTTTTAGTAGATGGTCGAAGAGTAGAATCCATGAGAAGACTTTGATCACCAGTCATTTGGTTAGTGCATTACTGTCCATAATCCATTCAGTAGCTTTCAGAGTTGTACCCTACAGTGTAGTTAGTAGGATAGGCTTCACCAAGAGTATTGTGAAGCATAAACATTTTACGAACAAGCATACTATCAAAATTAAGATTCTTGGATGGTAACATGGGATGTTCATCAAGAAATACAGGGACGAAGTAAATGGTAAGACCATTTTGACATTTTATCTTGCGTCCCACAAGATGTTTTAGGTCCCTAGCATTGTCTTCAGAAGCCAATGATTTCCGGCTGGAGACCTTACCCTGCAAGAGAAGTTAATTCTTCTTAACCACCCACATCTGAAGGGGTGGCTTAGAAGCAATGAGTCTAAGTGCAGCATCTGAGAACTTTGGCTTTGAAGCCCTAGCAAATAGTTTTGCAGGAGGAGAATAGTACTCAAACGAATACGCAGAAAAATTCTTTGATTTGTGAACATAGCAGTTTGAAGAAACACGCTCATATTCATGAGTCTGATGATAGTTTCCCTGCAAAACATTTGCATTAGGGTGACCTTGTGAGGTCCTCTGTCTGTATGAAGCCTTTGGGCCATAAGAAGCCTTTGATCTGGGGTTTGTCTTCTTCCTTGGTGGTGTCATGATGACATTCACGGGAAGCTTCTCAAGACAACTTTTGGGAACCTAGATCTTCTTCATAGGAGACCCATTCCTGTAGTTAGTTCCAATAAACCTGGCAAACACTTCACCGTTCTGATTCTTGAATAGTTTATAGTTTGAGTCAAATGACTCATCAATAATAATAGGATTAGCACAGGTGAAGCCAGATAAGGTGGATGGATCCAATGAAGGGCCCTTTGCAGCAACCCATGTGGTTTTGGGGTACTGCTTGTGACGCCCCCGGCTTAATCGTGCACTAATCATACACGCAAATGCACACGATCAAGCCTAAGGACTCACGGGAAGATATCACAACACAACTCTAAAACATGAATAAAGTCATACAAGCTTTATATTACAAGCCAGGGGCCTCGAGGGCTTGAATACATAAGCTCGCATACAAGCGTCAGCGGAAGCATCAGATATCTGAGTACAAATATAAAAGAGAGACAGAAAGGCCTTTAGAAAGGCGGGGCAAAATAAAACACTACGATCGAAAGGCGCAGGCCTCCTGCCTGGGACCCTCCGAACCTACTCGATGGTCGTCGGCCAACTCGTAGTAGTACCCACCCTCGGGGTAGTAGTAGCGATCATCGGCGGGAGCAGCTGTCTCAGGGGCTCCGTCATCTGGTTGCACCAAAAGGATATGGGGGAAAAAGAAAGCAAAGCAACCGTGAGTACTCATCCGAAGTACTCAGCAAGCAAGGATCTACACTACATATGCAACATTATCAAAGGGAGGCTGTATATGTGGACTGGGCTGCAGAAATGTCAGAATAGAGGGAAGGCCTAGTCCTATCGAAGACTATCATCTTCATCATCTTCAGCGGTCTTGCAGCAATAGAAGAGAGTAGATAGCATAGTATAAAGTAGTAGTAATGTTATCAACCTCACCCAGAGATCCTTTCTCAACTCCCTGCGAGAAAGCAATCCCAGAGCCATACAGTCATCAACCTTGCCCTGAGATCCCTTCTCGACTCCCTGCGAGAAGCAATCCCAGAGCCATAGTATCCAATTCTAATTGTATCGATCGGGATACAACTCCGAGTGTCCGTTACCGAGGATCCGGCTATGCATAGATTAGTTCTTCCCTGCAGGGGTGCACCAACTTACCCACCACGCTCGCTTAACTCCGGCCGGACACACTTTTCCAGGTCATGCCCTGCCTCGGCCAAACGACACACCGCAACCCTACCTAGAGCTCAACAGAGAGGTCCCCGCCGATCTATAACCTAAGTGCTCAGGGGTCTTGGGCCATCGCCCTGTGCACTCCGGGTTGTTGTGTGCAGGGTGGATACTAGCACCGCCTCGGATGGTCGGTACGATCCGACCGTGCCACAATGCTGAACTGGATGTCTGACAGAACTTTCGGCTGATGCCACGATGCGGAGTGCCCATAACTTTTCCCGCGTGATGGTTAGTGCTATTGGGCCACAGGCCCACTCAGATTAAATATCCAAATCATAGTGTGTTGGTAGTGCGGTAACGAGCAGAGACTCACGATAGATGTGACCCCGTCGCCCCATCTTGAGGACTTGCGGCAAGGGCCAAGAATGCCCGGCCACGCCTCGTATTCATCACTCGGGCACCATCCAGGTCAACCCGTCTCCATATCACTCGCGGGTACCCCTCAGGGTCGACCCGCCTTTCCAAGTATCAGTAGTACAGTCCAAGTATCCGTGTGTCCATAACATCAGGGGAATCTGAGGTATCACCCTCGTTGGATTCCTACTTGATGTATCTGTCAAGGTGAACTCAGAGGAATCACCCTTGATGGGTTCACACTTGAGGTGGTGCACGACAGCGTCGTTATCGGAAGCGGTGAAGTAGGAATCACCCTCGTTGACTACGACCGAATAGCTACCCTACAGAGTTAACATCAGGGGTGCTACACGAGGTATCACCCTCGGCACTCGATGGTAACAATGCAGTGTCATACAACCAAGGGGGTGATGTGCGGTGCCGGGGCCTGTCTTCGATCCCATTGATCGGGTCTTCTGATAATCCAGCGGGGCAGTCGGGACAAGTGAGGTCACTGATAGGTCTCTACCAAGCCTATACTAGACAGTTTAGGATAAGCAGGTAAGGTTTCAAATGCAGGTTACAATAAACAGGCTATGCATCAGAATAGGTTAAACAGTAGCAGCAACAATTTCTAATGCAAGCATGAGAGAGAAAGAGTAGGTGATATCGGTATGCTCAAGGTGGGGGTGCTTGCCTGGTTGCTCGGCGGCAAGGGCAAGGTCGTCAGTGGTGTCGTCGGGCTCCTGAGCTGCGTCAGTCTCGGGAAAAGCGTCTGTAGTGGGGTCTACCGAGAGAGAAGAGGGGGAGGAAACAGTAAATATAAAGCAAACAAGAGCATGACATGACATTACGCGGAGCTAGGGGTGTTCTGACATGGTGCTACACGATATAGGTGAAGAGGGAAAACATCCGGGAATGTTTTCCCGAAGTTTGGCATTTTCGGACAGATGAAACAGAGGGGGACGGTTGCATGTTCACTATGCTAGGGACGTGTGGTGGACGAACGGTCCGCGATATCGGATTCGTCTCGTCGTTCTGAGCAACTTTCATGTACAAAGTATTTCGATCTGAGCTACGGTTTATTTTATATGATTTTCTAAAGTTTTAATGATTTTCTGGAATTAACAGATCAATTTAATTCAAAAATAAATTATTGCATCATCATGACGTTAGCATGACGTCAGCAGTCAACTGTACTGTTGACTGGGTCAACCTGACAGGTGGGTCCCACCTGTCAGTGACTGTTTAGCTAATTAACAGTAGTTAATTAATCCAATTAGTCATTAAGCTAATTAAACTTAATTAGTTAATTTAAACAGAATTAATTAACTAATTATTTAATATTTATTTATTTTAATTCCTTTTTAAACTCTTTTTTTAACGTTCTAGGGCGGGGCCCCACTGGTCATAGACTCAGGGGGCCTAGCGGGTCGGGCGCGCTAGCGGGCGAGGCCGTGGGCGCCCGATGGGCGTGAACGCCGGGCACGGCGTCGCCCGAACGGGCGCGCCGGTGAGCAGAGCAGCGGCGGCCGTGGCCGGTGTGGGCGCGAGGCCGCGACAGAGGTAGGGCGGAGCGCGGCGGGGTGGGCAGGAGGTGAGCAGGGGCAGTGGTAGGCGCGGGCGATGGTTGGCGCAGGCGGAGTGGTGGCGACCAGAGGCGGGCGCCGCCAGGACGAGCTGTCGGCGGCAGCAGGCGCAGCGCAGCAGCAGTAGCTGCAGCTCGAGCAGAGAGCGGGGGGGGGGGGAGAGGCACGGCGGGGCGCGGTGAGCAGGCTTGGCCGGTGCGAGGTCGCGGTGCGGGCGGCGGAGCACTGAGCGCTGGAGGCTCTGGCACGGCCCCGCGCGAGCGAGCGCGCGTGGGTGCGCGGGCGTCAGGAGGAGCAGCACGGCAGGGCGCGTGGTGCGCGGCACGGAGGGGTCGAGCGCGCGCGCGGGTGGAGGAGAAGAGGATGGGGCCTCACCGCGGGGCCGTAGGGACAAGGGCAGCGGGCGTGGGGAGGCCGGCGAGGGAGAGGGCGAGGCGGCGAGCGTCGGGCAGCGGCGTGTTGGTCGGGAGCGGCTCCGGGGATGAGCGCCGGCGTCGGGGGCGCGGGGCAGCGCGGGATCGGGCTCCTCCCGATCCAGTTCCGGACGAGGGGGAGGAGAGGAGCGAGGGGAGTGGGAGTGGGGATTTAGGGTTACGGGGGAGGGAGTATGTAGGCCAGGGGTGGGCCGCGTGCGCCGGCTGGCTTGGCCCAGTTGGCCGGGGGGATTTTCTTTTGTTTAATTTTCTGTTTTCTTTTTGTAAATTATGAAACTTGCCCAAATAATTACGGTGCATTATTTGACACTGTTTATAAAAGGTTTAGAGCCCATATGTTTTCATTTGGATTTTATTTAAATGAAAAGGTATTAAATAATTCTATTTTGCTACTGTTTCTTGTTGTTTGAGTTATTTAATTAATTTAGTAAATGTTGATTACAATTTTAGCATTGTCTCTGGATTATTTACAATATTATGAACATTTAGTTTTTTCAAATTTGAACAACTTTTATTTTCACTTTTAGTTTGAATTTCCAATTGAATTTGAATTTGAAATGAGATATGTTACTAATGATGATTAGGCACTGTTGATCATGATGACATGGCATAATCAAAAGGGTGATCACTGTAGCTTAATACATGGGGTGTTACACTGCTCAGGCTTCCAGTAAGAACCATCAACATTTCTTTTCCTCTCGAAACCAACACCCTCTTTCCTAGGGTTTCGGTTCAGAATCTGTTTCTTGAGGACATCACATAGCGTATGATGTCCTTTGAGGCTTTTATACATGCCTGTTTCAAGCGATGTCTTCAACCTGGAATTCTCATCAGCAATAGTAGTGGTATCCTCAGAAGAGGGGTTAGTTACCACAACAGCAGTTGAAGATATTGCAACTTCAGAAGCAGTAGAACATTCAGCAACAGAGATAGCATTGTCACACTCAAGGCATTTTAAACAAGGTGGCACAAAATCTTCTTGAGCGGAATTGATCTGTTGAGGGGGTAGTGAATCATTTTCTTTTTGAAGATCTTCATGAGACGCTCTCAGTTTCTCTAGATCTTGCTTCCTTTGAAGATAATCATAGGAAAGCTTCTCATGAGCAGCTGAGAGGGTTTCATGACGTCTTTCAAGTTCCTCGTACTTAACGTGAAGATTTTTGATGTCTTCGATTAAGGACTGAGTTCGATTCATTTCCTCTTCCAACAGGTCATCGCTTTTGTCTAGCAATTTTTGAATCTTTTCCATGGCTGTTTGTTGTTCAGTTGCAATTTTAGCAAGAGTCTTATAACTGGGTTTGGATTCACATTCAGAGTCATCTTCACTTGAGGTCTGCAAGTAAGCATCTCGTGAGTTTACCTTAGCACCTCTTGCCATGAAGCAGTAGGTGGGAGCAGAATCGTCATCATCATTGGCTTCGGCTTCGGTGCCGTGACCATTGTCTTCAGGGTTGAAGATGGACTTGGTGACGAATGCCGAAGCTAGAGCTAGGCTTGCCACGCCTGAATCAGACTCCTCCTCAGACTCCACCTCTGCCTCCTCAGAAGCAGACTCCTCCTCTGAATCCATTTCCTTGCCAATGAACGCACGAGCCTTGCCAGACGAGCTCTTCTTGTAGGATGAAGACATTGAAGAAGACTTTGAGGATTTCTTCTTCTTGTTGTTGTCAGAGTCATATTCCTTGCTCTTCTTCTTTTTCTTTGCTTCCTTGTCCCATTGAGGACATTCAGATATGTAGTGGCCTGGCTTCTTGCATTTGTGACATGTTCTCTTCTTGTAGTCACAAGAGGAAGCCTCATCATTCTTGGAGCTGGATCTTGAAGACTTCCCAAAGCGATTCTTCTTGGAGAACTTTTGGAACTTTCTCACAAGCATTGCTAGTTCTTTGCCAATGTTTTTAGGATCATCAGAACTGCAGTCAGATTCTTCATATGAGGATTCAGCCTTTGCCTTCAAGGCACGAGATCAGCCATAGTTGGGACCATAGATATCTCTCTTCTCAGATAGCTGGAATTCATGTGTGTTGAGCCTCTCAAGTATGTCAGACGGATCAAGATCTTTGAAGTCGGGGTGTTCTTGGATCATCAATGCTAAAGTGTCAAATGAGCTGTTAAGTGATCTCAGTAACTTCTTCATGACTTCATGCTTGGTGATTTCAGTGGCGCCAAGAGCACGAAGCTCATTTGTGATATCAGTGAGGTGGTCGAAGGTGAGCTGGACATTCTCATTGTCATTCCTCTTGAATTGGTTGAAGAGATTGTGAAGCACATCGATTCTTGAGTCTCTTTGAGTTGAGACCCCTTCGTTGACCTTGGACAGCTAGTGCCAGACTAGCTTCGCAGATTCCAAAGCACTCACACGGCCATACTGCCCTTTGGTCAGATGACCATAGATGATGTTCTTGGCGGTTGAGTCCAGTTGCGCGAACCTCTTGACATCAGCAGCAGTGATGCCTTCACCGACTTTGGGAACGCTAGTCCTGATGACATACCAGAGGTCGTTGTCAATGGCTTCAAGATGCATGCACATCTTATTCTTCCAGTAGGGGTAATCAGTGCCATCGAAGACGGGGCACGCATCGGAGACTTTGATTATCCCTGCAGTCGACATAGCTAAAACTCCAGGTGGTTAAACCGAATCACACTGAACAAGGGAGCACCTTGCTCTGATACCAATTGAAAGTGCTAGTTATCGACTAGAGGGGGGTGAATATGCGATTTTTATGAAAGTCTTCAAGATAGGAAATGTCTTCGAAGACAGACAACCAAATACAACCTATACAGTATGCAGCGGAAGATAAACAACACTAACCAAGCCATAGTCAAGGAAATAGTACAAAGTAAACATGAAAACAAATAGCAGCTAGGTAGAGTGGATCAGAATAGGAAGACAGTGTGAAGCCAAACATGCAATCAGAGAGAATGTCTTCACACAGTGAAGTCTAACTAGGCAGGCACTCAAAGGCTTTATGAAGCTAAAAAGAAAGTAAAGGGTGATGGGATAGAACAAGTTGCTTGACGAAGACAAGGATTTGGTAGACTAGTTCCAGTTACTGTGACAACTGTACGTCTGGTTAGGGAGGCTGAGATTGAACTCAGAAGACCACGTCTTCACCCTATTCCCCTTGAGCTAAGGACACTTAGTCCTCGCCCAATCACTCTGGTAAGTATTCAAGGTAGACTTCCAAACCCTCACAGACTTTGTTCACTGGCGATCCACAATGACTCTTGGATCCTCAGAAGCGACGCTTAACCGACTGGAAGATACACAGTCTTCAAGTGTAATAAGTCTTCAGATCATACAGACAGAAAGACTTCAGTGATGCCAAACACTCTTTGGGCTCTGGGTGTTTTGGGCTTTGTCCTCGCAAGGTTTCTCTCTCAAAGACTTCGGAGGTGGGTTGCTCTCAAACGACAAAAGCCGTTCACTAACTCTGAGCAGCCACCAATTTATGGTGTAGGGGGTGGGCTATTTATAGCCAGGAGGCAACCCGACATGCTTTGTCCGAAATGACCATGGGTCACTAAGGAACCGACACATGTCCAACGGTCAGATTTCAAACACACGCGGCAACTTGACTTGGGCTACAAGCAAAGCTGACTCATCCAACTCTGGATAAGATTTACTCTCATAGTCTTCACTCGAAGACATAGGATTTGGGTTGAGCATCACATCAGTGTTCTGACTCTGTTCACTTGGACCCCACTTAATAGTCGGTGGGTCCTATGACTCAAGAAAAGAAGAAAATGAAACTACGAAAGAAACTATGTCTTCGCACTCCATTGTCTTCAAGTGCATGTCTTCACACGTCATTATCTTCGACGTGAATGTCTTCACGAACCACCATTGTCTTCAATGTCTTCATACATTTTTAGGGGTCATTTCTGGTAGGTAAACCGAATCAATGAGGGACTTCTACCAGTGTTATCCTGCAATTCTCACAAACACATTAGTCCCTCAACCATGTTTGTCGTCAATACTCCAAAACCAACTAGGGGTGGCACTAGATGCACTTACACTTTCGTCTTCAACATTATCGGTAATTTCACTTGGAGCTACATTTTTATTCGTCACATGATATGTGTTTTGCTTGGAGCATCATTTTATTTTATTAGGATTTTCTTGCTGTTATTTAGAATAATTTTTTGTATCTTTTACTTCAATAAAAATGTCAAGTATAGCCTTTGCCATGCTTATTTTGCAAGTCTATATGTTGCTGTTTGAAAACAGAAAGTTGCATGCTAGTGCGTGAATTCTTGAGAAAAGTAAGAATGTGATAAAATGTTGAATTTTTTTGCACAATAAGCTATGATAAATTTTCTACAGTTTGGTAAATTTTCAGAATTTTTAAAGTGAGGGAAGTTTGAGTATAATTGCACTCTTTACAAACTGTCCTATTTAGACAGATTGCTGTTATGTTTGTATTGTTTGCAAAAGTTTGCTTGTTTAATGATTCTATTTTAGGATAGGAGTATTAATTATGCAGAGGCATTTAGTATGAAATATTAAATAATAATTTTAGTGATTTGCTACAGTAGAGAATAATAAGGTTATTGAATTGATTTATACTAACTTATCTCACGAGTTCTTGTTGAGTTTTGTGTGGATGAAGTTTTTAAGATTTAGGGAAACCGTGATATAAAAGGAATTAAGGAGACACAAAAGCTCAAGCTTGGGGGTGCCCAAGGCATCCCAAGATAATATTTCAAGAAGTCTCAAGCATATAAGCTTGGGGATGTCCTGGTAGGCATTCCACCTTTCTTCATCAACAATTATCGGTTAGTCTCGGTTGAGCCTAAGTTTTTGCTTCTTCACATGATGTGTGCTATTCTTGGAATGTCATTTTATTTTGTTTTTCTTGCTGTTTTAATAAAATACTTAGATCTGAAAGTCTTTAAATAAGAGAGAGTCCTCAAATGGCTACCCATTTACTTAACTACTCGTTTGATTTTCACTTATATATTTTTGGAGTAGTTTTGTCATTTACTCTCGTGCTTTACTTATATCCTAAGAGTAAATTGTTGAATGAATTGAATATCATAAAGTTGAAATTATATGTGCTTAATATGCTTGTATCATACCTAGTAGTAGCTTCACATCGGGTTTAGAAAATGAAATCTTTTGAAGTTCGACAATCACAATATTGGTCATACAAGCAATTCATGAATGATTAGTATAAGGAAGAGAATTTTCACATACAAATATATTATCTTGGACATCTTCTATGATTGTGAATACCCATTAATTATTTTCAAACTTGAGCAAATTAGTTGAACTTGGACAAGGAAGACAACGTAATGAGTTATGGTTGTGTATATTTGCATAGAAGTTATATTGTTATGGATCCTCCAACATGTGGTGTTTACCTAGGATCTTTTGCTAGCCAAAAATTCGTACTAAGTAGAGATACTACTTGTGCATCCAAAAACCCTTAAACCCAGTTACTTGACATGAGTATCCACCATACCTACCTATGGATTGAATAAGATCCTTCACGTAAGGTGTCATCGATGAATAAAGCAATAAAAATTGCTCCTAAATATGTTTGATCTTTTATTGCAAGGGAAAATAAGCGTTGTACAAACTTGTGATGGCAAAGTAATAAAAGTGACGGACTGCATAATAAAGATTGCTATCATAAGGGGTAATATAACGTGACGTTCCTTTGCACTAAGAGCTTGGGCATCCAAAAATTAAAAACGCATGACAACCTCTACTTCCCTCTGCGAAGGGCCTATCTTTTACTTTTCAGTATTTACTTTTATGCAAGAGTCAATAGTATGCATCCTCATTTCAACCTCAATTATTCTCTAGTTGGCAAGCATCATGTGGTGGGGAAAGATCTAGGCACATATTACCAGTCAAATATATTTGATCATGAATTATTATTGTTGACAATTATCTCTATGATAAATGAGTTAGGAGGCGAAACATTAAGCCCCTATCTTTCTTTGTGTTCAATGGATGTCATTTATTCTAAGAATATGATTTGAGTACTAGCAAACATAGAAGACTATATGATGATTGAGTATGTGGAGCTCTTACTTAGACTTTGTTGAATAAGTTGAATTGCAATTGCTTGGTGAATGAGAACATAGGTTGTTAAGTTTCAAGAGAATGCATTAGTTGAACCATAACATGTGAATTGATTGCTACTTTATCATGGGAAGTTTTATGAGAAAGAGTTGCTATTATGATGCTAGGAAAAGTGATTGAAATTATCATTGATCAAACTTATGCACTATGCTAGCATTCACACTTCATAAATTATTTCTTTTATCATTTACCTACTCGAGGACGAGTAGGAATTAAGCTTGGGGATGCTGATACGTCTCCAACGTAACTATAATTTATGAAGTATTCATGCCATGTTTACAATAATTTTATATGGTTTTAGTATGATTTGAATGGAACTAACCCGGACTGACGCTGTTTTCAGCAGAACTACCGTGGTGTTATTTTTTGTGCAGAAATGAAAGTTCTCCAAATGAGCTGAAACTTTTTGACAATTTTTTTGGAACAAAAGAGGCACTAGAAGCTTCGTGGGGGGACTAGAAGGTGAAGGAGGTGGCCACCACCCACCAGGGCGCACCAGGGGCCTTGCCCGTGTGCTGGTGGGTGGTGGGCCCCTCGAAGCCCATCTTCGCGTGAAACCGACGCCAAAAAATCCTATAAATATAGAAACCCCCAGAAATAACCCTAGATCGGAAGTTCCGTCGCCGCAAGCCTCTGTAGCCATGAAAAGCCAATCTAGACCCTATTTCGGCACCCTGCCGGAGGGGGAAATCATCACCAGTGGCCATCTTCATCATCCCGGCGGCCACCGTGATGAGGAGGGAGTAGTCCACCCTCGGGGCTGAGGGTTTGTACCAGTAGCTATGTGTTTAATCTCTCTCTCTCTCTCTCGTGTTCTTGAGTTGGCACGATCTTGATGTATCGCGAGCTTCGTTAATATAGTTGGATCATATGGTGTTTTCCCCTCTCTATCTTGTTGTGATGAATTGAGTTTTCCCTTTGAGATTTCACTTTTATCGGATTGAATACTTTGTTGGATTTGAGAGCACTTGATCTATGTCTTGGCACTCAACTCGCGGATTCCCGAGGTGACATTGGGGTAATCCATGCATAGAGGTTGATGCACGTTCTCGTCTTTGTTTCTCCGATAGAAATCTTGGGGCACTCTTTGAGGTTCTTTGTGTTGGATTGTGTATTATGAATCTGATATTGTTTGATGCATATCCTATAATCAACTCACGGATACTCGTGGTGACATTGGAGTATCTAGGTGACATTAGAGTTGGTTGATGTGTATCATATGGTGTTATTTTAGTACGAACTCTTAGATAGATCAATCGGAAAGGATAAATTGGTGTTATTTTAGTACGAACTCTTGGATAGATCGATCGGAAAGGATAACTTTGAGGTGGTTTCATACCCTACAAACAATTTCCTCTTATGTTCTCCGTCAGATAGGAACTTTGGAGTGATTCTTCATCGCACGTTGAGGGATGGTTATATGATCCAATTATATTAGCATTGTTGAGAGATTGCAGTAGCGAAAGTATGGACCCTAGGCCTCATTTTCAAGCATTGCAATACTGTTTGTGCTTACTTTTGTTACTTGCTACCTTGCTGTTTTTTATTGTTACCATTACAAAAATCAATATCTACTATCATTACTACGCTTGTATCACCATCTCTTCGCCAAACTAGTGCACCTATCACTGGTACAGTGAGGTGCTATACAAACGGTTTTTAACCCCTTTCCGCGACGGCGTTCTGAATGATCGCCTAGTGAGTGACTGCGATAGGGGGGTCCTTCCCACACGACCCAGAAACCGTCGGGGATATGCCCTCCTGGAACACACGCTCGGCAAAATGAGGTCGTGTGCGACCGGCGAGCGATCAAATACGGTTATACGTACAGTAGTGCTAAAAAAATACAATTATACAGGCGAAATCGTTTCCGGTCGTAAGTACATCCCACACAGTCAGTCCCCGCTAAACGTTTCCGTTCATATGTACATTCCACATAGTCAATCCAAGGAATACGTTTCCGTTAGTATGTACATCCCACATAGTTAATCCAAGAAGTACGTTTTCGTTCGTATATACATCCCACACATTCACTCCAAGGAAAACATTTTTGTTCGCAGGTACATCACACACAATTTTCCCCATTAAATCGTTTGTGATAGCGTTGCCATTGCACACGATATTAACAATTTTATCGTTTGCGTTACTGAATGCATCACACACAGTGCGTAGAAGAAACTGTGTGGCAAAGGCTGTCCATCACAAACAGTTTTTATGTGGTAAACGTTTGCGCAAGGTGGCCTAACACAAACAGTTTTCAAGAGGATGTCGTGTGTGATTGTTCATTGATCCAACATGGTTTATTCCTAGAAACTGTGTGCGTTGCCTGAGGTCATCGCCCACAGTGTTTTCTCAATAACCATTTGCAATAGAAAAAACCCAATTAGCAGGCTAATTGGCCATTAGCTGGCTAATTGCCCTATTATTAATAATCCATTTATTAATCTAATTGACATTTCATATTAAGAACACAATATATTTCATTTCCATATTAAGGAAGCAGGATTTCATAATTAAAATACATCAGAGTGCAACATCATATAGCTTCAGCACTCAGCTACCCCATTACACAACTGCACCAGCACCAAGTTTCACATGCAACATCTACAACCTTTCGAAATTAGCATCATAGACGGAACATAGACAGATGAATCTCATCTGGAAAACTGTTGAAGCAGAAGGTGAATATTGAGCCTTCATTGATGTTGATGGGCTTTGCAAATTTAGGCCAGTGCCTGTGGATGATTGACCGTCCATCCTTCGTCCTCTTCAGGAACACTTCAATATTGAACCGTGGGTGTTGTATGAAAACCTTCCTCGTCTCCTGACCATACAGGTGGTTTGAGAGGTAATCATCAGTGAACTGCTTTGGAAAGGCCTGAAAACAAAGATATGCATAAATATCTTCTCCAGATTTGAAATGGCGCAACAGAAATAAAAAGACAAGGTATAACAGTTAGTACCATCCCGTAGTGAACTGATGTCTTCTTCATTGTGAAGACAAAGATCTTGTTGTTTTTTGTCGCTGATTTCTTTATCGTAACAATCTTTCTGAGTGTCTTGACTTGACTGATATTAATGGACAACTCATTTCCACATATGCAAAAAAGGGTCAAACAGTGGGTCAAAACCTCTGACACCAGGACCTACATGTGCAAGACCAAATTGTTAAAAACCTAATATTTAAAAACAAGAAGTGGAAAGGTGTGTTATTAACTACAATAGGCCTAATATTTAAAAACAAGCAAACATAATCATTCAAACTTGTATTGTGCAGGTCTAAGTACACTAGTTATTGGCCCTGTTTGGATCCATGGGTTAGAGTTAGTTTGAGCTAGTTTGGGCTCAAATAGCCCTAAAGTATCCAAACATGAGGGCTAGTTTGAGCTAGTTGCGTCAAACCCACCCAAAACAACTATCCCACCCAAGAGGTGCTGATTGGGGCTAGTTCTCCTAGTGCATTTATTGTCAATCTAACACTGTCATCCGAACATTGTTAGTTCAGGGTTAGAGTTAGTTCAGGGTTAGTCATTGTTGAGTATCATTGTTATTTACGAAACGTAGGATAGCATAGGATTTATTCTACCTTGACTTGTACTCCAAGATGACCATGTACTCCTATATATATGCCCACGAGGCTCAAGCAATACAATCAACTATTCCACTAATCTCTCTCTCTCTCTTTTAACTGTCATGAGCTAGAAACTAACTCTAACCTCTAGCAAAGTTAGAGTATCCAAACAGTGCCATTGTTAAATCAAATGGAAAGGCATGTTCAATACTCCCTTCGGTCCTTTTTACTCTGCATATAAGAATTGTCTGAAGTCAAACTTCATAAAGGTTGACCTTATTTATATGAAAAAATATCAACATCTAGCATGCTAAAGTTATACAATATGAAAATTTAAGTCATGACACATGTACTGATATTTATTTCATATTGTGAATGTTTGTATTTAGTTCTATAGAGTTGGTCAAACTTTAAGAGGCCTGACTTTAGACAAATCTTATATGTGAACTAAAAAGATTCGGAGGGAGTGCAACATGCTTAACAGCAACCAAATATAGTCATTCATAGAGCTATTGTTAAATTTGGTATTGATGAAATTGAACTGCGCAGTTCATACTAGCACATATAGAACATCACACTGTTAATAGCTGAAATAAACAAGGCATACTACGAACAACCAAAGATGGCAATTGAAACTGGACATATGCTAACTACAAACAACCGAACAACCATAAACCGTAGAAATAAACAAGGCGTAATGCAAACAACCTAATATAGCAATAAATACTGGACAAGTTCTCACTACAAAAGGGGTTCGAGAAAACAAATCATGGGTTTCCTCACTTGTCACAGATTGGCACCTCCTCGTGGTCGCCGTCGATGAGGTCTGACTTGCCAGCTGAGGATCCCAGGCCAGCATCGCAGAATGTGTCCTTCAGAAATGACAAAAGGGGCTCCATGGCGATGAAGGATGGCAAATTGTTTATAACAAGCCGTAGGAGATCAGCAGCAGGGCCATCGATGAGATCGACGATTGTCAAACCCGAAGGGTTGGGGGTGGGCAACTTAACCTGTGACATAACCCACGTCAAGCCGTCGGTGTCGACGACCTCGATGTCGTAGCCGGCGTCCGCGACATGCCAGAATACTCTAGCTCGCTGATTGAAAGGCTCAATCCAGGTCCAGTCATCGTCGTCAGCTTCCTCGGCGGCCACCTCGCCGACGTCGGGCGAAGAGGCCGCGGTAAAGCTCTTTTGGGCCATTCGCTCCTCGAGCTCCCAGGGAAGTGTAGCCGGGCTTAGGCTGCGACGCTCTGGAGTGGGGGAGGGGGGTGGGGATGGGGATCTCTGGGAAAGGGGGCGTTTCGCAGGCGTCATCTAAGAAACTCAGGGCGGCGAGGGTATGTATATCGGTGGGTAGACTGCACGGGCAGACCGGTAGAGGTTGATGATGGAGGCGGTGGCAGCGGCGGTGGCGGCGACCTAGCTAGGTTTGGAGCGAGGGAGGGGTGGTGTATATGTGTGTGAGTAGGGGATTTGGGGTGTGTGTGTGTGGAGGGGGTCCAAGGTGGTGTTTGAGGAAATGCCGCGGGTACTGAAAATTTTACTAGGCAAGAGAAAATGGCGAGGCTACCAAAAATTTGGATCAAGGGATTGAAGCAGAGCAGGGCGGGAGTAAAATGCCGGGGCTACTAAAAATTTGGATCTACTGATTGAAGCAGAGCGGGAGTAACTGACATCGCACACGGTCCAGACATACTAATCGTGTGCTATCAAACAGAAAAACCATCTACGCGGACGCGGTTAGATTTTTTCAAGATTGCGAGGGAGTAGATATTTTCGAGAGGGGGAGGGAAGCCTCGTGGAGCCCAATCTACTGTGATCATGTGGGTGACAGGTGAGGGGAAGGGGCGCGGCACACGGGTAGTCCTAGGGAACCGTGTCTGTTTCGTACCCGATCGCAGACGGTTGCTGCGTCCGACTCGTCTGCTGTTTATAAATTTGGCCAAAAAAACGCGGGAAAGGGTCAGAACACGAACACACTTGCATGTGGACCAAATATATGTATGAAAAGGGTGGTTTTATGTTCAAATGCCCAATGCACAACTTTGATGTGGCACCTGTAGCACAAAGCGCATGTTATTATTGCTAGCCCCCCCCCTCCCCCCAAACACACACACACACTACGTGTTGCCGGGAGGGGAATCCTAGCTATGAACGCATGCCCCCAAATAGCTAGGTCTGACATCTCACCGTACCGTAACACAAAACCAAAAGGAGTACATCAACCCCCCTCCCCCCTTTGCTTTCCGATCAAATGTGGACCGTGTGCGGGCCCACAGATGTGTTCTTCTGACGTTACCAAATCACAAATTTGATGTGGCACATGTGCATCGCAAATTAACCAGGCATCCCCGACCCCACGGAGGTTCATCTAGTACGAAGTAGTAATGTGGCCCCCCACACACACTTTGAGTCGGTGGGAGGGGGCATCTCACCAAGGCGTATTGTAAGACTGACCAAGAAGAATCACCACCTTGGTCGTATAACCTCTCTTGTTTGTTGGGTCAAAGACATGCATTGACATTCCACATGCGGCCCCACAAAATAGGCTAGCTTGTCACTGATAACCACATGAGGGAGTGCCTGAAGACAACCACTGCGTGCATGTGGCCCAAACATATGTATGAAGTGTCATGTGGTGTTTGAATATACCCAATGCACAACTTTGATGTGGCCGCGTGCTTTTGGAACCGGAAAGTCCCCACACGGAGCGAGGGTTCATGACACATAGTATACTATATATATAGGGATTCATGTGTATGCGAGCCCTCGAACTTAGGTCTCGAATCTCACCATGATCGACGTACGACTATACGGTAACGCGAATCAAGAGAAGAAGAATCCACCCTGGTAACCTCTCTCGCGTTGTTTGTCGAAGTGATGGACGTCCATGCGGGCCTACGAATATATAGGCCATCGATGATAACCAAGCGAGGGAGAGTGTCCAAAGACAACCACTGCATGTATATATGTGCCCCAAACATATGTATGGACATGCGTGATGCATGCATATATGTTTGAATACCAAAAGCACAACATTTTGATGTGGTGCATGCATGCGTCAAAAAACGCACAGCCCCCACACAGATCTGGTTCATGATGCATCGCGTGCTCGCCCCCCCCCCCCCCCCCCAACTTCGACCCGGTGGGAGGGATTCGTGCGTACACATGCGCGCGAAGTATATAGTTGCATGTACCAAACCGTATAAGACGAACCAAAATTTAATCCCCTCCTAATTATAAGTCAAATTAACCTCTATCGTTGTCGGTTGAAGTGATTGACCAAGAGGGCACACAGAGATGGACGAAGCATCTTGTTGATAACCCCGTGAGTGAGTGCTAGAGGACAACCGCCATCGCTTGCTTGTGGGCCAAACACATGTATGGAGATGTGTGGTTGTGATGTTTGAATACCTAATATATATGCAGAACTTTGATGTGGCACCTGCCTCGGAAACCTTTAAGTCCCCCACACGAACTGAGGTTCATGACACGTAGTATATATATGTTGCCCCCTCCCCTCTTAGACGCGTAATATATACTCCTACGTACCGTAACACAACCCGAAAATAATCCTCCTTGTTCGTCAAATTACCTTACTCGTTGTGTCATATATTAGATGGACGACGACCTCGCGGGCCCATGGAGGGAAGAGTCGCAGGCGAATGAGTGACAACCATCATCTGCACATGGCCCAATGTGTTGGTGATGTTTTTAATACCCAATATGCACAACTTCTTTGCGGCACCTCCCTCGGAAACCGAAAAGTCCCCACACGGAGCGAGATCGATTCATGACGTGTGTGTAGTATATATGTGCTGCCCCGGCCCCCTCCTCCCTTCTTCGACGCGTACTATATACTCCTACCGCTACACAACCCAAAAAGAAACCTCCTTGCTGGGTCAAAGTGATGGGGGACAACCTCGCGGGCCCACGGATGGAAGCATCGCACGCGAGTGAGTGTCCTATATGACGCGTAGTATTGCCCCAGGCCACCCTCTTCAACGCATACTATGTATATACTCCTACCGTACGTATAACAAAAACCAAAAAATGACCATCCTTGTTGGTCAAATTAACCTCTCTCATCGCATGTCATAGTGCTGGATGGCGACCTCGCGGGCCCATGCGAGTGAGTGTCCTAGGACCACCGCGTGCATGTGGCCCAAAGATGCATGTCAAACTTTTTCTGCAGCGAACATGCGACCAAAGGAGTTTAGTGTTGAAAATTGAAAAAAGTAGATAACATCTATCCGTTTTTAATACATTGATTGATTTCCCAGGGATTTAAATGTGCAAAAATCAAATTTGATCTACATGAGACCCGTGATAGTGCATGAAAATGGATTGCAAAATCATATGTGTACATGTCCCTGGGTGCATGTTTAGTCCCCATGCAAGAAATTTCTAACATCTAGAATCTTGATTTTAAAATCCAATAAATCCAAAACTAAGTTGAAATTCATGAAACTTATCGTGGTGTCATATGGACACCAATAGACTGTGATATTTTTTTTTTCAAATTTGAGACAAGTTTTGATATAATCTTCTTACACACAGGAAATTATAAATAATTATCAACCAATATCGCAAACGAACTCTTTATTCGAACCATGTGCTTAGACCAACAATGTAAGTGCAGTGCTTAGGTTAAGCAATAAAGCGGTAGAATTAATCATCAAAAAGGAAAAATCAATATAATACGTGATGCACACGCGTCCCGTGTGCCGTACGAGCATGCGTGAGTTGACGAGACACATGCTAGCAGGCAGACCGGGAGGCCGAGGCATGCGTGTGTTCGCTACGCACACTCACCGTGGGGCGTGCTAGTAGCTGTGTGAAATGATGGTAGGCGTGCCAGCAGTCCGCTGCGCAGGCTCACCGGGAGGCGAGCCAACCCTTCGACCGCCGCCCACCTCGCTCCCACTGCTCCATATTAATGGCGCGCCTGATCCGCGGCCGCACACCCCGTCCACAGTTGTCACCATCGCATGGAGTGTATTAGGATTTTGCCGAAGCGCACCATCGGTGGGAGTGGCGACGCCGGGGCTGGTGAAGCACCCGCACAACGCATGAAGCTGGGCGCAGAGGTTGCTGTTCGCCGCCGACGAGGTCTCGCGCGGGTAGCAGCGTGACCTTGACTTCGTCACCGTCGTCGTGCCTCCCCAGCCGGAGCCGGAGGTCCACAGCTACTCCGGCAACGACTCCAACTCCGACGGAAAACCGGTTAGTCCCCTTTGTTGGCTTTGTTGGGAATAGAAACCCTTGGTTATGTTCACCCAGTCCATGAAATCAGAGTAAGATTCGTTAGATCCGTGTAGTGTATTGATTGTTTGAATGGTATCTATGGTTAGTGATTAATTGTTTATTCTGTACAAATGATTTTTTTTGCTAATAATCCGACTAGGGTTAGCGTGCGTGCTAATAATTCGTAGCCAGATCTTGAGAATTGATTTTGAATGTCCTACATATATGTTTGTGCCCTTTTTTTCTTCCAGATCTTGAGAATTGATTTTGAATGTCCTACATTTATGTTTCTGCCTTTTTTTCCTTCCAGATTGCTATGTACACAGATGAGGCTCCGGCCAGCGGCGCCGCCGGCTGTAGATCCTACACCCGGCAGCACGGGCAGAAGCGGCCTTGCCCCCTGGATCTAAGGAACCCGTAGAGTATCGGGCGGACCGCATCAATGATCTCCCGGACGCCATCCTTGGGGAGATCATCTTCCTTCTCCCCACCAAGTTTGGCTGCCGCACACAGGTCCTCGCATCTTGGTGGCGCACTCTATGGAGCGCCGCACCTCTTAATCCCGACTGTAGCCGGCTATCTGTCGTTCATGATTTTGAACTCCACGAAGCCATCATCTGCTCCCACCAGGGATCCGTTCAACGCCTATGCATCCCGGGATGCTACCTGCTGCACATACCCTTCACGGTGAACGCCTGGCTGACATCCTGTCAATTCGAAAAACTCCAACATCTTGAGTTCTACCATTACTATGCAAATAGCTGTCCACCAAGCGTTGTAGCTGTGCCCTCACCACCAGTGTCCATCTCATGGTTTTCCTCCTCTCTCCACACCACCACCCTGGCCCGGTGTCATCTACCAGACAATCTGGTACAAATGCTTCGACTCCCACTGCTAAAAAACTCGCGCTTGTGGTGGTCGATCTGTCGGAGGCCTCACTGCACAGCATCATCCACTCATGCTGCCCTGCCCTGGAGTGCTTGCTGCTTGTTTTTGGAAAAGAAATCCGTATCTGTTGTCTCCAAATAAAGTCGGCTCACCTTGTAAGAATTGGAATTTGCATTAAAGGAGAGGAGCTCATCATCAAAGACGCCCCTTCACTCCAAAGGCTTCTCCTTGATTATCGTTATGCACCTTCGCAAATAACTGTGGTCTCTGCGCCTAAACTGGAGACCTTGGGTGTAATTCCTGATCCGTTTGAAGGTTACAAGATGGTGGTTGGCTCCACAATTATTCAGGTACTGTATATTATCATCAACACTTCTGTAATCATAAGCTGCATTTTTTATTTGTGTGCGTAAGTTTTATATCATCAACACTTTTGTAATCATAAGCTGCATTTTTCATTTGTGCGCATAATCTTTATATAATCTTGGAGTACACTTTTGGTGCTAATATTATGTTCTATGCTCAATGAAGAGTTTGACCATGGGTACCCTATCAATGGTGCTGGATTCTGTCAAGACCATACATATCAGTACATGGTGTTTTGATCTGAACATGGTTATCGGCTTGCTGCGATGCTTTCCATGTCTGGAGAATTTGTATGTACAGGTGATGATATCAAGTACATTGATATACTTTACTAGAACTAACCGTTCAGCTATACTATTTTTTTTAGACATTAACTGTTTTCAGTCTTCATGTCTATTTAGGCTAAAGGACATGGACAAAAAGGTATAACCAATCGGTGGCATAAGAAGCACCGGGATTTTCTTAATTCTCATGACATTCGTTTGAGGACAATAACACTGCAAGGATATGCATCCAACCATGCAAACACTAGCTTTGTCACATTATTCCTGTTGAATGCGAGAGTACTATTGTCCATGAGGATTAAGTTTTTTGACAGACACTTTCTCACGGATGGACACGTTGAACAGCATAAAAAGAAGTTTCAGGTGGTCAAAAGGGCTTCTGAACGTGCTCGGCTTCTATTTACAACAACTTGTTATCATGTACCAGTAGATTTTATGGTCCAGGATCTTTATTTTATGGATCAGACCGATCCATTTCACTGTGACTGCTCAAAACTTTGGTTGAGTTAGTTGTTATTGTCCTGTTCAATCTGGATTTTGTGTAAACCTGATGAACAATTAATTATCGTGCTTTTGTACCTTCTGTAAGCTGGGGTTAGATATTGCTGCCCTTTTCAACTCGGCTTTGACCCATATTTTCTTTTATACAAATTGGAGCTTCTATCAAGAAGCCTCATGGTTCCGAGAGCGAATCTGGTCACATGATCTGGTCGCAACGACATACGATGTATCTTCCCACCTTGATTTATTTTACAAAGGCAACATGCAACTGTGCTAAACATATGAAATTATTCAGGGTTCGTTTCGTCTTTTTATACATTGATTTTCCTAGTAATATTTAACAAATAGCCACCACGTTATTATCGCAAACGGACATATTAGTCAAACCGTGGGCGTTCAACTAACCATTTATTGCTGGTTTTGGACTTTTGTTTCGGCCGCCTCGGGAAGGTACGTAGAACAGTCCTCCGTTCTCATCTACAAGCACCGTCGCCAAGGATCGCCGCCTGCTGCGAGATGGAGGACAAGCCGGCCAACAAGCAGGGGCAGGTCGAGCCAGAACCGCAAGAGTCTCCGGCGAACGTGGACTTCATCAGCAGCCTCCCCGGTGAGATGTTGGTAACCATCATATCCCACCTCCCCGTCAAATATGGCATGCGGACCATTGTCCTCTCGCGGCGGTGGCGCCCTCTCTGGCGCTGCACCCCCTGGACCTCATCGTCGACCACGAGTTCTGCAACGGGGAGCAGCAACGCCTGGACGCATTGTCCCATGTCCTCAACACGCACCCTGGGCCAGTCAGACACCTTGCTATCGGCAGGCTCAATCCCCACAACAAGACCGAACCCAGGTTGCACTACTGGTTCCTATCCCCAGCCCTGGATCGGCTCGAGGAGCTCAGCCTTCATGCTAGACGTCCTTGCTCGCTGCTGCCGTCTGTGTTCCGCCTCGCACCCACGCTGCACCGCGCTACATTCAGGCGATGCATTTTCCCCCGGATCGATGCCGCGCGTGCTCTTCATCTCCCTAAACTTAAGCACCTCGAGCTCATTGCCGTCCGCATCTCGAAGGAGGATTTGGAGCGCCTGCTCGTCTGCTGTACAGCGCTTGAGTACCTTCGTCTTCATGCGATGGATGTGTTCAGTAGCCTCCACATCACCTCGACAAATGTCCGTGCGATTTATGTGCATTGCTGGCGCCGCCCAAGGCTGTCAGTTGAGGTGTTTCACGATATTGTCATTGAGAATGCGCCTTTCCTCGAGAGATTGTATGTACATGATAAATTAGGTCCAGCAAGAATCAGGGTCATTCACGCACCGAAATTGACAGTGTTGGGCTATTCGTGTGCTGAATTCAACGAACTTGTTACTGGATCATTATCCGTTCAGGTACAACAGTCTTCTTCTTCTCCTTCTTATATATTATTGGACATCACATTTTATCTAATTGTTGTTGATCTATATGTTCGCCTGTCATCCAGAAAATGATTCCCACAAGCTTGACCCGGCCTCTGCGCAGAGTGAAGATCTTGGCATTACAATCTGTCGGCCCCGATCTGGATGAAGTTGTTAGATTCCTTAGATGCTTTCCTTGCACGGAGAAGCTATACATCGAGGTGATGCTCCTTTCCTGTTAATTGTTAACCACAACAGAGCTCAATTTTTTGTTACTTTTATCCATGATTACAATGACAAATGTAGAATGATTTCTAAAGGAAATTTGGAGGATTTCAATACATATTTTTTTTGAGATGCTAGTGTTGTACACGTTTTATTCCTTCACCCGACATGCTTTCGTGATAAAAGTTTATCATGAAAGATTGAATGTGGCATTTCACTCTTTTCGTGTATTTTAGAAATCCTGCAAATCAAAGAGGCCCGAAGTGTTCAAATCTGCAGCTATGCACTAATATGTTGTCTTTGTTTGCAGATACTAGCAGGCCCGAAAGTAGAAAATGTTGGGGAATATAACAATCCCATTGAATGCCTTGATCTTCATCGCATAGAAATTATTTTAACGAGTACCGAGGCACCACACCAAAAATTAAATTCGCCAGGTTCTTTGTTGAGAATGCAAGGTTGCTCAAGGTAATGAGGTTTGCCCTATATTTACTGCGCAGAAGTGAATGGATTGCTAAAGAGCGTAGGCATCTACAGCTGAATGGAAAAGGCTCTGCACAAGCTGAATTTCAGTTTGTAACTTCATATGACAGATTATTCGGAAGTCACTGTATCGAGCCGCTATATGACTTCTCGGTGGCTGATCCTTTCGTAGAAATAATGCATGAAAAAGATTCTGAAGAAGATGAATTTTATGTGTCTGAATAGTTTGAACCTTTTAATGCTGGAATTTGAACCTTGCAATATTTATGGTATTTGTTATATAACCTAATTGGATGTTTAATTTGGTTTTGCAATCATGTCCTGTTATAAGTATATATATATTGTTCTTCTGTACACAGAGCATAGATGTGTTGCAGACAGAGCATATCACATCGCACACGGACCACACTAGGGAACCCGTCGGTGATGAATTCATCAAAAGCAAATGGTTGTATAACAGCAAGCGTTTGCCCACAACACACACGGCTTATTCCATCACAAACAGCTCGGATGGATCAACTGTATGTCACGTATCGCACATTGTCAAAAAGTAATGCGGTAGACCTTCTTTAACATGTGTTAAAAAACAAAACAAAATTCAAAACAAGGACCTTGAGGTTAATTTCACTAATGGGATGGATCATAGACGTCAATGATATCTATGATCCATCCCATCAGAGAATTTAACATCAAGACAACTTCCCATGCAGTCACCCATCTGATGGCTGCTCCAACCTGAGCACAGTTAACTTGAGAGTTCTCTTAGATGAGCTATTGGTGGAACAGCTAGTCCTTGCTGATATAGGATGCCTCTTCGCATCCTTATGGCGTACCCGGATGACCGCCCATCACCAAATGGCCAATAGATGTTGTGTAGACAGAGCACATCGCACACGGACCACACTAGGGAACCCGTCAGTGATGAATTCATCAATCGCAAACGGTTGTATACTAGCAAGCGTTTGCACACAACACACACGGCTTATTCCATCACAAACAACTCAGATGGATCAACTGTATGTCACGTATCGCACACACAACTCTAATCTGATTCGTGCTTGATGTCTCCGTCATCGCTCGCACAGTTCGTCTTACTTGCCACGTATCACTATGCCGGCCTTTGCTCGCGTCCCTCGGTGCGCTCTGCTCGCCGTTAGGCGCCGCAGCGCGCTGTGCTCACCGTTAGTCGCCGCGGTGTGCTCTGCTCGCATCCGTCGGCGCGCTCTACTCGTGCACCTCCATGCGCTCGGCATGTGGACAGCTTTTCCTTGCGTGTTCAACTGCTATATGCATATATATGGTTGCTTGCCGTTGGGGCGATCGCGGAGCGCTCTGCTCGCACCCCTGCATGCGCGCTCTGCCAGCGGTTGGGGCCTACGCACGATCACATTGGGGGACCATATGCATGTGATTGCGCCGCGTGCGTCGCCACGATATAGTTACGTGCGGCACGATGGAGTTACACGCTGCAAATTAGAACTGCCATCCGAGCATGCGGATATTCCAGACCATCCGGCTTCCCCATTAATTCCCGCAGCCATTATAACCTTAGTCTCTTCAACCTTTCGATCTCGCCCCACAACACAACAAGCACACCCACGATGACACATAGAGAGGGGATGTCTAGTGGCTCTCCAATGGAGTTCAGCGACCACAGAGTGTAGACCCACGCAAGGGAGACGGATCTCTCGGTGGTGTACACCATCGACCTGGCCGTGATGGACGGATCTCTCAGTTGCTTGCTCGAGACAAGTACAAGGTTGTCGGCATCGACCTCCAGTACACCAGCGGTCGTCCCAACATAGATCAGAAGGTTGCCGTCGCCTAGTTGTGCGTGCGCCATCATGTCCTCATCTACCACTACTGCATGGCCACAGAGCCATGCGACCGTTTCGCCAGGTTTGTCAACAACACCAACTACAAGTTCGCTACAGTGGAAACCACCGATGATGTAAAAGTGCTCAGGGTTACGGGCTTGGCCTGCAAGAACCTTGTCGAAATCCGTGAGCACTATAGGGTCTGGGGCAGCACGAAGAAGGACTCCCTGGTTGAACTCGCCTCAGCCATCATCGACCCATACTACAAAAAGATGAAGCAGGATGCCAACAGAACATGTCCCGTATCCTGGCACGGGGCCTGGATGCGGCAACTGGATGAACCTCACCTCAGGTTCGCGGCCAAGAGCGTGTACACATGCTACAAGATGCACAGGCGGATCGTTGAAATGAGGAAGTGCCTCGTTACCGAAATTGATGAGGCCGGATGGAGCCACAAGCAGAGCAGCAGCGGCAAGCGTCACAAGAAGTAGATGATGATCAGATGATCGTTTATCCTAGTTAATTATGCATGTGATATATAGTTAACTTTGGTGTGTGGAAATGTCATGTGTGTAGTAGCCACCTATGTAATTATGCATGTAATAGTTTACTTTGGTGTGTGCAAATGTCATGTGTGTAGTAGCCACCTATGTAATTGGATATTTAATTTGGTTACGCAACCATGTCCTTATAAGTTTGTATATATATGTTGTTGTTCTGTATGCAATCCCAATGCACAACACACACGTCTTATTAGCAGCAATCATCTGTGTTATTATCGGTCTTCGCACACATTTCTGATTACAGACCTGTTTGCCGTGTATCACACACATCTTGTTATATTGAACCATTTCTGTTATCTTGGCTCAACGCAAACAGTTCATCCGAGTGAACTGTTTGCCCTCTATCGCACACACCTTGATCTGGCTGACCGTTTCTTTTGTTCCGCCTAATCACAAACAGTTCATCCGAGTGAACCGTATGCCGTATATCGCACACACCTTCATCTGGCTGCCCATTTCTGTTCTTCTGCCTCATCGCAAACAGTTCATCAAACTGAACCGTAAGCCCTGCATCGCACACGCAACTAAAATCTGAACCGTGTTTGATGCATCCGTCATCGCAAACGTTTTGCATCTTTTTTGACGGTTTTTTACATCACCGTTTGCAATTATTGCATCGCACATAGTTTCATCGAAGGGTCTCTGATCGTAGTGTCGCGTTTGCAGCATCCTGCAGTAGTGTATACAAATTACCATTGTATTTGGTGTGTTGGGGACACAAGAGACTTTTTGTTATTTGGTTGCAGGGTTGTTTGAGAGAGACCATCTTCATCCTATGCGTCCCACGGATTGATAAACCTTAGGTCATCCACTTGAGGGAAAATTGCTACTGCCCTACAAAACTCTGCGCTTGGAGGCCCAACACGAGTCTACAAGAACAAGTTGTGTAGTAGACATCATTGTGCCTCCAGGTCAGGTACATCGAGATCTTCTTCTGAAGGTAATGTGACAGAAGGATTATGGAGGACGTCAAGGAACACATTGGGAGGGACTGGCTTTCGTCGAGAGCTGAGGCGTGATAATGCATCAGCCACCTCGTTAAGCCATCGATCAATGTGATCAACCTGATAACCTTTAAAATGTCATGCGATATTAGTCACTGCTTGTCGATAAGCCACCATGAGGGGTTCTTTCGAATCCCACTTTCTAGAAACCTGCTGGGCAACCAAATCAGAGACGCCCAGGCATCTAACCCAGCTAAGATTCATCTCCTTAGCCATACGAAGACCATGGAGGAGGGCCTCATACTCAACTGCATTGTTAGTACAGGGGAACATAATCCTTAGAACATAACAAAACTTATCACCTCGTGGGGAAGCTATTATGACTCCAGCCCCCGAGCCTTCCAATTGCCATGAACCATCAAAGTGTATTCTCCAATACATATTATCCGGCTTCTCCTCAGATATCTGTAGTTCAGTCCAATCGTTGATGAAATCCACCAGTGCCTGAGATTTTATACCCGTCCTGGGTACATACTTAAGATGATGTGGTCCAATCTCGATTGCCCACTTAGGAACCCGGCCTGTGGCTTCCCTGTTCTGGGTGATGTCTCCTAAAGGGGCTGAGCCGACCATAGTGATGGGGTGTTCCTGCAAATAATACTTCAACTTGCGACTAGCCATAAAAACACCAAAAATGAGCTTCTGCCAATGTGGATATCGTTGTTTAGACTCTGTCAAAACTTCGCTGACATAGTAAACCAGTCATTGGACTGGATATTCCTTCCCAGCCTCTTTGCGCTCTACGTCAACTGCTACATGATACGTCCATTTTGCATCATGTTTTTATGTTGATATTTATTGCATTATGGGCTGTTATTTCACATTATGGTATAATACTTACGCCTTTTCTCTCTTATTTTACAAGATTTACATAAAGAGGGAGAATGCAGGCAGCTGGACTTCTGGACCGGAAACGAGCAAATCTGAGATACCTATTCTGCACAACTCCAAATGTCCTGAAACTTTACAGAGAATTATTTTGGAATATAAAAAAAATATTGGGCGAATAAACAACAGAAGGGGACCCACCAGGTGGCCACAAGCCTGGGGGCGCGCCCTACCCCCCAGGGCGCGCCCCTGGCCAGCCTCCGGTGCCAATCTTCTGCTATATGAAGGGCTTTGACCAAGAAAAAAAATCATAAGGAAGCTTTCGGGACGAAGCGCCGCCGTCTCGAGGCGAAACCTGGGCAGAAGCAATCTAGGGCTCCGGTGGAGCTATTCTACTGAGGAAACTTCCCTCCGAGAGGGGAAAATCGAAGCCATCGTCATCACCAACGATCCTCTCATCGATGGAGGGTCAATCTTCATCAACATCTTCACCAGCACCATCTCCTCTCGAACCCTAGTTCATCTCTTGTATTCAATCTTTATCTCAAAACCTCAGATTGGTACCTGTGGGTTGCTAGTTGTGTTCATTACTCTTCGTAGTTGATGCTAGTTGGTTTATTTGGTGGGAGATCATATGTTCAGATCCTTAATGATATTTATTACCCATCTGATCTTGAACATGAGCATGCTTTGTGAGTAGCTACGTTTGTTCCTGGGGACATGGGAGAAGTCTTGTTATAAGTAATCATGTGAATTTGGTATTCGTTCGATATTTTGATGAGATGTATGTTGTCTTTCCTATAGTGGTGTTATGTGAACGTCGACTAAATGACGCTTCACCATGATTTGGGCCTAGGGGAAGGCATTGGGAAGTAATAAGTAGATGATGGGTTGCTAGAGTGACAGAAGCTTAAACCCTAGTTTATGCGTTGCTTCGTAAGGGGCTGATTTGGATCCACATGTTTCATGCTATGGTTAGATTTATCTTGATTCTTCTTTCGTAGTTGCGGATGCATGCGAGAGGGGTTAATCATAAGTGGGAGGCTTGTCCAAGTAAGGGCAACACCCAAGCACCGGTCCATCCATATATCAAATTATCAAAGTAACGAACGCGAATCATATGAGCATGATGAAAACTAACTTGACAATAATTCCCATGTGTCCTCGGGAGCGCTTTGCTTTATATAAGAGTTCGTCTAGGCTTATCCTTTGCTATAAAAAGGATTAGGCCACCTTGCCGCACCTTTGCTACACTTATTACTTGTTACCCATTACGAATTATCTTATCACCAAGGTATCTGTTATTGATAATTTTAGTGCCTGCAAAAAATACCTTGCTGAAAACCGCTTGTCATTTCCTTCTGCTCTTCGTTGGGTTCGACACTCTTACTTATCGAAAGGACTATGATTGATCCCCTATACTTGTGGGTCATCACTACACTTACTGCTTTGTTATTAGCAGCGATGTGCAGGAGCATAGGCTCTTTGTCAATAGGAGCAACAAGGATAGGCGGCTCAGCCAACTGCTTCTTGAGAACCTCGAAAGCATCATTAGAAGCATCACTCCAGAAAAAGTTGTTCGTCTTCTTGAGCATCTGGTACAGAGGGATCACCTTCTCTCCAAGGCGGTTGATGAACCGGCTTGATACGTCTCCACCGTATCTACTTTTCCAAACTCTTTTGCCCTTGTTTTGGACTCTAATTTGCATGATTTGAATGGAACTAACTGATACGTCTCCAATGTATCTATATTTTTTTATTGTTCCATGCTATTATATTATCCATCTTGGATGCTTTATAGGCATTAATATGCTATTTTATATCATTTTTTGGGACTAACCTATTAACCTAGTGCTCAGTGCTAGTTGCTAGTTTTTCCTTGTTTTTGTCTTTTACAGAAAATCAATACCAAATGGAGTCCAAACGGAGTGAAACTTTTTGAGGATTTTTCTTGGACCAGAAGACGACCATGGAGCTTTAGGAAGAGGCCAAAAGACCCACGAGGGAGCCACAAGCCCTAGGGGCGCGCCCCTAGGCTCGTGGGCCCCTCGCAGCTCTCCTAACACTACTGGAATCATGATCTTTGCCGTCAGCCAGATCTTTGCCGTCTGCTAGCTGACGGCAAAGAAGGTCTTTGCCATCAGCTTACAGAAAACTAACGACAAAGATCATGTTTGCCGTCAGCCAGCTTTTTGCCGTCTGCTAGCAGACGTCATAGAAACTTTGTTGTCTGCTAGCAGACGGCTAAGAGGGAGGGTGGCCCACTAACGAGAACCACCTAACGGCCACTTTCTTTGCCGTCTGCTAGCAGACGGCAAAGAAAGTGGCCAAACTAACGGTCGTTCCCCCCGGCCCCACCCCACTACCTAGGCTCTTTGCCGTCTGCTACAGACGGCAAAGAGATTTGACCTAACTAAAGAATGGGCAGCGCCCCGCGCCCCACCCTTCTCTCTCTCCCCTCACCTCACCCGCGCCGCCCCCGTGCCCGAGCCGCCGCCCCGCGCTAGCCCCGCCCCTCGGAGCCCGCCTCGTCGCCGGCTGCCCGGCCGCCCCGCCCGGCCGCCCCGCCCAGCGGACGTAGGCCGCGGCGGCCGCCCTGCCCCGCCCCATCGTCGGAGCCGCGCCCCGCTGCCGGAGCCGCACCGTCGCCGGCCGCCCTTCCCCTCGGCCTCCTCAACCCGCGCCCCCTCCCCGTGGCCTGCCTCCTCAACCCGCGCCCCCTCCCCGTGGTGAGTTTCTTTGTTTTTTTTCTTCTGTTTTTTAGATTTAGTTTAGGTTTGTTTAGTTTAGTTTACGTTAGGTTAGTTTAGTTTAGTTTAGGTTAGTTTAGTTTTGTTTAGGTTAGTCTAGTTTAGTTTAGGTTTTTTTTCTATTTTTTAAGAATAAACAAGAAAGATAAAAAAAGAAGTAAAAGAAGAAGAGGAAGAAGAAGAAGAAGAAGAAGAGGAACAAGATGAAAAAAAGAACAATAAGTAGAAGAAGTAGAAGAAGAAGAAGAAGAAGAAGAAAGAAGAAGATGAAAAAAAAGAAGTAGAAGTAGAAGATGAAAAAAAGAAGTAGGAAAAGTAGAAAAAGAGGGTCGCCGATGGTCGAGGGTCGCCGAGGGAAAAGAGGGTCGCCGAGTGGTCGAGGGGTCGAGGATCGAGGGGAAAAGGAGTCGAGGGTCTAGGGGTCGAAGATCGAGGTGTCGAGGGGTCGAGGGTCAAGGGGAAAAGGGGTCGAGGGGTCGAGGGTCGCCGAGGGGTCGAGGGGTCGAGGATTTGCCATCCCGACCCCGACACCCCGACCCCCTGACCCCGACACGACACCCCGACACCCCGACCCTGACACGACACCCTGACACCGCGACCCCGACACAGCACCCCGACCCCGACACAGCACCCCAACCCCGACACGACACCACCGACACCCCGACACCCCGACATAGCACCCTGACCCTGACACGACACCAATGACACCCCGACCCCCGACACAACACCGCCGACCCCACCCCCTACACGGCACCCCCGACCCCGACACAGCCCCCGACCCCGACACGACACCCCCGACACCCCGACCCCCGACATCTCCCAAAAAAGGTGCTCTTCGGCCTTCCAGAGGCTGAAGGGGTCATATATTTGTGAATTATGAGTTAGGTCATATATTTTTCGATTTATTGATCCCGGAGCATATATAGACGATGAAGAGTAATATTAGTAATGTCAGGTATTCAATTATTATTATGTACATATATATATTATTAATTAGCTCATGTTATTAGGTATTCAATTTTTTATTATGTTCATGATGATGATACACACTTAATTTTTTTATTATGTTTATGTTGTACTAATTTCGTTTACTCTTTGTCATTGCAGGTGTTGACAGATGGTGGGCGCGGGTCGAGAGCGCTCCGAGCCTCCTTCCTCGGCGCGTGCTGGGAGGGGTGCTATTATTCCACCCCAGCACCTCCGAAGAGCGCTGGTAGACAGTATGCAGACACCAGCAGACGCTTCTTCTTCGGCCGGGAGAGGTCGGGGGAAGACGAAGAGGGGTGCTAGAGGTGGACGTGGCGGCGGGAGAGGTAGGAAGGCTGCTGCGCCTTCCTCGCCGCCACCCCCAGCTGATTCTCCCGACCACAGGAGTGCTCCGTTTCAGGTGGACCCGTCTGACTTGGACCCGTCTTGGACTCCGGTCCACGAGCCTCGGGCCGACAAGCCTCGGGTCGCCGAGCCTTCGTCCCACGAGAGTCGGGTCACAGAGTCTTCGTCCCAGGAGACTCCGGTACCAGAGTCTTCATCCCACGTGACTCCGGAGGCTAGTGGCCATGCTGATGGTGGCGAGGACAGCTTTTCTGAGGATAGCTATAGCAAGGGCGAGCTGGTTGAGGGGGGGGGCAAGAAGGTCTACCAGCGTGGTGGTACAAAGCTCCCGCCCGTGCCGCCGACCCGCGATCAGAGGTGGTTGATTGAGCCTAACGGGGAGAAGTAAGTGCATTTACTCTTTTTTAACCTTTTGCCTTCATGTTTCTTTAAATTAATATCTAATGTGTTGGCCTTGTCATACTGCAGGGGTTGGAAACATGCCCCTGGTGTCCGCAGGCCCAACCAGGTCCTTGGTGTGCTTTGCTGGCACCGCTTCCCGGGGTGGGTCACGTTGCCCGGTGAGGGTGAGGTTCCACAGCTAGCACTGAGCTGGGAGCTGTACATGGCTGCCCCGGCCCCGCCGGAGGAGAGGGTCGATGGTGTCTTGTGCGAGACGGTGGCCGACATTGTGATCCGGCGGTTTTGGGTATTTTCTCCTTTACAGAATTAAAAATCAACAGTACCTAGTGATTGTACTAATCAGTGTTGTCTTGTTTGATTGCAGACCTTCTACAGGTGTCTTGAGGAACACGAGGCGGACGCGGCTATGGTTCTCGAAGCTGAGTGCAAGTGCCTACTTCAGAACTTACGGCACAAGGCTCGGGTGCAGGCTGTTCGAGACTACTACGCCTCGACTAACATTAAGAGGGCCAAGAAGAAGTGTCGCGCCAAGTATCTGAGTAAGGAGAAGTACATGAAGGTAATTACCTATTCTTAAGGCCTTGTACTTAGTTTCCTTGATTTGATTCATAGGCGTAGCGCTGAAATTTCTCTTTGTCTAACTTAGGTGCCCCCGAGATGGTGTGCGGATAGGATGGACTGTTGGGAGGCGTTGGTGGATGAGTGGTGCTCTCCCCAATGGCTAGCCGTCCACAACAAGGCCAGGGATAAGCGTGCCCAAATGCAAGGTGTGCCACACCATCAAGGGAGCTCCAACCTGTTTGAGTATGGGGATCACTGGGTATGTGGTTTGCTTCACGATTCATGCAATTTCATTCTTCATGCTAGCTTGAGCCCTTAACTAATATTTTGTTCCTCTCTTTTAGGCGCAACACAACAAGAAGGATGTGCCACCGCTGTTCGACCTCTATGCCATGGCCCATACTGCCCCGTACAAGAAGGCCAAGGCATTCTCTGAGGATGACCTCGATCATCCAGAGAGCTTCACCAACATCTCCTCCCACAACAAGCTCGTGAGGTACAGAGACGTTGGGAAGACGAGGAAAGGGAAGGACTTCAACCCAAGCCACAGTCCTTTTGATCCAGAGATCGTGATGCTATCTGGTGGCGGGAGGTACCATGGCTCGGTAGCCATTGGGGATGGACTCATACGTTGTCCTAGAACTCTCCCGGAGATCAAGAAGCGCCAGACGAGCTCCGATACTGAGATAAGGCCTCGTCCACGGCTAATAGAGCTCGCCATCGAGGCTAGGGCCCAGGAGCTTCTGGCGGAGGCAAACAGGTAGGCGGTGGAGAGGGAGAGGGACATGGAGGAGAGGACGGCTAGTCTGTTGGAGGCGGAGAGGAACCAGAATGACGTGTCTCACCGGGCCCTATACGAGCTCCTCGTGGTAAGTTTCTCCTGCATATTAGCCAAATCATGCACGTAATGTTCGTTTCATTACTAACTAATATGACTGACTCGTGAAAACAAAATGTGCAGACCGTGTGCCAGAACAACGGTAAGACCCCTCCGCCGATGCCCCAGATTGGTATAGCGCCCACGGTGAGTTTCATTTAAATGGTCATTAGTTACTAGTATTCACATATGAGTTGCATCATGCTAACGAGACATTGCAAATGATCTTTGGTGCAGCATGCCTCCCGACAAGCATCGACCGATCCTTCTCCGTCTGGCACTGGCGCAACCCCGACCGGTTCTTCTTCGTCTGGCACTAGCGCAAACTAGACCGGTCCTTCACCTCCGTGATGATGGTAAGTTTTCACAGGTGTTTTGCTTAACAAATGCATACTTAGCTTAAGAAATGACCTACTTAGCTCCAAAATGACCTATACTTAGCTTATTTTCCTTGAAAATGACATAATAACCTTACTTAGGTCCAAAATGACATATTTTACCTAGGATAGCTATAAAATGACCTATAGTTAGCATTTTTTCCTCCTAAATGACTTGATATGCTTAGTTAGCTAAAAAATGGCATAACTACCTAGGATAGCTCAATAATGATCTATACTTAGCTTACCTAGTTCATTTATGACATAATTAGCTCACTTAGGTAAAAAATGGCATAATAACTTGGTTTAGCTCCAAAATGACCTATACTTAGCTTATTTCCTCGAAAATGACATAAAACCTTACTTAGCTCCAAACTGACATACTTTACCTAGGATAGCTATAAATGACCTATACTTAGCATTTTTTCTCCTCTAATGACTTAATATGCTTAGTTAGCTAAAAATGGCATAACTACCTAGGATAGCTCAATAATGATCTATACTTAGCTTACCTAGTTCATTTGACATAATTAGCTTACTGGGTAAAAATGGCATAATAACCTTGGTTTAGCTCCAAAATGACCTATACTTAGCTTATTTTCCTCGAAAATGACATAATAACCTTACTTAGCTCCAAACTACATACTTTACCTGGATAGCTATAAAATGACCTATACTTAGCATTTTTTCCTCCTAAATGACTTAATATGCTTAGTTAGCTAAAAATGGCATAACTACCTAGGATAGCTCAATAATGATCTATACTTAGCTGACCTAGTTCATTTATGACATAATTAGCTTACTTAGATAAAAAAATGGCATAATAACCTTGGTTTAGCTCCAAAACTGCATATACTTAGTTTATTTTCCTCGAAATGACAAATAACCTTACCTAGCTCCAAAATGACCGATTTTAACTAGGATAGCTCTAAAATGACCTACACTTACCATTTTGTCCTCCAAAATGAATAAATATGCTTAGTTAGCTCAAAAATGGCATAACTACCTAGGTTAGCTAAAAATACCTATACTTACTTCTTTAGTTCATTTATGACATACTTAGGTAAAAAATGGCATGATAACCTTGGTTTAGCTCTCCAAAATGACATAGACTTAGCTTATTTTCCTCCAAAATGACAAAATAACCTTACCTACCTCCAAAATGACCGATTTTAACTAGGATAGCTCTAAAATGACCTACACTTGCCATTTTGTCCTCCAAAATGAATAAATATGCTTAGTTAGCTAAAAAATGGCATAACTACCTAGGTTAGCTCAAAAATGACCTATACTTAGCTTCTTCAGTTCATTTATGACATACTTAGCATACTTAGGTCAAAAATGGCATGATAATCTTGGTTACCTCCAAAATGACATAGACTTAGCTTATTTTCCTCAAAAATGACATAATAACATTACTAAGATCCAAAATGACCTATTTACCTAGCTTAGCTCTAAAATGACGTACACTTAGCATTTTTACCTAGCTTAGCTAAAAAATGGCATTTTACCTACCTTGGTTAGAAGAAGAAGAAGATAAGGAAGAGGAGAGGAGAAAAAGAAAGAGAAGAAAAATTCTTCTTCTTTTTCTTCTTCTTCTTCTTCTTCTTCTTTTTCTTCTTCTTCTTCTAGCTAGTCTTCTTCTTCTTCTAACTTTCATCTTTCCCAATTTGCAGATTTGCTTTAGATGAGGAAGCTTGCGTTGATGGAGTCTACTCTTCTCCTTGTGCTTCCTTTTTGTTTTGATTTTGTACGATGAACAATGTGAAACTGGCGACCTATATATGTATGTATGGATGAAACCATTGTTTGCTTGTTGTTGGATATGTTGGCTAGCTATATATGTTGCATATGGACTTTTGATTTGGTATGTATATGTGTTGGATGATCATATCCATATGGCAGGGATATGATTTGGTATGTATATGTGTTGGTATGCTTGTTGAAAGTATTTTCAAATTTTCTGTGAAATTGAATGAATTTAAGAAAAAACAGGGGCTATACAGCTAGCAGACGGCAAAGCTGCCACGTGCAGCTACCTGTACAACCTGGGGGGCACTGGGCTGGCCTATATGGTTGCTTTGCCGTCTGCTGGCAGATGGCAAAGACCTTTGCATCTTTGCCGTCTGCCAGCAGACGACAAAGCACGCCGTTAACCCCTTAACGGACCTAAGCTGCCACGTGTGCCGTCCATGCCCTTTGCCGTCTACTGGCAGACAGCGAAGACCTTTGCATCTTTGCGGTCTGCCAGCAGACGGCAAAGTGCCCTTTGCCGTAGTTTGTTCAGTCAGATGTGGTGCCGTCTGCTGGCTGACGGCAAAGGCCTTTGCCGTCTGCCGTGCATGCCTTTGCCGTCAGCCATGGCAGATGGCAAAGTGCCTGATTCCTGTAGTGTAACCCTAATCTTGCCTCTATAAATACCCAAATATTCCCCTTACATCAGAGGGCACACCAAAAATACTTTTTCGCCACCACAAGCTTCTGTTCTCTTGAGATCCCATCTTGGGGCCTTTTTCGGCACTCTGCCGGATGGGGATTTGATCACGGAGGGCCTCTACACCAACCTTGCTGCCCTTCCGATGATGTGTGAGTAGTTTACCATAGACCTAAGGGTCCATAGCTAGTAGCTAGATGGCTTCTTCTATCTCTTTGATCTTCAATACAATGTTCTCCTCGATGTTCTTGGAGATCTATTCAATGTAATCTTCTTTTGCAGTGCGTTTGGTGAGATCTGATGAATTTTGGATTTATGATCAGATTATTTATGAATATTATTTGGGTCTTCTCTGAACTCTTTTATGCATGATTAAGATAGCTTTGTATTTCTCTCCGATCTATCGATTTGGTTTGGCCAACTAGATTGGTTTTTCTTGCAATGGGAGAGGTGCTTTGTGATGGGTTGAATCTTGCGGTGTCCTCACCCAGTGACGGTAGGAGTAGCGAGGCACATATTTGTATTGTTGCCATTAAGGATAAAAAAGATGTTTTTTCACCATATTGATTGAATCTATCCCTCTACATCATGTCATCTTGCTTAAGGCGTTACTCCGTTCTTGTTAACTTAATTCACTAGATGCATGCTGGATAGTGGTCGATGTGTGGAGTAATAGTAGTAGATGCAGGCAGGAGTCGATCTACTTGTCATGGACATGATGCCTATATTCATGATCACTGCCTTAGATATCATCATAACTTTGCGCTTTTCTATCAATTGCTCAACAGTAATTTGTTCACCCACCGTATGTGTTCTTTCAAGAGAGAAGCCTCTAGTGAAAACTATGGCCCCCGGGTCTATTTCTCATCCTATACTTTCAGATCTATAAAATCAAAAACCCAAAAATACCTTGCAGCAATTTATTTATATTTACTTTATTTTTCCTTTTACTTATCTTTTATATCTATCTCTATTAGATCTCACTCTTGCTAGTGACCGTGAAGGGATTGACAACCCCTTTTTCGTGTTGTGTGCAAGTGTTTATTAGTTTGTGCAGGTGCATCTATTGGGGACTTGCTTGTACCTCCTACCGGATTGATACCTTGGTTCTTAACTGAGGGAAATACTTATATCTACTTTGTTGCATCACCCATTCCTCTTCAAGGGAAAAAATCAACGCAAGCTTAAGAAGTAGCACGAAGAATTTCTGGCGCCGTTGCCGGGGAGGTTCTACATCAAGCCTACCAAGTACCTATCATAAACTCTCATCTCTTGCATTTACATTATTGGCCATTTTCCTCTCGTTTTCCTCTCCCCCACTTCTAAAACATTTTCAGAAAAACACAAAAATATTTGCCCTTTTTATTTCCCTTTTCTTTCGTTTGTCTTTATGCCTTACTTGGGTTGTTTGCTTGTTCGCTTGACATAATTGCATATTTATTCCAAATTAGTAGGAAAGAGTTTTTGGATCCTCATCCACTTGCTAATCTTTTTAAAAGATCCAACTATGATGAACCAATTGCTAGTGAGTTGAGTGCACTAGATTATATTTATGAAGTTTTGATTGAAATTCGTGAATCTAAAAATTGTGTTGAGGTGCTAAAAGAAGAAATTTATAAAGTGATTCACGATAGCTCCTTGAATGAAAAGCATGATTGCAATGATGTTATTATAAATTCTATCAATGTCAATTGTGTTAATGATATGCAAAACACCAAGCTTGGGGATGCTAATTTTGCTATGTCCACTACTTATTGCAATGATCATGATTGGGGTGATAATGCTTCTTATGATCTTGAAAATTTATTTAAGCCTCGTGATAATAATGTTTGCAATAATATTGAAAGTGGGTTTGGAATAGTGTCAACTCTAGGTAATAATGATCCCACTACTTTGGAGTATGATCAATCTTATGAAATTTTTGATAAAAGTGGGCTTGGAGAAGTCATGACTTTATTTGATGATAATCCCACTATTTTGGAAGAGTGTCAACTTTGCATGCATGTGGATCATGAAGAGATAATTTTATATGATAGCTATATTGTTGAATTTGATTATGAACCAACATGTAATTATTATGAGAGAGGAAAATATGGTTGTAGAAATTTTCATGTTACCAAATTACCTCTTGTTATGTTGAGATTCTTATTGTTTCTTTCTTCTTCCTTGCATATGCTAGTTTTTGCTTGTCTTGATAAATCTTTTCCCTATAAAATGCCTATGCATAGGAAGTGTGTTAGACTTAAACTTGTTTTCACATGCTATATGATGTTCTCTTTGTGCTTCAATTTTTTGTCTTTCATGTGACCATCATTAAAATTATCAACGCCTAGCTTAAAGGCTTTAAAGAAAAGCGCTTGTTGGGAGACAGCCTGAAAGGATCGATATGGTTGACTAGAGGGGGGGGGGCTGAATAGGCAACTACCAATTTTTAGCTTTTCTTCACAAATTAGGTTTAGCAACAAATATGTTGTCTAGATGTGCAACTAGGTGAGCAACCTATATGATGCTAACAACAACTACAACAAGTACAAGCAAAGGACACAACACAAGTAAAGCTTGCACAAAGTAAAGGTAAGAGATAACCACAAGTGGAGCCGGTGAACACGAGGATGTGTTACCGAAGTTCCTTCCCTTTGAGGGGAAGTACGCCTCCGTTGGAGCGGTGTGGAAGCACAATGCTCCCCAAGAAGCCACTAGGGTCACCGTATTCTCCTCACACCCTCACACAATGTGAGATGCCGTGATTCCACTAGTGGTGCTCTTGAAGGCGGCGACCGAACCTTTACAAACAAGGTTGGGGCAATCTCCACAACTTAATTGGAGGCTCCCAACAACACCACAAAGCTTCACCACAATGGAATGTGGCTCCGAGGTGACCACTACCATCTAGGGTGCTCAAACACCCAAGAGTAACAAGATCCGCAAGGGGTTAGTGGGGGGAATCAAATTTCTCTTGGTGGAAGTGTAGATTGGGGCCTTCTCAACCAATCCCTAGAAAATCAAAAAGTTTGATTGGCTAGCGAAAGAGATCGGGCGAAAATGAGCTTTGGAGCAACAATGGAGTTTTGGGGAGGAAGAGGTGAGTCTTCTTGGAGAAGAATACCCCCTTATATAGTGGGGGAAAAGATCCAACCGTTATCCCCATGCACAGCTCGCAACGCGCGGTACTACCACTCAAAGGAGCGGTACTACCATTGGTTGCAGCGGCACTGCTGCTTACCCCAGTGGTACTACCACTGGGGACAGTGCACATAGGGGAGAGACGGAGGGAGAAAAACCACGAGAGGTAGTGGCAGCGGTGGTAGCCACGGTACTACCGCTTATGGGCTAAGCGGTACTACCGCCCTACTGCCGCTGCTCGAATTGGTCTATTTGGGATCAGTGGTAGTATGCTAGTTGGACCACCGCTAAACCCGATACGAGAAAATGCAAGCCCCAAATCGAGGCGGTAGTAGAGCGGTACGGGGGCGGTACTACCGCCTGACACAACATGCGGTACTATCGCTGCCTACCGCGGTACTACCACTGGCTTCATCCGAGCCACTCTCAACACAACAAAGGATACTCCATAGATGCGGAAAAAGCTGGGGGTGCAAAAGAGATGTGTACGTGTTTATTCCACCCTAACCTCTCCGATACGGACCCCCTCTTGATAGTACGGTATATCCTACGACTCAAGTCCACCAAAAATGAAACGAAGGAAAAAACACCGTCTTCACTTTAAGCCATGAGGGGTAGAAATCATCTCGTGCCATAGGGAGGAATATCTGCAATGCTCAATGCACACGATTAGTTTGCAAAAGCATTGTCATCAATCACCAAAACCACTTAGGTAGAAATATGCCCTAACAATCTCCCCCTTTTTGGTGGATTGATGACAATACAGGATTTGCATAGAGATATAACAAGAGAATAAGCAAACCCCAGAATCTACAAAACATGGACAGGCTCCCCCTAGATGTCTGCACTTAATAAGAATGCTTTTGGAATGCAAAGCACACACACTAGGATCAAAACTCCCCCTATATTTATAGACCAGAAACACTTGCATCTATGAGATAATATAGAAGAAAACTAGGATGCAAGAGGTAGTATGTGAGCATAAGAAGGACACAGATAATCATAAAACTCACATACTAACAGAGTACTAGACAACATAAGGATAATAATAAGATAGCATATGTCTTACACCATATGACAGGATAACCAAGTCTCACAAGCACAAGCCAAACCAAAGCAAACGAACGATAAAAGAGTTCACGAGCGAGAAAAGCACAGCAAATAAGACGCACTCACAACTCGACAAATCCCTAAACTCTCTCCCCCTTTGGCATCGAGACACCAAAAGGGCAAAGAGTGCTACAATGGTCATAGGTGATAGCAACGCCGGAGATCCCCATCCTCACAGCTCCGCGTGGTCGCTCGCGCCTACGTCATCGGCAGTAGCAGGCTTATCGGTCTCTGAATCCGTCAAGGGACAGTGCTGAGAGATCCATGTAGGAGATATGCCCTAGAGGCAATAATAAATGTTATTATTTATCTCCATGCTCATTATTATGTTTATGTTCCATGCTATAACTGCTGTGGTTCCCGAGCCCGTATATCCATAAAGGCTCTGGGGAAAGCCCATGTGCACGTGTGGAATAATAAACGGTAAAATGTATTCCTAGTCATGCCTCTAAGACTAGCTCAAGTGTTGCATGATGATTATGTTTTCCCAATCATGGGCATGTCTATGCCAGCAACTTTGAGGGCACAATGTTAGGAGAACATTTGTGTTGAATCGACCCGATTGATGTTATGCTATGAGATTCATTCATCACAAGTTAATGGTTAATAACACAGAGATGGTTAATGTATGCATAATTCCTCAGACCATGAGAGTATCGAGTTTCTTCATGCTTGATTCATGAACTTTGGGGTTTGTTAAACATCATCCGTAACTGGATGGCTATTACGGCGGCTTACGGGTTCATGGGAATGTATGTCAAGTAACTTGATATCTCAAGATTGGGATTTGCTCCTCCGATGATGGAGAGATATCTCTGGGCCCTCTCGGTGTTACGGTATCCATCATCGTCTGGCCAGACACTTTGTGATTTGATCACGGGGATGCCGGAACACGGTAACGAGAAAAGAGAACAATACCGATAACGGGGTAACTGGCATAGTGGACAAGTTGTTGATCCACGGGGATGCCAACATGTCTAACCTCGGGTATTTGTAACATATCGTGAAGCAACAGGAATAGCACACGGCAACTGGAGGTTCACTCGAATATTCATTCGTGTGGGTATAGGGGTCAATATGGGTGTCCACGGCTCCGATGTTGATCATTGATCGGAAGGGGTTCCGTGTCATGTCTATACTTCACCGAACCTATAGGGTCACACGCTTAAGGGTCATCTATCTGCTGAATACTAGACAGGGAGTCTGAGAGAAAATCACCGAAAAAGTTTCGGACACCGAAAAAGTTCCGCAGAGAGAGGTCACCGGATGAGTTCCGGTGATACTGAAAAGTTGTTTCAGAGGATACCATAAAGTCAAATTGGTTTTGGCACATGCCTGATAATTCTTGGAGGGTGCCAGAATTGTTCTGGAAACTTCTGGGAATTTTCTGGAAGAAAAACCAGAAATGTTCCGGAGCTGCCGGAACCACTTCAGATGCTTTTCGTAGATGAAAATCACTAAACTGGAATTGTTCCAGAACATGTTGAAAATTATTTTAGTGGGTACTAGAAATGTTCTAAGCCCACATAAATATTTTCAGTTCGAACGGACGCTGAAAAATGTCGTCGTGAATAGTGAAAGTGCTTTTTGGGTTACTTTTTGGAAAGCCAGTTGTTTGGGCTTTATCCCAAAATATCTAGGGATGACATGGATGGATTGGGAGGCCCTCATGGGGGCCCCCCAAGGGGTGTGGCCGGCCAAGTAGGTGGCTCCTCCTTGGAGCCCCTCTTGTTCCTTGTTTTCACCCTTAAACCCTTGGTGGAAGGACTTCATTCATGTGCTTTTGGGTTTTATTGTAAAACCACCCTACCCCTTGGGATTTCCTATAAATGAGGTGGAGGGGCAGCCCTTCACACTCACTACTTCTCACATACAAGTGCCATTGCAATGATCTGGCTTCTCTCTCCCTCCCCGCGAAATAGTTTCGTAGAGCCGAAAGGTTGTCTGGGTTCCAGTGGGAACTAGTTCTGGTCGGCGAAGCCCTGCCGGATAGATGACACCGTATGTGTGCAACTCTGTAGAGAGGTCGTAGTTTCGATCTTAGTGCCCGAGGGGCTGTTCGTGAGTGCCTCCCGAAGGGCTATCCAAGTGATGGTCCAAGTTCTGTGAGTCCTCCCGAAGGGCTGTCCGAGTGACCGTTCGAGTTTCGAAGGTCCTCCCGAAGGGCTGTCCGCGACACCGTCCGGGGGACTGTCCGACCGCCTCCCGGAGGGCTGTCCGGGTGGCGGATGAGGGTATACATCCTCACGGTTGGGAGGTTGTAAATCCTAGCTGCGGGGATCTGCACCGCCGATCGTCATCGACTCTACTTCCGCTGCGCTACGAGTCGGTAACGAAAATGATCAAACCTTGTATGTAGTCTCCATAGTGGTCCTGGGCTGGTGCGTAGGTCAGAATTTTTTTTGTTTTCTGCTGCGTTACCCTACAGTGACATCATGAGCCGTGCTATGCGTAGATGCAGGTTGCGATCTAGAATACATAGAGATGTATGGGTGTTGCACAATATAATTAGGTAGTAGATGAGTTCTATTACTGAAAATTATTTGTGCGGGTAGCAGATGAAATCTGTTACCCGATGTTCTTGTTGCTTCCCTGGAATTTGCATATTTCTGATCTTGATAACAGTATGGTGGAGTTTCAATGTTTTGGCAATCCGCGATCCTGATTGATCAACGAAGTGCTAACAGTTCATTGAATTCCACCGTAGTTAAAAAGAAAGATGAAATTTCGCAGACGAAAGGGCAATGCAGATATGATCTGCACGGGGGTCATGCGTATGATGAAGTTTAGTATGGGGTTCGAGATTTTATTATCTCGTGCTTCATACACCCTGCATTGTTAATCTAGCGACTTGAATTATCATACTTGATGATGGACGTTGGTAGCTTCGGTTTGTTTCGAAACCTTAGAAGCCACGAAAAACAAGTTTTTGCATGGACCGATTAGAGACGTCTAACTTGGTTTTGCAGGAGGGTTTGCATGTGCATGTGATGTGGTATAGCAGTGCTCATAATAATTTGATTATGTATGAGATGACTATATGATGTAAATTAATTAACATGACCTGCGTGTCATGATTCGGCATGATGGCTGGAGCCATATGATTGCAGTTTAAATGACCTGCGTGTCAACCTTGTGTAATGCACTTATTTTATTAGCTATAGAGATAGCAATATTATCTGGTGCATCGACAAGGTGGTGGCAATCTTCGCGAAGGTGAACACCGACGCGAATGCCGAAGACGAAGAAATACAAGACTTCTCCGTCAGAAAGGGCTATACCATATCATGCTATTATGAATTGCCTGAGATGTTTATCCCTTATGATGCACCCTTCTTGATTGCACGGTAGTCGCTTTTTATTAGGGTGATCTCTCACAAAAATATCATAGTTGATAGTGTTCTCCCAAGTGTAGCACCGTCACGGCACCTAACTTTTCGGGGTGCGCCATGACTAACATGGGTACGAACGATTAGGGATGTGTGAGGCGGGTGAGTTCAGACCTTGCAGCGAGATCACTTGGTTGTCTTTGACGTTCAGGCATGACAGTCATGAGCTCGGAACACGCCCATCGAAAGATGAACAAGAGTCGCATAGAGATGTGATTGGCAGGTTGGCCTACCGGTTGAGATTTTCGTCATCAGTGGTGACTAACATCAATGACGAATAATCAAAACACGGGTCTTGAATCACTCACAATCAATTATGAGAGATATTGATTTGAGTGGGAGAGCGCTGTTGAATTAACTTGTTTAATTCTCAGTGCAATTAATTTTGAACATTGTCTAAGTGTGATTTGCATAATAGTTGTAGAATAATGGCTCGCGTTTCCACCTTCCCTATTAAAATTGAATAGCTGTTAAATATCTGGTTAAAACTTTACGGTTGGTAACGTAATGTGAGGATTGTCCTCAAGAGTGCCAAGAAGGACTTTGTCCTATCGCATACTTTGGTATTCTCTCGCTTATGCTATGGATCATGTGACTCTCGTCCTTCGATCCAAAAGCTAGAATTCCGTTTCAGTCAAGTGCAATATGTTTGTTTCCATGAGACCCGAACTTCGAAAGTTTGGATAGTTATGTGATATTCATGGAATCTGAAAATCATTTTCAGAGACAGACAAAGGCTAAAAGATATGAGATATCCAAAGCAATGTTTGTTTGCAAACTATTAGTAAAAGAAGTTTACTATGCATTAGACTGATAAGAGAGGGATCCAGAAGAATGACTATCATATGATAAAAGGTGAATAAAACAACAACTTAAGAGAAAGGAAGTGTCCGAAGGGTGTTAGTGAAACTTTCACGCCTAGGAAGTCCGAGGCTAACGCCACTCTTAAGTTGGGTGCTTCTTCTGAGAGTAGGAGAAATACTAAAAGTTAAAACTGTTAGAAGTATAAAGGCAATAAGAAAGAAGACTGGAATATCCAGCTCATGTATGAATGTCATACAAAGTTTTTGATGTATAGAAGGCTGGTCAAAGATATAGTTCTTGGGAATTATGGTTAAACATGTTAATCACTAATTCTTGGGTATTGTGAGACAATCACAAAGATACCCGCTCGATTGCATTCTGTTGCAACTCGATGTAAGAACTACTATGGCCTGAAAGACTAGCCAGGAATGAGGTTGAGATACACACATGGGACATAGTAAATGTTACTATACCTTCCATCGGTGTATTACCTATGTATTTACTTTCATAATTCATTTTAGAGTTTCACACTCTAGCCCTTTGCATAAGGTATCTTGCAAGAAGGTTGTTCATAAGAGAACTTTTGATGTTCGGTGTTATGAATAACATAAGGGCCATACTTTCATTATGAATGAGATGTATGTTATGAATATTGATAATAATATATTACCTCTGGATTTACATTCATAATTCATTTTAGAGTTTTACACTCTAGCCCCTTGCACAATGTTGTTGCAAAAAGGTTGTTCATAAAAAGAACAATTGTTGTTCAGTATTATGAATAATATGAAGGGCCATGCTTCCATCCTCGATGGGACATATGTTATGAATATTGATGGTAATATGATACATCCATAACACTGACGCTAAATATCATAAAGACTAAAAGAATACCACACAAGTGTGGCACTGCATTTGGTCACATTGGAGAAACCCGCATGGATAAATTCCATTATGATGGATTTTGAAGTCATTTGATTTTGAATCATCTGACACTTGCAACTTTCCTCCGAAAAGAGAAGTGACTGAAATACCGTTCACAGGCCATAAGGAACGAGCAAAGAACTTATTGGTGATCATACATTTTGATGTATGTAGTTCAATAAATATTGTTGCAAGTAGTGGATTTATCATCTTCAGAAATGACTCAAGTAGATATGTGGATATTTACGTGATGAGACGTAAGTCTGGATCTTTTGAATTCATTCAAAAGGTTTTCAAATATGAAGTAGAAGTTATTGTAACAAGAAGATTATGTTTCTACAATTCGATTGCAGAAAAGAATATTTGAGTTACAAGTTTAGCGAATGTCTGATGAGTTGTGAAAGGGGTTTCATAACTTGCACCTCCTGGAACACCACTGCAAGTGGAAAGTCCGTGAAAATGTAATCGAACCATTTATGACATGGTAAGATCAAAGATGACATAAATAAATTTGCCATTATCCCTTTTAAAGAGTGATGCTTTAGAGACTGCGGCTTTTACACTGAAAAGAGCTCCATCGGGTGTGTTGAAATGACACCATGGTATGGTATGCCCAACCATGTTATATCTTTTCTTAACATTTGGAATATGGGGCTTGTGTAAAAGGTTACAAACCTATTCCAAATCAGACAAGTGCTACCTTGTAGGTTATCCCAAGTCATTGGGTATTCCCCCACCACTATACCGAGGCAAAAGTTTTTGCCACAAAATGGTATGCTTTTAAAGAGAATTGTTCTTGCAAAAGGTGAGTGGGAGGACAGTGCAACTCGACGAGATAACCAGTATCTTGGTCATCAGGTCAAAGGAAAGGAACCTTGGAAGTGATTCCGGAGTTTCCTACTGCGACTGATACGGAAGTCTCTACAATAAAATGTATGGACTTCGGTCGAACTTGCAGCTGAACCACGTAGGCAAGGCTCGTGCAAACCTCTCAGGTGCGCAGACGAGATATTGTTGTTAGACAACAGTATACCTACGATACACAAGGAAGCGTTGATGGGCCCTGACTCCGGGATTGGCTAAATGCCAATATAATCCGAGATAGTTTCCATGTAAATGATTCAAGATCATATCTTGATGACCCCTTCGGAAGACTTAGAGTCTAACGAACTTTTATGGAACTATAAACTGATGTGGATAAAATGTTTTATCCATAAAGGTCGACTTATTGCAATAACAAGTTCAAGGAGTTGACTATGATGAGGTTGTTTCATCATAGCGAAGCTTAAAGTCGGTTCGGGTTGAACTAGTAATTGATACATATTTCAATCATGAGATATGAAACATGGATGACAAAAAGATTTCCATCTGATGGAAATGAAACCAAGGACTTGCATGTGCTACAGTCCAAGGTATTTTGTCAGTCCAAAGGATGCTAGTAACTATGCAAACTTCAGAGTTCCAGCAATGGACAGAAGAGAGCAAAATGGAGTTGGAATCTTCGTGTTTTGATGGATTGGTCAAAAGGGTTTTGACTTCATCAATGGGTAACGAAGATGCTTGTGATTCAAGAAAGTAAGTGGGAGCATAATAATATTTCTAAGAACGTTGTGTGCTTGACACATTGTTAATTGGAAATAAATTTCTTGACATGAATTAGGACTTAATTTGAAAATAGTTTTTCGATGAAGTGCTTGGGCTAAATGGCCTCAATATTAGGCATAATGATCTATGGAGATAGATTTGCCTAATCAGGCTAAGCAATGAATACATATTGACAAGATGCTAAAACTTTTTAGCATTTAAAACGCCAAGGAGTGATTCTTGCCAAAGTCACATGGAAAGAGTTTTTGCAAGACTCGGTGTCCCAAAAACACTGATGAGCAAAATACATGATGGAGATTCCACACACCTTCATGTTTGGATTAATCATGTATTCCATGGTATGTAAAAACAACTAGATATGTCCAATACTCCAAAGTTGTTGTGAGTATAGATACCAAAGTGATCAAAAGTTCTGATCATGGGACAACAGTGAAAAAGGGTCATTGAGTACTATAGTAGCACTGATGACATGTTTTCTCGCAAGCGGAGATCATGAAGAGTTCGTTGTAAAAGGTTACATCGATACAGTCTTCATCCATGCTCCAAGCGATTTTCGATTTAAATTGAGGATTTTTGTGTAACACACAATATGGTGGCACGGTAGTTGGAAATTGTTCCAAACAAATTACTGTGGCGAATTCTATAATAGAGGCTAAGTATGTTACCGCTTTCGAAGCGACAAAGAAAATGTTGAATCATATAGTTCATTCATGAACTTAGTATGGTTCCAAGATGGCTTTTGTCAATGGGACACTACTGCAGGTAGTTGCTCCATAACTCAGTCTGAGGAATCCAGGTTCGACCTGTGATTCACATACATACAAAGCCAAGTCCACACAAAATATGAATTTTGTGAAAGCGTAAAAACGCGAGGATACGCAAAGATACACACGGAGCTGAAGTCGTCAGATCCGTTGGACGTCAGGCTATACCACATGCGAAGCATATTTACACCGGTGTGCCACAGGTGTAAAGTGCATTAGCATTAACTAGATTATTGACTCTAGTGCAAGTGGGAGTCTGTAGGAGATATGCCCTAGAGGCAATAATAAATGTTATTATTTATCTCCATGCTCATTATTATGTTTATGTTCCATGCTATAACTGCTGTCGTTCTCGAGCCCGTATATCCATAAAGGCTCTGGGGAAAGCCCATGTGCACGTGTGGAATAATAAACGGTAAAATGTCTTCCTAGTCATGCCTCTAAGACTAGCTCAAGTGTTGCATGATGATTATGTTTTCCCAATCATGGGCATGTCTATGCCAGCAACTTTGAGGGCACAATGTTAGGAGAACATTTGTGTTGAATCGACCCGATTGATGTTATGCTATGAGATTCATTCGTCACAAGTTAATGGTTAATAACACAGAGATGGTTAATGTATGCATAATTCCTCAGACCATGAGAGTATCGAGTTTCTTCATGCTTGATTCATGAACTTTGGGGTTTGTTAAACATCATCCGTAACTGGATGGCTATTATGGCGGCTTACGGGTTCATGGGAAAGTATGTCAAGTAACTTGATATCTCAAGATTGGGATTTGCTCCTCCGACGATGGAGAGATATCTCTGGGCCCTCTCGGTGTTACGGTATCCATCATCGTCTGGCCAGACACTTTGTGATTTGATCACGGGGATGCCGGAACACGGTAACGAGAAAAGAGAACAATACCGATAACATGGTAACTGGCATAGTGGACAAGTTGTTGATCCACGGGGATGCCAACATGTCTAACCTCGGGTATTTGTAACATATCGTGAAGCAACAGGAATAGCACATGGCAACTGGAGGTTCACTCGAATATTCATTCGTGTGGGTATAGGGGTCAATATGGGTGTCCACGGCTCCGATGTTGATCATTGATCGGAAGGGGTTCCGTGTCATGTCTATACTTCACCGAACCTATAGGGTCACACGCTTAAGGGTCATCTATCTGTTGAATACTAGACAGGGAGTCTGAGAGAAAATCACCAAAAAAGTTTCGGACACCGAAAAAGTTTCGGACAGCGGAAAAGTTCCGCAGAGAGAGGTCACCGGATGAGTTCCGGTGATACTAAAAAGTTGTTTCAGAGGATACCATAAAGTCAAATTGGTTTCGGCACATGCCTGATAATTCTTGGAGGGTGCCAGAATTGTTCTGGAAACTTCTGGGAATTTTCTGGAAGAAAAACCAGAAATGTTCCGGAGCTGCCGGAACCACTTCAGATGCTTTTCGCAGATGAAAATCACTAAACTGGAATTGTTCCAGAATGTGTTGAAAATTATTTTAGTGGGTACTGGAAATGTTCTAAGCCCACATAAATATTTTCAGTTCGAACGGACGCTGAAAAATGTCGTCGTGAATAGTGAAAGTGCTTTTTGGGTTACTTTTTGGAAAGCCAGTTGTTTGGGCTTTATCCCAAAATATCTAGGGATGACATGGATGGATTGGGAGGCCCTCATGGGGGCCCCCCAAGGGGTGTGGCCGGCCAAGTAGGTGGCTCCTCCTTGGAGCCCCTCTTGTTCCTTGTTTTCACCCTTAAACCCTTGGTGGAAGGACTTCATTCATGTGCTTTTGGGTTTTATTGTAAAACCACCCTACCCCTTGGGATTTCCTATAAATAGAGGTGGAGGGGCAGCCCTCCACACTCACTCCTTCTCACATACAAGTGCCATTGCAATGATCTGGCTTCTCTCTCCCTCCCCGCGAAATAGTTTCGTAGAGCCGAAAGGTTGTCTGGGTTCCGGTGGGAACTAGTTCTGGTCGGCAAAGCCCTGCCGGATAGATGACACCGTATGTGTGCAACTCTGTAGAGAGGTCGTAGTTTCGATCTTAGTGCCCGTGGGGCTATTCATGAGTGCCTCCCGAAGGGCTGTCCAAGTGACGGTCCAAGTTCTGTGAGTCCTCCCGAAGGGCTGTCCGAGTGACCGTTCGAGTTTCGAAGGTCCTCCCGAAGGGCTGTCCGCGACACCGTCCGGGGGACTGTCCGACCGCCTCCCGGAGGGCTGTCCGGGTGGCGGATGAGGGTATACATCCTCGCAGTTGGGAGGTTGTAAATCCTAGCTGCGGGGATCTGCACCGCCGATCGTCATCGACTCTACTTCCGCTGCGCTACGAGTCGGTAACGAAAATGATCAAACCTTGTATGCAGTCTCCATAGTGGTCCTGGGCTGGTGCGTAGGTCGGAATTTTTTTTGTTTTCTGCTGCGTTACCCTACAATCCACTCCTCCTCGTCGGTGATCTTGTCCTCTGACCCACTATTAACCTCAACTCCAAGCTGACGCATAAGAGCCTTGTGACGACTGCGTGATTTCTTCTCCGACACATGTGCCATATACTGCCCGTGAGACTCCATACAGAAAAGCTTCTTCATCTTCATCTTGAGCTTCTTAGCCCAAGATGGCTCCACTCAAGAGGGCTCGTAATATGGACCATCATCCTCATCATCTCCCAAAGGAGCCTCAGAATCCAGAGCATTAGCGCCCCAGTGCTCCTTCTGTCTCAGTCGAACGATCTCATGAGAGATCAAGTCACCGGTCTCAAGCAAGATATCAGGATAGGTGAATGCCCATGCCTATTCAATAAGTAACATCAGGAAGGGGCCATAAATAGGACACTTGCGCTCAGTGATGGCAGAAAGGACCTCCGACCACATGACATGCGAAACATCCAAAGATTCTCCTGTGCTTGCCTCCTTCTCATGCTGACAGAAGAGCAACATATCCACTAGATAGGAATGAACCTGATCCAAGTTCCCAATTCGAGGGAAAAGAGTGTGCCTGAAGATGCGATGAAGAATGTCCAGAAAAGGAAACAGCGCATATGTCTTCTTCTTCGTGGTGGGATTAACCTTCACCGTGCTATAGGGCCAAAGAGCAGACTTGTGAGTAGAAGTGGCCTCCTTGTGGGGCAAAATCCAACTGGGATGTCAAGCCCCTTGTCCTCATAACCCAGAAGTTCCATGAAGGCCTTCCATTTAACCGAGAGAAGTTTGCCATTTGTCATCCATGTCATAGCCCTGTCCTCATCAGTGCCTAGGTGAACCGTGGCATAGAATTGAGCCACATCATCAAAATCCTTGTTAAACTCCATGATCCTGATGATATTTAGCTGAGCACACATATCAAGAGCCTCTCCAAAGTAAGCACGGTCCTTCTCCAGATAGGGAATGTCAATGGACCTGACACTCAAAAATAGGTTCTTCTTTGCTTTAGCACATCAAAATAGATAGACTTCTGTTGCTTGTTCCAGAAGGGATGGTTGATAAGAGCAGGATCTTGAGGTTGAGAATACGGATTGCGGTGACGAGCCACACAGAACTCCTTAGCAAACATCTCTGACACGGACTTGACCTTCAGATTTTGTTAGAAACTTGCTTGGTAGGCGGCTTGGGATGCACTGGTTGAGCACTAGAAGAAGCACCAGCACCTCAGACGTGCGATAACGCTTAGATTCTCCAGGACGCTCAGGTTGATGGGACGGACAAGATGCTCCGAACTGCCATCACCTGGAACCCACACACAAAGGCGAGGAAAGCAGTTGAAAAACATTGCATAAGCCAGCAACAAGAAGCAAAAAGGATCAAGGAAGGGTACGAGAGAAACAGAAGTTGGCATCCCGAGCGGTAGTACCACTCCGAGGCAGCAGTAGTGCCGGCTACAAGTGTTAGTACCGCTCCAAGGGAGCGGTAGTACCGCTCGAGGCGGAGGTCAACGGTTCGGCCACTGCCGCTGTTGGATCTGGTACTACCGGGGGTGCCAAATTCAAATTTTCTCCTACCAAACTTTAATCCACCTAGTCTAGCAGACTTCTACGCCCTACTCAAGCCTTGATTTAGCCAAAAATCGACGAATGCCAACAATATTTTCCTAAAGCCTAGATTCAAAGAAGAGAACCATAGGAGAGGAAAGCGGAGGCAATACCGGCATCCATGGCAATAGGAGAAGGTGGGGAACAATCCCACCGGATGGAAATGCAGAAGACGGGACGAAGGCGGCGGCCCGGCGGTGGCCCCACTACAAAAAAAAGACACATCCATGACATTTTGGGCCGAACGAAATTTTTTTCCTGTCATGCTTATGACACTTCTATGACGATAATTGTGACAAAACCCGGTATCATCATAGATGTGGTGGGCTCCTACTTCTATGACAAAAAATCATGACAGAAAATGGGTTTTTCGTCCTGGGCGGGCCGGAGACGCAGCTGCATGACATTCTTTGGGCCGTCGATGACGGAAAAAAGCGTGGTAGAAGGGAGGGCGAGGAAAATATCGGGGAGTTCCCGGTTACGGTGGGTGGTCGGGGCCGAGCGATGCACGGAGGGATTGCGCATTTCTCTCATACACGTATGCACGTGGGTGCGAGGCGTTGGTCTCTAACTGAACCCGAGCGAGGCGTTCGCCTCCTGAACCCAAGCGATTGCACTGGCTACGCATTACTGAACCCGAGCGATCGATCGATCCCTGGCTGTTAACTGAACTCGATCGAGCGATTCCTTCGCTACTGCTGCTAACTGAAGCCGATCGAACCTGCTGCCTCTTGATGAACAGTGAGCGTTTTTGGGGGTTGGATGAACAGTTCCCGGTGGGGGTTGGATGAACAGGATCCCGTGGTAGTAGAGGCCATTGCCACTGGATGAACAGGACCCGGATCGAGCCGGTTGGGGGTGGATGAACAGGACCCCGTGGAGGGCTGGTTGAACAGCAGCCGGTGGAGGGCTGGATGAACAGTAGCCCGTGGAGGGCTGGTTGAACAGTAGCCGGTGGAGGCTGGATGAACAGGAACCCCATGGATGAACAGTAGCTGGTGGAGGCAAGAGGGAGACGCCGTGGATGAACAGTCGCAGGTGGAGGTTGGAGGAGGTCGATGGTGGATGAACAGTAGCCCATGGAGGCTGTAGCGAGGCAGTAGACGGTGGATGAACAGTAGCCCATGGAGTCTGTAGCGGGGCAGTAGACGGTGGATGAACAGTAGCCCGTGGAGTCCCATTTTGCGGTACGCCACACCCCTCCCGATGAACAGGACCCCCGTTTCGATCGTAGGAGGTCAAAGAGAAGTCCGTTTCCTCCGTTTTGCGGTACGCCACACCCCTCCCGATCAACAGGACCCCGTTTCGACCGTAGGAGGTCGAAGAGAAGTCCATTTCCTTTGTTTTGCGGTACGCCAGACCCCTCCCGGTGAACAGGATCCCGTTTCGACCGTAGGCGGTCGAACAGAAGGCCGTTCCCTCCGTTCTGTGGTATGCGAGGCCTCGTTTCGGCTGTTCCGTCCAAGCCGGTTGGCTCCCGATGAACAGGACGCATTCCGTTGCCTCCCTATGAACACGACGCAGTTTCTTCATTCTGACCCAGCCGGTTGGCTGCCGATGAACAGGACGCCATCGCTGCTCTCCGCTGCCTCTCCATGTACACGAGCCCTGGCCATACATATGCGCGAGTAGGCGTTCGAGACCCTGCCCGTAGTTACGTACGTGGCCATATTTACTTTCTTGCACCCTGGCTGTATGTACATGTACACGATATAGACGGGACTGTGTGAAATGCTACGTCCGCGCCTCTACTACGACACGTGCCCTTCCTTACTCGGCCACGGTTTATCACTGCAGCCTGCAGACAGACCGATCGACCAGTATGTACAAACACGTTCGCGACCAGACAGACAACCCTACGTACGGTTCGACAGGGTGGGTCCCAGCTGTTAGGGAGGTAAGGAGGCACTTCCTTGCATGCGAATATATAGCTAGTGGGTCCCAGCTGTCAGGGGGAGAATCATATTTTTTGCCCGTAATATGGACGCACTTCCTTGCGTGCAAAGATGTAGTTGGTGGGTCCCAGCAGTCAGGGGGGAAACATTTTTTTCATGAAATACGATGGATCGTCCGGTGGGTCCCTGCTGTCAGGTGGAGGAATCATTATTTTGCGCGTAATAAGGAGGCACTTCCTTGCTGTGGCCGTGGACCCAGCTGTCAGCCTCTCCACGTACAGTACTCTTCCGATGGAAGTCGTTCCTTGACCACATCGACCACGCCGCGCCGAGAGCACCAAGGTGGTGGACGACAGTGAGGCCTAGGAAGGGGATGACGCGGAGCCGGGGAAGATGCTGCAGTGGATGCCCACTCGGAGAGGAGTACGAGGGTTGACTGGTTCGGCTGCGGTGTGAGGCTGCCATCGCCGCAGAATAACAGGGGTTGTGGGTGAGTAGAGGGATGGCCTGGCCAGAGGTTGGAGTAGGGTGGGGTGGTCAGGCCTGCGTGGCAGCAGAGCCGGCCACGGGAGGCGGGAGTAGGCGGCATGACCGGCGCTGGTTTGGGCGGCTGGAGCAAGAAGACCAGAGGTTGAAGAAGCACTACGGCTGTTGGATGGACATCGTACAGTCACTGGAGCTAGAATCGTTCATATTGACTAAGTTGACAAAGCCCTCCGTCCGCATCAACTTAGTAGGCCCACAAGTCAGCCTCCCACTATGGTGGGTCCCAGCTAGCAGGGGGAGTATTCATTTTTTTGTGCGTAATAAGGAGGCACTTCCTTGCATGCGAAGATATAGCTGGTGGGTTCGAGCTGTCAGCGGGGTGGACATTTTTTTCACGAAATACAGAAGCCCTTCCGGTGGGTCCCAGCTGTCAGGTGGAGGAATCATTATTTTGCGCGTAATAAGGAGGCATTTCCTTGCGTGCGGTCGTGGACCCAGCTGTCAGCCTCTCCACGTACAATCCACTTCCGATGGATGTCGTTCGTTGACCACGCCGCACCGAGAGCACCAGGGCGGTGGACGATGGCGAGGCCTAGGAAGGGAACGATACGGAGCCAGGGAAGACTCGGTAGTTGTTTCCCATGCGGAGGGGAGTACAAGGGTTTACTGGTTCGTCTGCTGTCGCCGGAGAATAACAGCATGTGTGGGTGAGTAGAGGGAAGGCTAGGCCAGCGATGCGAGTACAATGGGGCAGTGAGGCCTGCGCGGCAGCACAGCCGGCCGCGGGAGGAGGGAGCAGGAAGTCCCGTCGGCGCTTGTTTAAGCAGCTGGAGCAGGAAGAGTAGAGATTGAAGAAGCACGACGGCCCTTGGATGGACATCCAACAGTCACTGCTCTCGTGTGTTGACTAAGTTGACACGGTGTTGCGTGTGCATCAACCTTTTTTTTAGGAAAGCGTACGCGTCAACCTATAGTAGGCGCACAAGTCAGCCTCAAATGTGTGGAAAACAGCATACAGCCCATCTGCCATTATTTCTAATAATTTACAATCCATTTGCTAATTCTTAAGGATTTTTTTGGAGCCCATCTTCTTTTTGTTAGCATTACAGCCCATATTGTGACCACGGTTAAAAATTATACGAAATTTTGCATATTTCGGTGCGGTCAACTGTTTTTAATCCTAAAATTTCGAGTCACATTCAAACTAATTTGAAAAATAAATTTATATAAATATAAAATCCAAATAATTTTCCACGCATAAAAATCAATGGAATTTAAAATCTTGAAATGAAAAAAAATTGAAACTAATTCCCGGTTTGATGTGTTTTAAAAATGTACAGCCCATTTCTCATTACCGATAGCCCATTTTCTGGGCAAGCCGAATGAAACTCTCCTCATCTTGAAAGATTTGCAGCCCAGCAGGGCTGACAAAGCAAGTAGGCCTCGGTTGGGTATTTCTTTAAAAAAAGTAGAACTGGGCTAGCCATTTTCAGCAAGAAAAAAACACAACTGGGCTCATGATGTGGTAAACATAAATAAAACCCTGGCTAGACGGGCCACAGCCCCGTTGTTACCCTGATCCGTCTCTAAAACTAGTATAAATAACAACTGCTTGTTCCTCAAAAAAAAGTAAATAACAACTGCGCGACCTGCTGGGTCCCTGGTGTCAGCCGCTCATTGTGTAATTCTCTCGTTTATTGACTACGTTGACAATGGCGTGGGCCCCAGATGTCCAACCATTAGGAGGAACCATTTTTTGGGCTTGTAATAACGAGGCACTTGCTTGCGTACTGCCATGAACCTGGTGGGTCCCTACTGTCATCCTCTCCACATACAGTCATCTCCTTGTTCCTCTCGGTTGTTGAAGACGTTGACAACGCAAGAGGGCGGCGCACCGCGCAGGGTGACCGAACCAAGGCAGAGGACGACGGCGAGGCCTCGGACGAAACGAACAGGAGCCGTGGAAGATGCGCCGGTCCAGTCACAGGCGGAGGGGAGTATGAGGGTTGACTATTTCGAGTGCGGGTGCGTGTTGGGGCTGAAATCGCCGGAGAATTACAGGACGTGTGGGGGAATAGAGGGAGGGACTGGCCAACATTGGAGGGTATGGTAGGACGGTGGAGGCGCAACCAGTTGTGGGAGGCGGGAGCAGGCGGAACCGATGGGGTGGTTTGGTTTGGGCGGCTAGAGGAAGAAGACAAGAGATAGAAGATACACGACAGATGTTGGATGTCAATCCAACGGATGGTAGGCAGAATCGTTTGTTGACTAGCTAGTAAGTCGACACCACCTTGGATAGGCTTTTTCCTCGTGGGTCCCAAATGTCAGAATCCAAATTTGTCACGGTCATGCAGCCTTTCTTATGAAAATTTATAGCCCATTTGGTGTGCTAGTTCAAAATAAGTTTGTGGGTGCTGGTGGGGGCTAATCACTTGGGTTCTGTAATGCATAGTGAGCTCAAGCAGCCGGCGAGAGTGATGTTATTTCCCTTGATGTTATGACAGTCACAGCCGAGTTGAAAAGGGTAACAACATCTTACTCCAGCTTACAAACTATACAAAAGCACGAGGGTTAATTGTTCATCAGGTTTAGACAAAACCCAGATTGAAAAAGGCAACAACATCTAACTCCAGCACTGTTTTCGGCAGTCACAGTCAAATGGATCAGTCAGGTCCATAGAATGAACATCCTGGGTCGTAAAATTTACTAGATTATGACCACAAGATGTTGTAAATAGAAGCCCGACACGTTCAGAAGCTCTTTTGTCCACCTGAAACTCCTTTTTTTGCTCTTCGACATACCCATCCGTCAAAACCATGCTGCTGATAAACTTAAGCATGATAGACAATAGTAACCTCGCATTCAGCAGGAAGAATTTGACAAATCTAGTGTTTGCATGGTTGGCTACATATGGTTCCAATGTTATTGTCTTCAATCGAATGTCATGAGAAGTGAGAAAATCCCGGTGCTTACGAATCCACCGACTGGTTATAACTTTCTTACCCCGTCCTGTTGCCTAAATAGACATGAAGATTGAAAATAGTTAAGGTCTAAAAAAAGAGTGTCGAAAGAGCAACAGCTGAACGGTTAATTCTAGTACACTATATGCGGACTTGCAATGTGCGTGAAATTATCACCTTTATATACGACTTCTCCAGACATGGAAAGCATTGCAGCAAGCCAATAATCTTGTTCAGATCAAAACTATTCATTTGGATATATAAGATCTTGACAGAATCCAGCACCATTGATAGGCTATCCATGGAGAAACTCTTCATTGAGCATAGAACATAATATTAGTACAAAATGTGTACTCAAAGATGATATATAACTTATGCGCAGAAATTTAAAATACAGCTTATGGTTACAAGTGTAGATGATAATATACAGTACCTGAAGAACTGGTGGGAGGAGATGATGGCTCTGGGCAGTTCAAAATCATTAAAGAGAGATAGCTGACGACAGTCGAGATTAAGGGGCACGGCGTGCCATAGAGGGCGCCACCGAATTGAGAGGACCTGGGTGCGGCAGCAATCCTTGCTGGGGAGAAGCGAGATGATCTCCCCAAGGATGGCGTCCGGGAGATCGCTGATGCGGTCCACCCGAGATTCTACGGGTTCCTGGGATCCGATGGGGGTGGGCTCGCCGCTTCTCCCCGCGCTGCCGAGTGCGGGATCTACAACAGGCGTCGCCACTGGCGGGAGCCTCATCTTCTTGGCGCTGGGGTCAGCCGACTCCATTTTCCTAGAGGGCGTCGCGTCGAGCTCACGGATTTGAGCAGAGTAACGAATGACGAGCCTAGTTGTAGTGCAAGTGAAGAAGAAGGGGAGCTGGGGTTTTTCTGTAGAAGTGAGGAAGAAGGGGTGCTGGGGTTTTCTGTAGGAGTGAGGTGAGGAATTTGGGGGTACGAGTGGAGCGAGCTGACATGAGGTGGGTGGGAGTGAGGAGGAAGAAGAGCACCCAGGTTTTTTGGGGGGCGGTTGCAGGGTAGCGCCTCTCATTAAGTAAATATATGGGCTTTTGAATTGATTTTATTATTTACTAGGGTGGATGGGCTGTTTTGTCTTGGGCCCAGAGAAACAATTACTACTAGTACAGTGGAGACACTCTACAGCTACCCAGAAAAACAATTACTACTAGTACAGTGGATACACTACCGCTTCTGGCTCCTCCGAGGTCATCAAAACGTCTCCCTCTACAGAATGCCGTTTTACTTTTGTTCACCGACATGCTGACCATGCAGCGCGCGGGCCCAAATGCCATCCACCAAATTAGAAGGCAGTATGCAGGCGGAGAGTCACCCCGGTCATAGTGCGGCAGTAACGAGCCGTCGTATCACAACACCCCACCTCCCCGCAGTCTAAGTTTGACGGACGAAGCAACCATCATTTCACTCTTCGCTGAATCCCCTTCTCCCTCACCGTCTTCAAGAAAGCCAACACTCGCATCTGCCACTGTTCTTCTCTCCCAACGAAGGGAAGGTAAGCGGATCCGTGATGGTATATTTTTGTTTAGAAAAAAAAATAACTTTTGCAAAGCAGTAACCGATCCTCACTCTCTTTTTTGTTTCATTGTCATTGCGATTGTGTTTTCCTTTCAGTGGTCTCCTAGTATTCATCAGTTTCATGATGGACCAAAGAGAACCAGGCAAAGATCTGCCGATGTTGGAGCAGACACGGGAGGCTGATCCCCACGAGACAGAGAGCTCCAAGAAGATGGAGGCAGTCACCGAGCCGACCCCAGATATGCTCACGGCCACTACTGAGATGGTCAATGCCCCGTTTGAGGTTACAGCCCCCGTGGCCCTGCAGGAGCAGTTTTCCCCCTTCGAGGATGTGTCCCCCCCTCCCCCCGCACTGAGCTGCCTAAGGTGATTTTCTTCTTTGCCGATCTCGATTGTGGTTTTTCATCTAAGTATGTGGTGATAAATAATGCAAAATTTTATTAGCTTCGATGCCATGCTACCTTCCCTGTCATGCATACTTTTGACTCTACATAGTGGTTTAAATAACTTGTGTTTCTTATATTGGAAAGTAATTCAGAATTTGTTTCTGTTTCAATTAGAGCTCTGATGCAGACAAGGATTGTGTGGTTGTTCATGTCACTCGCTATGAGGCGGATGACCTGAATATACGCACTAGGAAAACAGAGTTCTTAGGCTGTTGGATCCTAGAAGCCATTTGCACTTATACCAATGTCGAGATGTATTCCAGCCTCACTGTTGTCTGGCGTGTTGTCCAGGGTGTACTGAAGCACAAGAAGTTCAAAGCTACTCCTTCGTTTGTGAGGCATACTGTTCTTGTCAAGCTTACGCAGGAAGATGATGTGGCATGCCTCCACAAACAAGTTTATGAGTGGCAAGGCCACAAGGTTATCTTCAGGAAGGTTCACATGATTGATCTGCTACCGGACATCCTTGGTGATGTTCATGGCAAGGTCCATCTTGTGTCCATCCCAAATTAGACCGAGGCATGAAATAGTTGCCCCAGCTACTGTTTAATAGTAGTTTGGATTGTGTCTAATTATCCGAACCTTGCCTATTATCGAGCCCTCTGGGGCTAGTACTCTGTTTGAATCCGTCTATGGGAACTGCTGCTACTTTTGTGTGCCCGTGAATCATGTGAGAACCATCCTAATTGTTGCCGAAACAGATGCGTCCTCACTAGTTTTTTCATGAATATGGCATGGTAAGACATAAGTTGTCACGGTTTATCATATGAGCAGTGTGTGTTTGATGAAATAGAGTACTCATTCGAGAACTGTGCGTCGATGTATACATAGGGTACGTAAGGCTGGTTAAGTACTTGTAAACACTATTGGTGCTACCCCACTTGTAAGTAGTTGTGCAAAACACGGCACATTGGCTCAGCTCGCTTCAACACTAGAAAAGTCGGCTATCGACCAGCTAACAATCAATAATCTGCTGTCTGACATATAAGCAACTACGTATCTTGTTACAGTGGTTCATGCAGTTAACTGAGGCCACAATGTAAATTCCAAATGTTCACACGCTAGTCCAGCGTTCATGTGGAACATTCACATTAAACTCGGCTTCATAAAATACTTGAAAAGCATAAGTTAAGCAATTTTATACATCTCAATGATTCATAGAACATAACAAACATATACTAGTTCACAGCAAAAGACAAAGTTGTGAGAAGGTTTACAAATCAGGAAAAATCAAGCAAGGCTTCTCTGAGCAAAGGGCCTCCCTAGGCAGGCTTTAATTTCCTGGAGTTCACTCTGGTTTTTCTTGTTGCCACCATCCAGGGTTGGGTTCACTCATTCCAGAATAACCAATTATAATTGGGTTCTTAGTTGGAATGCTGAACTGAACCATGTAGTGTACTGACCATCTGAAATTCTTGTGTAGTTCCACTAAATTTAAGCACCGCTATTTGTAGAAATAAGCAGACCACAATGCCTCTTGTCTGCGCACCTGTCCCAAAAACCTCCGTGCAGCCGTGCCAGCTAGTCCTTGGTCCATGGATGAACTGGGAGAAAGTGCGTTCCCTACTACGATGCAGTTGTTTTCGCTCGTCCCTGCACTGCAATCAGGAAGTAAAATGTACGAATCAACTTCTTTTAGATTGCGTTGGTCATTCTACCTAGTTACTACCAATGTAGGAATACCTGGAAGACGGGTGGTTAGACGACGGCAGCTAGGAATAGCCATATCATTTTGTGCAGTTCTACTAAAACTGAGGTGTGTACTTTTGATTGCGCAGATAGAAACGATATGGAGACAGACATCCCTGTTTGCGCAAATATGAAATACAGTTATTTAAACAGTGACAGTTATTTGCAGTGGCATATGATTAACAACAGCATCTATTGTGTTATAATTGGCACTACATTGACAGTATGAAAGTGCCCTTAAGTAAGTAGCATCACATCACATCAACACTGCCACTAGATTAACATGCAGAACAATAGCATTAGTATTACTGTCATGAGAGTAGCACATGGTCAGTAAATGTGCAATCAAATTTGTGCAGTTCCACTGGGATGAAGCAATGTTAGTGGTGTGAGATTTAAGTGTTACTGCAAAAACACAATTCATGGGAAATAAAGCAAGATAGAAGCACTTCATAAAATGGTGGTGGCATAGCTTCAATTTATCGACGGCACTAGACCATTACTTAATAGTGACATTAGGTGGCATTGCTTCAATTTATCGACGGCAATAGACCATTACTTAATAGTGACATTAGGTGGCATTGCTTAATGCTTCATGTGATTTTACATTAATGGTAGCGATATGGGCATAGGGACAGCAGGGGCATAAAGTGGTGAGGCAGATGTGGTTGCCGAGAGCGGCAAACACTCAGGCAGCATGTCTGCATTTGTCCCATTTTTTATCTCCTCGGCGACATTTTCCTATGTGAGCATAGGAAATCTAGACCTGCTTGTTCTCATTTGCGTTGTCCCCCAACACCCCTCACTTTCTTTCCTTTTTCGACCAAGAGACAGGTCCACTTCCCCCCACCCTTCGCCATCCACCACGCTTTCTTCGCCTTTTCAGCCAAGAGACCGGTTGGGTAGCCAGTATCTATTACTTTCCCCCGTTTCCTCTTAGAACCAAGTCCTAGATTCATGCTACAGCTTTCCCACTTTCTTCCCTGTTTGAACCAACTCTTAGATTTGACTGTATGAACTAGCTTTACCTCTAATAATAGTAAAAGTCTAGGTGGCTTTGGAACAGCCGACGAAAGTAGAAAAAGATCCACACGCAGCCACGTGGGGAGCTGGGGCAGTAGAGCAAGGCAGGTTTCAAAGGAATATATACCTGAGGGTCGTCGGCATGTGGCAAAGACGGCGTCGGGAGGCCGCATCTTGGCCACAATACCGCAGGGAGGAAGAATGGGTCGGAGGCCCTCTCGAGCCGGCGCTGTCTTGGAGAGAATGACACGACCACTGATCGGGACGCGCGGGCAGGTGTTGGTCTCCTCCCTCGTCATCGACGACCGCGTGAACGATGCACCTACACCCCTGCCCCCGTCGAGGTGGTCCGGCCGGATTTGTAACCAGCCGTGAGCAGAGAGAGAGTGTGGCCACCTATGTCTTGCTTAGATCTGGAGAGCATGAGAGAGTGAAAGAGAGGAACCCTAGTAAAGCAAGCGCCGAGGCTCCTGCTTATATATATAGTGGAGTGATTTTGTTGTACCAGCCGTTATTAAATTGAATACGCGTGAACCACTATTTTCATTTAAAGTTCAAGTAAAAATAAAACTCGATCGATAATGTGCCACCGCGTCCAGGACGCACAATACTGTATCATTCACGTGCAGTCCCCGACCCTCCATCAAGTTGAAAACTAGACTAGTCAAAATGTCAATTGGGATGCCTCTTTGTAAACAAATGTGCTCCTAGCTTCAAAAAAAAATGCGCTCCTACGTGTACCCGCGAGTGGGTGTGAGAGAATTAGTGTGTGCGTGCACCGCTTCTCTTCGTGAAAGTATAATATACTACGCCCAAAGAACGTTCGCCACAAGAGTAATAGTATAAGTGTGTGACGTGTGAGTTAAAATAAAAGGTGCGCGACGTCTTTTATTTTTTAGAAGTTCTGAGGGTAGTGTGTGAATAGCACATATGTGTGTGATGTCTACCTACAGATAGATGGTGGGTGCAAGAGGACGCGGGAGAGTCGTGACTCGTGAGGGTGCGTGTGTGCGTGAGAGAGAGGGGGCACGTATCAATGCAATGCATGTGTCCGTAAATCATATATGACAAACGTTCACCAAAAGCCGTTTCCTGACGAACGCCATAAGAACCGTTAGATCGGCATCCGACAGTGTCAGTTTTACCATGTCATTTAACAGAACAGCCACTCCTCCGACACACAAATCTTCCACGTGAGTGTTAGCAACTGTCGTATGCTCCTCCCTCCGTTCCAAAATGTAGTGCATATAGCTTTATTGAAAATTCGAACCTCGCAAACTTTTACATGATATCATTTTTATAGCTTTAGAGCCACTTGGTTCATATGAATGGATTCCTATACTCCCACAATTTCAAAGGAAAATAAACATTAGCGTATATTCAATAGAAAAGTTCCTATGACGTGAACCAAATGGCATCTCTTTTCTAATCCCTCCTCATAGGAATTGAGATACATGTCATCTCTAGATTCAATAGAAAAGTTCCTATGATGTGAACCAAATGACATCTCTTTTCCAATCCCTACTCATAGGAATTGAGAGACATGTCATCTCTTTCCCAACAACTTCCATGTATACATCTTCTCTATTCCTAAATAGCTAGTACAACCCACTAGTAGCTTTTTTCCTGGACATGCAACTATGGCACAAGAACACGTCATGCATGCAAGTCATAAATCACATTGTTTTTGTACTCTATGCATGCAAGAACCATATCATCAATTCGTGCATGTTACTCATAAGTTATTTCTTGCATTAGATTTTGTATTGACAATGTATGTGTTGGTCACGTGCACACATATGTAGTTCACATTCACATTTTTGTTAGAAATGTCATTCTTTTAACTGCAATTCATTTTTTTCTCTTTGTATTACATTTTCATTTTAAGCATACATTCACTTCCCATTAGTTATAGATGTTTTTGGAGAAACTTTTATGCATTATTTTGAGTAGCAAATTTCACGCGGCCGCGGGTATATCAAAATGCGGGGCCCATGCGTCATTGCCTTTCGGTCGAACCTACGTCCACAATTTTTTGTACTACGTATATCTTCACTGGTCCCCGAACCCAAAATGCTACCTCGTTCCCGTAAAACCAAGCAGCACACCTGTGTTAAGGCGTCGACTCGAACTCAATCCCTCCCCCGTTTACTACGCCATGGCCCCGCATGCCGTAGTACTCCTATAAACCCTACCCGCCGCATGCATCATCGGTTTTCTTCAAGAGGACGAGGGAGAAGCGGATTTGTAGTGGAGGCTCCTACCCTAGGGTGCCCTAGGTAGCTACCGCACGCATCATTGGTTTTCTCTTTTCTTTATGCTCTTGCGCCCTAGAGTGAAATGATGGTTGCTTCGTCCTTCCAGCTTAATGCGGGAAAGGTGGGGCTTTGTGATTTGACCCCTCATCGCTCATTTACTACTACTGCGGCGCTACGACCGGGGTGCCTCCAAGTCTAACCGCTGCTCCGAACTGTAATTTGGTGCATCGCACGTGGAACAAGACGGTGGATGAGCCACATGTCAGCCAAAGGGGTCCTGTTAAGTGTGTCGCCATTTCGTGTGCGGACTGACCCTGCTTGAGTTGCTACGCCAACACGACAGGGGCAGCCTACCACTTGGTTTTGCTCCTTGGTGAATCCCTACTATATTGATCTAAAAAGATACTACTCCCTTCATCTCGGTTTATAGGGCGTGCACGTAGTTCTAGGTCATCCATTTGACTAACTAAATATGAGTTACTATAACACAAAAAGTATATCATTGGATTCTTAAGCGGATGTAGTTTCTAAACATATATTGTTCATCACATACTCCCTCCTTCCCGGTTTATAGGGCTTATCTCAAAAATTTCGGTTTCCCGTTTTATAAGTCTCAATTTGATTGTTCCCCATCACATGTTCAGATTTCAAGGTGCATTAATTCATTGCATGCAAGGATTATGAGAAACTTGACCAATGCATGTACTTCATGCATGCATGCATTGCAATTAATGCATTGGTAAACACAATTCTTTGAGGAAAATGAGCGCATTAATTGAGTGCTTTTACAAACCACGAAAATTATTCCACCACTCATCATCTACCTTGGTTGGTGAGATTTTTGAATTGAGCACTATAAACCGGAAAGGAAGTAGTACTATATAGCTAGTTAAATTCTCAACCTAGAACGACGTGCATGCCCTGTAAATCGAGATAGAGGAAGTAGTAAAAATGAGGTGATTTTACCGAGCGGTGGGCGGGGGAGCATGGCCTGTCATGCAGTCCCACGTGTCATGATGTACCAAGGCGATGCACGTCCCTCTTGAGGCAGAACAATGGCAGAAGCAGTACGTGGTTTTCTTGAAGGAGATGATGGCGGAGCGGATTCAGCGAAGTGTGAAATAATGATTGCTTCGTCATTGTGATTTGATGTCGCATTGCTCATTACTACTACTGGGGCGCTACGACTGGGGTGCGTCCCCCCTGCTGTTCTGCACTGTTATTTGGTGCATGACACATCGACCTGGTTGCTATATGTCCCACATGTCGGCGAGAGGAAGTACAGAATTCATGAAAGCGAGCGTCTCCACTCTTTTAGTACGACAGAGGAGTACAAGACACGGCTTGGTTTTTGCTGCTTCGCGCGATCCATTGATACAAACCCGGACTAAAAAAGGCGAGGGCGGGTCTTTTCCCGCGCGGTAGGCAGGGGAGTTTGGCATAGTCTGTTCGAGCCAACGAGGCAGGAAGGGAAACAAGCAAATAAAGGTTGAGCGACTTAGTTTTGGGAAAATCTGATTTTACGGAGTACGTACCCACTATGGAGGTAGTACTACTTACTACTCCCTCCTTTCCGGTTTATAGGGCTCATCTAAAAAAATTCATTTTTCCGTTTTATAAGTCTCAATTCTACTCCCTCCTTTCTAGTTTATAGGGCTCAAATCTGAAATCTCATCAACCAAGGCATTTTGTGAGTGGAGGAATGTATCTCGCACTTCACAAAACTACTCAAATTAAACTCATGCATTAATTTGGATTAATTTTAGTGCATGCATGCTTGGCGACTAGATGAGTAGGAACATTACATGCATTGGTGTGTTCCTTTTTAATTCTTGCATGCAAAGATTTAATGTGCCTCAAAAACTAAAAATGAGATGGAGATGAGCCCTTTAAATTGGAAAAACAAAAAAGTTGAAATAAGCCCTATAAACCGGAAAGGAGGGAGTACTAGTAGTACCATCACATGTTTGGATTTCGAGGTGCATTAAATCACCCGATGCAAGCAGTATTAAGAGAAAACTCACCAATGCATGTAGAAGTTCATGGAAATTTAGTGGTCATGCATGCATTCGTTGTAATTAATGCATTGGTAAACATAACTTCTTGAGAAAAATGAGCGTACTAATTACTTGTGCAAACTACGAAATTAATTCCACCACTCACCGTCTACCTTGGTTGGAGAGATTTTGAAATTGAGCCATAAACCGGAAAGGAGGGAGTAGTAACATAGCCTAGGGTAGCTTGCTGCACCACGGACTCTAAGGAAATTGATGTAGTACTACTCCTATGTACCACTGTACTACTCCTACTACTAAAAGACAGATATTTCAAACAATATGATAATCTCGCTTACCAAGGTAGGGACGAGGAGTAACGGAGGGAGTAGTAAAAATTTCTCCTCGTCCTGCGAGCCACCGCGCGCGTGGGCGAGGGAGCGGGTGTAGGCGTAGTAAGCAAGCTTCTCCTCGTCCTGCGACTCTGCGAGCCACCGCGCCCGTGGGCGGGGGAGACGGCGTACTAAGCAAGCTTCTCCTCATTCTGCGAGTTGACATGACACATCAAAAGTAATACGTACAGAGCATCTCCAGTGTATAGAGCCTTGCCTCTAAGGTAGGCCCCACATGGTTTGCCTCTTATCAAATGAAAAAACCACAATGTATAGAGACTCTAACCAGCCTCTAAGGTGGGCCCTAGCAAAAATTTAAAAAGTATTGATTAGCAACACATTTGTCCAATCAGTACTATTTCTCTTGTACTCCTACTTTCTTATGCTTCCTAAGGCTGACAATTGGGACCAGATGGATTGTTACATTGTTAGAGGCACCCTCTAAGGTTAGACGCGACGCTAGCCAATTTTTTGTTAGAGGCAGTTCATGCAATGTATAGAGGCCTGCCGCTAAGAGCAGAGAGGTCTTAGAGGAAACAAAAAGCATACATTGTGGATGCCCTAAGTGCCTACTTTCCGGTCTATATGACTCAATTTCAAATCCACAATGCATCCATAATATATGCTGAGTGGTGGAATAAGTTTGTTACTTCCATAGTTCACAAAAGTACTGAGCATGTGAGATGGTGAACAGAGGGAGTACGATACCATTAGTACTACAGTTCTTTTGGAAGGGTTGTAGTAGTCCCTCCCATTCACATGTTCACATTTCAAGCTTCAATAAAAATGTTGCACACAAGGATTAAGAGAAACCTCATCAATGCATGTACTCCCTCAATCCATATAGGGTATAAAATGCGTTTTGGAGGCTAACTTTGACCACATGTTAGAGCAATAATATGACATCCAACTTACACAAATCTTACCATCAAATCCGTACGTGGTCATTATACTGCTAACACATGCATGCGTTGCAATTAGTACATAGATACAGTAGTAAACACTCACTATCTAGTAGGACTAGTACTAGTAGTACTCTACACTACTACTACTATGAGGCCATCCAACTGTGTCCTGGCAGAAGACCGTGGACACCGATTATTCGTTCATATTTAAATTTGTTTTCACACAGCAAAATATCCATGAAAACAACACATGGCAAAATTTCATGGCGAACGAGGGATTTGAATGTGCTAGGAGGGGTGGGGTTGGGAGGGGCTGTTTGGATCTTGCCCGGGGTAGCCAAAATATTGGCGACCCTTTTGTCCACTCGTGCCTTTGCCACCGATGAACGAGGAAGACCTCGGGTGCTCATGCATCCTCCTGCGCGCGCGTTGGAGATGAGCTCGCACGAGCTGTGCTTTTTTTGTCCCACCACGCCGCCCGAGACGGCCGCAGACCGACTGGCGACCCGCAAATTATGCCATCCAACCGTAGCCGCACATATTCTGACAGCAACTCAACCAACCAGACGAAATTCATGCAAATATGGCGATATTTCATATAAACAATGACTGAATTCATATAAAATATTGGATTTTCATACAAACATGATAGATTTCATTACATTCAAATCAACTAAGCGGTGCTAGTCCTGAACAGCACAGGTATAATAATACCTAGCCTAAATGGTCGCCCGCCGACCATTTCTCTTCCTCATGTCCGGCAGCACGATCACCGGACTGCCGGGAGCCCCGGAGGTATATGCTTCAGCGCAAAGGACGGCTCGCTTCCCCACCGCTCAACTGACATCGTTGGCTGATGCCCAAGTTGGAGTCTGAAGGGGGCTTCTCCGCTTCCGTGGAGCCCATGCGGGGTCGACGAAGGTCCTCGCAACAAAAGGAGCCGGCAAGACACCTGCTATGTACGCCAGCGTCGCCTCCGCGGTGGCCTTCATGGGACCCAAGCGGCGGCGGCCTCCCGTGTTCTACTTCTCCTCGATGATGGCTACGGACGCGGAGGCGCTGGCCACCGACTGATCGCTCTTCGCGCACCCGGCTTCTGTCTCTGCTTGCATGGCGCGGCCGCAGCATGGGATTCTCGGCCACAGAAATGGGAGACGTGGTCGCAGACACGGGATGCGCGGTACGAGGTGGCGGCGTGGACGGCAGTGACGACGCCCGTGCTCCCTGCCGTGCCGGCGTGGAGCAGCTTGCCGCTCCTTGTTGAGCTGGCCTGGAGTGGCGAGTTGCTGAACCGCGCGCCGGCTTGGGGCAGCAACTGGCTCCGTCGAGCGAGGGGAGGGAGGTGGGTCAGTGAGCTGCATAGCTCGTATCCGCCGGGCTCGACGGGCCACCCAGCCAGCTTGGATGCCGGATAACTACTCTTCGTAAGCCATTGTAAGAGTGGACAAAATGGTGAAGGAGGAGATAGGGGAGCGGCGGAGGTGTGCGATTCTTGGCCAGCGTCTGGCCTCGTTTAAATAGGAGATTAAATAGACGGTGGACGGGAGGAGCTCGACCGGCGTTGCGTTTAATGCCGGCCCGGTCATGAACGAACGTGTGTCCAGAGTGGGTTTCTCGGCTTCCACACGGGTTTCATGGAGGCGTTTGAATGCGGCAAGGAGGCGTGTTCAGCCGGGCGTGCAGCGAGCGGCGCCCTCTACTCTGACGTACGACACCGCGCTGTTCTTCCACTGATGTGTGGGCTCGTTGGGTACCTGGCCTGCATGTCAGTGACCCAACGCAGGCAGTGCACGATAGAGGAGCTTTTGGTGGGCCAGGGCGGTCAGAAGCGGGCATTTCATAAACCGATGATTGTTCATTGAGTGTGACGTCATCTATTTCATGTAGATAAGCCTACTATATAATGTAAGAGAATTTTAAATTTTTCATATATACGTTGATAGCCCGTTCGATACGTTGTGATTCATAAAGACCGCTGCAAACATCAATGTTCTTCTTATCACAGATAAGATTGATTAATACCCGTAACAATCCATGTCCTTAATAAAGGGTGCCTGCACGTATAGGTTGAGCGTGTGTCTTGCGTCGTGTGCTGTGTGCATGCAGGCGTGCGAGTGTTGCCTGCATGCATGTGTAAGTTTCAGTGTTGCATGCATGTGTGCGTGTGTGTGTGTGTTCATGAGTGCATGTGTACGTGTCAGTGTTGCACGCCTGCATGCGTGCGTGTGTTCGTGCGAGTGTTGCGTGCGCGCATGTGTACGTGCGGGGTGACCCTACATGTCAGTCGACCGACTTTTTCATCTCTGGTCAGTCGATTTTCCAGCCGTTGGATATGAAATCTAGGGCCGGCAGTTCATCTTCAACCTCCACCCCCCTGAGCCGCCAGCCACCACCGGCCGAACCGCTGGCCCACACCGCCCGCGGCCGGCGGCGCTCCCTCGCCGCTTTGCCGCCCCGCCCTCCCCGAAACCACTCCCCACTGCCGGTCCGCCGCCGCCCCGGCCATCCCTGTAGGCCCTCCCGCGCCGAGTTTTTTCTCCGGCGATCCCCACACCACCGCCCCACCACTGTGCCCCCCACCCTGAACCCTAAGATAAATAGTGGGGTACCTCTCCGGCGAGCCCCCCTCCCCACTGCGGCTGGTTCTTCCTTAACTCCGGCGAGCCCCCCCCCCACCCCCTGAAAATTGACTGACCCAAAAGTCGATTCAGTTGACTGAAGTGTAGCTAAATCGGTACGTGTGAGTATTGCATGCATGCATGCGGGCGTTGCGGGCGTCTTTGTGCGCATGTGTGATGAGTTTGTATTCACCACAGTGGCTTGTGCGTGCGTGCAATTAAAATGGCCGGCTCAGCATATCATCACAAGGCGATCCTTGTCCGCTGTGGTTAGGGGGCGCGGGCTACCAACCAGAGGTCTCACGACTTCGAATCCCCACTGACCACTAATTTATTACCATTTCTATCTTTCATATACGCGCTGATGGGTGGGCCCTATGGTAATGTGCGCTACTGAATGTGGACCATTTGACTGGTCAATTGATCGTGTCATCAACAAATTACGGAGCTGTATGGTGAGCGAGTGACCGTATGATCACCATAAAATGTATTTTATTAACACAGTACAGACTCAAACTACCTTTTCTTTCTTTCATATACGCGCTGACAGGTGGGCCCCACGGTTACGCGCGCTGATGGTGCAACACTAGTTGCGCCACGTGGAACGTTTGACTGGTCAATTGATCGTGTCATCAACAAAATACAGAGTTGTACGGGTGAGCCAGTGACCGTATAATCATGACATGTATTTTTTTAACACAGTACAGACGCAAGCGCTCATATATACGCGCAAACACTCACCGCTATAAGCGCACACACGCAGACCCTACCCCTATGAGCACCTTCGAGAGAGTGAGCCAGCATATGATCTTGAGATTTTACGAAGTCACCATAGGTGCCTCGTAGTCGAGGGGAACGTCTCCTCCCACTGAACGCACATCGCCGGAAAATACTGAAATTAATCCAGGATAAATGCGAGCACCAGGACTTTAACCCTGGTGGGCTGGGCAAACCACTGTCCTCCTAACCATCCAACCACAAGTTGGTTAGCACCACAAAATGTATATGGTGACCGTGATGACCTTATTCTGAAGTCCAGTGACCATATCGTGCTTTCGCTTCAAATACAATGACCGTAAGTGTCATCAACAAAATACTGAGCACGCATCAAATACAATGTCCATCAGTGTCGTCAACACAATACGGAGACGTATCATGAGCTAGATACCGTATGATCACCACGAGAATGTATACGGTGACTGTAATGAGCATATTTTGAACCAGTGCCCGTATAGTGCTTTCGCTTGAAATACAGTGACCGTCACGCGTGAATGTGTCAGGGGCATGCATACTTTTAGAGGGCCGAGATATAGTTTGTGTGCATACGTGAAAGTGGTGTAGAAAGAGGGGGTGTCCGGTGGAGACAAGGAGAGATATGCCCTTCGTTTCTCTTTCCCGTGACTAATATTTTAGGAGAAAATATAAACATTCACAATGCAGAACAAATATTATTGGATGCACCATGCAATTAACTTTCATGTATAACATTGTACTATTGTATATGCTTATTTTCTTAGTGGCCGATTGCGTGTGGGGCGTGGTGGGCACATCATTTCTAGTTGTGGTCGGTCAACATGAGGACTAATTGGTCGGTTCCATCCAGCACCACATAGGTTGGACCGAGACGCATTATACGAAGACCCATGTGGAGGACTCGGCGTACAAGACGAAGCTACCAGAGTCGTGGAGGACTCTATCACCACTGATGATAAGCCGACTATATATGATTTGTAACCCTAGGCCCCGAGTATGTTATAGAAGCCCGGGGGCTAGTTCATCGATTGTATACACACACGCGCAATGCCTGGTATTCACGTGTACTTTGTACACACCCCTATCACAAATATACAGTACCAGGAGTAGGCTGTTTCCTCAACTGCAAGGGCCCGGACTTGGGTAAAACTTTGCCTCGTATTACCATCCAGCCTAACAGTCAGGGATATCCTACCGAATGATCTGATGGAATCATATCTGCCAACTACTAAGAGAGAGGTGTGTGTGTGGGGGGGGGGGCAATGTGTGCGAGAGAGGCCTAAAGATAATGTGCGTGCGGGAGACACGTAGGCACATATATGTGCCTATAGAGGGCTAGTAGAGACCGTGCGTGTGTATATATGCATGTGAGAGAAATAGTGTTTTCCAACTGAGATTAGTGAAAAGAGTGGTACATAGTAGTAAGAAAGAGAGGGAGATATATAGAGAGTGTGTGTGTGAGACACCCCGGGAGAGATTGTGAGCATGTGTGAGAGAGAAATGCCGATGTATATAAAGTGTGTGCACTTATGCGTTAGATAGAGAGATATATAGCGCGTGTGTGAGAACGGGCCGAGGCATAGTGCATCTATGTGTAAAAGGCGGTTCTACGCATTAAATTAAAATATAAATGGCATTATTATTTTTGGATGAGATCATGAATTTTGCAATTTGCGTATGAACAACATCGGTCTATCCGACACCCATACTCTATTGAATTCTAGCATGTGCATGTGTTTATTTCATATTATCGATCCATAGAGTGAGAGTGATTTTTGAAATCCAGACAATGCATTGCTTTTGCAATTCATATATAAACATTAATTACGGCACTCCATGTTCTTAGTGTGAAGCACTTTATACATTTGTCACTTACATGGATACATTCCAAATTGCTAGCTACGAAATAGAATACATGTTGAATTCAACATAAAGGGGGTTTTGAAGATTCGAATTCATAGGAAGTGCATTCATCTATTTGAATCCGAGATAATGGCATTTGTAAATCAGATCTAAAAGGGGGCATCAATCTTTGTTGTGCATTTGAACATGCTATATATTCATACGCATGTCTAACCTTTTTTTTTGCAACCAAGGAGATTATATCTGGAGCCATGCATGAACTGATGTAAGTTGCATATTTTTTAATATATACTCGTGTACAATGTATATTCAAATGTACCCCCTCCATTGCAAAATAATCGTAGTTTTAGGATTTTCAAGAGTTAAGATTTGTGAAGTTTGACAAATCCTGAAAGTTCAATTCAAGAGAACCGAAAACGTTAATGCTTCTACTCCCAAATATTGAACGAAGCGCCAAATAATCCTCTGGTCACCCGAAACCGCGCGAGACTAATGTTTGGTGGTAGGAAATTACTGTCCTGACTCTGGCCCGTGTAGCCTATCGGCTCGATGTCCAAAGGTCTAAACCGGGGTAGGTTTGTAACTTCACCAAGACACCAGTCTCAACCGCCTCTGAGAAGCACTCATACGCCGTGGCGCCTAAACACCCATGCGCTCGGCCGAAATCTATCCCGCCCACCATTTGGGACACCTTAGATTACTGTCCTACCCCCGACCTGCAATATGTCCGAAATTTTAGATGGCGGCAAAGTTTGTAACTTTCCCCAAATTTCAAACAAGCGCGTCCCAAACCGAAACATTGTTCCCCCTTAGTTCCCCCCTCCCTCCGTTTACCCATTCATACTCGGTGGGCGCCAAAACGCCCTCTCCACCAGCCGCGAAACCCCAGCCTCCTCCGTCCTCCACCCCATCGCGCCCAATCCACCGCCGCCCTCCTCCATCACGCCGGAGCCGGTACCCCGACGTCGTCGTCCAACGCAACCGCAACCACAACGCCCTCAAGGACTTAGCAGCTGAAGCCGAGGCAGAGCTGCCTCCACGACGCCGACGCCGATGTGCACCATACCAGAACCACTTCGACCACGCCGTCCTGTGCCTCACCGCTGCCGCTCCACTGTCGCAACCGTCCACCGCACCGGAGCTGTTCCCGCTACGCCATCGTTCGCCGCCTCGGATCTGGTTCCCCGCCGCTGACAGACGGCCACCGCACCACACTCAACAACTTGGCCATGGGTTCGTCCAAGGCTCCACCGTCCTCCACAACTTCTCGTTTCCAGCGAACCACAAGAAGAACACTGGAAAAACAGAAGGAGGACACATCACTGCCAGCAGAAAGAGGTACTCCTCTTACCTTATTCGTGCAAATCTTACGTCTCTGCTCACACCGTATTCATCCCACGAAAGAAACTAGTTGAGCGCTTCTTACTGCATCTTCTTCGTGATCCTAAATGCACAAGTTTTCCTCCCATTTACTATTTCACCTTGGCTAGAGGTCAGTAGCCCGCCTAGATTTCAATTCAGGTCAGTTGATTCGCAATTAAAAGAAGCAGCACCCGCTTAGGCGATCGGAGCACCTAGTCCGCCTGTTCGCCGGGGAAGCGGCGCATCGGTGTCTATCATAGGGGTGTGGGGCGCAGGAGCTGCTTGCGCCCGATCTGGAGGTCGGCGGGGCTTGAAGGGATGGCCGGGGGGCGGTGCCAAGCATGGCGGTGCAGTGAGGTCGAGGGTAGGGTGGAGGCAGGGGACTGGGCCGGTGGTCGTTGGCGTTTCGAGGAAGATCGTCAACACTGACTGGCTGGAGGTAGATGAAGGTGATCTGCCCGTTCTTTGTACATCGGACGGTGTAGAAAAAATGGACTGATCTATTTGTTTTTAGTCGATTGTTATTTTCATAGGACCACACCTTGTGGTGTGCTGGAGGAGCATCTGCATTTCCCAGCCATCCCTGTGCTCATATTTCAAAATCCTAGAATCTAGTAATTTCATGTGCCACGCATGTTGTAGAGCTATCATATGTCTCCCGTCATTTATTTCTCACCGACCTGCTATCTGCTACTTTTACACTGTACTACTTGTGCACACACTTCACCCATACTCACACTATTGTTTTTTTATGCATGGGTATTTCAGACTCTGACGCAGTGTTGATGAATACATAAAAGAAAAGACAGAAGTCGCTCCAGTGTAATTCGAAGATAAGCACTAAGCGTTTCAGCGCTCTAAAGGGTGTAGTGTCAGCAGATGGAGACAGTAAACGTAGCTCTGCAGTTGATGCTCTCAATTGCCACACACAACCATCCCAGGTGCTTGCTTTAACTTCGCGCTGTCAAATGTGGTTGCATGTTGCATATGGTGTCTAGCTTGTATTGCTTCCAATTTGGTTAAATTGCATCTGCTTACTTTACACATTATACCTTTGATAATGACATGCCTTCCTGTTTTTGATACATACTACATATGTCTATTAACCATGTTCGTACATCAAACTAATGCTCTTTTGTATCCCTCATCAATCACTTATGATGAGACAGTCACCCCACTGGGTTACTGTGAGACGCGCTACTCGTTTAAAGAGTGCAGTGTCATCCTCCCCACATGATTCTCAAGAAACAGCAAGGCTAAATAAAAATAGTCAATGTAGCTCTCTAGTTGATGACCGCAATTCCCCTACACCACCATCGCAGGTGCTTGCTCTTACTTGGCAATGTGATATGTGGTTGCATGTTGCATATGGTGTCTACCTTGTACTGCTTCTAATTAGGGTAAATTGCATCTGCTTAGTTAACACATTATACCTGTGAATATGACATGCCTTCCTGTTTTTGGTACATACTACGTCTTTCTATTAACCATGTTCTTACATCAAACTACTTTTCTTGTGTATCCCTCATCAATCACTTCTGACGAGACACCTTCAAGTTGACAGTGTAATATTGGTTGCATCTTGCATATCATTTCAAACATGTATTGCCTCTAATTTGTTGAAGTGCCACTTATAATGAGACACATCTAACTTGGTAGAGTGATTTTGGTTGGATCTTTCATATGTTGTCTAGATTGCATTGCTTTCAATTTGTTGAAATGCCTTCTGCTTAGCGTTTTTCGTACATATTCCATCCTCCTACAATGTGGTTGCCTTACATAAAAGTTGTGTTCGTCAGTATCATGCATCAACGAATTTGGAAGTGCGAATTTCATTCCTTTTTCTTGTGTGTTTACTTGACAAGGCAAAATCTAAAAGGACGAAGGCACGGAATGATGGTGGTCCTCTGGAGCAACTGAAATAGATGATCTCTACAGATTCTCCTGCTACTCCTACTGCAGTGCAAGTTCCAAATCTCATCTCCCCTACTCCACAACCCCAGGTGCTTGCTCTAACATGGCAGTGTGATATCTGGTTGCATGTTGCATATGGTGCCTAGCTTGTATTGCTCCTAATTTGTTAAATTGCATCTCCTTAGCTTACACATTATACATGTGAATATGACATGCCTTCCTGTTTTTGGTACATACTACATCTGCCTATCACACCATGTTCTTACATCAAACTATTATTCTTGTGTATCCTGCATCTATCACTTATGATGAGACACTCACGCCCGTGGGTTAGTATGCGATGCGCTACTCTTATAAAGAGTGTAGTTTCATCCTCCCCACATGATTCTCAAGAAACAGCAAGCCCAAATGCAGATATTGAACGTAGCTCTGTACTTGAAGACCGCATTTCCCCTACACCACCATCGCAGGTGCTTGCTCTAACTTCGCAGTGTGATATGTGGTTGCATCTTGCATACGGTGTCTAGCTTGTAATGCTTCTAATTAGGGTAAATTGCATCTTCTTAGTCTACACATTATACCTGTGAATATGACATGCCTTCCTATTTTTGGTACATACTACATCTATCTGTTAACCATGTTCTTACATGAAACTACCTCTCTTCTGTATCCTGCATCAATCACTTACGATGAGACACCTTTATTCATTGCATATTGCATATTATTTCTAGCCTGTTGACATGTATTGCTTCTAATTTGGTCAAATACATTTATGAGGCCACCCTTTTAATTTGGCAGAGTGATATTGGTTTCATCTTTCATATGGTTTCTAGCTTGCATTGCTTCTAACTAGTTCAAACACCTTGTGCTTAGTTTACACTTTATACATCATACATGTCAATATGTCATGTCGTCCTGTTTTTCATACATATTCCATCCTCCTATCATGCGGCTGCCTTACATGAAAGTAGTGTTCGTCAGTATCATGCATCAATGAGTTCTGAAGAGCAAATTTTATTCCTTTTTCTTGTGGGTTTGACTTGACAAGGCAAAATCAAAAAAGAGGAAGGAAAAGAGTAAGGAAGGCGATGATGGTGGTCCTCTGCAGCAACGTAAATGGAGCATCTGTTCGGATTCTCCTCGTACTGCTAGTGCATTACAAGTTCCAAGTCTCCGCTCCCCTACTCCACCATCCAAGGTGCTTGCTCTAACTTCGCAGTGTGATATCTGGTTGCATGTTGCATATGGTGTCTAGCTTGTATTGCTTCTAATTAGTGTAAACTGCATCTGCTTAGCTTACACATGATACGTGTGAATATGACACGCCTTCATGTTTTTGGTACATACTATATCTGTCTATCACACCATGTTCTTACATGAAACTTCTCTTCTTGTGTATCCTGCATCAGTCACTTATGATGGGACACCTTTAAGTTGGCAGTGTGATATTGATTTGCGTGATTTCTACCATGTAGTGCTTCTAGTTTGATGAACGCCACCTATGACGAGACAGTTTTAACTTGGCAGAGTGATATTTATTGCACCTTCCATATGGTGTCTAGCTTGCAGTGCTTCTAATTTGTTGAAGTGCCTTCTGCTTAGTTACCACATCATAGGTGTGAATATGTCAAACCGTCCAGTTTTTCGTACATATTCCATCCTCTTATCATGACTTTGCCTTTCATCAGAGTAGTGTTCGTCAGTATCATGCCTGAATGTGTTCTGAAGAGCAAATTTTATTCCTTTTTCTTGTCGGTTTGATCTCACAATGCAAAATCAATAAAGTGGAAGGAAATTGGTAAGGCATTGGATGATGGTGGTCCTTCCGAGCAACTGAAACAGAGGGTCTCTACAGATTCTACTCCGCCATCCTCCCAACAAGATTCGCAAGACAACGCAAGGCTAGACAGTCAACGTAGCTGTGTAGATGATGAGCACATCTCCCCTACTCCACCATCACAGGTGTTTGCTCCAACTTGGCACTATTATATGTGGTTGCATGTTGCGTATGATGTCTAGCTTGTATTGCTTCTAACTTTGTTGAATTGCATCTGCTTACTTTACACATAATGCTTGTGAATATGACACGTGTTCCTGATTCTAGAACATACTATATCTGATCACACCATGTTCTTACATCAGACTACTGTTCTTGCATATCCCGCATCAGTCACTTATGATAAGGCACCTTTAAGTCGCCACTGTGATATTGGTTGTGTCTTGCATACGATTTCTAGCATGTACTGCTTCTAATTTGTTGAAACGCGAGATAGTTTGAACTTGGCAGAGTGATATTGGTTGCATCTTTCATATGGTGTCTAGCTTGCAGTGCTTCTAATTTGTTGAAATGCCTTCTGCTTAGTTACCACATCATAGGTGTGAATTTCTCACGTCGTCCTGTTTTTCGTACATATTCCATCCTCGTATCATGTGTTTGCCTTTCATCCGAGTAGTGTTCGTCAGTATCATGCATGAATGAGTTCTGAAGAGCGAATTTTATTCCTTTTTCTTATCGGTTTGACTTCACAATGCAAAATCAATACAGCTGAAGGAAATTAGTACGGCAGTGGATGATGGTGGTCCTTCAGAGAAACTCAAACAGAGGGTCTCTATAGATTCTACTCCGCCATCCTCCCAACAAGATTCGCAAGACAACACAAGGCTGGAGAGTCAACGTAGCTGTGTAGATGATGAGCACATCTCCCCTACTCCACCATCATAGGTGATTGCTCTAACTTGGAACTGTTATATGTGGTTGCGTGTTCTGTATGATGTCTAGTTTGTATTGCTTCTGATTTTGTTGAATTGCATCTGCGTAGCTTACAAGTTATACCTGCAACAATCACTTACCCATAAGACACATTTAACTTGGGAGTGTGATGTAGGTTGCATCTTGCATTGTCTTCTAGCTTGTACTGCTTCTAATTTCTTGAAATGGCACTTACAATGAGACACTTTTTACCTGATAGAGTGATATTGGTTGCATGTTCATATGGTGCCTAGCTTTCATTTCTTCTAATTTTGTTGAAATGCCTTCTGCTTACTGTTTTTCATACATATTCCATCCTCCTATCGTACGTGTGAATATGCAATGCTGTCTTTTTTTTGTATATATTCCATCCTCCTATCCTGCGCTTGCCTTACATCAAAGTAGTGTTCGTCTGTATCATGCATCAACCAGTTATGCAGAGCTAATTTTATTCATCTTCTTGTGGTTTTGACTTCATAAGGCAATATCAGAAGAGAGGAAGGAAAAGAGTAAGTTAGGGGATGTTGGTGGTCCCCCGGACCGACGCAAACAGAGACTCTCTAGATTTGCCACTGCTACTGCTAATGCAGTTGAAGTCCCAAGTCTACATGATGAGTTCATCTCCCGTACTCCACCATCGCAGGTGCTTGCTCTAAGTTGACAGTGTGATAATTGGTTTCATGTTGCATATGTTGTCTAGCCTGTATTTCTTCTATTTTGATTAAATTGCACCTGCTGAGTATATGTCGGCGTTCTGGGAACGGGGGTACCCAGACTTGCCTGCCTACAGCCCATGACGTGGCTCCATCGACGGCCTGGTACGGCCCAGCTTCAGCGACAACAACTCAAGACCCTCGCGAGGGGCCAAGCCTCGCGAGGTGGACGACACCAAGACCTCCACGAGGAGCGGCCTCCTCAGGCTGGCTCCCAAGGAGCGGAGATCTCTATGCAATCCTCACCTCGTGAGGTCCGGATGACGTGAGCCATGACGACCAAGGCCAGGCGGGTGCCAGCGGGCGCAGTGTACCAGTTTCCTCTTCGGTGCTAAACAGGCAAGCGCAGGCGCGGAGTCCCGAGGAATCAGCCAAACGTTTCCATTCCCGTGCAACAAGACCAAGACCGCCAGGACGGAGGTCATCATCGAGCCCACCATGGCGTCACGACCAGAGGCTTTTACAGGCGAAGACTACTTTTGTCGGGATAGCATGTACTAGCTGTCTCCCCTCGAATTTGCCGTTGTGGGATCCCTTCCCGCCTTTCATTTGGGAAGAGGACCAAGGCCACTATAAATAGGACTTAGCCACCACCATAGAGGGGGACGGATCATTCAGATCACCCCCACTCCACCAGCTCACTCGAGCTCAAGAACACCTCTCCTCCTGAGGCTGTTCGCCACTGTACTAGTTCATCCTCAGCCCCTCGAGGCCAATCCACCAAAAAGCAGGAGTAGGGTTTTACACCGCAAGGTGGCCCGAACCTGGGTAAACTGATGTGTCTCTTTTCTTTACAGTTCGTCAAGCTAGGCTGTGAGATTAGCGAGTAGGCAGACTGGGGAGGACGAGTTCTTCGCACGCACCCCAGAGTTCAAACCTCTCAAGGGTTTGCGGAACCCGAAATCCGACATTTGGCGCGCTAGGTAGGGGTGCATCGGAGACTCTCTTCTACCAGCAGATCCGCCACCACCCAACAATTCTCATGGCCGACGCCCCGAGGGCGCATGTTGATCACTGGGTTGTTTGGCCTGCCCGAGCAGTGCCGTTAGCCCAAGAGGATCTCCACTCCACGCTCCTCGCAGCCCGCTCGCCGCTCGGTGCTATCGGTCGCGGGCGGCGGGGGCCGTCATCGCCTGCCCTCGTGCCACGCTGCAACCGCGCCACCACGCGATCTTCGAGCTACGCCGCAGTGACAGCGCCACACTCTCGCCGGGAGCAGGCAAACATGCGAGCCGCGCTCATCGTGGCATGGGAGCTACTACGGTGTCGGTTGGCGGAAGGCGGCCGCGATGCCCTGCTGGAGCGGGTCGCCGAGCTGCTTGACGCCGCCAGTAGGGGCGCGACGCCTTTCTGCACCCTGCCTACATCGCAGGTTGTGACAGGGGCGCGCGGGGGCCCCTGCCGCGCCCGCGTGCCCCCCCTGGAGCACCTGAAGGACCTAGCGGCGCCAACCCGGCCCGCAGCGCTGATCGTCCTTTCCCGACCACGCTACCCCCGGGCGAGGCGAGCTCGGGCAGTCCCTCCTGGGGCCGCACCGGGGCGCCACCCTGCGGCCATCAGAGCCTGGCACCGAGCCTTGTGGCCAACAACGTGGGGCACCCAGACAACGACCCTGGCGCGGCAGTCCCAGATGCCTACGTACCCCCCATGATGGATCTACAGTACGCGTCAAGAGAATGCCCCGGCGGGTTCCCCTCATAAGGCTGGGCGTCGAGGGCACATGAAGCCGAGGCTCTCCGCGAGCCGCCCCAGAACTTCACCAACACCTTCAACGACAACAGCCACTGGGTACAGCCGATATCTCAGGAGCACAATTACGCTAACCATGGACCGCAGGTGAACCAAGCCACAGCAGTGGCCAGGGACCCCGGGGCGATGGCCCCGCTGCCGGCGGGCGAAGCACACTGGGGGCTGCGCGGGGGGAGCCCGGGGCCAGGGCCTCCCCCGGACCGCATGGAGCAAGGCGCTGCACGGAGGTAGGTCCTCCGCCGGGGAAGGCGCCAGCGAGCCCTTCTCCCCGGCGGAGGGCCTGCGGTCACCGAGGGCACCGCTAGCGTCCCCCTTGCCCCTTGGTCTCGTCCTGGTTTCCGGACGCCCCAACGGTGGTCAGGGGAGGCACAGGGCGGGGCCCTCGTCAGGCGACGTGAAGCAAGGCCCCGGCCTGTGAAGGTCTCCGCTCGTGACACTCTCACGTAATAATGAGTGGGGCTGTACACACCCCAAAGTCTCCTGAGTGCCGCCCTCGGGCCTCACGGGGGCTCCCACCCACGTCCAAGTGGAAGCACCATGCTCCGCACTGGTGAGAAGACAAGAAGACTAGCTAGGTGCCGGACACGGCCATTTGATTCCGCCTTTCTTTTTGTAACTCATCTTGCCGCCTTTTGGAAAGAGATTTGGAATTTCGTGTGTTTATTAAAAGAAAAACGGGGGGAATTTTTCTCGTCTCGTGGCGATTTCTTGCTTTCTGGCTTCATGTTTTAAGAGTGAGGCTCGCACCTGCTACCCCTCCCCGCGAGCGCCACGCGAGCAGGGGCTGGGCGTGGTATGCGCGCGTCCAAGCACGCCCGGGCTGGCTCCAGAGATGCCAAGGCCCCCCCAGGGGGCTGGAGTGCGATCACTGCAGGATCATCGCGCGCACACCTTGCCGTGATCCGGCAAGCGGCTCCTCGCGAGGCCCTCTTGGGCGGGCCAGCAGGCTCCCCGGGAGACTTAAAACCTCGCGAGCCTCGGCGGGCTCGCCTCAGGAGGAAGGCGCGTCCGCGACCTCAGGACTCGCTCAAGACCTATGGAGCCAAGATAAGTTGCAACAACTACCCCGCTCGGGAGCCCGCGGGCTCGCGAAGGCATATTCCAAATCCTATTTTCAAAAGGCATATCATCATTTCAGACATCATAAGGGGCCCCCCCTTCAAAAATGCTTTTACGCCCCGCAGGGCTGTGCCCGAAGGTTTTTTGCATACATATTAAGGCAAAGGGAAAGGCAGGCCTAGCCAGAGGCGCTGCCTTCAGCGCCGTCCTCGTCACCTTCATCCATGCCACCTGCGCTGTCACTGGCGTCGTCTTCATCATCGTCATCTGCATCGCCTTCTTCGGCCGTGATCACGGCCGCGTCGTCCTCAGGAGCAAACTCTGCGACCAGGTCATCGACATGGACGTCCACCCATTCCGCCAGATTACCCTGGATGACCCGGGGCACGGGAGCTATTGCGGCGTCAAAATCAAAATGGGGATCAAGGTTCTAGAGGTGACTAAAGACACGTGAGAATGCGCGCCCCAGGAGGCCCCGTCTTCTCTCTGCAATGAGCTCGCGAGCCCTCGCCGCCTGGTCCTCCAGGTGGGTCACGATCAGGGTGAAGAAGTGGAGGTGGCTTGCTTCGTCGTCCTCGTGCAGGTGTGCGACACTCTCCTTGCAGATCGTGCCCAAAGCCTGGTTGGCCCTCACCCTGAGGTCCTGGAGCATCGAGGAGCGCTCACGCTGCATCGTCCAGCGGTGGTTTTCTTCATTCGCGGTCTTCTCTGCAAGGGACGTGACGGCCTCGACTTGCTGCTGGAGTAAGGACAGCTCGGCGTGGGCGGAGGCCAGGTCAGCTTGAGTAGAGGCCTGAGCTTCCTTGGAGGCCCTCGCGCGCTGCTCTGCCTCGTCCAGCTTTGTCCTGAGGGAAACGGTCCTGCCCTCGACCTCGGCCTTCAGGAGCTCCAACTTCAGGCGGTACTCGTCGGCGAGAGCCGCGCGGGCCTTTTTCACCCTCTGGTCAACCTCCTCCTGGATCTGGGCCTCCCGTGCGGCGACGGAATCCTCAGCCGTGGCTACCTGGCGCTCCCTCACCTCCAACCGCTCAAGCTCCAGGCTGCGCTCCAAGACCTCCAGCGCCAGTGTATCCTCGCGTTCCTGGACCTCTTTCTCATAGGAAGGGGCCTCGCTTGGTGATGCTGCCAGGGCGGCCCTACGTGCTTCGATCTACTGCTCAAGGGCGACGTTCGAAGCTTGGAGCTCCTGCTCCCGCTCCTCAACCACCTCACGACGGCAGTCGGCGGCTCTGGCCTCCTCCAGGGCACGGGCGCAAGCCTCGCAAGAAGTTGCAAGGGACGCCGCGACGCTCGCGCTGGCGCGCTCATGCTGAAGATGCCCAAGGTTGATGGCAACCTTCAACTGGTGCCACTCGTGCGCCAAGCGAAGGTCTTCCGTCTCAAGGCGGGCGTCGATGTCGGCAAGCTCTTCTCCGAGCCGGCTCAGCGCGCCCATCGCCTCCCGGAAGAGCCCATGACGGACGACGCCGCACCCGCGCGCCAGCTCCAACGCGCGGCCAAGCCCATCCTTCACACCGGGGGTTGTTGGAGGGGCTTGGAGCGGCTCGCCTGCCTCTGGCAGGGGGCTGGAGGCCGGTGCCTTCCCGGCCGCTCTCCCGGCCTCGGTGAAGGTGCTGGGCGGAGCGGTCTTGCTGCTCGAAGACGAAGCCGAGATCGCCCAGCCACCGGTGATGACCAATGGAGGAGCCCTCGGCACGCCTCCTGTGCCCCAAGCAAGACCGCGAAGGAAGGATGCTGGAAGCACAGGCTCACGGCCCCTCAGCGGCTCATCCGCCTCTCGGAACAGCCCCGTACTTCACGCGGGGGTCTGGTGCGGGGGCCTCGGAGTCGAGGGTGGGCCAAGGACCTCTGGAGGTCGCTTCCCAAGAGGTTTTGTCACCTTAGCCGAAGGGATCCTGAGGAGCCATTGTCAGGAAAGAACGTGATTCACGGGAAATCACGAAGATAAGGTACTTACTCATCTACAGCTATGTACTTCCTCTGCTTCAGCGGCCGGTAGGCATCACCACTGCAGCTCGGAGGCCCCTTCCTCTTGCGGAGCGCTTCAAGGTTCAGGCGAAGCTGGCCGAGATTCGGGGCGCAACTCTCAGCAGCCGCGGGGCCCGGCGGGGCTTCTGGGGCGGTGGCCTCAGGGGCACCAGGCCGCACCTGCCCACCAGCCGCTACCTCAGGACCGCTCGCCCAAGCTGCGGGGGTAGCATCCTCAGGAGCGTCGGGTTGCACCAGCTCTTCGGTGACCTCCTCAGGAGCGCTCACCAGAACCTCGGGAGCCAACACCTCGGGAGCACCTGGCGACACCCGCTCCCCAGCAGTCACCCCAGTAGTACCCGGTGGCGCTCGCCCCCCTGCATCCACATCTGGGGTGCGCACCGCAGGGACGACGAGCAAGGGAGCCACCAATATGGGATTCTCGCGGGGCCCTTCAAGGCCCTTCGGGCGCAGCCCCCACTCGTCAAAAGGGGGCATCTACCTCACGAAGTCCTCCTTGTTCGAGCTTTGGTACAAGAGGCAGCCCTCCTCAGGAAGCGCGGCCGGCGCCGGGTCGCCCGTCAGGAGCTCAAGCATCGTGCACAGCATCTTGGAAGGAAGCGAAGGCACCTGGAGCCTCATGCGGTCCTTGCTGCCGGTGAAGGCCCACATTGGGCGAGAGTGGCACTGGAGCGGGGCAACCTGCCACCGAACAAACTCCCTCACCACCATCGGCGCCGTCACCCCGACCTTCTTCAACCTGGTCAGCCTGGACCAAATATGGGCAAGCCGGCCGTCGGTGAGCCTCGCGTGCCCCCAGCCAGAGCTGGGCACTGCTGGTGCTCGCGGGAGCAGAAGCAAGGAGTTGCGCACGCCGACATCCACGAACACCCATTACTTCTGGAATCCCCTCGCGTCCGAGCGGGGTGTGAAGTCGATGCCCGATCCAGCTGTCGTCGCCACGACCTGGAAGGCCACGCACCCCGAGCACTGGCGGTCATCGACCATCTGGAGCAAGAAGAAATGGCGGAACATGGCGACAGACGGGGCAATGCCCACCATGGCTTCGCACAGGAAGGCGAAGACAGCAAGGAGGATGATGGACCGAGGGCCCCTCGCGAGAGTATGGCATTGAAGAAATCGGAGAAGGGGGGGACCAAGCCGGCCGAGAGAGCGTGAAGATGGATGGGGATCTCGGTGGCCTCCATGTCAATCAGAGCTCGAGAAGTAGGCCAGACCGTCATCGCCTTCCACTCATTGAAATCGGTGCCAAGGAACGGCCGAACCTTATCCAACCCCTCCTAATTGACCACCATCGACCGATCGAGAGCAGGCTCCAGGCCCGGCCGGGATTCGGCAGGAGCACAGGCCTTGCTCTTCTTCTTCGACCTCGGGGCCATGGCGTCAGGGGAGGATTGGCGTGGCGCTGGATCCAGGAGAAGAGCCGCGAGTTCAAAGAAAGGAGGGGGAGTCAAGGGTGAGCACGGCGGGCGGCAATGGCGAAACTGTGCGTACAACAGGCAGCCGTCAAGTCTGGCGGTTATCGAGGCCACGCGGAGAAGTGGAGGTGCCCATGTCCCATCAAGCGCCACACGTCGACCAAGGCCGCACGCGGTTAGGGCCCGCGGTGCTCTGCACTTGCCCCTTGGCTTCGCCTCGAAGCCAAGTCCGAGCGCGCCTTGGGCCCGGTGGCTACTGTCGGCGTTCTGGGAACGGGGTACCCAGACTTGCCTGCCTGTGGCCCACGGCATGGCTCCATCGATGGCTTGGTACGGCCCAGCTTTAGTGACAAGAACTCAAGACCCTCGCGAGGGGCCAAGCCTCGCAAGGCGGACGACACCAAGACCTCCACGAGGAGCGGCCTCCTCAGGCTGGCTCCAGAGGAGCGGAGATCTCTATGCAAGCCTCACCTCGTGAGGTCCGGATGACGTGAGCCATGACGACCAAGGCCAGTGTAACATCCCAAATTTTCAATTGGACTGTTTTACAATTATTAGCTAAGCATCTATGCATGTTGTTTGAATTTGAGTGGCATTTGAAATTCCAGAGGCATTTTGAGTTTTATTTGAATTTGGATTCGAATTGGCATTGAAATTTATTTCAAAAATACCTGACCAATACTTGTGCAAAAGTATGAGAGGAGCTAATATGACACTCCAAAAATGTCAGAAGAAAATAATGCCAAAAAGTTTGAATTCAAATTTGAATTTTATTTGGAATTTTCAGAAAAATGTTTTTTATAAAAGTTTCTGTTTTGCCTCTGAAAAAATGTTCATCTTGTAGTATTTATTTTTCTGATCTTTTTGATATATATATGTCCTATATAACGATATTATATATTTCTATATATTTTATTGTCTCTCTCTGTCTATTTCAAAAAAAACTTCCGGTGCGCCAGGCGCCAGGCTAGCAGACCCAGTCGCCCGAGCCACAGCCCAGCGAGCCAGGCCGCCAGCCAGCCCAGCACGCCGCGCCCGCACCCGAGTCCCTCTCCGTTTCGGTCGACCGACCGAACCCTCCTCTCCCTCTCTCACCGACGCGCCGGCCCCACCTCTTCTCTTTCCCCCTCGCGCACGCAAAGCCGCCCGGAGCGCGTCTAGAGCTTGCCGCGGTTCCGATCCTCTCGGGATCGTGATCCCGAGTCGACTCCTCGCCCAAGTTTATGTCCTATATAAACCCCTCGGTCTCCTCCCTCGAACCCCCTAAAACCCTAACTCCAAACCCCGCTGTAGCTCGCGCCCTCGCAAAACGCATCTCGCCGCCGCCGCCTCGGTTCACCGCCGCTACCGACACCGGTGAGGACTCCCCTTGCTTCCAAGCACCTCCACCCGAACCACCTCTTCCTCGCGCACCCCGCCGACATCATATCCTTGTCCAGGAACCCCGAAGCCGACGACCCCGAGCTCGACGCCGCCGCCGGAGTTGTAGCTCACCCGAGCCGCTGCACCACCTCGCCCTCGTCGCTGATGTCACTCCCGAGCTCCAAAAACATCACCACCGAGTCGCCCTCGCCGAGACGCACCTCCCCGACACCTTCGCCGACCTCCCTGATCGCCGGAGTCGCCGCCCCGCCGCCGCCCGAGTCGCCGTCGTCGTCGTCCCATCGCCGTGAACCACTGTGAGACCTCCCCATCCCTCTCCACTGTCCGATTCTCAATCTACGGCCTAGATTAGATCACGCGAAGAGTTAGGTTTTTCTTATTAGATCGGTTTATTTCCGATTTAGTTACGGTTTAGTGTAGACCGGCCCGCTCGGTTTTCTTTTATTAACCTGTGCGCGGTTGTTAGTTAAATGCATGTGCGTTGTTTAGTTTCAGATCGCCCACCGTTCGGCCCATTAACTCGTTTAGTTTTTTTTAGTTTATTTAGTTTCTGTTTTTAAAACAGAATAGTTCTGATCTTGTAGAATCTATAACTTTTATGTTATTAAATATTTTTAGTTGATTCTTTTTGCTCTAGTTTGCAAATTTCCTAACGTTTCTGTATAAAATAGTTCCGGCCATGTTTTAGTTTTTAAAAATTGTTTTATTTTAGTTTTAGTCGGATTAGTATTTCTGCTATAAAATGAGCTAGGATTAAATTTTTTATGTTTCTTTTTGCCACTGCTTTGTTTTGACCTTGCCTAGCAGTAGGATTTATTTGGGTATTTATAGTTCTTATTAAAATTAGTTTTACACGAAAACAAGCCTATTCTAGTTATTTTAACTTGCTGCTGTTTTCTATTGTTTTAATTATTTTAAAAATTTATTGTCACCTCTGTTATATTTTATTTCAGATTAGTTTCTGTAGTTACAGAGGGTGAACTTTTATTTACAGAAAAAAATGTTTTATTTTATTTTCTTACTAGTTTTGTTTTAGGCATAAGTAGAGTTTTAAATTAGCTTTTAATGTGTTTATTTTGCACCAAGTTTTTATAATGTTTTCCTTTCTGTTAGTTAACAAAACTATTGTTTTGGTTCTGTTAAGAAAAGTTTTAGTAGGATAAAACTATTTTCTAGTTGTTTGCTTGAAGTAATGAAAACCTTGAATTGAGTTCTTCGAGTTTTCTTTGGTTTTGGTATGATTGCTTGTCTGATATACGTTAGCTTGCTGTTATGTTATACCGTTGTATGCTTATGTGTTTATTGTTTGCTTCGAATAGAATCCCCGGAGTGCAAAGCTTGCTATCACGAGTCACTAGCTTTCGAAGACCGTCAGCCAGGCAAGTCATTTGATCATGTTTCACAATACCTATGATTTGTTGCATTAGAATTATTCCTCCCCACCATGCATTCAGTAGGAGAATTTTAAGTTATGTTCTTGAGTAGTAACATGTGGTAGGTTGAACCCAATTTTCCCCTTGTTACCAATGCCCGGGACGATGTAGTTGATTGCTATGCTTTCGTAGACGGGGTTGGTTGAGTGATTCATAAGGGAGATGTGAGAGTCAAGATGATGAGAACCCCATGACTTCAAGCTCAAGATGGACTTCAAATTCACTACTGGGTGGAGGACAGTTGATGGGCACCCTGGAGCAACCAGCGGATGGCCGGGATGCATGGAGAAGCGCCATGACATCTTGCGGAAAGCTTCAACCAGCCACGAAGAGACGGATGGATACACCTTGACCGGAAGCTTACCTGTGCAGCCGCAAGCCATTATGGGCTCTGGCTTGGTCGACCCTAGGTGTGACTCTGGCCGGACGGTGCTACGAGATGTAGAAGAACGGTAGGATTGGATGGGCACCGGCAGTGGCTCAGAGGAACTCTACGAAAGACCCTGTTTCGTTCGTCCCGTCTTCAAACACCATGCAGTGCGAGGATTCAAAGGAGGGAACGATTCTTGCGGGTAAAGTGCACAAGACTGTGCAGAGTAGAAACCTAATCGATTAGCCGTGTCCCCGGTTACGGACAACTGAGCCTCTGGAATTGGAGTATTTCGGAAATCTCAACACCGAACATAATTAATAAAATTGGGTTATAATGATTTCGGGTATGAGACACTGGTTGGCGGAACCATCTCAATAACAACCAATATTTTGTAGTAATTGCAAGCAAGTCCTTTGTTGTAGGAAAAAAATTGGCTTTTTCGCAAAAAAAAACTTAAATTTAGAGCCCCACAGCCAAATTGCATATAGTGTTAGTGATATTATTGTTGTTCTCTCTTCATTACTTGCCGGCATATTCAAAATGCTGACCTACACGGCTGCAACGTCTTATGTTGCAGAGGAGTTTTCCGACCAGGAGTGAGGCTACGATCCACGCTTGGTGATTGCCCTATGGAGTCGGATGGACTCGCTTATCGTCTACGCTTCCGCAACTTTATTTATTTTATTTCTCATGAGTTGGCCTTCGGCCGAATTTATTATGATGTAATAAAGACTCGATATGAGAATCGTGTAATAAATTCAGGTGTGATTGAACTTTGAATCTTTTCATCAATGTACTATGTGTGCCAGCATGATCTTGGGATGGTACAGCTACACAGAGACTTGATTTCGGGTCGGGTCACTACAAAGATGGTATCAGAGCACACGCTGACCGTAGGACGTAACCCCTAGGATCGAAAAGCCATAGGAAGAAACTATTTATTTTATGTCTTTATTATTCCGTAATTCTCCCCTGTTCATTTCTGACTTCTCTCCGATTTCAACATTCTAGATGGCCGTCAAGTTCATCCCAGTTTTGCTCCCAGAGTTTTGCCAGCCTGATGAAACGATGCTCTTTGGCAGGAGGCTGGTCCAGATCACCAAGGAATTGAAGATTGCTCTGCCTTCTATCACCGAGACCCCTATCATGGCATTTCCAGAAGACCATCGCTATAGGATTAAGGTGCACATACCATGGAGGACTTTCGGAAACCTCTCGGCGCCCATTGACTTCTGGTTCACTGCCCCCACTTGGATCCTCGGGAGAGACATAGCAGTTCATAGTGCGCTTGGACGCATCTAGGAGGAATATAGGGCCGAGCTCGTTGGATCAGACTACATCATGATTTCTCGCAGGACTGCAGATGGAGAGATCATCCGCACCCTAGATGACGACTCCGTTCGCTCATATGTCCAAGACTTGGAGGCACACATCAGGACTCTAGAGATTCAGATGCGCAGGAGCTTGAAGACGGTCCATAAGTTGCAACTTCATGAAATTCAACTGGAGGATGAAGCACGTGAAGCCCACTATGAGCATGAGGATGAAGTCAAGGATTTCATGGAGAGAGTCGACAAGCTGAAGATTGATGTTGCCGCATTGGAGGAGAAGATGGACCAGGGAGAAGACCTTTTTCCGAGTGGAGATGATGGACCCCTCGTGAGCAATGACCAGGATTATGAAGAGAGCTCCACCGAAGGAAGCCGCAAGAGGAGGTGCCGCACCAGAGGACGCCGCACCGGAGGACGCAAGGATAATTGATGAAGACATTTAGTCGACCACCATGTTTTATTTTTATTTTTCGTCGATCAGTTAGGCCGTTATTTTTCGAGTAGTCGTGAGATTTTGTAATCCAAGATTGAACTATGTTTGAGATGATTGAATAAATGATTGGTGTGATTATGATTGTGCATTCATATGGGTAGTGCTATTTTCTCATTAGACCCTTGTTCTATTCTAATTTTCTCATCCACTCCAAAACACCAGATGCCTCCAAGACGTGACCCCGGTTTCACCTTCCCGCCGGAGCTCACCCAGCTGATCCAGCAGCAGAATGCCTTGATGCAGATGCTCATCCAGAACCAAGGCAACAACAACAACAACAATCCACTGCCACCACCCCCTGTCGACAACTTGACCCGTTTCCTAAGGCTGAATCCGTCGGTGTTCTCTAGCAGCACCGAGCTGATTATAGCTGATGATTGGCTCCGCAAGATCAGAAGGGCGTTAGTAACTGCAGGATGCACAGAGGCAGAGAAGGTGCGCTTTACCGCACATCAGCTTGATGGACCTGCAGCCTCTTGGTGGGAGAACTACACCGCCACTTACCCTCTCGCCACCATCACATGGGATCAGTTCCAGCAGGCCTTCCGCACCGCTCATGTCTCAGCTGGAGCCATGAGTCTGAAGAAGCGTGAGTTCCGCAACTTACGCCAGGGGAATCGTACTGTGGGGCAGTACGTGGATGAGTTCAGCCAGCTAGCTCGTTATGCCCCAGATGATGTGTCCACAGATGCCGCAAAGCAGGAGAAGTTTCTCGAAGGACTGAATGATGAGCTGGGAATGCAGCTGATGGTGGCTACCTTCAACAACTACCAGGAGCTGGTAGACAAGGCCATCATCCTTGAAGGCAAGCAGCAGCAGATTGACAGCCGCAAGAGGAAGTATAGCCAGGGGAAGTACAACTCCGGAACTCAGCAGAAGCCCCGCTATGCCCCATACTCGGGAGGACACACCCATCACACCCATGGAGGACATAATCATGGAGGACATAACCATGGAGGGAATGGGAACAATCGCAACCATGACAACAACTTCAAGTCTGGCAATGGAGGCAATGGCAACCAGCACCGTCCTGCTACGGCTCAGAAGGATCTGAGTCACATCACCTGTTTCAAGTGCCAGAAGACAGGACACTATGCCACCGACTGCCCGGAGGCCAAGCAGAGGAATGGAAATGGCAACGGCAATGGAAGCTCAACAAAGAAGCCCAACCTTTTTCCACGTGCTCAGGTGAACCACATTAACATGGAGGACGTCTATGATCAGCCAGAAACTGTGGTTGGTAAGTTTTTATTAAATTCACGTCCAGTATTGGTACTCTTTGATTCTGGTGCAACGCATTCATTCATATCAAGGGTAGTTGTGGAAAAGTACGGGTTGCCCACTAGAACCCTTAGAAGCCCTCTTCAGGTCAGTTCCCCAGGAGGAGAGATGATGGCAGGCTTAGGCTGTCATTCGACCCTCAGCATCGGAAACCATGATTTTCCCGCAGACCTCATAGTATTGGAATCCCAGAGTTTGTACGTAATCCTAGGCATGGATTGGTTGACGAAGTTTGAAGGAAACATCGACTGTGCCCGCAAGACGATCTTGCTCACCACCCCGGAGCAGAAGAGGATCAAGTATGTATCCAGACGCACCCTGACGAAGAATCAGGTAAATTCCCTCACGGGAGTTGTATAGGAGGAAGTACCAGTAGTGCAAGATTTTCCCGATGTATTTCCGGAGGAATTACCAGGAATGCCACCAGACAGAGACATTGAGTTTTTGATTGAGTTATTGCCCGGCACAGCCCCAATATCCAAGAGACCTTATCGGATGCCCCCGAATGATTTGGAAGAGATCAAGAAGCAAATTAATGAGCTATTGGAGAAGGGATATATTCGGCCAAGCTCGTCACCTTGGGGAGCCCCAGTTCTTTTGGTAGAGAAGAAGGGTGGAACCCTGAGAATGGTTGTGGATTATCGTTCGTTGAACGACGTGACCATCAAGAACAAGTACCCTCTGTCGATGATTAATGATTTATTTGATCAGCTAGTTGGAGCCAAAGTATTCTCCAAGATCGATCTTCGATCAGGGTATCACCAGTTGAAGATTCGTGAACAGGATATACCCAAAATAGCTTTCACCACCAGGTATGGTTTATATGAGTATACCGTCATGTCATTCGGATTGACTAATGCCCCTGCGTATTTTATGAGCATGATGAACAAGGTATTTATGGAATATCTGGACAAGTTTGTCATGGTGTTCATCGATGACATATTGGTTTTCTCCAAGAGCGAGGAAGAGCATAAGGAACATTTGCATCTAGTTCTGGAGAAACTCCAAGAACATCAGTTATATGCCAAGTTCAGCAAATGCGAATTTTGGTTGAAGGAAGTCGGATTCCTCAGACATGTTATTTCAGGAGAAGGAATAGCAGTCGACCCCACCAAGGTTGAATCGGTCACCAAATGGCAGTCACCCACCTCGGTCAAGGAGATCCGCAGTTTTCTCGGACTCGTAGGATATTATCGGAGGTTTATTGAGAATTTCTCCAAGATTGCCAAGCCCATGACTGAGCTGTTAAAGAAGGAAACCAAGTACATTTGGACCGAGGATTGTGAAGCCAGTTTCCAGGAGTTGAAGAAACGTTTGGTTACAGCCCCAGTGCTAATTTTGCCGGACATACACAAGGATTACCAGGTATATTGTGATGCTTCTCGTCAAGGACTCGGAGGAGTACTCATGCAGGAAGGAAAGGTTGTAGCTTATACCTCCAGACAGCTACGACCTCACGAGATGAATTACGCCAATCACGATTTGGAGTTAGCAGCCGTAGTGCATGCACCCAAGACCTGGAGACATTTCCTTGTCGGAAACAGTTGTGATGTTTACACGGATCATAAGAGCTTGAAGTATATTTTCACGCAGAAGGAGTTGAACCTCAGGCAAAGGAGATGGCTAGAGTTGATCAAGGACTATGACATGAGATTGCATTACCACCCAGGAAAGGCTAATGTTGTAGCAGATGCCTTGAGCCGTAAGAGTTATGTAAATACCCTTACAGCGGGAGGATTACCCTAGGAGTTAGTCGATGACCTCAGAGATCTTCGACTGGAGATAGTTCCGAGAGGATATGTTGCAGCACTGGAAATTCAGTCCACTTTGGCCGAAAGAATTCGCGGCGCCCAGAAGTCGAACAAGGAAATTGCTGAGATAAAGAAAAGGATGAGTAACGGAAAGGCTAAAGGTTTTCGTGAGGATGAGCACGGAGCTATATGGTTCGAGGATCGTATTTATGTACCCAATGATCCCGAGCTCAGGAAGCTAATTCTTCAGGAGGCGCATGATTCACCGTACTCGATTCACCCAGGCAACACCAAGATGTATTTGGATTTGAAGGAAAGTTTCTGGTGGATAGGTATGAAGCAGGATATTGCGGAGTACGTAGCAGTATGCAATGTTTGCCAGCGAGTAAAGGCGGAACATCAGAAGCCAGCAGGGTTACTTCAACCTCTGCCGATACCCGAATGGAAATGGGAGAAACTTGGAATGGATTTTATCACAGGATCACCCAGGACCCGTTCAGGTTATGATTCCATCTGGGTAGTGGTTGATCGCCTGACCAAGGTAGCTCACTTCATTCCCGTGAAGACCACTTATACCAGCGCTAAGTTAGCCAAGATGTACATGACCAGGATCGTATGTCTGCATGGAGTTCCGAGGAGTATCGTGTCAGATAGAGGAACACAATTTACCTCAAAGTTTTGGAATCAGTTGCATGAAACTTTGGGTACGAGGCTGGAGTTCAGTACAGCTTTTCATCCGCAGACAGATGGACAGACTGAGAGAGTCAACCAGATTCTGGAGGACATGTTGAGGGCCTGTGCGCTAGACTATGGGTCTAGCTGGGATGATAATTTGCCATACGCAGAGTTCTCGTACAATAATAGCTATCAGACCAGTCTGAAGATGTCCCCTTTCGAAGCTCTATACGGAAGGAGGTGCAGAACACCATTATTGTGGGATGGTGTTGGAGACCGAAAACTTTTCGGTCCCGATCTTATCAGAGACTCCGAAGAGAAGGTCAAGCTGATTCGAGATAGACTCAAGGTAGCTCAGTCGAGGCAGAAGAGTTATGCCGACAGTAAACGCAAGGAAGCAACGTATGAAGCGGGAGACCGAGCATATCTCCGTGTGTCCCCACTTCATGGAATCAAGAGGTTTGGTGTTAAAGGAAAGTTAGCACCCAGGTTCATTGGCCAGTACAAAATCCTTGAACATCGGGGAGAAGTTGCCTACAAGCTGGAATTGCCGGAAGGATTGTCCGGAGTTCACGACGTCTTTCATGTTTCCCAGCTGAAGAAATGCCATGCTGAGATGGCCGATATTCCTTTGAGAGATACAGTGCCCCTAGAGGCCATACAGCTTAACAGTGATCTGACTTATGAGGAGAAACCTGTCAGAATTCTCGAGACTGCGAACAAAGTTATCCGCAGCAAGATCATCAAGTTCTGCAAGGTTCTGTGGAGCCACCATTCCGAGGAGGAAGCCACCGGGGAGCGAGAAGAAGATCTCCGCTGAGACCACCCGCACCTATTTGCTAGCCAACCCGAATCTCGAGAGCGAGATTCATCTTAAAGTGGGTAGGTTTTGTAACATCCCAAATTTTCAATTGGAATGTTTTACAATTATTACCTAAGCATCTATGCATGTTGTTTGAATTTGAGTGGCATTTGAAATTCCAGAGGCATTTTGAGTTTTATTTGAATTTGGATTCAAATTGGCATTGAAATTTATTTCAAAAATACCTGACCAATACTTGTGCAAAAGTATGAGAGGAGCTAATATGACACTCCAAAAATGTCAGAAGAAAATAATGCCAAAAAGTTTGAATTCAAATTTGAATTTTATTTGGAATTTTCAGAAAAATGTTTTTATAAAAGTTTATGTTTTGCCTCTGGAAAAATGTTCATCTTGTAGTATTTATTTTTCTGATCTTTTTGATATATATATGTCCTATATAACGATATTATATATTTCTATATATTTTATTGTCTCTCTCTGTCTATTTCAAAAAAAAACTTCCGGTGCACCAGGCGCCAGGCCAGCAGGCCCAGTCGCCCGAGCCACAGCCCAGCGAGGCAGGCCGCCAGCCAGCCCAGCACGCCGCGCCCGCACCCGAGTCCCTCTCCGTTTCGGTCGACCGACCGAACCCTCCTCTTCCTCTCTCACCGACACGCCGGCCCCACCTCTTCTCTTTCCCCCTCACGCACGCAAAGCCGCCCGGAGTGCGTCCAGAGCGCACCGCGGTTCCGATCCTCTCGGGATCGTGATCCCGAGTCGACTCCTCGCCCAAGTTTATGTCCTATATAAACCCCTCGGTCTCCTCCCTCGAACCCCCTAAAACCCTAACTCCAAACCCCGCTGTAGCTCGCGCCCTCGCAAAACGCATCTCGCCACCGCCGCCTCGGTTCACCGCCGCTACCAACACCGGTGAGGACTCCCCTTGCTTCCAAGCACTTCCACCCGAACCACCTCTTCCTCGCGCACCCCGCTGACATCATATCCTCGTCCAGGAACCCCGAAGCCGACGACCCTGAGCTTGATGCCGCCGCCGGAGCTGTAGCTCACCCGAGCCGCTGCACCACCTCGCCCTCGTCGTTGCTGTCGCTCCCGAGCTCCAAAAACTTCACCACCGAGTCGCCCTCGCCGAGACGCACCTCCCCGACACCTTCGCCAACCTCCCTGATCGCCGGAGTTACCGCACCGCCGCCGCCCGAGTCGCCGTCGTCCCGTCGCCGTGAACCACTGTGAGACCTCCCCTCCTCTCCACCGTCCGATTCTCAATCTACGGCCTAGATTAGATCACGCGAAGAGTTAGCTTTTTCTTATTAGATCGATTTATTTCTGGTTTAGTTACGGCTTAGTGTAGACCGGCCCGCTCGGTTTTCTTTTATTAACCTGTGCGCGGTTGTTAGTTTAACGCATGTGCGTTGTTTAGTTTCAGATCGCCCACCGTTCGGCCCATTAACTCGTTTAGTTTTTTTTTAGTTTTTTTAGTTTCTGTTTTTAAAACAGAATTGTTCTGATCTTGTAAAATCTATAACTTTTATGTTATTAAATATTTTTAGTTGATTCTTTTTGCTCTAGTTTGCAAATTTCCTAACATTTCTGTATAATATAGTTCCGGCCATGTTTTAGTTTTTAAAAATTGTTTTATTTTAGTTTTATTCAGATTAGTATTTCTGCTATAAAATGAGCTAGGATTATTTTTTTTTATGTTTCTTTTTGCCACTGCCTTGTTTTGACCTTGCCTAGCAGTAGGATTTATTTGGGTATTTATAGTTCTTATTAAAATTAGTTTTACACGAAAACAAGCATATTCTAGTTATTTTAACTTGCTGCTGTTTTCTGTTGTTTTAATTATTTTAAAAATTTATTGTCACCTCTGTTATATTTTATTTCAGATTAGTTTCTGTAGTTACAGAGGGTGAACTTTTATTTACAGAAAAAAAATGTTTTATTTTATTTTCTTACTAGTTTTGTTTTAGGCATAAGTAGAGTTTTAAATTAGCTTTTAATGTGTTTCTTTTTGCACCAAGTTTTTATAATGTTTTCCTTTCTGTTAGTTAACAAAACTATTGTTTTGGTTCTGTTAAGAAAAGTTTTAGTAGGATAAAACTATTTTCTAGTTGTTTGCTTGAAGTAATGAAAACCTTGAATTGAGTTCTTCGAGTTTTGTTTGGTTTTGGTATGATTGCTTGTGCGATTTACGTTAACTTGCTGTTATGTTATACTGTTGTATGCTTATGTGTTTATTGTTTGCTTCGAATAGAATTCCCGGAGTGTGAAGCTTGCTATCACGAATCACTAGCTTTCGAAGACCGTCAGCCAGGCAAGTCATTTGATCATGTTTTACAATACCTATGATTTGTTGCATTAGAATTATTCCTCCCCACCATGCATGCAGTAGGAGAATTTTAAGTTATGTTCTTGAGTAGTAACATGTGGTAGGTTGAACCCAATTTTCCCCTTGTTACCAATGCCCGGGACGATGTAGTTGATTGCTATGCTTTCGTAGACGGGGTTGGTTGAGTGATTCATAAGGGAGATGTGAGAGTCAAGATGATGAGAACCCCATGACTTCAAGCCCAAGATGGACTTTAAATTCACTACTGGGTGGAGGACGGTTGATGGGCACCCTGGAGCAACCAGCGGATGGCCGGGATGCATGGAGAAGCGCCATGACATCTTGCGGAAAGCTTCACCCAGCCACGAAGAGACTGATGGATACACCTTGACCGAAAGCTTACCTGTGCAGCCGCAAGCCATTATGGGCTCTGGCTTGGTCGACCCTAGGCGTGACTCTGGCCGGACGGTGCTACGAGATGTAGAAGAACGGTACGATTGGATGGGCACCGGCAGTGGCTCAGAGGAACTCTACGGAAGACCCTGTTTCGTTCGTCCCATCTTCAAACACCATGCAGTGCGAGGATTCAAAGGAGGGAACGATTCTTGCGGGTAAAGTGCACAAGACTCTGCAGAGTAGAAACCTAATCGATTAGCCGTGTCCCCGGTTACGGACAACTGAGCCTCTGGAATTGGAGTATTTCGGAAATCTCAACACCGAACATAATTAATAATGGGTTATAATGATTTCGGGTATGAGACACTGGTTGGCGGAACCATCTCAATAACAACCAATATTTTGTAGTAATTGCAAGCAAGTCCTTTGTTGTAGGAAAAAAATTGGCTTTTTCGCAAAAAAAAACTTAAATTTAGAGCCCCACAGCCAAATTGCATATAGTGTTAGTGATATTATTGTTGTTCTCTCTTCATGACTTGCCGGCATATTCAAAATGCTGACCTACACGGCTGCAACGTCTTATGTTGCAGAGGAGTTTTCCGACCAGGAGTGAGGCTACGATCCATGCTTGGCGATTGCCCTATGGAGTCGGATGGACTCGCTTATCGTCTACGCTTCCGCAACTTTATTTAGTTTATTTCTCATGAGTTGGCCTTCGGCCGAATTTATTATGATGTAATAAAGACTCGATATGAGAATCGTGTAATAAATTCAGGTGTGATTGAACTTTGAATCTTTTCATCAATGTACTGTGTGTGCCAGCATGATCTTGGGATGGTACAGCTACACAGAGACTTGATTTCGGGTCGGGTCGCTACAGCCAGGCGGGCGCAGTGTACCAGTTTCCTCTTCGATGCTAAACAGGCAAGCGCAGGAGCGGAGTCCCGAGGAATCAGCCAAAGGTTTCCATTCCCGTGCAACAAGACCAAGACCGCCAGGACGGCAGGAAGGAGGTCATCACCGAGCCCACCACGGCGTCACGACCAGAGGCTTTTGCAGGCGAAGACTACTTTTGTCAGGATAGCATGTACTAGCTGTCTGCCCTCGAATTTGGCCGTTGTGGGTTCCCTTCCCGCCTTTCATTTGGGAAGAGGACCAAGGCCACTATAAATAGGACTTAGCCACCACCATAGAGGGGGACGGATCATTCAGATCACCCCCACTCCACCAGCTCACTTGAGCTCAAGAACACCTCTCCTCCTGAGGCTGTTCGCCACTGTACTAGTTCATCCTCAGCCCCTCGAGGCCAATCCACCAAAAAGCAGGAGTAGGGTTTTACACCGCAAGGTGGCCCGAACCTGGGTAAACTGTTGTGTCTCTTTTCCTTACAGTTCGTCGAGCTAGGCTATGAGATTAGCGAGGACGAGTTCTTCGCACGCACCCCAAAGTTCGAACCTCTCAAGGGTTTGCGGAACCCGAAATCCGACAGTATATATCTTGCATTGATTTCTATGTTGTACTGCTTCTAATTTTTTGAAATGCCACTTATGACAAGACACTTTTAACTTGGCAGAGTGATATTGGTTGCATCTTTCATATGGTGTCTAGCTTGCATTACTTCTATTTTCTTGAAAATCCTTTCTGCTTAGTTTACACATCGTAGCTGTGAATATGTCACACCGTACTATTTTCTTACATATTCCATCCTCATACGGTTGTCTTACATCAAAGTATTGCTTGTCTGTATCATGCATCAATGAGTTCTGAAGAGCAATTTTATTCTTTTGTGTTGTGGGTACGGCTTGACATGGCAAAGTCAAAAAAGAGCAAGGAAAAGAATATAGTAGGGAATGGTGTTACTCGTCAGGTACAAAGGATCTGCCCTCGAGATTCTGCTGGTACTTATAGTGCAGTAGAAGGTCCAAGTCCACCGGCTAAATCTACAAACACAGTATCACTTGCTCCACCAGCTGCAGCATCCGCTTCAACTGTACCGGCATCTCAACGAGTTACTCATTCGTTTGCTCCACAACTGGCCAGTTCCCAAGCTGCCTTCACACCTAACACTACTTCCGAAGCACTGCTGACACAACAAGACTTGGCAAGATCAGATGAACCTCATGAGCATCAACACCAAGACGGTACCTGACCGAGTCAAGTTGCAGTTGCATGCTCCTTTATATGTACTCTCACTGTTTGATGTGCACTAACACTTTCCATATTCGTTGTTGAACTAGCACCACGGCGCAAGCGGAAACAGACATCAGGGATAATGCTTGACAGATTAACAAAATCTACAGGAGGAAGAATGGAGATCCATTTTGAGGCAGGTTTAAAAAGGCCACGTGATGCTACAGAGGCAGCCAAGTTAGTATCAGAGGCAGCCGTTGCCGTTAGGTGTCATGCACGTATCCTCCCATCGTGGATCCAGTACAGGAATAAGAAAGATGATACCGAGTTTAACACCTTCCTTGACCATTTATCAGTAAGTAATGTTATTCATCACAATTTGTAATATTGTCTTGCTCTGTCCCATACTTTCTAGCTTCCTCCTAATAAGACTCACATTCTTTTTTCAACAGATGAGGTTCAAGTTGGATCCGAAAGATGATGCAACTAAACAAGCATGCACTCATGTTTTTCAGTCTGCTCTGCGACAGTATCGGTATCACCTTAGAAAAACTCACTTTGAAGGCAAGGCTAACAATGAAATCGCCCAAACATCTCCAGTGGAATATATTACAGATGAAGACTGGACAATCCTTGTTAAACACTGGTCTGATCCAAAGTATCAGGTAGGGTATATGTATTTGATCAGATCACATATTGAACTTGTATTTACGTATGTGCCTTACAAGTGTATCTTCTTCTAGGCTAACTGTTTGAAGAACAAGACCAACCGTTCTAAAGTGAAATTCCAATAGACAACAGGATCTCGTAGCTATATTGCACACTGTGAGGCTCTTGTAAATAGCTGCTACTTCCTTCTTTTTTCTGTGCCATATTATCGTATCTATATTGACTTGTTCCAAATACAGAGGAAAGCCCGTGCGGACCAAAAAGAACCTGAACTGAATGCAGTGCAAATCTTCAAGGATTGCCACACCAGCAAGATGAAGGGCATGAGCACACCAGTTCAAGCCGTTGTTGTAAGTCCTTACTCCTCCTGCCTTTGAACTGCTTGTTACTGTGACGTGTTCATTTAACTGCTTGGTTTGCAGCCAATGTCAGTTACTCTGTTTACTTTTATACACAGTTGTCTTAACGTATCATTTCACCTTACACGGATTAAAAGAGATGAAGGATATTCTTTTGGTCTTGATCTGTAATCTAGTTGTGATGTTCACGTGCCCACACAATGATACAATAGCCTGTTTGTTTTATATCTGTTTGCCCATGATATGAATGATGTCATACTATGTTCATCCTACTTTAAACCATGTCTCTTTATCCTTACATGTCAACGAATGTGAGGAAATAGACAATACAGTAGGCATGCTACATGGACATATGTTCCGAAAGTGATTTTATTATGTAGTTGGCACTACAATACATGCTATTGTATTACAGTAGTTCACCAAATTAAGTTATGTATAAACGTGAAACCTAATTTGTTTGTTTTTGTCTCATTCGTAACTTATCTGGTACACTAATCTACAAGTTCAAACTTTCAGCAAGCTATGGAACAAATAATTGAACAGCCACAACCACCTAAAGATGACGAGGCTACCACAGGCACAATGTCACCTCTTGCTGCAGTGCATCAGTATCTCTCCACTAACAGTGCAAAAAGCACCTTCCTATGTAATTCTGGGTTGGTTGTCAAGGTAACCTCAACCAAATCGCCTACTGAACAAAATCTTCCAGCTAGACAGAGTGATATATCTATGCTCCAGACACAAGTCCAATCCCTAATGGACGTCGTTTCAGAAACAAGAATAGTGGTTGACAAATGTCGTCAAGATATGAATGGGTTCAAAACCAGACTATCAGACATTTGCTTCATTGTTCAAGAGCAATGGCGGAAAAAGGGGATGATCATGCTGCTCCATCAGATTCTACAGCCTGAAACATTAGCACTCAGGTCAAATGATCTGTGCTTCTATACATCTGATGGTGCTTTTATCTGCAAGGACTGTAAACTTTATGCCAACATGCCTTTTGTTGTATGGCTGGTATTTATTTTGTTGTGATACAGCATTTATCGTGCTGCCAAAGGTTGTAGAAATTACAACGCTATTTTTGTATAGTGTAGGTTTATCTTAGTAATGTATTCAGCCAAAAGCTTCGTAGGAGCCCAACGTGCCAACATTCGTTAGGCCCATTCCAATTGGGCTAAAAACGATTATGGGCCGTAATTTGCATGTAGCCCACTAAAAATATCTGGGCCTAAATCAGCATAAGCTTTCATATTTTTGGTAGGCCTGTGCACCTAGTGGGCCTTTAACAGGCCTAAACATAATTTGGGCCCTCAGTAACAATAGGCCGTTAACATGTGTAAATATCTCGAGCCCATAAATAACATGGGCCTTTAATAGGCCGAAAGTGAGATTGGGCCCTGATTGTGCCAAATAACCCACTGGTCATTAGCAGGCCGAAATGTATCTCAGCTCGTGGTGGCCCATTTACAATGCGGATCGTTCACAGGCCGAAATTCAGACGGTCCGTAAATGCGCCGACCTACTACATGGGCCTTTAACAGGCCGAAAGTTCAGTCGGGCTTGATTAGTATCAGTTTTATATGGGCCGTTAATAGGCCTGATGTGACGTTGGGCCGCATATGGCCCATGGATTCCGTTCGACGTTAACAGGCCGAAAATCACAACAGGCTGGAAGTGGCCCAAATCTATAGTGGGCCTCTAATAGGCCGAATGTCAGACATGGTCGAATATGACCCAAATCCTTCACGGTCGTTTATGGGCCAAAAGTTTCAAGGGCCAAAAAATGGGCCCAAATGAAGCAGGACGTTTAACAGGCCGGAAACACACCGGGCCGTAATTCGGCCCAAATACTTAGCGGACTGTTAACAGGACAGAAGTGACAATGGGCCGCGATGATGACAAGTTTAGAACGGGCCGTTGACGGGCCAATTTGACAATAGCCGTACGGGCCTTAACTGCGAATGGGCCGTCTGCAAGCACGCCGTTAATGGGCCAGCCCGCTAATTTTGATTGGGCTAGCCTTTTTAACCTAAATGGGCCGATGTTGGGCCTTGCCACGTGTCGACGTATCATAGGCGCCTCCTGTCCATTGGGCGGTTGACATCTGTCCTTTTCGGGTGCTGACACGTGGTTGCTATAGCCAATGATAATTTTACAAGTGGAAAATCCCCATTGGTCGGGGCTGTTAACGGGTTATCGGATCCAAACCGGAACCCGATAGCTTAACGACGCCCCGTTACGGTGGATGCCACGTGTCGGTCACCCTTGACGAAAGCACTTCTATGACGCGTGATTTATCGTCATGGAAGTGGACACTTCCATGATGATAATTTTGGTAATGTCATGGAACACTTCTACGACAGCACAGGTATGACTATCTTGATTCTGTCATAAAATCGTCATGGATGTACATGCATGACAGAAAACGTGACCTACTATGACAAACACGTATCATCACGGAAGTGTATTTTTTTTGTAGTGCCCCCCACTGCTTGTTCGTCGCTGGAGAGAAGAAGAGAAGTGGGAGAGAGAGGCGAATGGGTATGGGGGATTTGAAACTCCCCCCTGCCCGATTCATATCCCCCACGCCCCGCCTCACAGCGGTAGTACCGCACGGCCGGGCGGTAGTACCGCTTAAAGGTATGAATGGTAGTACCGCCCTGCCCCAGCGGTAGTGCCGCGCCAGCGACAACAAACAGAAACAGGAGAAAGGGGCTTATGCAACAAAAATGAGAGAAAGGCAAGGAAAGGAAAGGGATGGAGACACGAAACACCGACATCCAGAGGGAGCTACTCCAAGTGCAAAGACACCCAACCAAGAGAAGCACCCTTTGAGTGACCCAAAGCACAAACACAGTCCTACACGACTAGATAAGATCAAGGAAATCCAAACATCTCTCAAGGTGAGGGCGGTGGCCGAAGCCACCTATGTTTGAGTCAATTGGTACGGCACCGCGAAGATTTTAACCTTGGCCCCATGACCAAAACTCATCTTTGAAGCACAAGTACCATAAAAAATGGCTAATGTGAAAGACTTGATCAATTTATGCATAATGGGGGGAGGGAGAGTTCATTGAGAGAATAACACTCCCCCTATGTCCATGCCTACATCTAGAGCAAGATATAATGATGAGTGCGGTGGGGTGTACCTAGATTCAAGCCACAATGCTCGAATCAATGATATTTAGCTCATGCCTTAACTCGCGAAATCTTGCTTCATCTAGAGGCTTGGTGAAAATATCTGCTAGTTGCTCTTGAGTGTTGATGTAGATGATATCAATATCTCCACGCTTGATGTGATCCCGAATGAAATGATGACGAATCTCAATATGCTTCATCTTGCTATGTTGCACTGGATTGTGGGAAATCTTGATTGCACTTTCATTGTCACATAGAAGAGGCACTTTGTCACAAGTGACACCATAATCCTTTAAAGTTTGCCTCATCCATAGCAATTGTGCACAACAACTTGCGGCGGCTACATACTCGGCCTCGATGGAAGAGAGAGACACACAATTTTGCTTCTTTGAAGACCAACTCACCAAAGAGCGACCAAGGAGTTGGCACCCTCCGAAAGTTGACTTCCTCTCCACACAATCTCCAGCCCAATCTGAGTCCGAATAGCCCATGAGATCAAAGCTTGCTCCTTTGGGGTACCATAAGCCAAAGTTTGGGGTATGAGTGAAATATTGAAAGATTCGCTTGAACGCCACATAGTGGCTTTCCTTAGGTGCGGCTTGAAACTGTGCACAAATTCCCACACTCAACATGACATCCGGTCTAGATGCACAAAGGTAAAGCAAGGATCCAATCATGGAGCGATATAACTTTTGATCCACTACTTTACCATTGGGATCACTGTCAAGCTTGCATTTGGGGGGCATGGGAAACTTGACCGGCTTGACATCATCTAGCTTGAATCTCTTGAGCATGTCTTGGGTATACTTGGCTTGGTTGATGAACGTTCCTTCTCTCCTTTGCTTGACTTCGAACCCAAGAAAGAACTTCAACTCTCCCATCATGGACATCTCAAACTTCTCGGTCATTAGTGCGGCAAACTCATCATTGAAAGATTTGTTAGGAGAGCCAAAAATAATATCATCGACATATAGTTGGCATATGAACAAATCCCCCTTGACCCTCTTAGTAAAAAGAGTGGGATCAATTTTCCCAATTTCAAACCCACGATCTTGTAACAACTTGGTGAGGTGCTCATACCACGCACGTGGGGCTTGTTTAAGACCATAGAGCGCCTTCTTGAGCTTGTATACATGATTGGGGAGCTTGGGATCCTCAAATCCTAGAGGTTGTTTGACATATACCTCACTACTGCAGGATGCTGCTAACGCGACACTACGATCAGAGACCCTTTGATGAAACTGTGTGCGATGCATTAATCACAAACGGTGATGTAAAAAAACCTTCAAAAAAGATGCAAAATGTTTGCGATGGCGGATACATCGAACACGGTTCAGATTTTAGTTGCGTGTGCGATGCGGGGCATACAGTTCAGTTCAATGAACTATTTGCGATGAGGCAGAAGAACAGAAATGGGCAGCCAGATGCAGGCGTGTGCGATATATGACATACAGTTCAGTCGGATTAACTGTTTGTGATGAGGCAGAATAACAGAAACGGGCAACCAGATGAAGGTGTGTGCGATATACGGCATACAGTTCACTCAGATGAACTGTTTGTGATTAGACAACACAACGGAAATGGTCAGCCAGATCAAGGTGTGTGCGATATACGGCAAATAGGTTCCTAATCAGAAATGTGTGCGAAGACCCATAATAACATAGACAATTTCTGCTAATAAGTCGTGTGTGTTGTGGGCAAACATTTGCTGGTATACGATTGTCAGCGATTGATGAATTCATCACCGACGGGTTTCCTAGTATGGTCCATGTGCGTTGTCATTGCATACAGAACAACAATATATATACTTATAAGGACTTGATTCCATAACCAAATTGAACATCCAATTACATAGGTGGTTAGTAGACACATGACCTTTGCACACACCAAAGTATGTTAAAAAATGCCTAGAAAACTCAAACAATGCATAAAAAAGCAAAACAAACGCTGAATAATTTCATATTTTTTAGGACGACACTCCTATAGTTGCATGTTGCCTCTGAAAATAAATCAAGGCGAGAAGAAATAGCGTATGTAATCACATATAGGTGACAAGTTCCCTCTCGGAACCATGAGGCTTCTTGAGAGAAGCTCTGGTTTGTAAGAAGTTTATACCAAAACTTGTCCCAAATTGGACTATTTTTTTACCACAGCATGTTGGTGCCATGTCATAACACCATGCGATGTTTCATGATTTTGAGGCGAGTTTTGGATTTACAGTAATTTTAAAACCAGGTTTCTCAACGTTTACTGTCGAGTCGGCACCGCCCTGGATAGGCTTTTTCCTCGTGGGTCCCAAATGTTAGAATCCAAATCTGCCACTACCATGCAACTTCTACTATTAAGAATTACATCCCATTTGGTGTGCTAGCCAAAAATAAGTTTGGTGGGTGCAGGCGGGCGCTAAGAACTTGTGGGTTCTGTAATGAACAAAGATCAAAGCCCAGTATTAAAGAAAATATGGGTCAAACCCTAGTTGAAAAGGGCAACAATGTCTAACTCCAGCTTACAAAAGGTACAAAAGCACGAGGATTAATTGTTCATCAGGTTTACACATAACCCGGATTGAACAGGGCAATAACATCTAACTCAACCAAAGTTTTTGGCAGTCACAATCAAATGGATCGGTCCGATCCATAAAATCAAGATCCCAGTACAAAAGATCTACTGGTCCATGATGATGACAAGTTGTTGTAAATATAAGCCGAGCACGATCAGAAGCCCTTAGGTCCACCTGAAACTTCTTTTTATGCTGTTCAACATACAGTTTCGTGAGAAATTTCTTGTTGAAAAACTTAATCCTCAGGGACAATAGTGCCCTCGCATTCCTCATGAAGAATGTGACAAAGCCAGTGTTTAGCTGGTTGGATGCATATCCTTCCACCGTTATTGCCTTCAAACGAATGTCATGAGATCTGAGAAAATCCTTGTGCTTCCTCTGCCATCGATTGGTTAGACCTTTTTATCGAAGTCCTAGTACCTAAATAGACATGAAGATTGAAAACACTTAATTTCTAAAATAGAGTATGTCGAAGGAGCGACAGCTGAACGGTTAATTCTAGTACATTATAGATGGGCTTTCAATGTGTGTGAAATCATTACCTTTATATACAAATTCTCCAGACATGGAAAGCAAAACAACAAGCCAATAGTGGTGTTCAGATCAAGACACCCTATATAAATATATAAGGTCTTGACAGAATCCAACACCCCTGATACACCATCTATGGACAAGCTCTTCATTCAGCATAGAACATAATATTAGCACCGAAAGTGTACTCCAAGATGATATTTAACTTATGCGCATAAATAAAAAATGCAGATTACTAAAGTGTACATGGATAACATACAGTACCTGAACAAGTGTGGAGCCAACCACCAACTTGACACGTTCAAACGGATCAGGAAATACACCCAAGGTCTCCAGTTTAGGCGCAGAGACCATAGTTATTTGCGAAGGTTTATAACAACAATCAAGGAGCAACCTTTGAAGTGAAGGGGCATCTTCGATGATGAGCTCATGTCCTTCAAAACGAATTCCAATGCTTACAAGGTGAGGCGATTTTATTTTGAGACAAGGGATATGGATTCCTAGTCCAAAACAAGCACCAAACGCTCCAGTGCAGGGCAGCTGGAGTGGATGATGTTGTGAAGTGAGGCCACCGACAGATCAACCAACACAAGCGCAAGTTTTTTCAGCAGTGGGAGTCGAAGCATTTGTACCAGATTGTCTGCTAGATGGCACCGGGTCAATGTGGCAGTGTGGAGAGAGGAGGAAAACCATGAGATGGGCATCGGTGGTGAGGGCACAGATGCAGCTCTTGGTGGTAACCTATCGCTGTAGTCATGGTAGAACTCAAGATGCTGGAGTTTATCGAATTGATGGGATGTCAGCCAGGCGGCCACCATGCAGGGTATGTCCAGCAGGTAGCACACCGGGATGCAGATGCGTTGAACGGAGCCCTGGTGGGAGGAGATGATGGCTCCGGGGAGTTCAGAATCATCATCGACAGATAGCTGACGATAGTCAAGATTAAGAGGCGCGGCACGCCACTGAGTGCGCCACCAAGATGCGAGGACTTGTGTGTGGCAGCCATCCTTGGGGGGGAGAAGGGAGATGATCTCCCCAAGGATGTCGTCCGGGAGATCGCTGATGCGGTCCGCCGGAGATTCTACTAGTTCCTCAGGTCTAGGGGGCGTGGCCGCTTCTGGCCGCGCAACCGGGTCCAAGATCTACATCCGGCGGTGGCGCTGGCTGGAGCCTCATCTGTGTACATACCAATCTGAAAGAAAAAAATGGCAAAAACATACATGTAGGACATTCAAAATCAATTCTCAAGATCTGGAAGAAAAAAGGCACAAACATATATGTAGGACATTCAAAATCAATTCTCAAGATCTGGCCACGAATTATTAGCACACAAGCTAACCCTAGTCGGATTATTAGCAAAAATCATTTGTACAGAACAAACAATTAATCACTAACTCTATACAGATAACATTCAAACAATCAATACACTACGTGCATCTAACGGATCTTAATTACTCTGATTTCATGGACTGAGAGAACATAACCATAGGATTTGTATTCCAAAAAAAAATAGAGAGGGGGGGAGTAACCAGAGTAAACACATGATATGTTTGCCGCACAAATGGGTATATAGATGACTAACCGGTTTTCGGTCGGAGTCGCAGTCGTTGCCGGAGTTGCTGTTGACCTCCGGCTCCGACTAGGGGGGGGGGGGCACGACGGCGCCGACGAAGTCAAGGTCATGCTGCTGCCCGCGCGAGACCTCGTCGGCGGCGATGGCAACCTCTGTGCCCAGCTTCATGCATTGCGCGGGTGCTTCACCAGCCCCGGCGTCGCCACTCCCTCCGATGGTGCGCTTCAGCGGCATCCTCATACACTACAGAGTCCAAATGTTGGTGACCACTATGGACCGGGGGTGCGACCGCCTATTATGGCCGGTGGCTCGAGCGCACAATTAATACAGACCAGTGGGAGCGAGGCTTGCAGCGGTCAAAGGCTATCTCGCCTCCCGGTGAGCCTGCGCGGCGGACTTCTGCCATTCCTAACATCATTTCACACAGCTACTCGCACGCCTCCCGTCAATACGCACACCTGCACGCACGCCTCCCGGTATGCCTGCACGGCGGACTGCTCGCATGCGTCCCGTCAACTCACGCCTGCTCGCACGGCACACGGGGCGTGTGGCAGCACGTATATTTTTTGGTTTATTGATGATTCATTTTGCCGCTTTACTGCTTAACCGAAGCATGGCACGGTCTAATGCACACGGTCCGAATAAATAATCCGTATGAGATATTGGTTGCCAGTTTTTAATAATCTCCCATTTGTAAGAAGATTATATCAAAACGGGTCTCAAATTTGACGAAAAAATACAATATCACAGTCTACTGGTGTCCATATATGACAGCACGATAAGTTTCATGAATTTCAACTAAGTTTTGGATTTACTGAATTTTAAAAATCTATATTCTCAATGTTTTGAAATCTCTTGCACAGGGAAACATGCACCCAGGGACACATATGATTTTGCAATTCATTTTGGTGCACATGTAGCTCAAATTTGATTTTTGCACATTAAATCCCTAGGAAATCAATCAATGTATAAAAACGGTCGAATGATGTCTGTTTTTTTTAAATTTTAACACGACACTCCGCCTTTGGTCACATGTTCACTGCAAAAAAAGTTTGACATGCCTCAGAGTGGTTGTGGTGGTGCGGGATGTGTGTGTCTGTGTGTGTGGGGGGTGGGGGGAGGGGTTCGGCAGTACACTACGAGTCGTGAACCTCCGTGTGGGATTATTGATCATTTTGTGAGTCATATATGCCACATCAAAGTCGTGAATTGGTTATTTAAAGCATTACACAACCCTTTCATACATACATGTTCAGGCCACATGGATGCATTGGTGGTCCTCTCGGACACTCTCCCTCGTGCGGTTATCAGCGACGTGCCCATTCGTTAGCCCGCAAAGGTTTTCAGTTCCCACCGACAGCGAGAGGCATTTGACCAAAAGGTGGATTCATCTTGGCATGTGTGTGTGGATCATGGTGAGATTCCATATCAAAGTTCGAGCACGTGCATACACACCCTCCCACCGGCTTGAAGTGAGGGGGCTACGCATCATGGTGTAGTGTGTTTCCGGTTTGCGAAGCATGTGCCACGTCAAAGTTGTGCATTGGGTATTCAAACATCACATAACACACGGGCACATGCACGCGGTGGTTTTGTCTTATGACACTCACTCGCGTGTGCCTCTCTCTGTGGGCCCACGAGGTCGTCGTCGACCAGTTGAACGTACAACGAGAGAGAGGTTAATTTGACCAACAAGGATGGTTCTTTTTTGGTTTGTGCTACGTATATGCATGGTAGGAGTATGTACATGTCAAAGAGGGGGCAACATGAATACTCTATATATATATGTGTGTCATAACCTCGCTCCATGTGGGGACTTTCCGGTTCCCGAGGCAGGTGCCACATCAAAGTTGTACATTATATTGGTATTCAAACATCATGCAATACCATGCAGGCAATGGTTGCCCTATAGGAACCCACTCGCGTGTGGCGCTTCCATCCGTGGGCATGCGAGGTTGTCCTCAATCACTTTGACCCAACGAGAGAGAGGTTAATTTGACCATCAAGGAATGATTCTTTTTTGGTTTGTGCTATACAGTAGAAGTACATATATACCACGCGTCGAATGGGGGCGTACATATAGCACATACCACGCATCATGAACCTCGCGCTCTCTGTGGGGACTTTTTGGTTTCCTATATATGTGGTGCCACGTCAAATTTGTGCATTGTGTATTCAAACATCACACAAACACCTCTTTGGGCCACATGCAGCCGGTGGTACGTAGTCCTATATAGGATGATCACTCGCGTGCGACGCACGCTTCGCTTCTGTGCCGGGCCGGCGAATTCATCGTCCATCACTTTGACCCAGCGAGAGAGAGAGGTACGTTTGACGAACAAGGAGGATTAATTCTTTTAGGGCTGTGTTACTAGGTGTATAGTACGTGTCGAAGGGGGGGTGACCAGCATATATATATATATATATATATATATATATATATATATATATATATATATATAGGACTGCACTATTCTAATCCCAAGATTAGAATAGTTATTTGGATCACAGCCAGCCCTATAAGGGCCCGACAGAACCCCTCCTGAACTTCCAAACCCCCCACGGCCCGAACCCCCATGGCCCGACCAGGTGAACGACCAGGGGCCGTGATTTGCGCCTCCACCCCCATCGGGATCCCGACCCCCGCCTCGCCTCCCCTCGAGCACCGATCGACCCCCGCCTCTGTCGCGACTCGCCACCGACGACCAGATCTAGATCCTCCGTCGCCTCTACCACCGTCGCCGACCGGATCCAGCTCCGCCCCCTCCGTCGCCACCTCCTGTCCGACCGCCGGTGCGGGCGAGCGAGCGACGGTGGACGCCGGCGTGAGGGAGCCCGCGTCGCCTATAGGCGGTGAAGCCGCCGGACTTTCTGCGATGAACCACCATGGACTTCCGGAAGCCTCCTCCTCCTTCCATCCTCACCTCCCGACGGCTTGGCAGAGCTGATGACGGCCAAGGCACAAGGTACGGCGAACGGCGCGGCCAAGGGAGCATCTCAGGGGCGGCGCCTTCAAATCTAGCAACGGACGCGGCACCACAGGTAGATGAACTTCCTCCCTCTTCTTGCCTCCTCCTTCAATCTTGCCTTACCTGATCTTCTTCCTTCATGCAGATGAACTTCGTGCCCTCTGCAAGACATGGATTGCCATGGGATCCCTCTCCCAACTCGCCGACAAATTGCTCTCAAGGTGGCCTATCTACTGCTGGAAAAAGGTTGGCCGAAATTGTATCCAAGGTATAGTTGAACTTCCTGCTGTCTGTTATTTTCTTTCAGCCATGTGAAAGTTCTGGTAGTGTGTGAGCCTCAGTCCAGGCTACAAAAATTAAAAAATCTGCCTGCATTCATATGTAAAAAACCATGTGAAGTTCAACTAGTAAGTGGGCTAGAGTTCAGGTTGGTATGTATCTGGTTGTGTGCAAAAAAAGGAGAAATAAAACAAACATGTGATCACATGAAGGTCAGGTTGGTATGAAATAGTAAGTTCAACCATTCAAACTCATGAACGTCAGGTTTTTAACTGTGGACAGTATTTCCCCTTTGCAAACCAGAAGTTCAGTCTGTGGAGAGTGCTCAGTTCAGGTACAGAAAAAATCAAATAGTGTAGAATTCAGAATGTGAGGTTCATTCTGTGAAGAGTGCTCAGTTCAGGTACACAAGTATGGGCAGATGCTCAGCTCAGTTCAGAGTGTGATACCTGTCATAGGGAAAAATATGTACATGAACAACACTTTTATATGAGAAGTTCAGGATGTGAATAATGCTCAGTTCAGTTACACCAGTATAGGCAGATGTGACTTGTGTGCTAACAAATTCTTTTTTTATGCCAGCAGGATGAGAGACATAGAAAGAAGCTTAGAAGTTCCCAGCAGCAAGTACACAACCCTAAGCCTGTACGCATTGTGCCGCCCCCTCAATGGGTCACACCTCAAACGCACCAATAGCATTCCCAATCTGCTCCACACCAAAATTAGGTGACACCCGAAACACATGCAGACTTCCAAGATGCTGGGTCACAGCCCTATCCGCACCACTTTGCGCCTCCACCTAATTGGGTGACGCCGGCAATCCCCCGCGGATTCTTTGTATCCACCAGCAAACTTCCAAGCACACCGATGGAGGAGGGTGTTAGCTCAAGTCCTGCGTGTAACTCTGGAGGTTATCCTTCGTGGAACTCTGGAGGTTATCCTGGTGTGGCTCGTCAATGTGAAAAGGCAGCAACTAAACGGGATCCCAGGACAAATCCAACAGGAACACACACACGGAGGAGAGTGCTCTGCACACTACCGCCGTTGGATGCTGCTGCTGCTACAACTCAGGATCGTACGGGGCATGAGGTAGATGGATTGCTTCACAGAACAAAAGAGCAAACTAAAACCAGGATCGCCATACCTCAACAACCACCACAAGCAAAAAGGACGCAAACAAGAGAGAGGCCATCTTCAGCCCTCCTTCCTCCTCGTGATCCACTCCTGCATCCTGCTATGATAACTCCGCCATGCCCCATCCCAGAGGGCCAGCAGCAGACTCCGGTGGAGTTGCGATCATACACGCACGTAAGTGAACAAAATTTAAGTACTTATATATGCATCTTGTATGATCTGCAATTTTTCTGCTCCCTCCAGGATAACAAGTTTATAAACTGCATTTTAACGTACCATTTGGATTATTTTTTCTTTTTCTGCAGATGCCGGATCTCCCGGATTATCTAATACCAAGACTAAAGATGCCATTTCAGAATGTAGAGAAAGCCAGGGAATTTTACAACAGATACATTAGACACGCTGGTTTTCGAATCAGGAAGATGGGAGGGAATGACAATCACAAGTATTTTGTTTGTGCGTTCCAAGGGAAACACACAACTTTTGTTTCAGAGGCTGACAGGAAGCGAAACAAAACATCGCAGAGGACAGGCTGTAATGCAAGAATGAGGGTGAAGGTGCAGGAGGATAACACATGTGTGGTAGTGGACATTGAGTACAATCATAATCACCACCTCATGCAAACTGATGACATGCTGGTATTCTTGCACTCACACAAGAATTATGACCCCACTATTTTGGAGTACGTAAAGCTCTTGCAGTACCATGATGTCAAACATACAACAATCATGTCCATGCTACCCGAAAATGAAGATGGAAGCTACTTCCTAAGCATGACCGGACGAGACCTACTAAACCAGTAAGTATTGAAAAATGCACATACTGCAATGTACATAGCATCCTAAGTCACCACCCTTTGCTAGCAAAAATAACAAATGCATGTTTGCATATAATTTGCAGGAAAGCCATGAATGCAAGGAAAGATGATTTGGATGATGTATTGAAACTTGTATCTTTCTTTAAAGACATGAAGGCAATTAATGATGAGTTTTTCTATGACATACAAGTAGACAGCGACAAATCAATTAAAAACATTTTCTGGTCCAATGCAAGCTGCCGAGGAGCATATCAAGACTTTGGCGATTGCGTAACATTCGACACAACTTACAAGACTAATAGATTTCATATGCCTCTGGGAGTGTTTGTTGGAACAAACCACCATTTGCAGTCAACGATATTTGCTGTTGCCCTGATCAGAGACGAAGATGCAAAGTCATTCAATTGGCTGTTCGATACATTTGTACAGTGCATGAACAACAAACACCCAACTTGCATTCTAACAGGTAAGTTCAAAAAAACTCTACAAGTTTCATCATCTTTTGAGTCTCTGGGTCTATATTGGGTATACTGGTTTTAACTAGAAATAATGTAAACCAAGCAGTTCAACCACTGTTAGCACAGAAGTCCAACAACAGTACAAGAAGCAAAATTATATGTCACATGTTTAGAAAAATATAGTTTTGGTTGTGAAGTTCAAATACAACAATCATAGAAGTTCAAGAACACTGCTGTAAGAAAAAATATATGAAACATGTTCAGAAAAATATAGTTATGTATGTGAAGTTCAATCACTGGTACCACAGAAGTTCAACAACACTGCTGTAAGAAAATTTTGTGTGACATTACTAGGTAGTCCTACTGCTGCCTGTGAAGTTCAAGTACTTGTACCACATAAGTTCACCATCAGTGCAAGAAGCAAGTTTCATTTTTTTTAATTCATGCAGACCAGTGCCCGTCAATGGCGAAAGCTATACCACAATCATTCCCAAATACCGTCCACAAGCTATGCCGTTGGCACATCCTGAAGAAGTTCAAGGAATACCTCGCGTTGTTGTACGAAAAGTATAAAACATTCAAAGAGGAGTTCACAGCTATCTTAAACTGGCCGCTAATGCCAACGGAGTTTGAAGCTGCCTGGGCTACACTCGTGCAGAAGTACAACCTGCAGAATGACCAGATGATGATGCAGCTGTGGAGTGATAGGAAACTGTGGATATCAGCATATTACAAGAACATTTTCTGTGCTAGAATGACTTCTACACAACGAAGCGAGAGCATGAATCACGTGCTCAAGAGAGGGTTTGTCAAGGGGACCCAGAACCTACACAAGTTTGCTAGGCGGGTAAATGCTTGCATACAAACTCGGATGCAGAAGGAGAACGAGCAAACAATGACCAGCATGGTATTAAGACAAAAAAAAACACCCCCATATTGTGACTTCCTTGAACATGTGCACTTGGTATTTAAAAATGAAACCCATGACTCTGCTCGACTAATATCTTATTTTTTGACATGTGCAGAGCAATCCTGTGACAAAAACAACTTACGGCTACGAGAAAGACAAGGCTATCAAGTACACGAGAGCCGTGTACAGCGAGATGAGAACTAGGATGAGAAAAGCCACACTATTTCGCGCAAAGCCTACAGCAGAGCCCACTAAGTACCTTGTGTACTACCACAACAAGGCTGGCCATGATGATGAAGAAAGATTTGCCTGGTCAAAGCATGAATTCCAGGTTGTAGCTGACCCAGAGAATGAAATATATGAGTGCGAATGCAAGCTTTGGACACACACAGGTGAGCGGAAAAACAAACTCATTAAATAGCTAAACTAGTAGTATCGTATCAATATATGAAACTCATTGCTGGCTCACAAACTATGTATTCTGCATTCATCACAAAATGCAGGTCTGTTCTGCCTTCACATAATGAACATACTCGACTACCTGAAGCCTGACAAATTTCCAGACAAGTATATCCTCAAACGGTACACAGAGACCGCAAAATCACAACCAACATTTGATACAAGGGACTACAACACAATTGCATCGGATGGCAGCTCAAGACTATCCAAGCAAGACATCCTGCTGCAGCTAAATTTGACGGTTAACAAGAAAGCGATGAGATGTGAGCAGCAATATGACAGAGCCTTCTATGTTCTCAAGAGGCTCGTGGAAGAGCTTGATGCAATACATTCAGCAAATCAAGCGGATGCTGGCGAAAGGATGGTTGAAGAGGATGCTAAAATTGAAGATGACCTTCATTATTATGAAGCTGAAATGCTCCAGACCACTGCTCAAGCCAACCGATGCAAGCAGGATGTTGACCAATTAATGCAGCAGCAGCAGCAGAAAGAGACAATAAAACTACCGTTGTACTCTGAAACAAAGGGTAGGAAGAAACTTTCTGCAGCAAAGAAAAGAGACCAGAGAGCTCAAATAAAGGCACCATCTGCAGATAGAGTCGTCGTGCTGGATGAGAATGGAATGCCACTTGGACACAGGCAATGTAGTGTGTGCAAAAACATTGCAGGACACAACAAACTCACTTGTCCAATACTCTTAGAAAGAAACAATGCCGAGGAGGTCAAGCAACCCAAAGTTCAAAAACAGCAGCCCAAAGTTCTAAAACAAAACAAGGGACCACACCCAGACAAAGCTAGCAGTAGGCTTTGCAGCATATGCAAGGAATATGCTCCACAGAATGCACAAACATGTCCGAAGCGCGCAGAAGCTGAAAAGACAAGCCAAAAGCCAGAAAAGAAACAGAAAGCAAAACCTAGAGCCAGCAACAAGAAAGTGGTGGAAGATGAAGAGGAGGATGAGGAAGACGAAGACGAAGACATCATCGAAGAAGAAGAGGAAGACGAACAGGAAGATGAAGAGAAAGATGAAGAGGAAGAGGTACATCTCAAACAAAAACCACTACAAGCAAAGCCTAGGAGGAGCGCAAGGCTGAAGAACAATTAGACTAGGTCGATTAAACAAAAGCAAACTTATGTCATGTCAGTGTACAGAATGTTATTCCACTGTTGAACAATATTTTAGGAGAAGCTTACTTGAACTTCTATTGTAGAAGTTTCAAAGAAATTATACACTAGAAGTTTAGGTAAGCTTACTGTAGAAGTTCTGGTATATTATGGGAGGAGGTGCTGGTGATGTATTCCATAAAAGAGCAAGCAGGAATAAAAATGAACATAAACTATGAAGTTAAGGTAAGCTTACTGTAGAAGTTCTGGTATATTATGAGAGGAGGTGCTGGTGATGTATTCCATAAAAGAGCAAGCAGGAATAAAAATGAATGTAAACTATGAAGTTCACGTATGCTTACAGAAGAAGTTCTGGTATATTATGAGATGTAGGAAAAATATGCTTGACAAATAAGTACTGCCGTATAAACTAAGCTATTAAGCCTAAGACGACGCATACAGATATGAAGTTTTGTTTGGATACCTGGAGAAGTTCACGTAGAATGCCGACAAAGATAAAGAAACGTAAAGGAGTGTATGAGAATATTTTTACACGAAGTTCTAGTTGAAAACTATTCGCAGTTAAAAAATCACAAAAAAGCACATATAGATTCTATGCAAAAGGCTACATCTTGATTGAGTTGAAAAACAATAATACATTATACAACACAAAAATTCTCTCCATTTAAAACTAGCAGCCCAGCCAGATCTCAAGCAGAAGTTCAAGTTCATATGTTGGGGCCAAAATTAAACAACACTGGATCTGTGGACAAAAAACACTGTCCACAAAAAACCAGCAGTTCAGCCAGAACCCAGGCAGAAGTTCATGTACAGATGTTGCAGAAAAACAAACAACACTGGAATACTGAAAATGATGCAATACATTGAAATTCACAAGCCAATCATTCTTCATTCCAGATACATTTGTCCTCAATAACATTAATAACAGTGCTGCAGCTATAGATATACAAATTACTAAACCATTCTTACAACCAAATCTTTACGAAATCGTTCCAATCATTATCAAACCAATTCTTTACGAAATCAAATTTACACTAAAACCAATGTTTCTACACGTAGAATTCACGGGCCCAAGGACTGGATCTCGGCAGGAAGCTCTCCACGCACAATTTCATTCTTCTCGTTGAAGACTAGAGTGTGCATGAACTCGGCCTTGCAGTCATCTACAGCAGCCTGCAAACAAAAAGAATGAACAATAAAAAAATAGCAAAAGATAACTAAAACCATAGCAGGAGCGTGTCGGCAAAAACACACAAAATAAATGAAAGGATGATGTGACAAGAACAAGGACAAAACATACTTCCACATCACCAAAATCTTCAACAAGCTCATCGCCATCATATGTAGAGAAGAGCTTCATGGCAAAGAAACCACAATCACTATTCACTTGCTTTGGGACATCAATAAAAGTCGGCCTCTTTGCAATAGTCACCCAGTTTGGCTGCTTGCTCGCTTTGTACGCAGCCTTGCCGTACATCTCCTCCAGCAACCCAACGAATCTCTTGATCTGCCAGAAATGACAAATACGATAAAATCAAAAACATCTTAACCAAAATAGCTAAGTTCAGGTACAAAAAGCGACACTTGCATAAAATCCAACTAAACAACTACCAGAAGTTCAACTGTCAAATGACAGTCAGTTCAAGCACACAACTTCTAAAGCAGTATTACCAAACATTCGAATATGACGTGAGGTTCAGGCTAAGAGACACTCACGATATTTTGGCAGTCTCCGTGGAAACTTGTTCATGAAAGTCCCTTATTAGAGTAAGGAAGTGAATCAAGGATGTCAATGCTCCCACGATATCTATTCAGCACACACTGTAGTGCGCCATTTTGTCAATTGGCTTGAAAAGTATCAAAAAAACCTGCCAAGATTGAAAAAATAGTGAACACAAACTATATACCATAAGCAACGAACAGCCGAGATGAACAAAAACTTCTTGACAAACTCAGCAAAAGGATGTACATAAAATAAAAAAAGCAAGAGTTATGAAAACCTATCCAGCTTTGCGTTAAGAAGGTCTTCTTCCTTACGAACAAACATTGGGAGGAGTGCAGCCGATTTTTTTGCATCGAATTTTGGAACTGATGCACCGAAAAAATCATACTCCAGGCAGTACTGCATTCACAAACAGACCATAAACAAAAAGATTGAGAACAGGAAATAATCACGACAAATTAAAACACCTCCCAATGCCACTTCACCAAAACTAGCGCAAAAAAGGGAGATAGGGTTACAAGAACAAAAACCTGTATGAAGTAGGGACTCAGAACAACCCTGTCAGCAGAAGAGAAGATCTCAGACGTCTCTGGCTTATCCTTCCACAAGTTTATGAGAAAGTCCATTATGTCTCCTTCCATCTATTGCCCTTCACCAAAAAGAGTATAAAGGACACGTCCTGTGAGGTCAATCACATTCCCAGGGATGGTAAACATGCAGTAGCTTGTCCTGGATATTTAAAGGATGGGGAAAATATTAGAAGCGCAACTCCAATACAAGAAGAATGAATAGAAGTTCAGATACTATAACATCAGAAGTTCACAAAAAAAAGCATGTCTGGTAGCAAAAACATAAGAATACTCACTCAGAATACTTCTCCAGGCCATCTTCACTAAGCACAAACTGTTTCAACCTCCGGGCCTCAGATAGATGAGGGTAACTGTATTTCTTTAGGGCAGCGACAGCAGAACGCCACTTCATAGGCAATCTTGCTGCTCTCTTCGAGGAAGTTATGTTGCCAGACTCAACTGCCAGATTCCTCCTGGTGATGACAACATTCTTTCCACCTCTCCCAACATCAGTAGCAGCAGTAGATTTACCCTTCTTCGGGTAAGCAATCTTCTCAAAATCATCATCCGATGAAATCACCTCTGCTTCAACTGCACCAACCTTCCTTGAGCAAGGGGTATTCGGAGCAGCACCAATACCGATAGGCTGCTTCCCCAACTTCGAAGGAATAAGGATTCGAGAGCTATCATCTTCTCTCGGAGTTGTACTCATCGATTCCTCCCTAGGCTGGTATTCCTGTGACCCGAGGAATGAGTAGTGGTAATCGGTCAAGTCCAACGGCTCCACTGTCAAAAAAAGGAAAAAAAAGATAATTAAATATAACTGAAGTTCAGGTACAACACAATGTACAGTCCAACAAATATAGATGACATGATTACTACTCAAGTTGACCTAAAAATGTGTTGCATTTAAAAACTAATGAAGTTCAGGCACAACCCAAGGCACAGTTCAAGATAAACTGATGAAATGGAAAACATTCAACTACAGCTAACAAAAGCATAAAAAGGTATCATCTCTGAAGTTCAAGTAGAATAAATGTTGTTGTCCAAGTAAGCAATGTCAGGAAAAAAAATACTAAAACAAAATACACAAGCAAATAAAAGACAATGAAGTTCATGTAGAAATAAAAGCTGTAGTCCAAGTTTCAAGACTTACATGAATAGTAGCCAAACAGACCATGGAAGTCTGTTTCAAACAAGTTAGAAGAAGCAATTGAGTACAACCATGTCTTCCTGATATCCAAGATATTATCATGGGAATAGTTTGCAAGAACCCCTTCAAGAAACGAATTAACATTCATAAGCATGAAGAATCCGCAGTCGATGCTGTCATCAAACAAAGAGAACAGTATTAACAAAAGAAAGCCAAAGAATAAAAGACGTTGCAGCTTACGTACAACTACAACTAAACAGAAAGTGATAGAGAGAAAGTGGAACTCATACTTGTTAGTCTGCTGGGGGACATCAATCCAATCCAAAGGAAAATGGTTAATAGAAAGTGGACTGAAGGGTGTATCCCTGTCATTGTTGGCATCGTTCCAAAGCTTCTTGATGTTATCAGTCATCCGCCAAAACAGGCGTACCGCACAGTCATCATTTGGTCCATAGTAGGAGTCGAGAAGCTGGAACCTTGAATTCTTCAGGTCAAGAAATATGAAAACCCAATGACCAACACCACCCAAGTGAGCAGGAATTTCAGGTGGGTCAAAAGTGGGGAAAACAACCTGACGTAAGATAAACACACAAATCATTAAAATTGAAATTAATATCAACAGCACAAGAAAATAAAACAATATAAACAGAGTGGATCATAGTAGAAACAAATACAGAGACAAGGAACAAAATATTGCTTATAGAATCATGCGCATCCATGCTATCTGGACCAGTCGCTAAGAAGTACTTCCTCACACGGGAATCAAACTGCCCTCTGAAAATCTTGTCCTAATATAATGCAGATAACAGCAACATATGAAATACAATGAGACCAACAAGTTTTAACTAATATGGTAAAGAACAAAACAGAAAAGAAATTACTATAGGGTTGACTTACACAAACCCAATACGGCAGGATGAGTTTGTCTGATCCCTGGTATTTGGCACGTAGACAATACAGTGCAACCTCAGCTACATTGGACCGAAGCATTCCGCGAGGAGAAAAAGACATTGCGACATCTTCAACAGTAGCTTCACACTCATTGTTTTGGAACATAATCTTTGATCTAAAACAAGTAATAGAAAGTAAAGAAGTTCAGCATCAGAAACTCAAGAAGTTCATCACATAGAGAAGCATAGAACTTCAGCTACATAACAACAGGCAGTACAAAAAGTTAGATGTTCAGCACCAGAAAGTAAAGAAGTTCAGCAATAGAAAGTAAAGAAGTTCAGGTATAAAACCACATGCAGTTAATAAGTTAGATGGATATAAATTCTGACCAGCTGCACTCACCTCTTAGAACAATCATTCTTAAGCCTAGTTACACTGAAATAAAAATCATCAAAACAGCAAGTTCACTATCTGCTCTGCAAAAGAATAGAAATTAAGAGCAACATACAAACACATAGATCACGACAAGAGCAACAAACAAACACAAGCACATCTTAGCTGCTACACCAAAAGATAAAACCACAGGATTATAAACATCAAAACCCATGCATTACAAACCTTCCCCCACATAAAAACAGCTCCACTTCACTTTATTTACAAACCACACGACAAAGCACAAACCAGAAGTTTAACTTGCACCACACATACAGTACATAGGGATATCAAAGACTAAAACCAACAACAAAAGGGATGGGGATGGGGAAAGAAGAGAAAAGCATGCTCCTCACTTTATGGATTCTTGCCTAGACCAGTTGCAGCACTGGAAAGATCATTCTCCTTTCCCAAGCTATCGCTTTCAGTCTCTTCATCATCATCTCCAGTAGACATTGCAGTGTCGTCGGCAAGCACACCAGTAGCAGCTGCAACAGCTGGAGAATCTGAAACAACAAAAACTGTTGGTTGTGCTGCAGTAGGAAGAGCTGGAGAACCAGCATCAACAGCAATTGATGGCTCTGCTGCAGGAGACTTCTCCAGGCCTGCAGGAGCACTACCAGTCTCAACAGCAGCCTCGATGGGATCTTTCTCTGAAATAATATCTCTAGCTGTCTTTCCCTGCTCAGCATCAGAAACCCCAGCGCCGATGGACGACCGAGGATCAGTTGGGTCCAGCCCATCGGAGCAGCCAGTGCCTGATACAGCCTTGTTTGCAACCTTCTTTGAAGGAACACTAGCATCGTCATTCTGTAGCAAGAACAAAAAGTCATTAAAAATGGGCACATAGTGAAAAAATGTACAAGAAATAGAATAAAAATGAAACAAATGGACAAGAAAAATGATACTTTAGGATCACTGCCATGAACCTCATCAACAAATAAATCACTTGCGGGAGCAGATTCATGCACAGGGATAGATGCACTTTCAGGTAAAACATCCTCATCAACCCTAGCACCATCATCAACAGCCTACAAAAAATCATATAGAACACAATTACTAATCAGGAGAAGTTCACATTACATAATTAAAGAAGGTCAGCTATGACCACTGACACATGGAGGAAGTCCAAAGTCAGTAAACATAGAAGGTCAGATATCAAACTACTATCATACAAAGGGAACAAAGGGCCAGTTATGGAAAGCTTAGAAGTTCAGATACTATAGTCCTGGAAGTTCAGATACTGTAAACAGAGAAGGTCACCTACGAAACACTAATACTCAAAGAAGAAGTTCAGAACACATGAAATCAAGAAGGGTCACCTATGACAAAAAACAGTAATAACTGAAAGCTAACAATGAACATTAATGCAAAGAACTATCAAAGCCAACATAAATAAACCTCTTCAGTATGCTCCTCGTGGCCTCCTTCACGACCCAAACGAACAGAATCTTGCCTCTGAATCTGTCTCACAACAACACTAGCCTCATCTTCAAAAGGCTTGCAACAAGCATCCTGCATTTCCTTGAACAGCCCAAAGCTAGTCCGGAGGTGGGAAGTGCTCTGATGAAGCTCAGCAAGAAATCTAGCTTCAATTGACAAAACCTCCTTCGAAGACTCAGCATCAAAACCATGGCCGGGAGGAAGAATCCCATCAACGCGATTAAGATGCTCAACAGTTGTCGGAACACGGGCCATCTCCCCACAAACAGTTTCCAGAAGACCATCAATCCTAGCAAGGGAAAGATTGGCAGCATCAAACAAACCCTCAGAAGATACACCACCAGCAGCACTCACACGGGCAGAAGAACCTCCTGGATCTACAGGGGGAGCACCAGTATTGACATCCCGGGAGAATTCAAATCTTGGGGAAGTTCCACTCCCTAGGCCGGTGTCACAAGGCATAGTAAGAACAGGATGTTTGATAAGCCTAAAGAACACAACCTCAACCTATGTCTTCCACTGCATACAAAACAAAAAGTCAACGCGTCAAAAAACAAATGAAGGAACATGGAACAAATATTGAAGACAGTATCAGAAGTTCAAGTTAAACTACACAGGAAAGAATGATGCATAGAAACACTTACAGGCAGTTTCCCAAACACCCAGTTGGCTGGGTCATCATCACCCTTCTTAACCAAGTCAGCACCAGCAAGCTCAAAAAGCTTGGCCTGATCCACAAAATTGATGCAAGGAGTTCTTAAGTCAGGATTAGGCGTCTTGCCAATGATAAGGCAGTCCAGATACATAAGAAGCGGCGTGATGCCATAGCCTGTGACAGCTTTTCCTCTGCTGGTCACTTGCTGATACCTAGTAACAGCCCTTCGAAGATCATCAACAACCAACTGGCAATAGTCCATATTTGCCATATCTTCAAAGACAAGATTCTCAGCCATTGTTGCCTCCCTGGACACTCGTGTAGACGTACCAGGAATAATAACCTTCATGAAAAGAATCATGTAAAACACCTGCAGAGCTAGATCATCCTTCGTCTCATCCTTCACAAGTTCCCCGAGGATCTTCCGCAGATCCTTTGTCTTGATGTCATCACTCCTCTTGTAGCCAAGTTTGGCCTTCAACCTCATAACAGCATCATCAAACCCATCCTCCGAGGGCCTAGGAGGGGTACGATCACCTTGAGGGAATCCAAAAAGATGGTGAACAGCATCACTTGTAATACGCAAAACCTTGTTCGCCTCACCCATGTCCAGAATCATAGTTGAAGGGTCAATCCTGGTGTAGATGTGGCCCATCAAAGGACGAGAAATGTTGGAATCAACCTTCAAGTCAAACACACAACCAAAACCAGCCTTGATAACCCTCTCCTTGTGCCTAACTTGTAGCAATTGTGCGCACGACTTGACCTCTTTCAGTGAGCAGCGAACCGTCTTGTTAAAACGTTTCGCATCATCTCCTCCTTCATCACCTTCTTTGACTGCTTTGCCTCCTCTCTTACTCATCTCTTTAGGCCGCGCCACAAGCTGATACTGCAAAAAATGCAATGTCAGGGAAAAAAGGCAGAACAATGAGATAAACAAACTAAACCAAAAGTTCACTAATGCTGAATTGTAAAAACTACATAAGCAAATAGAGCATGGACCAAAAAAATGTATATAGCAGAAGTTCAACCATTAAAAACAAGAAGAACAGCTGCTTTCTAAATGTTAGCAATGTACATTTCAGAAGTTCAACTATGTCTACATAGGCAGTACAACCATAGAAGTTAAGATGCTTTCTAAATGTTAGAAATTTGCAGAGCAGAAGTTCAAATGTACACCAAGGCATTAAAACCATGTATACCAAGAAGTTCAGCTAATTTCTTCATACATATATCCAGAAGATCAGCAATGTACACAAAGGCAGTAATACCATATAAACCAAGCAGTTCAGCTAATTTCTTCATGTCTATATATAGCAGAAGGTCAGCTATGTTCACCAAGGCAGTACTACATACACAAATATAACAACAAATCTACAAAATGTTCTAAAAAACAGTAATATTGAGAGATTCATACCTGATCAGCAGCAGCAGCATCATCATCGTCATCCTCCTCATCAGCGTTGAAATCAGCATCACCCTGGTCGTCTGGATTGACACGAGAACGCTTCTCACAACCCTTGTTAACCTTTGTCGGTGCAACCTTGCACTTAATGCCGCATTTCTTGCCCTTACCAGATGCACCAGCACCAAGCGGAGAAGGTGTAGGCGCCGCAGTGGCAAGCACACGAGGACTACGACGTGGCGTACCACCGCGGGCTTGGCCTTCCACTTCAGGAAGTTCACCCACACTTGGTCTTGCAGCCTTTGAAACACGTGGGCTCCTCCGAGGAGTAACTTCACCAACTAAATGCTTCCTCGTCGCGGTCTTCTTGAATCTCTTCTTCACAGGGGAAACCATGCCACCAGTGGCACACGACACGTCTTCTTCAGCAACAGAGCCATGCCCAACTATGAGCTCAGCAACATCACCAGATTTAGGAACATCAGAACCTTTCTGAAGGCGAGCCGCCATCTTCTTGTCAAAGTCTTCTTGCTTCTTCCTCTTGCGTTGATCCTCTAGAAGAAGCTGAAGGGGCACATCCTCATCTTGCGTGACAGGTTCAGTTCCATCAACAGACTGGGACTGTGTCTCTGACATCTGAAGAGAGCACAAAGGCTCCGGAATGGAATCACAACCTTCAACTGATGGAGCCCCCGGCTCGGCCGTAGCAGTGTTTTCTGGCACACCCAAGTCAGATAGTACATTGTTGATGGTGTTCACAGCTTCCTCCTCTATGGATACATCTGCAAGAACACAAAAAACATAACAAAAAGGAAAATAGTCAGGAACAAATACAAAAACACACGACAAGAACAAGTTCAAAAACATGGCTCGAGAATTTAAAAAAAGAAAGAAAAGGAGTTGCATATACTAGGTGAAGCAAGAGCTGCAGAAGCAAGATCCTCAAGGCTTAAATTTTTCTCAAGGCTTGAAGCAACCTCAGCAATTACAGTCAAAGGAATAATAGGTGGTTTAGCCGCATCAGATCTTGGAGCATCAGTATTAACTTCTGAAGCTCCATCTTGATCACAGGCATTTTTTCAGAACTATTAAATTCATCACCAACTACAAAAATGGAAGTAAAAAAGACAGCTGAGTTCTAATCCACAAACCTACACCAAAGGAAGTACTACTTATACATGAATGGCCAATCTCCAAAAGTTCAACAATACCTAACAAAGCAGTAAAACAATGCACAATCTACAATCTACATACTAAAGATAAAACAATCTACACCAGAGGGAGTACTACATATAGATGAATGTCCAGAAGTTCAACAATACATAACAAAGCAGTAAAACAATGCGCAAACAGAAGTTCAACCAAATTTCATTATAAACAAAAATAATTAAAACCAGAAGTTCAACTATGTGACCCAAGGAAGTAGTACATAAAAAAGAAGAAGCATGAGCAGAAATACTATTTCACAGCCAAACTACTCATCAATACCATGAAAATGATCACAAAAATACAAAGATGTACACTATAAATATGAAACATTCACTACCGGAATCAGGATCTTTGCCGTCAGCCAGCTCTTTGTCGTCTGCTAGCTGACGGCAAAGAAGGTCTTTGCCATCAGCTTACAGAAAGCCGACGGCAAAGAAAGAGCGGACAGCAAAGAGGGTGTTTGCCGTCAGCCAGCTCTTTGCCATCTGCTAGCTGACGGCATAGAAGCTTTGCTGTCTGCTAGCAGACGGCAAAGAGGGTGGGTGGCCCACTAACGAGAATGACCTAACGGCCACTTTCTTTGCCGTCTGCTAGTGGACGGCAAAGCTTCTTTGCCGTCTGCCAGCAGACAGCAAAGAAAGTGGCGTTTTAACGGCCGTTTCCCCCCGGCCCCACCCCACTAGCTAGGCTCTTTGCCGTCTGCTAGCAGACAGCAAAGAGCTGTGACCTAATGTCAGGACCGGTTTTCCAATAAAACATTTATTGAAAAATCGCCCCTTTCGTCAGACCAGTATAGAAAAATCTTACTGGTAGACAAATCCTTGATACAGAAATCCAGAAGTACTAAATATATTACAGGGTTGAGCTGAGGCTGCTCAACCATTTATTACAAGCACACCAATATTTCACATAAAGGCGGATATGACACAAAGGGTATGGTGGCATAACTATTGACTCGCAATAAAAGTGGTGGTGGATATGTCACAGAGAAGTGGGTGACATGACTCCAAAATCTTACAACTCATCAAGCGCCGGAGTGAGGCTCGATGATTTTATTAAGGTAGCGGAAGCGTATATAATACAAGTGACCAACTCCAGGATCGCAAGGGACTGACTGGGACTCCTCTAGGCGTCGGACTCACTATCGTACACTTCATCCATAAGATCGCCTTCGTCAACATCTGGCCAAATCAACAAGCCAGGTGAGTACTTTGAATGTACTCGCAAGATAGTTTGGACATAAGATATAACAAATGCAAACATGATGCACATGAGCAGATTAGTAATGCACACTCAGGTAATAATTTTGCACCGCAAAATAAATAAAAAGGAAGTCAGGCGGTAGTCCTCCCGAAATCCCAATAAAATAGCTGAAGACCGATCGGGTGTCTGAAGCGACGCCTCGAAAGGTAAAAATAAAATTAACATGCCGCAGTCGGGCGTCAGGGCGACACCACATAAAGGGCTTATACTGAAAGTAAATGACAGTACGTACCACAGTCGGACGTCTAAGCAACATCTCGAAAAGGGCTTATAATGAAAGTAAATAACAAGGATGCCACAGTCGGACGTCTGAGCGACATCACATAAAGGGCTTATATCCAAAAGTAAATAACAAGAATGCCACAGTCGGACGTCTGAGCGACATCACATAAAGGGCTTATATCCAAAAGTAAATAACAAGAATGCCACAGTCGGACGTCTGAGCGACATCTCATAAAGGGCTTATATCAAAAGTAAATAATAAGAATGCCACAGTCGGACGTCTGAGCGACATCTCATAAAGGGCTTATATCAAAAGTAAATAATAAGAATGCTACAGTCGGACGTCTGAGCGACATCTCATAAAGGGCTTATAATTCATCATTCGAATTCGAGTAGTCCGTGGAGGTAGCACCATCCTACAGAATACTCGGTACATAATCATAAACAGGTTAGTCCATCCACAGGAATAACATTCAGCCGGGTTTACCACTGTCAGTTAACAAGTTGTTCTTCAGAGACTGTTACTGGGACTGACACTGAGACTGACACTGATAGGTCAACCAACCTCCTTGACTGAGGACTTGGTTACTCGCATGGTTTTGACTCTGCAGAGTTTGTACTCTTACCCACAGCCAACGGATTTCAATAGTCACAAAGGACTAGTTCCGTTTACGGTATTTTAGAAGAAACACATCTAACCAGTACACACCCATTTCACTTTCTGCTGCCAAGAATCACCCTAGACAACGTTCAAGAAAAACTCTAAGACGGGGAGGCCAACACCTCGAATAGCATGGGATCAAATTTATATCGCGCGCTCTAAGGGGTGCCCCCCTCTCGGTCCCAACCGGAAACACCCATGCCCCCTGACCGGATGACGGGCTTTAATCCAGGGCCATGGAACCCTCATTCCGGCCCCTCTATTTGGTGTGTACCTAGAAAGAGGTTTGCAACTTACTAAACCGCATTCTTTGCAGAAAACATGTGGTAGCACGAAAAGGGGACGAACGGGAACAAGACTCGATCCACGTCAACACTGGAGTTAAACAGTTGATATAGAACTGGCATGCTTCAACAATACAAGCTTGCAACCTATCATGCCACCACATGATCAGGTTGTCTCACCATCTTATGAACACATCAAGTTTTGAAGCTCACTTGCAGCTTGCTTTGCATGGAATATAACATTCAACAAATGCTTATATAAACATGCCATGAGAAAACCACTCAAGCAAACATGAAAAACACTCATCATATCAAAGGTTCAAACATGCTTGCCTGGTTCGGAGTAGTCGGAGTCTAGCTCGGCAAGGCTGGCGGCACCGTCACCTCCTTCGGTATCTACGTTATAAAGAAAAATCAGGTACTAACGTAAATACCGTGCATGCATAAAAATTGTTCCAAATATTTTTAAAATAATTATGATAAAAAACTAGACAGAAAAATAAAGATGACAGAAAAAGAATCAACTCAAAATCATCTTTTGTTTAAAAGTTATTGAGGTTTTAGTCCAGGGACTAATCTGTTATAAATAGAAAATTATCCAGGGGCTATTTTAAAAGAAACAGAAAACGCTTCGGTTGGAATACGCCTTCCAGAGAAGAAAATGCACCCGACCCGAAGGCGCCAACAGAAAACGATTTCGAAGAAGAAGAGGAGAGGCTGGCGAGGGGGTCCCTCATGTCAGGTTTGAAAATCCCACCGGCGGCAGAGGCGAACGATGATCCCCGGCGGCGATCGATGGCGAACCAGAGGAGGGTAAGGGTATGGTTGCACTCACGGGTCAGTTCCGCGTCGATGGGTGGTGGAAGTAGGCGTCGGGGAGCACCACGTCGACGACGGCTTCCACTCCGGCGGACGGCGGTTCGGGCGAGCTCGGATTCGTCTGAGGAGAGCTGCCAACACCGAATTGAAGCTCGGGTTAGAAGAGGTGGTGGACTAGGAGGTTGCTGGCAAAGTTTGGGAAGCGGGGGTGCACTCACCAGAGAGGATTTTGCCGGAGCTCGAAGCGGATCGGGGCGGCCGGAGCTGGGGAAGAAGACCCTCCCGAAGCCCTCTGATGAGTGGGGCGTGGTTCTGAGGAGAGGTGGAGAGGTGCTGGGTCGATGGGTGGTTCGGAGCCTCTATTTATAGCCGGCCCGAGGCGGTTGCCGAAAACGGGATAACTCCGGCGAGCGATTACAGCGAGGCAGGGGCTGGATGGAAGGATTAGGCGACTGGGTGTCTTCGGATTGGTCCACTGGCACCATTCAAAGGTTAAACCTGGTTGGATTTGGCCTGCTCCCGTGGTCTCGGCGGGACGGAGCTCACGGGCTCGTCGGCGGCAGAGAGCGCGCTCTGCGCTTCTCAGGCCACGGCGACGGTTCTGCAGCGTGCTCAGAGCAGGAGGTGAACACGCGTAGGCCACCAGTGGCTCGGGCGGTGTGGAGGACGGTGTTCTACAACGCTGGCTTCTGCCAGCCGCCACAGGAGGTTCTGCCACGGTGGAAGGCGCCGGCGTTGACGCGACAAGTCGCCACCGACGCTCGCAACCGGCCAAGCAACCGTGCGGCGCACTGGATAAGAAGGGGGAACAGGGAGCAAGGCACCAACGCGTGCACTGGCGAGATCGACGACGAGCTCTGTCGAAAAATGACACTGAACCCTCTGAACTTTCTGAATTTGACAGGAATAGTGCACGCCAGCTGTTCGATGAAATGTTTGACGCACGTGGAAATTTTTTCTTGAGCTAAAACTTGGAGGGGTGGTCTCTTGGTGCATCCAGAGACTACCTAAATTTTCTCAGAATTATTGGAAAAGGAAAAGAATGAATTTCACCAAAAATGGCAAATCTGGTCCAAACTTGCAGCAAGCAAATTTTGAAAAATTTGAACTGTGGACCAGTAGCTCTTGATGGATCTAGGTTGAGAGTACTAAGGACTAGCCAGAGGAATTTATTTGGGACCAAAGCTCAAAGCAATCAGATACTTCCTTTGTAAACTTGAGGGGTCCAAAATAAATTACAGAAAAAGGTTTGAGGATAAAATCAATAGAAACAAAATCTAAAAGAGGTTGAAACTTGCTGGAATTGGATGCTTGGCTTGACCCAAAGTAGGGAGGAGGGTTTGAGAAGAAATTTTTGAAATGCAAGTCATGGTAAGAGAGTATTTTTGAATAGGGAAGTAGAAATCCAAAAATTATAGGAATTCTTTTTGATAAAAGAATTAGTAAAACAATCCCTGAGTCTTTGTGTTGAACCAACACATGTTGAAAACCTTCAAGACCAAAAATCAAGATTGGGAAGAACCCATAAAATATTTGTCATAAAAGATTTGAGAAGGAGAGTCTTTTAGAAAAATTGAAATAACCTCCTTCCAATCAAATAAAGAATTTGATAAAAATCAAGGCCAAAATTTTGGGGTGTTACACCTAACCAAAAAGGGGCCGGCGCCCGCGCCCCACGCCTCTCTCTCTCTCTCTCCCGGCCCTCACCTCACCCGCGCCGCCGCCCCCGGGCCCGAGCCGCCCCCGCCCCCGACCCCCACCACCCCCGTCGACCCCGCCGCCCCGGCTCCCCACCCCGCCGCCTCCTCCATCACTGCCGGAGCCAAGGTGAACTTTTTTTTGTTTTTTCTACTGTTATTTGCTGTTTAGGTTTAGTTGTTATTAATAGGTTTAGGTTAGTGGTAGGATTAGGTTAGTGCTAGGTTTAGGTTTAGATAATTAGAAGAAGAAGAAAGTTGAAAAAAAGAAGAATAAGTAGAAGAAGAGGAAAAAGGAAAAAAAGGAAGAGGGTCGTGGATCGCCGGTCGCCGAGGGGATAGATGGTGGAGCCAGTGGGTCCCGCTGGTCCCGACGCCGTCGCCCATGCCAAGAATCCCCCGGTCCGAGTGCTGACCCATCGACCGTGCGTCGCCATACCAGAGGGCGCCCGGGGACGAGCGGGTTAGCGGGTTCCTCGACGTCGATGGAACCCTAAATAGCAAGTATCGTCGATGCGAGATACATGTGGCCGTCGGTGTCGAACACTACATCCACGTCCCACAAGTGACGCCGGCGTCCGGAGTCCCGCAACAATAGTTCTCGGGGTCGATGGCGGTCGAACACCTATGCGAATTTGTCTTGCAGCCTCTGCGATGACGATTAAAAGCCAAGTGTTGAAACTTGAAACACCCAAACTGACTCATGTCAGTTTGGTTGTTTGAAGTTTCAAAACTTGGCTTTAATCCTCATCGTAGAGGCTGCCAGACAAATTTGCCAAGGTGTTCGACCGTCATCGGCCCCAGAACTATTGCTGCGCGTGGGACGCCGGGCGCCGGCGTCACTTGTGGGATGTGGATCTAGTGTTCAACGCCGAGCGCCACATGTATCTCGCACCGATGATACTTGCTATTTAGGGTTCCATCGACGCTGAGGAACCCCCTAACCCGCTCGTCCTGTTGTAAATATTTAGTTAGGTTGACGGAAAAAACAATATTGCTATGTTACTCATCTTTCGATTTAAATGTGCAGTTTTTTCGTCGCTGCGAGGGTCTAGTGTTCGACGAGCTCCGCCCCTGCGTTCGTGGGTGAGCACAAATGACATCTCCTCCTCCCCCCTTCATTTGCTCTGTTCCGGTCTTCGTGCCGATGAAACTTGCTAGCTATAGGTGTCTTCAATCATCAGTATGTGTGACCACTATGCGTCTCCCATTCGAAAGGGTTACATCTATAAATATGCATGCATTTGCATATTTATAACCGTGATTCTTTTGAATTGTCCAACGTTATCCATGGACAGCCTGAGTATGTGTAGATTGGGTTCGTTTTCCCATATGCTCTGCTCCGGATCCGATGCAGAATTTCGTCAGTGCCTCCCTGTTGTTCTTCGGGTACACATCCTCTCTGCTTATTGCCGAGACGTGTATCAGGAGAACAGTGGGGAGGTGCTGCCGAAATTTTGCGTCGGATCCAGAGCAGAGCATGGGAAAATGAACCCAATCTACACATACTCGGGTGGGATTAGGACCTATCTTTACCTATTAGCGTCTAGGTTGCATGGACGTAATAAAAGTGACAAACTCCATTAACTGATGAATATATACATGCTAATTTATATATGTATTTCTTATGTGTCCAGTAGCTAGGCAAGATGAGTGATCGTGCGTGGATGTACACCGGTCACACTAGCCAGAAAGACATGACCATTGAATGGTTAACAAAAACCAAGGGGTTTCTGAGAGCCGCATTTGCAAATGGCCAGAGGACAACCTGGTGCCCCTATGCCGGGTGCAATAATTGGCACAAGAGGACAGAGGATGAAATGGGCAAACACCTACAGAAGAGGGGTTTTACGCCAGGTTATACGGTGTGGACATTTCATGGCGAGTCTGCCTAACGTGCCAGAGCTGAGGTGCTTCGTCGTTGCACCGACGAGCATGGTATCGGGATGGAAGACATGGTGCAAGACTTTGATGATGCTCGGGACTCGGATGATGAGATGGAGGAATCTGCAAAGGCCTTCAATGAAATGTTGGAGTCTTCAAAACATCCTCTCCATGAGCACACTGAGCTTTGTCAGCTGGATGCCATCTCACAAATAATGGCTCTGAAGGCTCAATTCAACTTGGGCAGAGAATGCTACGACGCGATGATGACAGTATTTGGACATTTTCTACCCAAAGGCCATGTACTACCTGCAAACCTGTACCAGTCAGACAAAATCCTCCGTGCTCTTAAGATGCCCTATGAGAAGATACATGCCTGTGAGAAAGGATGTGCCTTATTTAGGCTTCAGTATGCGGACTTGAACTATTGTCCCATTTGCAAGTCATCCAGGTATGTTATGGTAGACAACGATATGGGTGAGAAGACGCAGACCAAAATCCCCGTTAATGTTCTTCAGTATATGCCAATCATACCAAGACTTCAACATCTTTTCATGGTCGAAGAGACGGCCAGACAGATGACATGGCACAAAACAGGCAAAAGAACCCAACTAGATGTAGATGGGAAGCTGATGATGGTGCACACATCGGATGGTGAAGCGTGGAAGCGCTTCGATGCATTACATGATGACAAAGCGGCAGATCCGAGGCATCCTCGAGTCGCCATCAGCATGGATGGGTTCAGTGTGTTTGGTCTGACGGCAGCCCAATACAGTTGTTAGCCCGTATTTGTCATTCCACTCAATCTCCCCCCCCCCCCCCGGACAGATTATGCATAGAAAGAACATTTTCCTGACGTTGATAATTCCAAGGTCCAACTATCCGGGGAAGAATACGAATGTGTACATGCAGCCGCTGAAGGATGAATTGCAAGAAGCCTGGGATAATGGGTTCAAGACATACGACGCCTTTAGCAAACGGAACTTCATAATGCGTGTCTGGTACATGTACTCGGCGCATGACTTGCCGGCGTATGCCCTATTCGTTGGCTGGTCTGTGCATGGAAGGTTCCCATGCCCCACATGCAAGGGAGCTCTTCAGTTTCGTTGGCTTCAGGCCGGTCGCAAGTTTTCTTGCTTCGACTTGCATAGACAGTTCCTGGATCCTCGCCATACTTAGCATACTTAGGTCAAAAATGGCATGATAATCTTTGTTACCTCCAAAATGACATAGACTTAGCTTATTTTCCTCGAAAATGACATAATAACCTTACTAAGCTCCAAAATGACCTATTTGCCTAGCTTAGCTCTAAAATGACCTACACTTAGCATTTTTACCTAGCTTAACTAAAAAATGGCATTTTTACCTACCTTAGTTAGAAGAAGAAGAACAAGATAAAGAAGAAGAGAGGAGAAAAAGAAAGAGAAGAAAAATTCCTCTTCTTCTTCTTCTTTTTCTTCTTCTTCTAACTAGTCTTCTTCTTCTAGCTAGTCTTCTTCTTCTAGTCTTCTTCTTCTTCTAACTTTCTTCTTTCCCAATTTGCAGATTTGCTTTAGATGAGGAAGCTTGCGTTGATGGAGTCTACTCTTCTCCTTGTGCTTCCTTTTTGTTTTGATTTTGTAGGATGAACAATGTGAAACTTGCTACCTATATATGTATGTATGGATGAAACCATTGTATGCTTGTTGTTGGATATGTTGGCTAGCTATATATGTTGCATATGGACTTTTGATTTGGTATGTATATGTGTTGGATGATCATATCCATATGGCAGGGATATGATTTGGTATGTATATGTGTTGTTATGCCTGTTGAAAGCATTTTCAAATGTGTGTATATATATATATATATCTGTGAAATTCTGTGAAATTGAATGAATTTAAGAAAAAACAGAAAAAACAGGGGCTATACAGGCTCTTTGTTGTCTGCTGGCAGACGTCAAAGAGCTTTGCCATCGGCCAGCAGACGGCAAAGCTGCCACGTGGCAGCTACCTGTGCAACCTGGGGGCACTGGGCTGGCCTATATGGTTGCTTTGCCGTTTGCTGGCAGACAGCAAAGACCTTTGCATCTTTGCCGTCTGCCAGCAGACGGCATAGCGTGCCATGTGGCAGCTACCTGGGGGGTATCTGGGCTGGCATATTTGGGTACTTTGCTGTATGCTGGCAGACGGCAAAGATGCAAAGGTCTTTGCCGTCTGCCAGCAGACGGCAAAGCACATCGTTAACCCCTTAACGGCCCTAAGCTGCCACGTGTGCCGTCCAGGTCCTTTGCCTGCTAGCAGACGGCAAAGACCTTTGCATCTTTGCCGTCTGCCAGCAGACGACAAAGTGCCCTTTGCCGTAGTTCGTTCAGCCGGACGTGTTGCTGTCTGCTGGCTGACGGCAAAGGCCTTTGCCGTCTGCCAGGCATGCCTTTGCCGTCAACCATGGCAGACGGCAAAGTTCCTGATTCCTGTAGTGATTTGGGAAGTCCAAACACACTTGGTGACATAGTTCACCAGCAATTCATCAAAAAAAATTAAGCAACACTACTAACTTAAACTAAGGGTGAAATGCATACACATCACATATGTTAGAAGTTCACACTTTTAAAAATGGGCAGTCCAACAAGACAACCAAGTGAAGATATGGGCAGACATATAAAAGAAAACTCCTATTTAAAATACAAGATGCATATACATTAAAATACCTGAAGAAGGTTTTGAAGCCATGACAACACAACCCCTTGATGAATGGTACTCCAAACCCTAGATCAACCTACAAAAAACAGAGGAGAAATTACATTTAATTAGCAAGTAGAAAATCATACAACAATACAAATAAGCAACTAGATCAAACCCTAGGATGAAACAACTAAAACACATCAACAATTATGAAATATTAACAGTAGCACATCTAGGCAAGCACAGCAAAAACAGTACTCATAAACTAACTAGCATGTGACAGACACAATCTAGACTATGAAATCAATAACATTAATGGATGTAAATACATCAGATCCAAAAGCAACCACCACACCACACCCTTCTTACATGCATCTCACTGGTGAAATTACCAAAGGGGAAATGAAATCCACACAAGTCTGAAGGGTAAAATAGCACACACAAGCATCTCACAGATGAAATTAACCACGGGGAAAAGGAATCACACCACCACATGCACAAGAACCCTACCTAATCTCACATCCAACCATCAGAAGAAAAGGGAGGAGGCAGATGCGAGAGCACACAGATGAAATAGAGAAAGCTCGACAGATCTGGCGAAAACTAAGAGCAAGCATTGGGGGGAGGCAGCATTTGTACTTCTCCAAACGACCCCGATGCACGAATCCGCGGCGGTTCTACCACCCCCACGACGCCACGCGCACCTTGGAACCGCGCAGACAGTTGCCGGCTTCGCTTCAGAGGAGAAGAGAGCAGGCAAAGGGAGGGAGAGTGGGGCGTGGGGCAGAAATAGGAGCGGGGCGTGCGCCGGTTACTGCACTCACCAGCGTAGGAGACAGTGGCGGAGAAGTCGGGGGAAGTTGGCGGAAGCGAGCGGAGCAACAGAGAGGGAGAAGAGAGCGAGCGACAAGGGGAAGTGCTTTCTGACAGGTGGTGCACGAGCGAGACGGGCAGTAAATGCCTCTCTCTAGCAGGTGTTGGAGCGTCGGGGTTAATTACAGTTTTACCCCCCAGCCACTAAAAAGTAAATACATCTGCTAAAAAATGAATGCACCATTTGAATGCATCTGTTTTAAAAAGATAAGATCAAAATAACAATCTGCTGGTATCCCTTAAAACCAAAAATTGATGGCAAATAGAAGGTTAAGTACACTACCAAGGGAAGTAAAATACATACACAAAATAAGCAATTACAAACAAAGAAGAAGTTCAAAAAATAAAAAACAGAAGTTCAAGTACACTATCAAGCGAAGTAAGGCATATGAATAAATAAACTCTAAGAAACAAAAAGAAGAAGTTCAAATACAAAAACATATTAAGTCCATATCTAACTAAAATACACAACTTAGAAACAATGTGGAAGTTCAAAATTCACCTACACACAAAGTACATATGCGGCTCGGCCTTGCGCTACCTCATTGGTGCGCACTAGGTTGACAGGCGCAATGTGGTTATTCTGTTTCCACCCCCACTGCACGCACCCCAGAGCCACACCCCTAAGATAGATAGTGGGGTCACGGATGTGACGGACTTGCCTCCGCATGCGATGACGCGGCACGCCGCGTCGTCGCCTGCTCCGGCTCGTTCCTGTCTCGGCCTTGCAGGGGGAGGGGAGGGGGGTCTCGACCCCCCTCCCCCCCTGCTCGGCCTCGCGCTACCGCATTGGTGCGCGCTAGGTTGACAGGCGCAATGCGGTTATTCTGTTTCCACCCCCACTGCACGCACCCCAGAGCCACACCCCTAAGATAGATAGTGGGGTCACGGATGTGACGGACTCGCCTCCGCATGCGACGACGCGGCACGCCGCGTCGTCGCCTACTCCGGCTCGTTCCTGTCTCGGCCTCGCAGGGGGGAGGGGGGTCCCGACCCCCCTTCCTCCCCGGCTCGGCCTCGCGCTACCGCATTGGTGCTCGCTAGGTTGACAGGCGCAATGCGGTTATTCTGTTTCCACCCCCACCGCACACACCCCAGAGCCACACCCCTAAGATAGATGGTGGGGTCACGGATGTGACGGACTCGCCTCGGCATGCGACGACGCGGCACGCCACATCGTCGCCAGCTCCGGCTCGTTCGTGGCTCAGCCTCGCAGGGGAAGGGGAGGGGGGTCCCCCCTTTCCCCCCGGCTCGGCCTCGCGCTACCGCATTAGTGCGCGCTAGGTTGACAGGCGCAATGCGGTTTTCAATGATTAAATTTTTAAAATCCAAAAAAAATTATCAAACTTTATTGAAGAAGTTCAAATTGTAAAGACACAGAAGTTCAGAGTTTTGAAAAAACATCAGATGAACATGTCAAAAAAGCAAATTATACAGGAGCAAAATCTAGGAAGTTCAGGTTAAATACGTACTGAAGTGCTACCACTGTTCAAATTATGAAAACATGTTACCAAAATATATAAAGTATGCGTGCATACTTGGGACAATCCCATGGTTGCCCACGGGACAAAATCAAAACCAATTCAAAAATGAAAATTACAAAAAAAACAAAAACCAAACAAAGAAATTAGAGCACAATGCTGCATCGCCTTGCAATGTGGAAACCCAGAAGTTCAACCATGAGTACCCAAGAAGTCCAACTTCTACTACAGACCGTGCATGATCCAAAAAACTATCCCCGAAGAAAGATTAAAGATAAAGAGGATGCGTGTGTCTATGGACCAGCTCCACATTTACACACATGAGTACTATGAAAAACAAAAAACATACACAATTTTTTATAACAACAACAATCGAACAGATCGTATTGCAGCATCACCTAAAAACATGCATAAAACGACAGAAGTTCTAACACTAAAGGTATAGAAGTCCAACTTGTAAAACAGACCATAAATGATTGGAAAAATACCCATGAACGAATTTGGTTTCCAGATTTAATCATTTCGGTGACTGCAACTTGTCAGTCTGCCATCAGGAACGATATCCTACTCCCCCCTAACATCAAAACGATGCGCCACCATGCTGTCTAATTGAAGAACCAACCACGGCCGGCGGAACGAGATCCAATCGCCCGATTTCAGAGTGTATGGGCCTGCCCGACCAAATTAACAATCTAGGAAGGATTCAATCTCACTAATGTAAGCAAATCCGCCGCCTATCTTCATAGGAAAACGACAAATCGACAGAAGCGGTGGAAACCACTCCCGCGGACGAAGAACACAACCCGAAATCAATTCCGTTGAAAAATAACAACAAATTTTCCATGAAACTCGTACCTAAACCCAATTACCATCATGATAGAGGTTCGAGAACATCCAGTGCATGCATTAAACTTGTAACAGACACAAGTTCATCCCGTCCCAATTGCAAATCCGCCAACGAGCGAGATTCCGAATCAAAACGACCATTTAGATGCTAGCAAGCATATTTGGATTACACTTACAACACAAAGAACACGACTGACCAGAAAAATTCATGCGGGGAGGCATGATTGCAAAGATAGCCCGAAGATCGGGTTCGTACAGAGAGAAGTTCAGGTTGTGTAACTCAGGAAGTTCAGGTTGTGATCAGAATAATATTCTGATCCCATGATCAGAATAGTGTTTATATATATATATATACTAGGTGTCACATGAACCTCACTTTGTGTGGGGACTTTGCGGTTTTTGAGGCAAATGCCACATCAAAGTTGTGCATTAGGTATTCAAAACATCACAACACACCTCTCCATATATATGTTCTGGCACATGTGCAATCGCGATGGTTGTTGTCCTATATATGGCACTCACTCACACGGTTATCAGTGATGCTTCCATCTGTCGGCCCGCTTGGTCCATCACTTTCCCCGACAGCGCGAGAGAGGTTAACTAATTTGACTTAGGAGGGGATTAATTTTTTGTTTTTCTCATGATATAGATCATGATGTGAGATTACATATATATAATAGCGCATGTGTACACATGAATCCATCCCGCTGGATCGAAGGGGGGGGGGGCGAGCACACGACACGTCATGAACGACATCTTGCTCTGTGTGGGGACCTCTGCGATTTTCAACGCATGCACCCCATCAATGTTGTGCATTGGGTCGGGTATTAATTCAACACATATGCATGCATCACACACCTCCATAAATATGTTCGGGACACACGCATGCAATGGTTGTCTTTGGACACACTCTCACTCACTTGGTTATGGGCGGCAAGCCTATATATATTCGTGGGCCCACGTGGACGTCCGTCATTTCGACCAACGATGAGAAAGGTTACCAGGGTGGATTTTTCTTCTTTGCTTCGAGTTACCGTATAGTAGGTCGACCATTCCAAGCCTAATTAAGTTTGAGCGCATGCTAAGCGTCATGAACCCTCGCTCAGTGTGGGGATTTTACGGTTCCAAAGCATGGTGCCACATCAAATTTGCGCATTGGGTATTCAAACACCACACACACCACTTCCATATACATACTTGGGCCACATGCACAGAGTGGGTTTGTCTTCGTATAGTACTCCCTCGCGAGGTTATCGGCAACAAGCTAGCCCATTTTGCGGGGCCGTGTGGACGTCCATCACTTTGACCAACAACGAGCGGGAGAGGTTGTATGGCTAAGTTGGATTCTGCTTGGTCCGTGTTACAGTACGTCTTGGTGAGATGCCCTCCCCCCGACGTGTGTGTGGGGGGGGGGCTACTTTGCACTACCTGCAACCTCCATGGCATCGGGGAAGTCCGGTTAATTTGCGAGGTACACGTGCCACATCAAAGTTGTGAATGGTAGTTAAATATCACACCACACCCTTTTCATACATATAGTAGGGCCACCCGCATGTGGTTCGTATGTGGTCTCACCCATCTCGCGCCACAAGCACACATTTGTGGGTCGGCACACGGTCCACCTTTGTCGGGAAGCGAAAGGGGAAGTTTGACCATATATATATGATGGTGGACTCCTATAGGTTTTGTGTTACGGTAGGGTGAGATTTCAGACCTAGCTATTTGTGGGCATGCATTCGTAGCTAGGATTCCCTTACCTACGACACGAAGTGGGGTTCGTAGGGGGTGGCTGACTAGCAATACTGTGCTTTTGTGCGACAGGTGCGACATCAAAGTTGTGCATTGGGTATTCGAACATCAAACCACCCTTTTCATAAATATATTTGGTCCACATGCAAGTGTGTTCATGTTCTGACCCTCTCCCGCGTTATTCTTTTTGCCAAATTTATAAACAGCACATGAGTTGGATGTAGAAACCGTCTGCGATTGGGTACGCAACAGACACGGTTCGGTCAAACTACCCGTGGGCCACGCCTGTGCCCTGCAGTCACTCACATCAGCAGAGTAGATTGGGCTCCACGAGGCTTGCCTCCCGGTCTCGAAAATATCTATTGCCTCATAATCTCGAAAATATCTACCGCCTGGAAGGTTTTAATGTTTGATAGCACACGATTAGTATGTGCGGACCGTGTGAGATGTCTGTTACTCCCGCTCTGCTTCAATCCCTTGATTCAAATTTTCAGTAGCCCCGGCATTTTACTCCCGCCTCTGCATCCCTCGCAATCTCAAAAATATTTGCTCGCCCTTGATTCAAAGTTTTAGTAGCCCCGCCTTGTTACTCCCGCCTCTGCATCCCTCGTAATCTCAAAAATATCTGCTCGCCCTTGATTCAAATTTTCAGTTGCCCCGGCATTTTACTCCCGCCTCTGCATCCCTCGCAATCTCAAAAATATCTGCTCGCCCTTGATCAAAATTTTTAGTAGCCCCGCCTTGTTACTCCCGCCTAGTAAAATTTTCAGTTGCCGCGGTATTTCCTCAAACACCACCTTGCCCCCCCTCCACACACACCACACACTCCCCGAAACCTCCGCTCACACAGACACACACCACCCCTCCCTCGATCAAAACCATTGGTAGGTCACCGCCATCGCCGCTGCCTCCATCCTCAACCTCTGCCTGTGTGCCGGGGAGCTTGAGGAGCCAATGGCCAAAAAGAGGTTTATCGCGGCCTCTTCGCCCGACGCCGGCGAGGTGTCCGCCGAGGTGTCCCCGTCATCCTCCGCGGGCTCTTTATCGATCCGTCGTTGCCAGTTGCCCGATCCGCCCGCCACCATGCCCCAATGCCGGTTCGAGGACTTCCCCGTGCTTCCTCGGGCCCGGCCGCCAATGAGGTCCTACCTCAGGGTTCGGCAGCGGTGGTGGGGGACATGGGTTGCCGAGATTACGGATCGGGAGAACCACACCCGCCGGTGGTTCGGTAGCTTCCACACGGCCGAGCTCGCGGCCATGGAGTACGACCGCTGGCAGGTCCGCTACCACGGTGCGGCGGCTAGGCTCAATTTCCCCTTCGGCACATGTCCGGTTGACCTCGTTCCGCCGAAGCCAGGGGTGGTGATCTCGGCTAAGGCGCGGGAGGACTGCGAGGCATGGGAGCGCCTCGAGGCCGAGGCCGCCGACGAGGCCTACATGCAAGAGCTCCGCCGACAGCACCCGGAGCTCGTGGAGGCGGAGCGGGTGATCTTTGCCGGTGCGGAGGGCGGCGAGGTTATCGTGCTCTCCTCCGATGATGAGGTCGAAGGCGGTGAGGACGGCGGCGCGGAGGGCGTCGAGGTGGGCGGCGAGGACGAGGAGATCGACGTCGACGAGTGGAGGAGTGTCTCCAACGTATCTATAATTTTTGATTGTTCCATGCTATTATATTATCTGTTTTGGATGTTTTATATGCATTAATACGCTATTTTATATTATTTTTGGGACTAATTAACCTAGAGCCCAGTGCCAGTTTCTGTTTTTTCCTTTTTTTGAGTTTTACAGAAAAGGAATATCAAACGGAGTCCAAACGGAATAAAACTTTCGCGATGATTTTTCTTGGACCAGAAGACATCCACGGAACTTGGAGGTCAAGTCAAAAGAGTCCCGAGGGCTCCACAAGCCCTCAGGGCATGCCCTAGGGGGGGCGCCCCCTGGCTTGTGGGCCCCCGGGAGTCCACCGACCTCCCTCTCAGCTCTATAAATCTTCAAATATTCCCAAATGACCAGAAGCGTCCACCAAAGTACTTTTCCGCCGACATAACCTTCTGTACCCATGAGATCCCATCTTGGGGCCTTTTCCAGCATCCTGCCTGAGGCGGATTCGATCACGGAGGGCTTCTACATCAACTCTATTGCCCTTCCGATGAAGCGTGAGTAGTTTACCTCAGATCTACGAGTCCATAGCTAGTAGCTAGATGGATTCTACTCTCTCTTTAATTCTCAATACCATGTTATCCTCGTTGTTCTTGGAGATCTATCCGATGTAATATTCTTTTACGGTGTGTTTGTCGAGATTCGATGAATTGTGGATTTATGATCAGTTTATCTATGAATATTATTTGAATCTTCTCTGAATTCTTATATGCATGATTTGATATCTTTGTATTTCTCTTTGAATTATTGGTTTGGTTTGGCCAACTAGATTGGTTCTTCTTGCAATGGGAGATGTGCTTAGTTTTGGGTTCAATCTTGGGGTGTCCTCACCCAGTGACAAAGTAGGGGTAGTGAGGCACGTATTGTATTATTGCCATCAAGGGTAAAAAGATGGGGTTTTCATCATATTGCTTGAGTCTATCCCTCTACATCATGTCATCTTACTTAAGGCGTTACTCCATTCTTATGAACTTAATACTCTAGATGCATGTTGGATAGCGGTCGATGTGTGGAGTAATAGTAATAGATGCAGAATCGTTTCGGTCTACTTGACACGGACGTGCTGCCTATATGCATAATCATTGCCTTGGATATCGTCATAACTTTGCGCTTTTCTATCAATTGCTCAATAGTAATTTGTTCACCCACCGTATTATTTGCCTTCAAGGGAGAAGCCTCTAGTGAAACCTATGGCCCCCGGGTCTATTTTCCATCATATATTATCAGATCTATAAACCAAAAAACCCAAAAATACCTTGCTGCAATTTATTTACTTTTATTTTGTTTTACGTTTTAGTAAGCTTTTATATCTATCTCTATCATATCTCACCTTTGCAAGTGACCGTGAAGGGATTGACAACCCCTTTATCGTGTTGGGTGCAAGTGTTTGATTGTTTGTGCAGGTGCATAGATTTGAGACTTGCGTGTATCTCCTACTGGATTGATACCTTGGTTCTTAACTGAGGGAAATATTTATCTCTACTTTGTTGCATCACCCTTTTCTCTTCAAGGGAAAAACCTACGCAAGATTAAGAAGTAGCAGGAAGAATTTCTAGCGCCGTTGCCGGGGAGATCTACATCAAGCCTACCAAGTGCCAACCATAAACTCTCATCTCTTGCATTACATTATTTGCCATTTGCCTCTCGTTTTCCTCTCCCCCACTTCTAAAACGATTTTCAGAAAAATACAAAAAGATTTGCCTTTTTATTCGCCCTTCTTCCGTTCGTCTTTTCATTTGATTTTTGGTTGTTCGTGTGTTAGATTGCTTGCTTTGTCACGATGTCTCAAGAAAATACCAAGTTGTGTGACTTTTCCTATACTAATAATAATGATTTTATTAGTACTCCGATTACTCCCGCCACTAGTGCGGAATCTTATGAAATTAATGCCACTTTACTGAATCTTGTTATGAAAGATCAATTTTCTAGCCTTCCTAGTGAAGATGCCGCATCCCATCTAAATACTTTCGTTGAATTGTGTGATATGCAAAAGAAGAAAGATGTGGATAATGATATTGTTAAATTGAAGCTATTTCCGTTCTCACTAAGAGATCGTGCTAAAACTTGGTTTTCATCTTTACCTAAAAATAGTATTGATTCATGGAATAAGTGTAAAGATGATTTTATTTCCAAGTATTTTCCTCCCGCTAAGATCATCTCCCTTAGGAACGATATAATGAATTTTAAGCAACTTGATCATGAACATGTTGCACAATCTTGGGAGAGGATGAAATTGATGATAAGAAATTGCCCTACTCATGGTTTAAGTTTGTGGATGATCATACAAATTTTTTATGCCGGATTGAATTTTGCATCTAGAAATCTTTTAGATTCGGCCGCGGGAGGTACTTTTATGGAAATCACATTAGGAGAAGCCACTAAACTCCTAGATAATATTATGGCTAATTACTCCTAATGGCATACCGAAAGATCTTCCACTAGTAAAAAGGTGCATGCTATTAAAGAAATTAATACTTTGAGTGGAAAGATGGATGAACTTATGAAATTGTTTGCTAGTAAGAGTGCTCCTATTGATCCTAATGATATGCCTTTGTCTACTTTGATTGAGAACAATAATGAATCTATGGATGTGAATTTTGTTGGTAGGAACAATTTTGGTAATAACGCGTATAGAGGTAATTTCAACCCTAGGCCGTTTCCTAGTAATTCCTCTAATAATTATGGTAATTCCTACAACAATTCCTATGGAAATTATAATAAGATGCCCTCAGATCTTGATAACAATATTAAAGAATTTATTAATTCGCAAAAAGTTTTCAATGCTGTGGTTGAACAAAAAATGCTCAAGATTGATGATTTGGCTAGGAACGTTGATAGAATTTCTCTTGAGATTGATTCTTTGAAAATTAGATCTTTGCCACCCAAGCATGATATTAATGAATCTCTTAAAGCTATTAAAATTTCTACTGATGAGTGCAAAGAAAGAACCGCTAGGATGCGTGCTAAGCGAGATTGGTTTGTTAAAGCGTGTTCTTCGATTTCTTGTGATAATAATGATGAAGATCTTAAAGTGATTGGTATGACTCCTATTGAATCTTTGTTTTATAATATAAATATTGATAAATATGGGACTGGAGATAAGTCAACTTTAGCTAGAAGCCGTCCCAATGATTCGGAGTTTTAAGATCTTAATGCAAAAATTGATAAAAGGGGGATTGTAGAGGTCAAAACTTTAAGTAGCGATGAACCCACTCTTTTGGATTTCAAGGATTTTAATTATGATAATTGTTCTTTGATAGATTGTATTTCCTTGTTGAAATCCATGTTGAATTCTCCTCATGCTTATAATCAAAATAAAGCTTTTACTAAACATATCGTTGATGCTATGATGAAATCTTTTGAAGAAAAACTTGAGTTGGAAGTTTCTATCCCTAGAAAGCTTTATGATGAGTGGGAACCTACTATTAAGATTAAAATTAAAGATTATGAGTGCCATGCTTTGTGTGATTTTGGTACTAGTGTTTCCACAATTCCAAAAACTTTATGTGATGTGCTAGGTTTTCATGAATTTGATGATTGTTCTTTAAATTTGCATCTCATGGATTCCACTATTAAGAAACCTATGGGAAGAATTAATGATGTTATTATTGTTGAAAATAGGAATTATGTGCCCGTAGATTTCATTGTGCTTGATATAGATTGCAATCCTACATGTCCTATTATTCTTGGTAGACCTTTCCTTAGAACAATTGGTGCAATTATTGATATGAAAGAAGGAAACATCAGATTTCAATTTCTGTTAAGGAAAGGCATGGAACACTTTCCAAGAAATAAAATTAAGTTGTCCTATGAATCTATTATGAGAGCTACTTATGGATTGCATACCAAAGATGACAATACCTAGATCTATGTTTTATGCCTAGCTAGGGGCGTTAAACAATAGCGCTTGTTGGGAGGCAACCCAATTTTATTTTAATGTTTTTGTTTTTGGTTCTGTTTTTTAATAAATACACATTATTACCTCTGTATTAATTGTGTTTTGGTATTTTAATTAGTGTTTGAGCAAAGTAAGACCTTTGGGATGGCTTACGGTGATAGTTGATTTGATCTTGCTGAAAAACAGAAACTTTTGCGTCCAGTAACAGAATTGTGTAAATTCACTGGAGCGTGTAAAACCCTGAATTTTTTACACAAGATTGATATACAAATTTCCTCTTTTGTCCTAAGTTTTCAGAATTTTTGTAGTTACATAAGTATTATAACAATTCAGATCTTCGCAGACTATTCTGTTTTTGACAGATTCTGTTTTCTATGTGTTGTTTGCTTATTTTGATGAATCTATGGGTAGTATGGGGGGTATGAACCATGGAGAAGTTGGAATACAGTAGATATTACATGATTATAAATAAATAATGAGTTCACAACAGTACCAAAAAGTGGTGATTTATTTTCTTATACTAACGGATCTCATGAGTTTTCTGTTGAGTTTTGTGTTGTGAAGTTTTTAAGTTTTGGGTAAAGATTTGATGGACTATGGAATAAGGAGTGGCAAGAGCCTAATATTGGGGATGCCCAAGTCACCACAAGGTAATATTCAAGGACAACCAAGCATCTAAGCTTGGGGATGGCATCCCCTCTTTCGTCTTCATCTATCGGTAAATTTACTTGAGGCTATTTTTTTATTCACCACATGATATCTGTTTTGCTTGGAGCGTCTTGTATGATTTGAGTCTTTGATTTTTTAGTTTGCCACAATCATCCTTGCTGTACACACCTTTTGAGAGGGACACGCATGAATCATGAATTTATTAGAATACTCTATGTGCTTCACTTATATCTTTTGAGCTAGGCAATTTTGCTCTAGTGCTTCACTTATATCTTTTTAGAGCACGGCGGTGGCTTTATTTTATAGAAATTGTTGAACTCTCATGCTTCACTTATATTGTTTTGAGAGTCTCTCTAAACAGCATGGTAATTTGCATAGTTTATGAATTTAGTCCTAATATGATGGGCATCCAAGAGGGATATAATAAAAACTTTCATATAAAGAGCATTGAATACTATGAGAAGTTTGATTCCTTATGATTGTTTTGAGATATAAAGATGGTGATATTAGAGTCATGCTAGTGAGTAATTGTGGATTGGTAGAAATACTTGTGTTAAAGTTTGTGATTCCCGTAGCATGCACGTATGGTGAACCGTTATGTGATGAAGTCGGAGCATGATTTATTTATTGATTGTCTTCCTTATGAGTGGTGGTCGGGGACGAGCGATGGCCTTTTCCTACCAATCTATCCCCCTAGGAGCATGTGTGTAGTACTTTGTTTCAATAACTAATAGACTTTTGCAATAAGTATGTGAGTTCTTTATGACTAATGTTGAGTCCATGGATTATACGCACTCTCACCCTTCCACCATTGCTAGCCTCTCTAGTACCGCGCAACTTTCACCGGTGCACTACACCCACCATATACCCTTCCTCAAAACAGCCACCATACCTACCTATTATGGCATTTCCATAGCCATTCCGAGATATATTGCCATGCAACTTCCACCGTTCTGTTTATTATGACACGCACCATCATTGTCATATTGCTTTGCATGATCGTAAGATAGCTAGCATGATGTTTTCATGGCTTGTCCGTTTTTTGATGTCATTGCTATGCTAGATTGTTGCACATCCCGGTACACCGCTGGAGGCATTCATATAGAGTCATATTTTTGTTCTAAGTATCGATTTGTAATTCTTGAGTTGTAAGTAAATAAAAGTGTGATGATCATCATTATTAGAGCATTGTCCCATGTGAGGGAAGAATGATGGAAGCTATGATTCCCTCACAAGTTGGGATGAGTCTCCGGACTTTACAAAAATAAAAGAGGCCAAAAGAAGCCCAAATAAAAAAAGAAAAGAAAAAAAACAAAAAAAGAGAAAAAGAGAGAAGGGGCAATGCTACTATCCTTTTACCACACTTGTGCTTCAAAGTAGCACCATGATCTTCATGATAGAGAGTCTCCTATGTTGTCACTTTCATATACTAGTGGGAATTTTTCATTATAGAACTTGGCTTGTATATTCCAGTGATGGGCTTCCTCAAATTGCCCTAGGTCTTCGTGAGCAAGCGAGTTGGATGCACACCAACTTAGTTTCTTTTTGAGATTTCATAAACTTATAGCTCTAGTGCATCCGTTGCATGGCAATCCCTACTCACTCACATTGATATCTATTGATGGGCATCTCCATAGCCCGTTGATACGCCTAGTTGATGTGAGACTATCCCCTTCTTTTTGTCTTCTCCACAACCACCATATTCTATTCCACCTATAGTGCTATATCCATGGCTCACGCTCATGTATTGCGTGAAAGTTGAAAAAGTTTGAGAACATCAAAAGTATGAAACAATTGCTTGGCTTGTCATCGGGGTTGTGCATGATTTAATACTTTGTGTGACGAAGATGGAGCATAGCCAGACTATATGATTTTGTAGGGATAACTTTCTTTGGCCATGTTATTTTGAGAAGACATGATTACTTTATTAGTATGCTTGAAGTATTATTGTTTTTATGTCAATATTAAACTTTTGTTTTGAATCTTATGGATCTGAATATTCATGCCACAATAAAGAAAATTACATGGATAAATATGTTAGGTAGCATTCCACATCAAAAATTCTGTTTTTATCATTTACCTACTCAAGGACGAGCAGGAATTAAGCTTGGGGATGCTTGATACGTCTCCAATGTATCTATAATTTTTTATTGTTCCATGCTATTATATTATCTGTTTTGGATGTTTTATATGCATTAATACGCTATTTTATATTATTTTTGGGACTAACTTATTAACCTAGAGCCCAGTGTCAGTTTCTGTTTTTTTCCTTGTTTTTGAGTTTTACAGAAAATGAATATCAAACGGAGTCCAAACGGAATAAAACTTTCGCGATGATTTTTCTTGGACCGGAAGACATCCATGGAACTTGGAGGCCAAGTCAGAAGAGTCCCGAGGGCTCCACAAGCCCTCAGGGCATGCCCTAGGGGGGCGCCCCCTGGCTTGTGGGCCCCCCGGGAGTCCACCGACCTCCCTCTCAGCTCTATAACTCCTCAAATATTCCCAAATGACCAGAAGCGTCCACCAAAATACTTTTCCGCCGCCGTAACCTTCTGTACCCGTGAGATCCCATCTTGGGGCCTTTTTCGGCATCCTGCCGGAGGGGGATTCGATCACGGAGGGCTTCTACATCAACTCTATTGCCCTTCCGATGAAGCGTGAGTAGTTTACCTCAGATCTACGGGTCCATAGCTAGAAGCTAGATGGCTTCTTCTCTCTCTTTGATTCTCAATACCATGTTCTCCTCGTTGTTCTTGGAGATCTATCCGATGTAATATTCTTTTGCGGTGTGTTTGTCGAGATCCGATGAATTGTGGATTTATGATCAGTTTATCTATGAATATTATTTGAATCTTCTCTGAATTCTTATATGCATGATTTGATATCTTTGTATTTCTCTTTGAATTATCGGTTTGGTTTGGCCAACTAGATTGGTTCTTCTTGCAATGGGAGATGTGCTTAGTTTTGGGTTCAATCTTGTGGTGTCCTCACCCAGTGACAAAGTAGGGGTAGCGAGGCATGTATTGTATTGTTGCCATCAAGGGTAAAAAGATGGGGTTTTCATCATATTGCTTGAGTTTATCCCTCTACATCATGTCATCTTACTTAAGGCGTTACTCCATTCTTATGAACTTAATACTCTAGATGCATGCTGGATAGTGGTCGATGTGTGGAGTAATAGTAGTAGATGCAGAATCATTTCGGTCTACTTGACACAGACGTGATGCCTATATGCATAATCATTGCCTTGGATATCGTCATAACTTTGCGCTTTTCTATCAATTGCTCGACAGTAATTTGTTCACCCACCATATTATTTGCCTTCAAGAGAGAAGCCTCTAGTGAAACCTATGGCCCCTGGGTCTATTTTCCATCATATATTTTCAGATCTATAAACCAAAAAACCCAAAAATACCTTGCTGCAATTTATTTACTTTTATTTTGTTTTATGTTTTAGTAATCTTTTATATCTATCTCTATCAGATCACACCTTTGCAAGTGACCGTGAAGGGATTGACAACCCCTTTATCGCGTTGGGTGCAAGTGTTTGATTGTTTGTGCAGGTGCATAGATTGGAGACTTGTGTGTATCTCCTACTGGATTGATACCTTGGTTCTTAACTGAGGGAAATACTTATCTCTACTTTGCTGCATCACCCTTTCCTCTTCAAGGAAACAACCAACGCAAGCTCAAGAAGTAGCATAGCCTTGTGCCACCAATCTTGCCTTGTTTCGAACAACCACACCGTTCGCATCTTGCTTGTTCTTGAATATCCATTTGGTCCAAATGACATTGTGTTCCTCTGTTGGCCTTGGCACTAATTCCCATACTTGGTTGCACTCGAAGTTGTTGCATTCATCATGCATGGCTTCAAGCCAATCCTCATCATCGAGCGCCTCATGTACCTTTTGGGGTTCAACACACGAAACAAACGCGTGTTGCTCACAAAGTTTGACAATTGTTTATGAGTAGTTACCCCTTTTCTTAAGCTTCCAAGCACATTCTCCATGACTTTTTGTTGACGCTCGAGCTTAGATGCCACTTTGGCAGCACGGCGCTCCAAAAGTTCCTCAATAGGCATTTGAGGATCATCGAATTGATCATCTTGAGCACCATCTTGAGCTTGCTCTTGATCTTGAGCTTGCTCGAAGGTATGAACTTGATCTTGGGCATCATTTGGTGCATCACCATCTTCATGAGGTTGATCTTGCCCTTGATCTTGCTCATTGGGTTGAGGGCCTTCACTTTGTTCTTCGGAAGCGTGTGGGTATAGCGTCGGTGATGGCTCCACTTGAGTAGAGCATTCTCCTTCTCCTTCGGCCACAAGGGGTTCCTCAATGGGGAGTATTTGACCAATCCCCATTCTTCTTATGGCTTGAGGAGGAATTTCATCACCTACATCATAAAGACCACTTTGCTCCACTTGGGAGCCATTATTTTCATCAAACTCCACATTACACGTCTCCTCAATGAGTCTGGTGGACTTGTTGAGGACACGGTAAGCATGAGAGTTTGTAGCATAACCAACAAATATGCCCTCTTGAGCTCTAGGTTCAAATTTCGACAAACGAACACCTTTCTTGAGAATGAAACACTTAAAACTGAACAACCGAAAGTACTTGAGGTTGGGCTTGTTACCATCTCATATGGGGTCTTGTTCAAGCCTTTGTGGGGGTAGATCCGATTGGATGCATGACATGCGGTGTTGATGGCTTCGGCCCAAAAGTTGTACAGAGATTTGAATTTCGTCATCATGATCCTTGCCGCATCCATCAACGTCTGGTTCTTCCTCTCCGCCACACCATTTTGTTGAGGGGTATAGGGTGCGGTATATTGGTGCTTGATCCCCTCGTCACTAAGAAACTCATCCAAGGTGTAGTTCTTTAACTCGGTGCCATTGTCACTTCTAATCATCAATATCTTTGCTCCATGTTGACGTTGAGCTTCATTAGCAAAGTTGATGATGGTTTGTTGGGTCTCACTCTTCCTCTTGAAGAAGTATACCCATGTATATCTTGAGTAGTCATCCACAATCACCAAGCAATACTTTCTTCCACCAAGACTATCAAAGGATGGAGGACCAAAGAGATCCATGTGAAGGAGATCCAAGGGCCTCTTCGAGTAGATGATAGTCGAGGGTCGGTGAGCCGTCTCATGTAACTTTCCTTCAATACAAGCACTGCAAGCACGATCTTTGGCAAAACTCGCATTTTCTAGTCCACGGACATGATCCCCTTTGAGGAGACTTTGCAAAGATCTCATATTGACATGTACTAGCTAGTCGGCGATGCCAAAGCCAACCCACATCAACTTTAGCCATTAGGCAAGTCGCGGTCTTAGTGGGTCGCTCCGAAAAGTTCACCACATAGAGACCATTCTCGACATGCCCAACAAAAGCTACTTTAAGAGTCTTGCTCCACAAAAGGGCCACGGTATTGAGATCAAAGAATGTTGCAAAGCCCATAAGTGCAAGTTGACGAACAGAAAGCAAATTGTATGCAAGGGACTCAACAAGCATGACCTTCTCAATAGATAAATCTTGAGAGATGACCACCTTGCCAAGTCCCAATACCTTAGATGTTGAAGCATCACCGAATTGGACATGGGTGGGCATAGATGGAATTGGATGCACATCCACCACCAAGTCCTTGCTCCTGATCATATGATTTGTTGCTCCACTATCGAGCAACCATGACACCCCACCGGAAGCAAACTCCTACAAGAGATCAATGCTTGGATTTAGGTACCCATTCTTGAATGGGTCCTTTGATGTTAGTAACAAGGGTCTTAGGAGCCCAAATAGACCATTCAATGTACTCATAAGAAGAACCAACAAATTTGGCATAAACATGCCCATCACTAGCACGACACAAAACATAAGAGGGGTTAAAGTCGTCGGCTTTGCTGGTAGGGGCGGTTTTGCCCTTCTTGGCATACCACCCAATTCCTTGTTCTTTTCTTCTCACAAGTACCCTCACCCGCCTTGGCAAAGGTTTCCTTGAGCAGGAGAGGTTACTTGGTCTTCTTCTTCTTCTTTGACTTGGGTACAAACCCAAGTCCTTCCTGTGCCACAGCTTCCTTTTGGTTATTCAACAGGTCATTGAGGTTCTTTTTGCCTTGTATGCATGTCACAAGGCCCTTATCAAGTTGCTCCTTCACCTTGGCATTTTCCTTCACAAGATGCACATGCTCACAACAAGGGTTAGTAGCATGGGCATTATCAATTAGAGCGAAAGGAGGACACGTGGAAATCTCCTTGGTTAGCTTCACTTGGAGTTGATCATGAGACTCTTTGAGAGAAGCATGAACACCCTTCAAGACCTTGTGAGCCTTGTCAAGTGTATCAAACTCTTTCTTGAGTCTATCATGGCCAACCCCAAGTGCAACTTTCTCGGATTTAAGCACATGAGTAAGAACAATAGCATGATCAAGATCTTTTTGCAATTTAGCATGATCAACGTTGTGTGACTTCTCAAGAGTCAAACAAAGACCTCGCTCTTCCTCAAGAGCAATGGAAAGATCCGCAATCTCATCGGCATAGTCACGACTATGCCCCTCCAACTTGGAGATAGTATCCTCATGGGATTCAATGATGTCATTGGCCTCACCAAGTTGTTCCAAGAGAGCCACAAAGTGCTTCTTGGATTCACCCTTGAGCTTACCCATGAACTTGGTAAACTCATTTTCATCAACATTCACCACCTCACTATCATCAACACAATCTAACAATGAAGGAGTATTAGTGATGGTGGTTTTGATGTTTGAGGTTACCTTATTGATACCTTTGGCCATGAGACACTTGGCAATGGTGTTCTCGTTGGGGGCGCCGAAGAGAGACACCTTGGAGGGGGAAGATGTGGCAATGGCAATGGTCGTTGTTGCCATTCCTTCTCCACTTGTATCTTCCTCATCATCATCGGAGGCGTACTCTTTATGCGCCACCAAGCCCTTTGGAGGTATCTTCTTGGTGAAGTTGTTCTTGCTTGGGAAAGACTTGGCTTTGTCTTTGCAAATGACTTTGCCACCATTGTCTTCCCTCTTCTCATAAGGGCACTCCGCCACAAAGTGACTCACATTGCTGCAATTGTAGCAAGTCCTCACACGTTGCTTGTTCTTTGAGCCACTTGAGTTGTTCTTGGTGAAGTTGGGCCTTGAGTTCCTCTTGTTGCCCCAAAATTTCCTTGACGCAAGAGCCATGTGCTCATGGTAAGCATATTTGGTGTCCTCGGGGCAACTCTCCTCTTCTTCCTCCTATTCTTCTTCCGGAATGGCCTTGGCCTTCAAGGAAAGAGTGGGAGAGCTTTTCTTTGACCAGACACGAGTAAGAGCATTGTCGGTGGTCTTGTTCATGATGTTCATGGCAATAAAATCATCCAACACTTCACTTGAGGTTAAGGTGTGGAAATGCGGCCTTTGACGAAACACGGAGGACATGGCCTTGTTGAATGGCATGATGGCCTTGAGAAACTTGTGCTTGATCCAATTGTCATCCGTATCCTTGCTCCCATGGTCTTGGAGAGCAACCGCAAGAGTTGTCACCCTCCCGTAGAGATCATGCGGATCCTCATCTTCTAGCATCACGAATTCATCGGCCTCATCAAGAACCACTTCAAAGTTGGACCGTTGGATGCTTGATCTCCCCTTGTACAAAGATATGATGTGTTCCCAACAATCCTTTGCATGAGTGAAGGGCCGCAAGTGAGATAGATCTTCGGGAGGAACCGCATCTTGAAGGATGAACAAGGCAGAGTGATTGTATTGATTGTCCACTTCTTCTCTTGGGGTGAGGTTTTTGGATCATGCGGGTAGAAGCCTTGCTCAATGATTCTCCAAAGGTTCATTGAGTTGTGATTCAAATGAGACTTGATGCGAAAAACCCAATTAGAAAAATCACCCTTAACAAGCTTAGGAGGAGGACCAAGATGATTAGTGAGCGGTGTAGGGACCGGTCCACCATAGACCGGGGGAGGGGGAACCGAGGCAAAGATTCCTGTCCCATTCTTGTTGAGAGGGGAAGAAGTTTGAGTACCTTTAGACATTTCCTTGCCGGAATTGGCCTCCAACTCTGATGCAGTGGGATTAACCACAAGCAAAGGATCAGGAGTGGCTTTCAACCCCTCAAGCAATTCTTTAAGCATGGACTTGACTTCGGTCATCATAGACGTCTTAAGTGAAGCCATGGCTTCATTTAAGTCATCTCGTGTGATCGAAGTCAACTCCATGGCCTCGGGCACTTCCTCCCCGGTGTCAACCATACTATTTAGGTGGTGAAACCCTTAATAAAGAGATGAGGCTCTGATACCAATTGAAAGGATCAATATGGTTGACTAGAGGGGGGTGAATAGGCAACTACCAATTTTTAGCTTTTCTTCACAAATTAGGTTTAGCAACAAATAGGTTTTCTAGATGTGCAACTAGGTGAGCAACCTATATGATGCTAACAACAACTACAACAAGTATAAGCAAAGGACACAACACAAGTAAAGCTTGCACAAAGTAAAGGTAAGAGATAACCACAAGTGGAGCCGGTGAACACGAGGATGTGTTACCGAAGTTCCTTCCCTTTGAGGGGAAGTACGTCTCCGTTGGAGTGGTGTGGAGGCACAATGCTCCCCAAGAAGCCACTAGGGCCACTGTATTCTCCTCACGCCCTCACACAATGCGAGATGCCGTGTTTCCACTAGTGGTGCCCTTGAAGGCGGCGACCGAACCTTTACAAACAAGGTTGGGGCAATCTCCACAACTTAATTGGAGGCTCCCAACAACACCACGAAGCTTCACCATAATGGAATGTGGCTTCGAGGTGACCTCAGCCATCTAGGGTGCGTAAACACCAAAGAGTAACAAGATCCGCAAGGGATTAGTGGGGGGAATCAAATTTCTCTTGGTGGAAGTGTAGATCGGGGCCTTCTCAACCAATCCCTAGAAAATCAACAAGTTTGATTGGCTAGGGAGAGAGATCGGGCGAAAATGAGCTTTGGAGCAACAATGGAGTTTGGGGGAGGAAGAGGTGAGTCTTCTTGGAGAAGAAGACCCCTTATATAGTGGGGGAAAAGATCCAACCGTTATCCCCGTGCACAGCTTGCAACGCGCGGAACTACCGCTCAAAGGAGCGGTACTACCGTTGGCTGCAGCGGCACTGCTGCTAACCCCAGCGGTACTACCGCTGGGGACAGTGCACACAGGGGAGAGACGGAGGGAGAAAAACCACGAGAGGCAGTGGCAGCGGTGGTAGCCGCGGTACTACCGCTTATGGGCTAAGCGGTACTACCGCCCTACTGCCGCTCACTACAAAAAAAAGACACATCCGTGACATTTTGAGCCGAACAAATTTTTTTTGTCATGCTTATGACACTTCTATGACGATAATTGTGACAAAAGCACGTATCATCATAGATGTGGTGGGCTCCTACTTCTATGACAAAAAATCATGACAGAAAATGGGCTTTTCGTCCTGGGCGGGCCGGGGACGCACCTGCATGACATTCTTTGCGCTGTCCATGACGGAAAAAATCGTGGTAGAAGCGAGGGCGAGGAAATTTTGGGGAGTTCCCGGTTACGGTGGGTGGTCGGGGCCGAGCGATGCATGGAGGTTTGCGCGTTTCTCTCGTACACGTACGCACGTGTGTGCGAGGCGTTGCGCTCTAACTGAACCCGAGCAAGGCGTTGGGCTCTAACTGAACCCGAGCGATTGCACTAGCTATGTTACTGAACCCCGATCGATCCCTTGGCTGTTAACTGAACCCGAGTGATTCCTTCGCTACTGCTGCTAACTGAAGCCGATCGAAGCTGCCTCTTGATGAACAGTCCCCGATTGATGGGGGTTGGATGAACAGTTCCCGGTGGGGGGTTGGATGAACAGGATCCCATGGTAGTAGAGGCCGTTGCCGCTGGATGAATAGGACCCTGATCGAGGAGGTGGGGGTGGATGAACAGTAGCCGGTGGAGGGACCCCGTGGAGGGCTGGTTGAACAGGACCCCGTGTGGAGGGCTGGTTGAACAGTAGCCGGTGGAGGCTGGAGGAAGTCGACGGTGGATGAACAGTAGCAGGTGGAGGCTGGAGGAAGTCGACGGTGGGTGAACAGTAGCAGGTTGAGTCTGGAGCGAGGCAGTAGATGATGGATGAACAGTATCCCGTGGAGTCCCATTTTGCGGTACGCCACACCCCTCCCAATGAACAGGACCCCATTTCGACCGTAGTCCGTAGGCGCTCCAACACAAGTCCGTTTCCTCCGTTCTGGGGTACGCCAGACCCTTCCCGATGAATAGGACCCCGTTTCGATCGTACGCGGTCGAACAGAAGGCCATTTTCCTCCATTTTGCGGTACGCCAGACCCCCGTTCCGGCTGTTCCGTCCAAGCTGGTTGGCTCCCGATGAACAGGACATGTTCTGACCCAGTGGCTTGGCTCCCGATGAATAGGACGCGTTCCGACCCAGTGGCTTCGCTCCCGATGAACAGGACACTGTTTCCTCCATTCCGACCCAGTCGGTTAGCTGCCGATGAACAGGACAACGTCTCCGTTGCCTCTCCATGTACACGAGCCCTGGTCGTACAAATGCGTGAGTAGGCATTCGAGACCCCGCCCGTATGTGTGTACGTGGCCATATTTTTTGGCATCTGGTTGTACGTACGTGTATACAGTTTTGACTGGACTGCCTGAACTGCTACGTCGGGGGCTCTACTACTACACGTGCCACTGCTTGCTCGGCCACGGTTCATCGTTGCAGAGAGGATGATCGACCAGTATGTACGTACACGTTCGCGACCAGAATGACAACGCTATGTACGCTTTGACCAGGTGGGTCCTGACTGTCAGGGAGGATAAGGAGGCACTTTCTTGTGTGCGAAGTTATTGATGGTGGGTCCTAGCGGTCAGGGGGGAGAATCATTTTTTTGCCCGTAATATGGACGCACTTCCTTGCGTGCGAAGATGTAGCTGGTAGGTCCCAGCTGTCAGGGGGGAAACGGTTTTTTCGCAAAATACAGAGTCCCTTCCGATGGGTCCCCACTGTCATGTGGAGGAATAATTATTTTACGCGTAATAAGGAGGCGCTTCCTTGCTGCGGCTGTGCACCCAGCTGTCAGCCTCTCCACGTACAGTCCTCTTCTGATGGAAGTCGTTCCTTGACCACGTTGACCACGCCGCGCCGAGAGCACCAAGGCGGTGGACGACGGCTAGGCCTGGAAGGGGACGATGCGGAGCCGGGGAAGACGCGGCAGTGGATGCCCACGCGGAGAGGAGTACGAGGGTTGACTGGTTCAGCTGCGGTGTGAGGCTGCCGTCGCCGCAGAATAACACAGGTTGTGGGTGAGTAGAGGGATGGCCTGGCCAGCGGTGGGAGTAGGGTGGGGCGGTGAGGCCTGCGCGGCAGCACAGCCGGCCACTGGAGGCAGGAGCAGGCGGTCTCGCCGGCGCTGGTTTGGGCGGCTGGTGCAAGAAGAGCAGCGATTGAAGAAGCAGCAGGACCGTTCGATTAAAATCCAACGGTCACTGCTGCTAGAATCATTTGTTGACTAAGTTGACAAAGCCCTGTGTACGCGTCAACTTAGTAGGCCCACAGGTCAGCATCCGAACCGGTGCGCCCCAGATGTCAGTGGGAGGAATCATTTTTTTTTCGCGTAATAAGGAGGCAGTTGCTTGCGTGCGGCCATGGACCATGGGGGTCCCTACTGTCAGCCTCTCCACGTACATCCCTATTTCGATGGATGTTGTTTGTTGAATGTTGAGCACGCCGCGCCTAGAGCACCAATGCGGTGGACGACGGTGGGGCCTAGGAATGGAACGACCCGGAGCCGGCGAAGACACAGCAGTGGATGCCCACGCTGAGGAGAGTATGGTGGTTGACTGGTTCGGCTGCGGCGTGAGGCTGCCGTCACCGGAGAATAACAGGAGGTGCGGGTGGGTAAAGGGATGGCCAGGCCAGCGGAGGGAGTAGGGTGGGCCGGTGAAGCCTGCGCGGCATCACAGCCGGCCACAAGAGGAGGGAGCAGGCAGTCCCGCCGACGCCGGTTTACGCGGCTGGAGCAGGAAGATCAGAGATTGAAGAAGCACGTCGGCCGTTGGATGGACATCCAACAATCACTGCTGCTAGAATCGTGTGTTGACTGACAAAACCTTGCGTAAACAAGTCAGCCTTGAAATTTGTGGCGTGTACAGCCCATTTGCTATTATTTTTATAATTTACAGCCCATTTGCTAATTCATATGGAATTTATTGCAGCCCATTTTCCAATTTTAGAATTGCTGCCCATTTTCTGGTCAGTGCCAGGGTTAAAAATTTGAACTAAAAAATATGCGAAATTTTAAAAATTCGCATATTTTTGCTGGGGAACAAAATATTCTTAATCCAAAAAATAGTAGCCATACTAAAACAAATTTTAAAATAAAGTAGTACTATGTCATGTTAAAATCCAATGAAATATAAAATATCAGTGAAGAACAAAAGCAAAAAACAAAACTAATTGCCCATTTGCTATATTTTTTTTGGAATTTGCAACCCCTTTCATATTACTTTTAAGATATACTGCCCATACTCTTTGGCCAGGCCGGAATGCATCCCTCCTCGTCTTGAAAGATTTGCAGTCCAGTAAGTCGGAGAAAACAAATAGGCCTAGCTTGGGTATTCTTCAAAAAGAAATAGTGGTCTACCTATTTTCCCAAAGAAAAAACTGCTGGGCTGGTCATGTTGTTAGACGGGCCACAGAGACCGCACAACCCAGTTTATAGCCTGCTCCTCTGAACAAATCCTCAAAAAAAAAGTTGTGCAATTCTGTCATTAATTGACTATACGTTGACAATGATGTGGGTCCTAGATATCAGCAGGGTGGATTAGAGTAAAAAAACGAGGGGTGCATCTGAGTAGTAAAAGAGGCGCTTGCTTGTGTTCGGGAGTGGACCCGGTGGGTTGATACTGTCATACTCACAACTACAGTCCTCTCCCGATTCGCTATCTTTGCCTAAGAATAATATCGACTGAATGTAACGATACTCTCATAGGAAATAATATCCTCCTGTTAAAATTTGACTTTTCATATCGTAAATTTAAAGAACTGGTGCATGAGCATTTAGCTTTATTTATTTACTTATTTATGTTTAGGGGACCATGAGCATGTACCTGGGCCGGATTCATGTGAGAGCCTCCCTTCCAGTTAATTATGGGCTCCTCTATTGGGCCTTCATTAGTGGGCTGCATGTTATCGACAAGTGGAAAATGTGTTCCGTACCAAAAATAGTATGCGCTACGTACGGGGCACTAAAGGATCAGACCGTGCAACGACTTCCAAAACATTGTGTTTGTCGTTCTAACAACACATTTATTCAACCAACAGACGAAATATACTACTGATTGTACATTGAAAACGGCAGCAGCAACAACAACCAGGGCTGGGGGTGCAACAGAAGCAGTAAGCAGGCCAGAAGAGTAAAGACACAGCTCTCTCTTCCAAACCAAACATCAGCCATCATTACAAAAGGGCTACCAAAAAAGAACAAGTGTATGCATCAAACTAAATAAAGATCCTACTACACCAAGTGTACGCATCTAACTAACTGGCTCAGTTAGACGTTACTATTTATTAAGCTGTGGAGATTGGCTGACGGCTTGAACCAGATGGGTGCCTGACGGGGGAAACTCCAGCCAGTAGGTCGAAGTCTGATACTTGCGACCCTGTCTCCTACTTTGGGCTGCAGAGCGTGGCGGCACATATCAGGGTATGGTGCATGGAGAGACGCATGGTACGCTGTGTACACATAGTTTTGCCTGATGAACGAAACTGCGCTGCCATCATGATCCTTGCCATCGGTTATCTCCTGGTTAATCGGATAATTCAGTCCGAGAAACAGAGAGCGTGTACCAAGGCTACTTACCAGCCTCCAGCCAAAAATTCCTGAAGGCCCAGAGAAGCTGGGATCCTGCTCAAAGACCTTGCAGTGACTGTGATTGTATTCTGCGAAACAACACATCCGGTACGTGCGAACGATCATCAATCGTTCGCCATCGTCTGATCGAGCCAGGAACCACCTACAACTGCCATGCCGCTTTTCTTTGAAAGGTTCTGGGATTAGGAAGGGTAGGGACACTAGGCGGCCTACAACATCGTATCAAGTTGGAGTCAAATAAAAAAGGGCTCGTACTGTAGTCAATCTTAAGAACAACATGTTATGAGCATGAATATTTTTTTGGTAAATGTTGACAGTAATATAAGCAAGCCATCATGATATCATAGGAAAGTAACATACTGCTGTAACAGCCATTTGTAGCGATGACTGGAGTAGGCCAGCAATACGTCCAGCCATAGAAGGAGACCACAGCGTAAATGAAGCCCTTGTGTTCAATGGCATCAGAGAACCATGGAGGATGTATGATCCTGCGATGGACGTGCAGATTTATCCACTTACCGCAGTGACCTGTCAGATAGGCGAGACCACGGTTGAAGAACGCAATTAGCCTGAAGTCTTTATAATTCGCAGATCTTGTGGGCACTTGGCAGATTACAACCTTGAGCAAATCAAACTTGGTATCATGTTGGCTACTGTAAGATTCTGAGTATTCTGGGCCACGGTGCCAAAGCAGTGCAGTGTTAATCGAAGGAAGGGGGATCAATCGTCAGGTGTAGACCTCCACGAGCATCCAGCTACCGCGACCGTCAATGAGCACCATCCAAGACGTGTTCATGCCGACCCAGTACATACCGTTAATGTAGTTGAGGGTGACGGGGATCGGATCGCAGTCGAGGGGGTTGATGCTCGCCACCCTACGATCGTTATGCTGCGTGACATGCCGCTTCTGAAGATCAAGCGGCATCAGCATGCAGGGAGCTGGCTTAAAAAGCTCCGGTCTGAGGGCTTTGAGTAAACGGTACAGCCCCGACGAGCACGTGGCGAGCGGCATGGTACTGAGATTGTCCACACGCGAAACAATGAGCTTGATTACATCTGTGCGGAGCGAATTCCAGCCACTCTTTCAGCGGACGCTGCTCGGTTCCGCCATTGTTAGTTCTTGGGTTCCGGAAGAGGGGGGAGGCGCCTTAGCGGGGATGGAAGATTGGATGATTATGTGCGGACGAGGATGGAGAAGCGAATATGTGCTGTGGGAAGTGGATAGGTGATGATGACAACAACACGCCGCTTGACTTATGAGACACATCCCAGCAGCGTAGGGTCATATCGATGCCAGACAACTTGCTTGAGTGATCACAGTACTAGTACAATACACTACAGTACCTACTACTATGCCCTAGTTTGCATATAGTGGAGTAGGACTCTGCTCTACTACTAGCACCGGAGGAGTAGTATATTCTAAAATAGTTAAAAACTTCAATGCCCGAGCGTGGAACGACTACGAACCGCCATCGGTGCTAACTCCAATCCCCAGCAAACGTTCGCTGGGAGACATGGCAGTTGCAAACGCCCGCGACGCAGTTACAGTATGTGTGTAAGGGTGGCGGTTTTGTCAAATGCTATGGCTTAAAAACAGGCCACCGTCGGATGAAAATCTGACGGTTATGTGGGATTCGCCAGGATTGGGCTCATGGCGAACAATCGCCAGATATCATTACTAAAAAAAGGTTAAAACACCCGGGGCTATAACTTGCACCAGCTGACCACTAACAATGATACTAACATAGTTGTAAAATGGTCAAAGAACGTGTCTACGTGGTGTTTGGAATTATATGCAAACTAGCAAGATGCCCGTGCATTGCACGGAACATCAAGATGCATTTTTTTACAAAACACATGTTGTGATTGACCCATGCAGGAGTAATCCCATGTGTAAAAACTAATGATATCTCGAGAATTTCATCGAAAAAATGGTATCTCGAGAATTTCACCGAAAAAATGATATCTCGAGAAAGATGAGAGATAAGGTGAGGAGGAGTGGGGCGTGCTGGTGACTGGTGGTCGGACTTGGTGGAGGCATGGGGATGGACGGCGCCGGCAGCAGCCACCATGCCAGATTGTTCCAGAGACTTCCTTTTTTAATTGCTCGGCAATGAGGTTGTGGGAGATAAGGATGAATGAGGCAAGGCCTTATTTGCAAATGTGGAGAGGGGTGTGGGTATCTTTTTGCAAAATTGCCATAGTTTCCTTCCTATCCGTCAGATATAGATCGGACGGTCTATATTGCAGGATGGCAGTCACACCATCATCACCAACTCTGCTTTTTATCTAGGGAGTACTAGTAAGGACACCATCTACTGCTTCGTGTGCTACTCCTGCGCTCCATTTGGCGGGCGCAACGTCCCCTACAGCCACTCCCTCATGCGCTCCATTCGGCGGGCGCAACATCCCCTACAGCCACTCTCGTTTCATGGATGGCCTGGTCGACGCCTGCAAGGTGCCATGCGTCTACAAGAGTTTTAGCTGCGAGAGGTACGTCGACCAGCACTCGCTGGCAAAGCATAGTTCCAGATGCGCGCACGCACCCTACTACTGCTATGAGTGCACGCCGCCGTTTGAGGGCTCGCCAGCGAGCCTCGTGCATCACCTCACGGCACCGTCCATCAATCAATACTGGACCGCGGCGGTGAACATCAAGTATGAGACGTGCTACCCGTTCGCCATGACGGAGTCGCTGGAGGATCACTACCACCTGCTAGTCGCGGAGGAGGACGACAACGTCTTCCTCTTGACCGTGGGCACCGGCAAGGCCTGCGCAGGCCGCCGCCCCGTCTTTGTAGTGTGCGTCAGGGGCAACGCCGCTGACGCTGACACGAGGCCGGTGTACGGGTGCGTGCTCACTGTTACTGCCCTCCGAAGTACGAGGGCGCCCACGCCAGCTCCATCACGCTGACTGGGACTGTGCCGAGCTGCTCCGTTCCCGGCAATGTGGACATGCAAGACGCCTGGTATGATTTTCACCCCAAGATGGTGCACGGGGACTCCAAGGAGGTTCACCTGGTCATATGCATTACCAAGTCAACTGTTCATCATTAGTCTTCGCTCAATGTAATCCGCTGTCTAAGCATGTGGAGACTTCTTATTTATATAGTATAGAACCTTCCATGCATGATCTTGCTGTATTAGAGTATTGCGCTTGAATAAAAGTGTATCCATTTATGGTTTAGTGTAGAATCTTCCATGTATGCTTTTGCTCCATTAGAGTTCTCGCTTGTCATTTATGAGATTAATTGAGAATTTTTACTACAGTAATGGTATAAGAGCATGGTTAATAGTATAGCCAACTGTTGACTATAAGAAAGTGCCATGTCATCTATAGCCAACTTATAGCCAACATGTATAACAATTAGCTATAAGTATGTGCTACTTTATTAATACATGGCCCACTTTCCACTCTCACATGGTGCCTAGGAGCACGTGCTGCAGCTGGCTCTTGCATGAGAGCCCACTTACATTCTCTCTCCTATCCTCTCTCCTCCAACTAAGCATTAGAAATATTACTTTCCTTCTTACAGCCTGCTGACTGTACCTCATTGTACTCGCTCTAAGTCACCTGATGAAAACCAAATAATCCCAAAACACTTAGGCGTGGCGCATTAACTCCCACCTCATTTCTTGTTTCTTGACATATCAACCAATAAGAGATGTGGGGCATGCATGTTTTCAATGACTCAAGACTACCAAACACGACATGCAGTGGTTAGTTCATTGCATGCAATGCTATTAATTAGCAAATAAACATTAAGTTCTCTCGTTTTCTCCTCCTTCTTGGTCACGGTGCACAACCTAAGATGACTTATTCACCTAGACGGAGGGAGTAGTCGGGATTCACCAAGGAGCAAAACCAAGTGGTAGGCTGCTCCTGTCGTGTTTGCGTAGCAACTCAGCAGAGTCACGGTGCACAACCTAAGATGACTTATTCACCTAGACGGAGGGAGTACATTCTTGGTGGTCTAGAAAAATAAACAAAATCGATACTCAAAAACTAATTCTTAAAGATCATTTCTTGCAAAGCACAATAAGTGTTATTTCTTCACAAGTTTTGGATGCAGGTTGAACAGTTGAACGCTTTTGTTTGCAAAAGATACTTTTTTATCTATTTAGCCTACATTTACTATTCACCCGGATGTTTGTGAGCTCTAGAGAAGAAATAATATCCGAAGAAACCTATCGATACTCGTTACACATGAGATGACCCCCACATACTTTGTCAAAATAAACAACTCCCCGATCAATGCATTTCACTGTTCCGTGCAACGCACGGGCACCTTACTATATATAGTACGACCATAAATTTAACTAACATTATATATAGTATGATAATTGCTCATGCATGTCACCAAAAATTATATCATTGAAAACTATGTTCAAATACGAATCCAACGATATAGTTTTTGTTGACATGCACTAACATTTTGTTAGTTAAATCTTTAGTCAAATTACATGGGGGACTAATAAACCACGACGGAGGTAGTAGTACTAGTGTAGAGGGCGGCACTGCACGGGAGTCTCACCCCGCTCGTGGCGCGGCAGTAAAGCCGTCATATCACAAAACCCCACCACTCCCAGTAATAAGTGGTCTGGTAAAATAAACGGACAAGCAACCATCACATCCCTCTATCTTTTTTGCATTTCATCTCTCTACATTTACTTTGTCCGGTTCATCTCGCACACTCGATCCCTAGCTACTACTCCTAGTATCCCTAGCTACTACTTCTAGGACCAGTTCTTTTGGTGGCTTAAAAAATAAGCCGTCTCTTCCCCAGCTTTTCCCATAAGACTATAGTCACAGTGGAGAGTAACATAAGGCGCCTCACCCATTCATTTGGGCTTCTAAACTACTACCTCCGTCCTAGTTTATTAGTCACCATTGTAGTTTGTGCTAAATTTTGACCAAAGATTTAACAGATAAATGGTTAGTGCATGTCAACAAAAGTTATATGATTTTTGGTGACATGCATAAACATTTCATTATTTATGGTCAAATTTTGACACAGATTACAATGGGGACCAATAAACCAGGATGGAGGTAGTAGTTATGGGATTACTAATCTAGAACCCTAAAAGAACTGGCCCCCGATACTCCTAGTAGTAGTACTCAAGTTGGAATTCCAATTGCACGGCACAACTTGTTAGGCAAAAAATTCGATACAGGGTGTACGAAGTGGTTTGGGAATTTGCATGCCTTCCCGACCAGTGAGATACTCCGTACAAAGTACGATAGAGAAATAACCACAGAGAAGGAAGCTAAAAGTAAACAATCAAACGAGCATTTTTGCATTTCTTTTGTATTGAATCATTTCACAAGCTTGACTAGTGCTGTTTTTTCTACTTTTACAAAAACCGCATCGTAATGTTAAAACGTGCATTTGCACGTACATAAGTAATAGTAGTAGCACAGTCTGTAAGCATATATAGAGAGAGACGTGTAGTGCGATATATAGTTAAGTTTGTGCTATATGCACGTACTTACAAAATATGTACGGATACACAAGGTTTCCAAACTTTTCCTTTTACATACTTAATTAAGGACGCTAATAATTCCCAAACGTTCGGGATTTATCATTTGCGTCCCAAAACTAATGAGATCGCCTTACGAAACTAAATTATTCCTAATAAAAGCCACGACGCTCGCACGAGCGCTTGCAGCGCGCCACGAGTGCCCTGGTGCGCGGCTGTTTCCCAGCGCGCCGACACAACGCCTCTTCCTCAGCCTCGCAACTCGTGAGGTGCTGATTGGCGGCTTGCCGGCGGGCGAGCGCGATCTCACCTGTGTGGTGATCCGGCGCCAACAGGTACTCCTCCTCGCTGGAAGCGTGCTCCCGGTCCACGTACCACCAAGCGTAGATGAGGCGCTTGGGCCCGACTGCACTCAGGGCTTTGGCACAAGCGTCCTCCGCCACCCTCACGGCCCTCGCACGAGCCTTCTGCCAAAGAGCCAATTGCCTGTCTCTCTCGGACATGACATAGGCCTGCCAGGCAGCATGCCTCGCGGCATGCTTCTCTTCCTCGGCCTTCTTCTCCGCCTCTTTAGCGCGCTCTGCCGGAGGCAAAGCCTCCCACAAGGTGACCTCCATTTCTTTCCAAAGCTCCTCAAGGCTGGGGGGCTCAGCGGGTGGCGCGACGTTCTCCTCGTAGCGGGGAGCCGACGCGTCCTCCGACGCGCGTGCTGGCGAGACTGGGAATGCCGACGCGTCGCGGCGAGGAGCGGAACGCCGATGCATCGAGGTCCGCGCGGTGCAGCGAGGGGCGCCTAGGGCTTGGGAGGGGCGATGCCATGGTGCTCGACGTGAGAGGGAGGGGGAGGAGATAGCGATGAACGTGAGCGTTCTTCTGAATGCCGTGGGAGGCGCAGTATTTATAGCGAGCAATGGCACACCTACGTAAGATATGTTGCGTGATTAACGTAATAGCTACGTGGGCATATTTGTTGGAGTAAATTACGGGGGAAGGAAGGGGTGGAAAGATTGCTGGTCACAATGGATTGGACGAGCGCGGGGGGAGGAGAGTCATTCATGCAGATTTTTTCCACGCGGGGTGGAGTGGTGGGACTGCCGGAGGGAGAAGGAGAGTCAAGCAGGCAGATTGTTTTCACACATGGAGAGGAAAAGATTTGGAGACAAACGGGCTTCCGGAAGGTATGGGGAACGGTGCATAATAAGTCGTCTTACATGCAATGAACTGACCATTGCATGCCGGGCTAGGTACAGTCTCAAGTCATTAAAAACATACACGCCCCACTCATGTTCAGATTTCAAGGTGCACTAAATTATTGCATGCGATGATTAAAGCTGGCCATAGTGGTGGTATCTTAGCTGGTATCATGCACACAGGAATAGCAAACATGCTGATGTGGCAAAGAATTAAAGAAGAGAGGGGGGTTAGAGTAACATAGGTAGATACCGTATCATGTTAAATACTATGCTACTTTGTGTCATGCATGGCACTATAAAGGTAGTCCCGTATCATACACTAGTATCATGCACATGATACTAGTATATGATACTTTCCACTATGAGTAGCCTAAAGAGAATATTGACTAATGCATGTAAAAATCTTTGTCATTTACTAGTGTTCATGCATGCATGCAATGCGATAATGCATTGGTAAACACATTTTTTTGTGAAGAACGAGAGCATTAATTGAGTACTTTTGCAGACTACAAAAACTATTCCACCGCCTCTATCTTGGTAAGAGTAGGTGAAATTTTCAAATCGAGCCCTTTAAACTAGAAGGGAGGTAGTAGTACTCTAATAGCTAACCTTGTTGTGATGACTAGATAGGACATTGCACGCACCTGGACGGAGGAAATAGTTTGCATTGTGCATATAAGTTTTGTCTGAAGTCAATGTACCTCTACTCTGACCAAACTTATACTCCTAGAAAAATGTATCAACATTCACAATGTTAAATCAATATTTTTATACTCATTATGAAATGTAGTTTCATAAAATATATATTTGGTATTGTAGATATTGATATTTTTAGTATAAATTTGGTCAAACTTTGCAAACTTTGACTTGACACAAATCTTACTCGGAGTAAAAAGCACCAGAGGGAGTATCATGCATGCGGAGTAGGCAAAAAATTGCTCATTTATAGCCGTCCGAAGTCTCAAAGGGCGCGACCGTGCGAGGGAGGCGAAGGTCGTGGGAGGCACGACGGTTGACGGAATTAAGTGAAGTTACATGCACGTGCCGGCATGGCGTGCGAACACGCAGAAGCTATATCGTCAGGCCTACGATATGGGTCTAGTAGACATGACATCTAGTGGGTCCTGCATAGTACTCGAGAACTCTTTGGGGGCATGCAACCGTTTATCCACCGGGCAAGCCACCACCCCACGCCGTTCGCACGCCCTACTCGTCCCCGTCTTCTACCTTACAACAGTTCGCTCCCAGTCATCCCATCCTTTCACATTACACCAGTTCCACTTCTCCTAACTCGCCTCCAAAATCCATGGCCTCCCAAGTCTACATGATCGGGGGTGAGTACAAGGTTAGAACCATAATCGGCGATGAGTTCATCGTCATCTACACCCGTAGATCCGTGACGGTGGAAGCATGCCTTGGTCGCTTCCTACACATGTTCAAAAGTTCAAAGGATGAGTGGGTCGCTGGGCTAGATGTTGAGTACACCACAGTCCTGGAAAGGGAGAAGCTTCTAAAGGAGGCAAAGATGAAGAAGCCCGCCGTGATCCAGGTTTGCGTACATAACGTGTGCTTGGTCTACCACATATGCCATGCCGACGTTAGGTGCCAGGATTTTGAGTTCTTCCTCAAGGACAAAAGAGTGAAATTCATTACTGTAGACTTTACGAACGACAGGAGAGTCCTGGGTCGGATAGGCCTCGTTGTAGGCTAGCCCTTCGATCTCCAGAAGGAAACCTGGTGTCCTCCTCTCAGCCTTCAATGCTGACCCTGGCAGCAGCCATGATTGATCCTTCGTACGCTCAACTGAAGAAACCTCACCCGGAGTTTCATCATGCATGGGAGCCGAAAACAATAGATGAAGATCACATCGTGTACGCAGCAACGGATGCCTACCTTTGTTTAAATATCTATAAGGGTTGGATGAAGAAGCAGAGCCTAGTGACTGGTTCAAGCAAAGAAGTGTCGGCGAGGAGGAAGAGGAAGAGGGACGAGGACGAAGTCGAGGACATGGACTCGGACTCCGAGTAAGTTGGCAGTGCCGTTGCTCATGCTGGTTCTACTGCAGTGTCAAGCGAACTAGTTGCTTAATTTTATTTCAGGGGTGTGTTGTGCTGAGCCCCCAGCAGAACTATGTTTATGTTCTTTCTTGTTATTTGAACTCTTCAGTACGTATAGTACTAGTATGTCTTACTACTGTTCTTCTTGTAGTTGGTACTACTACTCGTATCTTCGCGTTCCTACTGTACTTAATACGTACTAGTAGTATAATTTGGGTCAGTCGATTTGTGAAAGAAGTTTGATGGAGCGAAGGAAGAAGATGGCAAAGAAGCTACCCCAGTATCTATATTAGGGTGGCAGGGTGCCCATGATCTATCTTATGAGTGTTGGGTGTGGAATGCAGTTTGCCGAAAAAATGGATCATGCCCGGGGTTAAACGGATGGCAGGGGTGGGGGGGAGCATGGCGGTGGCAGGCAGTTCAGGGGAGGGCGGGGCAGCGGTGGCAGGCGGTTAGGCCTGTGGCGGTCTGGCGGCTCGATGCCTAAGAGAGAAGATGAATAGTGCATCAATTTCGGAGGTTGAAGATGCCCTTCTGGCCGTCCATGTTGCATCCAACGGCTCACAAGAGTTGACTGACCCAAATTGTTCCTTCAGATTGCAGAATCCACGTGGCATTGAAGGTCTCGAAGGTAGATTCCACGTCCGCACCCGGTTTGCGGGCACGGCGCGGGCGCGACCGGCTTCCGCCGCGACAGCCACCATGGGCGCCTCCTCCGCGCGGGCGGAGACGACAATGACACGCTAGCTCCTCCTCAACGGTGTGCTGCAGCATGCGCTCGTCCTCCTCTTCGTACGCTGCAGGCATAGACGTGGCTCCACCTGCTCACGTGCTTGGCAGGGCGGCGGCATCGCGAGGAGGGACTGCAGACAACGTGAGCGGGCGAGCCTTCGGCTTCATGGCATAGGGATGGCGGGGACACGATGGTGATGGGCGAGAAATGGTCGGCCGGAGCAAGCGGGCGGCGGCATATTGATGAGTGCGCGTATGGGAGCTTAGTTTAGTTTTATATAGGGTTGGTCAAACTTAAAAGAACACCGTACTAGTACACGTAAACATTAGACTGAGGCAGCGCTTATACTACCACATTAGTTAGCACAGCATCGATACGAAATCATGTGCAAGCGCGTGCACCACGGCCGCGCGGTCGATCGAACGGTGCATCACCGCGCTCGAAGGACATCCACCGAACCTTTTTGTGTGTGTGAAAACAATCCCCGAATATTACTCTACTTTTTTTCCTGGAAAAGTTCTTCACGCTACAATATTTCCATATATTTGAATTTAACTTCAGTTCGTGCTTATTTGGATTTGGACGTTTTAGGTGCGCCCTAGACTTTTTTTTAATACTGATTCTGTGTGTGTGACTGAGAATGAACACGTGTATGTGTCCATATGTGTGTTGTGGCAGAAGGGCAATGTGGAGACGGTGTGCGTGTGATAGAGACATAGAGAGGTGTGAATGTGCAAATAATCATGCATGAGTGAGACATAGAGAGATGCCGATATGTTGTGTATACATGAGAGAACGGTCTTCTATTTGTACTTGTGTGTGTGCGAGAGAGAGAGAGAGAGAGGAGCATCCGTAACACAACAACCATCTCTCTCGATTCGTCCGTCCCTCGCACGATCGCATGTAACACAAGCATCAACGCACACATTTTGACACTCTCACCCGGCCCATGCCCACCTCAAGGCCCGCACATCGCTCTCTATCTCGCACGCACAATCTCTTCGTGAAAACCCTATTTAGCATGTAGCTTTCCGTCACATACACACACATTCTCTTCATAGGTTTGGTTTCTCTCAATATCTGACACACACACACACACACTGCACACACACACTGCCCCTCCCCCGAGCACACAATTCATCCCCATCCAAGGTTATATGGCGACCACTCTCGCTTGTGCTTCTCTGCACCCCAGCATGCACACCACCTCAATCTTCAAAGAGGGCATCGAGGAGATCGAAGACGGCGACCACACTGCACTAGAGAATGCGGGGCCATTTGGAAGCAGGATGATGTGACGACGGCTGACTGACTCCTCCCCCCCCTCTCCCACACAAAATTATCAATCGCTCAACCCACGAGATCCTTCCCCTCTCGTCCATGTGTTTTCAACTCTCTCATTGTGGCGCCCCGCCTGATTAGCACTGTAGCCAGACGGTCGCCACGCATACCAGCCCAGGAAATCACTCTGGCATGCGCGTTTACAACAAGTATCATGAACACAGGCATTTCTATTAATGGATATATAGGTCTTACATGATATTACACAAGAGTGATGGCAGCGGAAAAGCTCTATCTAAGGCAGCATGGTCCTTGTGCGGCTCCAATCCACAGGGATCTGACTGGGTTACTCTCCTAGCCCGCGAACGCTCCGGCTCCTCGATGACGGACGACGGATCCTTATGTGAACCTGGCCATGTTAAAGGCCGCTGAGTACTTTTGAATGTACTTGCAAGCAAACCAACTAACATATACACCAAGCAAAGCAATCCATGGCATTCAAGCATGCATTAGTTATTAGAGCAAAATTAATTGTCATGACATGACATATCCAGCTAGCAATATTAATTATCATGTCATAACAGGGTTATTTAGCAAGATAACTACTGAAGTAAATGCAGTAAGGTAAAGCATATTAAGTAGATATTCCATACTCCGAACATTCTTATGATCCAATATGAATCTGATCCAAATCCAATCCGAATCATGTGGTCGTCCGACCACTCATCTCATAGCCATCCCTTGGCTAACATATCATATCCCTGCCATCATCTGATGTCTATGCATCTCCACTGTAAGTCTGATAAACTTACTCTCTTCTGGGTTGTCTTACAATCCTTAGAATACTCATGATCCACTGAGCACTACAGGGCATAAGACGAGTTCTTCCATCATTATTATCACTGTTTCGGTTGACCACCTAGAGAGGTCTGGACGGACTGTCCAATACCGTGGACGCGGCTATTCGAATAGATTTTACACTCTGCAGAGGTTGCGCACTTTACCCACACCATGGAGCACCTGACCTCGTGATCCCATTCGGGTGGACCAGGGTTGCTCCAACGAAACCTGCCTAACCCATGACTCCTCCACCGTACCACCGGCAATCATCCTCCCCCGGAGTCCTGCCCTGGGTGGCCCCTGTGTCACCTCGTGACACCTTCCACCGTCGTGGCCAAACTCAACTGTCCCAAACGGGGACTCCCGGGTTAAACAATCAACTGGGCTCACAAGGTTATCGCCGCCTACCGGGCTAGGGTAGCGCGCGCGCATAACCTTCCCTGTCTGGAGGTACCGGTGAAAGAGCACGCGATCAGACCAAGTCAAGGCCATCCCATACCGGCAAATGTGGTTGCACGGATAAGTCCGGACAGGTGACTCTGGATCAACCGACTAGGTTTAGCTTTAGTCATCATTTAGCAAGCATAGTTATCTATCACAAGAAGTTGAGGTGACAGCAAGTATGAATTTAAGTAAGTTACTTTGAATATCACAGGGCAAACTAATGCAAGTAATGTAAATAGTAAGTGCAATCTAGCAGAAGTTTAATTATTTCTATCACAGGCATAATTATTAATTAAACACGCAAGAATAACATAGAGCAATGCTTTAGGGCATATATTAGATGGTCGGCTTGCCTGGGGTCGAAGAAATACTCCGAGAGAAGTGCGGTGAAGCCGCGAAAATGATCGCCGGAAACCATTCTCTCTCGGAGGGGGCTTATAGAAGGCAAGGGCACAATGGTCATTTTCACAGTGTACAAACATTATGAAAATAATACCATCAGAACGGGCTCGATGAATTGAAGACGTGAGCATTGGTTTCACCTAAATCGGAGTTAGGGGCGAAAAGATACGAGGGGTTGACTGCCAAGGACCTATATGTAAATATTTAAATTACACAGAGGTCCTCAACTGTTTTTTTTTCTGGAAAAAAAGAGTGAACTGTGCACGCGGGCTGACTTGGGCCGGAAGCTGCTGGTGCCCGCTGCTGCTACTGGGCGCCAGCCGGGCCACCGCTGCCACTGGGCCGGCCCACCTGCCCTGCCACTTAAAAAAACGACAAGAGGGGGGTTGAGCCACTGCCAGGCCGGGCCCGCTCGCAGGGTCATCCCTCTCCTCCCACATGCGCCTGGCCGGCCAGAGGGGTGGCTCCTGTCGGCGACCGCCGGCGCTGCGGGCCACCATTTGAGGCGCCTAGCCTACCGGCGTGCTCAGCGGGACGATGCAGTCCCGTTGCTGGGTGGCGCGGTCGCCGGGAAGCTCGGTAACCGCGGCAGCTTTGCTCGCGGCGGACGGCGGCTCGGGCGGTTTCGGGCATGTCGCCTGGTGAGGCTAGTGGCGAGGGCGAGGGCATGGGGATGGTCGCCGGAGAGTGGCGCTTCCAGCACTGGATCAAACGTGGCGTGGGGGTGCTTGGGCGAGGAGAATTTGGCCGAGGCCGAGCTACAGCCATGGTGGTGGTGCGGCTGAATTGAGAGGAGGGAGCTCGGGGCTTCGACCGTGGGTGGTTTAGGGAGGGAGAGGGGGCTGCTGGAGTGGTGCGGGTGCTCGGGGAGAGGCTCGGGCCATGGCTTTTATAGCCGGCCGAGGCGAGGCGATAAGCACGGCCGCCGTGGCGTGCTTATCTCTGCACTGGAGCTCCGGCGAGGTGGCGTGCGGAGGGTGGTGTCAACCTGACTCACTCCAGAGAGAGGGGACAGCTCGGGAGGGGAAGAAGCCAACGAAGAGGAAGACGACGGCAGGTCACGGGCGAATAGTTCCGTGGCGGCGACTGCCGTGGCGTGAGGAGGAAGAATCTGGAGGGGAGAAGGGTCTGGGGAGGGTCGCGTGGACGCCACGGAGACGATGGACATGACCAGACGGGCGAGGACTGACCAGAGGTGGCCGGCCGTGGTGGACAGTGCCCAGAGCGTCGTTTTGGCCATGCTCGCTGCGTGGTCACCACCGGCACCGCGTGTCTAGGGCATTAAATGACCCTGGAACCTTGTCCAAAGGGTCCCTTGCTGCTCAAATAAGTGAGGGGAGTGGCTGGAACCATCTAGGATGCTCTGGGGTGAGGGAAACTTATTCGAACAGGTTCTGACAAGAAGGTGTTTGTAGATATTTCTGGATGGATCCCTGGGTGAAATGAGCTGATATTTGGCATGGAGCAATGATCTATCAGGGTGAAGGCCCTGGTAAAATTTTAGGTCATTTGGATAAGAACTGAGGACACATGTTGTAGAATGGACCCCACTGGTCAGAAATGCAAACTTTGATGTGGCACTCACATACTAGCTTGCATTGAGCTGAAATTTGGAGGAGGTGAATGATTTGAACATATGAAGCCACTGTAAAAGTTTCATACCATTTGGGTATGCCAAAATGGTACTTGCTTCACAGAGGTTCCAAATGGACAGAAACTTAGGAAAAATGATGTGGTTAAATGGGTAGATGGATTGAGCTGGTTTTTGGTTTCCATGAGTGATTTGTCAATGTTAACCACCATGAAAACTTTCAGCTTAAAAAGATCAAGGGTTCAAGCACTTCCTTTGCAAACTGGAAATCTGGACAGAATTTGCAAATGGATGCTGTGCTCAAACTTTGAACTATGGAACTTGGGTTCTGATGGAAATGGTGAAGATATGGATAGGAGAAGCTCCACAATTTATTTGGGATTCTTCCTAGCTACCAAAATGGTAGTTCCTTTAGAAACTGCCCAAAATGCAATATTGGCATTAAATAGGAAAATGCAATTTCCCTTATTTAATTATGGCCAATATTTTTATGGGAGCTCAATATGATCACAAATAATATCTCCACAAGTTTTCATGAACTTTGGAGATGGATAGATATTTTCCTGGATTTAATTCCTTTAACTGGCAAAAAAAGGAATTAATTATAAATAAAAAATATTGCAAATGACTTGGCAATATTTTTGCATATCCAGGGTTTATAGAGATAGGACGATCACTGGGAAAAGTTTGGGAGTCATCAGATCAAAGGAAATTGGGGTTCCTTTGTAATTGAAAGGATTAGGGTTTCCCTTCCGATAACTCGGAAGGTAGGGTTTCGGTGGAAAAGTCTTGAGAACATATCTTGGTTGACAAGGTTGGACTGGAGAGAATCTCTAGTTGGATAGGAAAGTCAAGGCTCAATGACCATCTTCATATACCCAAGAGCTAGAGAAATTCGATAACACCGAGAAAAAAGACGGGAGTCAAATTCCCACGAAGGAAAAATCCAGGAGCGAAAACCAGGGTGTTACACTCATCAAACCCATTGTCTCTTCTCCTTCCACATGTACAAAATCTGAATGCACACGCATCTCACGTATATTACATGTCTCCATCTTTCTCATAGACCTAACTTCTTACTCTCTCTCTCTCTCTCCCGTTAGGTTTGTCTCCTACTCTCTCGCCGACATACATACAATCTTTCCCGCCCTATTTGCTCCATCTTCGCAAGCTCTCTCTACATGTTTCATTCACACATTGATCATGTAGAGTTATGGTTGGTTTTGTTGCATCCTACAAAGTAATAACTATGAAATGCATTTAGATTTTCATTTGACTGAGATTATGTGAGTTTGAGCATATTGTGAAGTACTATAGACCTCGTATACATCTTGGAATTCAACAATGATTCTAACTATTGAATTGTATAAACCATTACATTCGAAGTCAGGAGCCTAATATATTTATTTCACGATTACAACAAATGATTAATTCCACTACAAACTAAGAAAACAAATGTGTACTCCCTCCGTTTTTATTTAAGTCCGCATATTAGCATTGGTCAAAGTCAAGTTTTGTAAACTCTCACAAAGTTTATAACAAAAAATATTAACATATACAATGGCAAATAAATACCATTAGATTCATTATTGAATGTACTTTCACATCATACATATTTGCTATGGTAAATGTTTATATTTTTCTATAAACTTGGTCAAAATTTAGGAAGTTTGACTTCGGTTAAACCTACTCGCTAGTTGCTTAGCCCAATCACCCAACACGCCAAACGGGGAGCTCAGTGTTACAAAATTTTGAGGTCGGCGGGAAAAATCTCCCGCGACCCTGATTCGAGCCGTGCGAAGTTACCATCATACCCTTAAAAATAGGCCTATGAATGCTGGTGGGTAAGTGGCTGTTTTGGTAACTTCAGGTTCACCCTACCGAGCCAACCCCACCTCGGCACCCAGAGTAGTACACCTGAATACTCCCCATTTTCTTTCCCCACCGCAAAATAGACTTCTCCACGGCACCGCATCCTTCATGCTCCTCCCCTTCTACATCGGTGCACTCGTCCACCGCAGCGCATCTGCCTCATCGACGACATCGTACGCCGCACTGGAGCCGGTCCACCGTCGTCGTCGTACACGGAGCCTCTTCCCCGGCACCGTCTTCCACGATCTCGGATCTGCTTCCCGAAAGCCGACGCCAAGCGCAGAAGCACCACCGTCGTGGACAATGAACTGACTCCCATTGCCGACCATGATGCACAGAGGCCGCCGCGACCATCGTACTCCTCGTCGATTGGTAATGTGTATATTGAATCTCTTAGCAGTACATGTGCAGTTCCAATTTTGTTCATACCTACCCTTCAAATTCCCTGGTTGCTATTGTTCCCGTAAAAGTAATTAGTTATAGCTTGCAATGTCCAACAGAATATCACCTTGTAATTGTGCGTCGCTCCTGTATTGCGCTGTCCTTGGGTAGGTTCTTTATCTGCAACTAGTAGTCTGGCAAATGATGGAAAGTTTTTTAGAACTAGCAAGATGCCCATGCGTTGCACGGAACATCAAGATGCATTTGTATGAGTAGTTTATCTTGTGGGAGAAAAGGACGAACGAGGGAAGGCCTTATCTGCAAACGTGGAGAGAGTTGCGGGTATCTTTTTGCAAAATTGCCATAGTTTCCTTCCTATCCGTCAGATATAAATCGGACGGCCTATATTGCAGGATGGCAGGCACACCATCATCACCAACTCTGTTTTTTATAAGAAGTAGTGATAAATATAAAAATAAAATAAATATATATATATAAGAGTAGAGAAGAGAGTAGAGATAGCAGGGACGTCGGGAAAGGATCGCGCGCGCGCGGGAAAAGCGGCCGGGCGCGCGCTAGTTTTGGCGCGCGGTGTCCCGCGCGCTTTATAAAATCCAACACCCTCCCACTGCTCTGTGCCTCGCCACCGCTCTCTCCCCGCTCTTTCTTGCCTTGCCGCCGCCGCGCCACCATGCCTCCGCGCCGCCGGGAAACTTGGGGCTACCGCGGCGTCCGCGCGCGCCCCTCCGGCGGCTTCTCCGCCAAGATCCGGTTCCGCGAGATGCGCCTCGGCCTCGGCACTTTTGACACCGCCCACGAGGCCGCCCGCGCGTACGACGCGGCGGCGTGGGGCCTCCGGCGGCCTCGTAGGGACATGAACTTCCCCAACGTGCCGACATGAGAGCGGGCGCAGGAGCTCGCGCCTTCGCCGCGGCTTATCACCGACGAGGATCGTCGTGACAACCGGAGGCGGGAGCACCATCTTGACATCGCCGAGATGGACGAGGAAGCCATGGCGCTGTGGCGCCAACGCTTCCCGCAGGACATCATCAACGAGCGTGAGTTCTACGCGCAAAGGAGGGAGGAGAGGGAGAAGAGGAGGGCGGAGCGAGCCGCCTATCGCGAGGACAGGCGTACGTGGAAGGCGGCCGCTCAATTCAACATCAAGCTAGGAGCAGCGTCGCCCTGGGACTCCGACGATGATCGGTATCTTGACGCCTAAATTGAGACGTCGGAGGAGGACATCACCGAGGCGGAGTCGGACGATGAGGAGTGGTTGAACTATCTATTTTTTTATCTATCTATGCTATATCTATGCTGAGAACTATCGATGTATCTATCTATGCCAGTATCGACTCGGAGTCGAATGTGTATCAAGTCAGAGTAGAAAGGAGAGAAAAATATAGCACGTCTGCTGGAGCGGCGCGTGCACGCAATTTTTTGCAGCGGCCGCTGGAGCCACCACTCCGTGGCCTGCAAAAACTGGCTATTCCAGCGCTGTAAACGCTTTTTTAACGCACCACGCGTTGCACTTCTGTTGGAGATGCTCTAACATGGCAGATGAGTGCTTTAATGTTGCCCACAAGATGTGTGAGTATTACTATATTTTTCTTGCCATGTTGAGATTTTAAAACTATGAGTGCAAACATGCAGAGGAGCAATGAAGAGCAAACACGGGATATTGGGGACATATTCAAGGAACGTGGCAAGTTAAAGAGGAGCTGCACCGAACCTATAAAACGAGCTTTGGTAAGTAATACCCTTTCAATTACTTTCGTTTAGCCTCGTGTTCTTTGATGTGTATATGCTGTAGTTTCTATTTCTCTTGGCCTCGTGTTCTTCGATGTGTAATAAGAAGAGTCTTAATCGTCCTAATGCTTTCGTTTTTAGCTTGATGTAGGAAGTGGGTGTTCTCACCTTGGAGTCTGTTTTTATATTTCTCCTTTTGAATTCACTTCTCCGAGTCCTGTTAATCTGGCTTCTACTAAATGTGTCTGGGTTGCACTGACTATTGATCTAAAAAAGAAGTAACTTCATGTCAGGATGCAGTTCCTGCGAGGAGGGAAGTATGGTCAACCTCGAGATCATGTTTCCAAAATGAGGCTGGATTACACACAAGGTGCCCGTTCCCTAATGATGCTGGATTAGACACAAGGTGCAAATTCCCATATGATGCTGGATTACACACAAGCCAGGTGGAGTTGTCAACTGTTCGTGTCCTCGTGGCTCTAGTAAAGGCTGAAAGAAAGCGTGCAGCAGCCCTTGAGAATGTAGCTGAGTTCCTGAAGAAGTGAAAAGAGCAATCAGATGCTCTCTTCACCTAAGCCAAAGAAGAGATGGAAGAAGCCAGAAAGAAGCTAGCAGAGGCAGAGCAGGCTAGGCTTCTCCTGCTATCTAAAACTGTTATCAATACAAATTTTCCTTCATAATAGCTAGGTTCAAATGTTTATCCAGTCAGCATGCCTGTTGTGATGTCCGTGCATCTACTGATGTGGCACAAAATAAATTTTTTGGCTCATGTAATAACAGCAATTACTTTCCAAACAATAACAGACGAATCATTGGACATGGTATAGTTCACACACAAGCCCAACATTCCAAGTTCAACTTCCACATCAAACTCATGTTCAGAGATATCTGCACATTCATAGATAATGTCCACAACCATGATTCACTTCAAAGCCAAAAAATGTGAGGAGAGTTATAAAGAAAGAAAAATCTCTAGTTCCTACTACCAGTGCGAGCACAACAAGTCAAGACCATACATGATTATTTATATTTTGGACATTTTTTGACTAAACGCGAATAACTTCTGGAAGCAGGTATAATTTCTAATGCCGGCCGCGGCTGGGGTCCATGATGTTTTGAGCCAAACCGGGCAACACACCGGGTGTCTGCCGGCGATGCGGTGGTCGTAGCATTCATGGGTTCGGAGCGGCGGCGGCTCCCGTGGTCTACTATTCCTCGGTGTCGGCGGTGGACGCAGACGTGTTGGCCACCTCTGCCAGCATGCCATGGTTCTGCCAACATTTGCGTCGGATGGCGCGGCCAACCACGGTGCACTGGACGTCGTGGTCCTCCGTGTGCCGGCGTGCAGCAACTGGCCACTCCTCTGCGAGCAGGCTTGGAGCATCGAGTTGATGCACCAGGGGCCAGCTTGGAGCGGCGGCTTGCTCCTCCGCTTGCCCGCCTGCAGCCTCGCCCATGGTACTTACTTCCTGGGGCGGGGAGGGAGGTGGGGCAGCGAGTTGCCTGGCTCGTCGGGGCACCCAGCCAGCTTTTATGCCGGAGAACTCGTCTTCGTGCTCACCGGATGCTATGGAGAGTGTGGAGAAAATGGTGCAAGGAGGATATGGGGAACGGCAGTGTGGTGCGGTTCTTGCCAGGCGTCTGGCCTTGTTTAAATAGCGGGCGGACGAGAGGAGCCAACCGGCATTGAGTTCTAAAATGCCGGCTGGCTCGCGGAAGGACATGTTGCCGGCACACGCACGGATTCAATGGAGGGGCAGGTGGGGCAGTCTGAAGCCGGTTGCATGCGGCGAGGAGGCGTGTTTAGCCTGGCTGTAGCAAGTGGGGCCCTCTTGGCCGGCGCGCCGGTTCAATGCCTGCGCTATGAGAGGTCGCGTCCGTGTCAGAGCAATCACTCCCTCCAGTCCTTTTTTGTTTGGGTATAACAAAATCTCATTTTCCATTCACATTTTACAAGTAAATTCGTGGACAAACTTTGACCCAAAATACGATGGGGACTAGTAAACCAGGACGGAGGTAGTAGTTATGAATTCCATTTTCGCTCCATACCAATCGTTCTAAAAACTAGTATAACGTGCCATTGAAAATCGAAACTCTTACCCCGCTAAAAAAATGATATTTTAAACTTGGCTACTCGATCAGTGGCGACTGGCGAGCCACCGCCTCCAGGTCGTTCACCTGTGGTCCCGACCATCAACTCCTACGGATCAAATTATCACGCGAGCTGACTATTCCTACAAAGGTGCGCTCCACCACGCAGACCACATACCCGGTACCCGCGCATGCAGCAATCGTGCACCTAGGGTTTTAGGGTTTATTTGGTTATGGTGCCTTTACGTAACTCTCATGTGTGCGAGACAGTGAGAGACCGACTGCGTGCGTGCGCCTCTTCTCTTTGTATATGTACTCTACCGTTTGTCTCATGTCCAAAAAATTATACAGTAGTAATAACTTGCAATGTGCCAATGCGTTGCCACACGTTCAAAGTAGATTAATACATATTCACCGATTTGATAGAAAAGAGTCTAGTTTTTAAATACGTATATCACTAAAAATATGTTATGTTTCACTCAAAATATATTCCTTTGGCGGTTTTGATGAGATAAGGGAGGAATGTGGTTGGTTTCAAGATTCGAGAAGTGGTATATTGTTGCAAAAAGCCCATGTGTGTGTGTGGTGTGTGAGAGAGAGAGAGAGGGAGAGAGGAGGAGGACGGAGTGCGTGTGTGACAAAGACACAAAGAGTGTGTGCGAGAGGTATCACCATAAAATGAGGCGATAGTGTGTGTGTGCATGATCGAGAGGGCGTGTCTCGAGAAGGGACAGAAAATCTACATAGATACAAGGAGCACGAGAGAGACATGTACGAGATAGTGGAAGCAAGAGTGTGCGGATGTATAAACCTATCTGGAGGCTAGTCGATCAATGTTTGTGAGAGAAATACGAGTCGGGGGTGCGAAAGCGAGAGTTTTGTGTGTGTGAGAGAGAGACAGTAGTCGGGAGGGGGAGTGGAAGCAGGAGTTGTGTGTGTGTGAGAGAGAGAGAGAAAGGGGGGAGAGTCTGTCTGATCGGTAAACAAATGAATAATGTTAGTTTTATAACTGAGATGAAGACGGAAAGGAGACCGCAACAAACGTTGAGTGTGCGGGAGAGAGTAATTTTAGTGGCAGGAGTCATATCTAGAAAGATATAGGGTGCGTGAGAGAACCCTAGAGATAAAGACAAAGTGAAAGACGAGTGAGAGTGTGTGTGTGGCGGTGAAAAAGAAAGCTTGGGTACCTAGTGATACCAGAGAACGATAGAGACGTGAGAGATAATGAAAACCGTGTAATGTATAATGATAGGGAGCGTGTGACACTTCTCAAGGGAGATGTCGAGAGACCATGTTTGTGAAAATAGGAGAAACATGAAGTGAGCGTGTGGGTGAGCTGGAGAAAAGAGAGTGATAGCTACATGAAGGAGCACGCGAGAGAGATGGGCGTGAAAGGAGATTCAAATATTTAGTTGCGTGTATAGAAAATGTCAACATAAAAGCGATTCAAATATTTGAATTCGAGATGATGATACATGTAATTCATACTCAAAACAAAATTGATCTATCAAACATGCATACTCATATGAATTCACGCGCATCTATGTTACTTAATATCTAGATATTACTAATCCATACATTTGAGTAGAACATAATTTGGTTTAAATTTTTTGAATTCAACCTTATGATTTTGAGATCATTGTATTTGTAAATCATATTATATATATAAAGGAGCAGAATTCTTTGTTGTGCTTTTGAAAGTATATATAAAACATGATGTATATAGAATTTTATTCGAATCGAAAATGGATCATGCCCGGAAAAAAAAGAATACAAAATGGATTGGAATTGAGTTGGCACGGTAAACGTGCAAGCTTTTTCTCAAAAATTTGAACGAAGCGGCCAAACTCACAGTAACCGCCCGAAACCAAAATATGGGAGATGGAAATTACTGCCTGTCCCTGACATGCAACACATGTTGGCTCGATTTCAATAGGTCTTGATAGGGGCAGGTTTGTAATTTCACTCAAACGTGACATAACCGCCTCTCACCCGGATTCATAAACGGTGGGCGCCAAAACACTGTGTCTCCTCGGCCGAAATCGCCTCTCACCCGGATTCATACACGGTGGGCGCCAAAACAAACTCTCCTCGGCCGAAATCTCCGTCGGCAAATATTCGGTGTATGCGAGATTACCGTCCTATCCCCAACAGCCCAATATTCCTGTGATGTCTGAAATTTTAAACGGGGGATAAGTTGGTAACCTTCCCCGCATTTGAGACAAGCGCGTCCCAAAGACATGGTTCCCCCTACCTCTCTCCCTCCATTTCCCCATTCGTACTCCGTGGGCGCCAAAACACCCTCTCCACCCCAGCCTCCTCCGTCCGCCACCCCAACCACCACTGTCCTCCTCCACCATGCCGGAGCTGATACCCCGACGCCGTCGTCCATTACAAGAGATCAACCTCTCTCATCCACGGCTTCGAACCAGGATCCTTGCATCCCGTCCTCTCGCTTCATCCCCGCCGTCGTCCACCTTGCCGGTGCAGCTCCTACAACCGTCTCGTCCACCGCGCTGGGATATTTCCCCCACCGCCACCGTCTACCCTCCTAGATCTGCTTCCGCGCCGCCGACAGCCATCGCTACCGCAGCACCGTCAAATTCTCAGCAGATGCATACATGGCGCCGCACCATAGGCGGTACTCTTTCATATCTGCTCAACTTATTTATCGCAGCAAGAAAATAGATCGCCACTACTTTACTGTGATTTCTTGTCCATCACTTAGGATCTTACTTGTTAGTTGAAAGCAAACATTTGTTGCGAAGTTGCCTTTGTCCGGTTTGCACCGTCAGATCCGCCATGGCACGCTCAACACTATACTCGCAATGCTTATGGTTTTCCCCTTTTATATTCTGATGACCCAAAAGTATAGGGGATCTAGCGTATTCCTTTCGATAAGTAAGAGTGTCGAACCCAACGAGGAGCAGAAGGAAATGACAAGCGGTTTTCAGCAAGGTATTCTCTGCAAGCACTGAAATATCGGTAACAGATAGTTGTATGATAAGATGATTCGTAACGAGTAACAAGTAACAAAAGTAAATAAGGTGCAGCAAGGTGGCCCAATCCTTTTTGTAGCAAAGGACAAGCCTGGACGAACTCCTATATAAAGCAAAGCGCTCCCGAGGACACATGGGAATTGTTGTCAAGTTAGTTTTCATCATGCTCATATGATTTGCATTCGTTACTTTGATAATTCGATATGTGGGTGGACCGGTGCTTGGGTGCTGACCTTCCTTGGACAAGCCTCCCACTTATGATTAACCCCTCTCGCAAGCATCCGCAACTACGAAAGAAGAATTAAGATAAATCTAACCATAGCATGAAACATATGGATCCAAATCAGCCCCTTACGAAGCAACGCATAAACTAGGGTTTAAGCTTCTGTCACTCTACCAACCCATCATCTACTTATTACTTCCCAATGCCTTCCCCTAGGCCCAAATCATGGTGAAGTGTCATGTAATCGACGTTCACATAACACCACTAGAGGAAAGACAACATACATCTCATCAAAATATCGAACGAATACCAAATTCACATGATTACTTATAACAAGACTTCTCCCATGTCCTCAGGAACAAACGTAACTACTCACAAAGCATATTCATGTTCATAATCAGAGGAGTATTAATTATCATTAAGGATCTGAACATATGATCTTCCACCGAATAAACCAACTAGCATCAACTAAAAGGAGTAATCAACACTACTAGCAACCCACAGGTACCAATCTGAGGTTTTGAGACAAAGATCGGATACGAGAGATGAACTAGGGTTTGAGAGGAGATGGTGCTGGTGAAGATGTTGATGGAGATTGACCCCCTCTTGATGAGATGATCGTTGGTGATGACGATGGCTTTGATTTCCCCCTACCGGAGGGAAGTTTCCCCGGCAGAACAGCTCCGCCGGAGCCCTAGATTGGTTCTGCCCAGGTTTCGCCTCGAGACGGCGGCGCTTCATCCCGAAAGCTTCCTTCTAATTTTTTCCAGGTCAAAACACACCATATAGCAGAAGATGGGCATCGGGGGCCTGCCAGGTGGCCCACAAGGCAGGGGAGCGCGCCCAGGGGGGTAGGGCGCCCCCCCCCCCCACCCTTGTGGATGGCTGGTGGCCCCCCCTTTGATGCTTTCTTCGCCCAATATTTTTTATATATTCCAAAATAATTCTCCGTGAAGTTTCAGGACTTTTGGAGTTGTGCAGAATAGGTCTCTAATATTTGCTCCTTTTCCAGTCCAGAATTCCAGCTGCCGGCATTCTCCCTCTTCATGTAAACCTTATAAAATAAGAGTGAAAAGGCGTAAGTATTGTGATATAATGTGTAATAACAGCCCATAATGCGATAAATATCAATATAAAAGCATGATGCAAAATGGACGTATCAACTCCCCCAAGCTTAGACCTTGCTTGTCCTCAAGCGAAAGCCGAAATCGAAAAATATGTCCACATGTTTAGAGATAGAGGTGTCGATAAAATAAAATACGGACATGAGGGCATCATGATCATCTTTAGGACAGCAACATATATTGTCATATAATTTCTTATGCTAGAGTAACAATTCATTCACAAGGTAGAGTATAAATCAAAAACTTCATTGAAAACTAACAAACTATGATCTCAGTCATTGAAGCAATTGCAATTTATCATAACATTGGAAAGAGTCAATTCAAGAGCTTTTCAGCAAGTCCACATACTCAACTATCATTTAGTCTTTCACAATTGCTAACACTCACGCAATACTTATGAGTTCAAAGCTTCAATCGGACACAGAGAAAGATAGGGGCTTATAGTTTTGCCTCCCAACCTTTTATCTCAAGGGTAATGTCAACAATAATACTTTATGATAACCTACATCCGAGTGGATATATATATCTGGATCTCTCCAACACATAGTGCTTGCCAAAAGAAAAAGTGTAAAAAGGAAAGGTGAAGATCACCACGACTCTTGTATAAGGGTAGAAGATAAAAGTAAAAGATAGGCCCTTCGCAGAGGGAAGCAGAGGTTGTCATGCACTTTTATGGTTGGATGCACAAAATCTTAATGCAAAAGAACGTCACTTTATATTGCCGCTTGTGATAAAGAACTTTATTATGCAGTCTATCGCTTTTATTTCTTCCATATCACAAGTTCGTATAAAGCTTATTTTCTTCACACTAATAGATCATACATATTTAGAGAGCAATTTTTATTGCTTGCACCGATGACAACTTACTTGAAGGATCTTACTCGATCCATAGGTAGGTACGGTGGACTCTCATGGCAAAACTGGGTTAAGGGATGTTTGGATGCACAAGTAGTATCTCTACTTGGTGCAAAGGATTTGGCTAGAATGAGAGGGAAAGTCAAGCTCAACATGTTGGAGGGTCCATGACAATATAACTTCTATTTAGATATAAGCAAACATAACTCATTATGTTGTCTTCCTTGTGCAACATCAACTTTTTAGCATGTCATATTTTAATGAGTGCTCACAATCACAAAAGATGTCCAAGATAGTATATTTATATGTGAAGCCTCTCTTTCTTTATTACTTCCTATTAATTGCAACAATGACCAAAACTATGTTTGTCAACTCTCAACAAATTTTATTCATCATACTCTTTAATGTGAAGTCATTATTCTCCATAAGATCAATATATGATCTTTTTATTCCTTTCTTTTATTTAATTCCCTCAAGATCATAGCAATGAAGCAAAGCCCTCAACTCAAAACTACTCTTTATTATATATAATTCACGGACTCGATTACATAGATAGATCTCGAACCAAAACTCAAAGCTAGATCATACTAAAACTTTATTCTGCTAGATAAAGATATAACCAAAAGGATCGAACTAAGAAAAAAAATGATAAAAGTAAAGGTGTGATGGTGATACGATACCAGGGCATCTCCCCCAAGCTTGGCAGTTGCCAAGGGGAGTGCCCATACCCATGTATTTATGTCTCTTTCTTCAGAGGTGGTGATGATGGAGTTGTTGATGAAGTTGTGCCACACTTATACTCCAATCTACGAATGATGCTCTAGAGGGTGATGATATGCTCTTGCAACAGAATATTTTTACGAGTGAGATATTTATTTCGCACATGAACTATTTCAATGATCTTAAAAGCTTCAATTTCAGTAGGGGTAAGATGATTGTAGTATGGTTGAAGGATGTCTTCTTCTTCTGCTGCCGGAACTTGATCTCCCGTGACCTTCTTGATCTTGTCACCCTTGTTGGTTTCCCCAAGTTCTTCTCTCTTCATCTCTATCTTCATTAGCCAAGCATCGTCGCCACCATTGTTGGAGGAGGGAGACGACATGATGCCTGGCCTTGAAAACTCTGACAGAAAATAGCTATTCCTTTTCAGAGTCTGAAACATTCTGGAAAGTATCCCTTATGTACTCCTCCGGTGTTATGGTATTAATTATATTGGTCTCAACATTTATGGGAGTACCTGAGATATAATGTTTGATTCTTTGACCATTTACCACCTTCGGATTTGTGCCTTCGGCATTGTTGATCTTAATGGCACCGGAACGATTGACCTCCTCGATAATGTAAGGACCTTCCCATTTAGAGAGAAGCTTTCCTGCAAAAAATCTTAAACGAGAGTTGTATAGCAAAACATGATCACCTACATTAAACTCACACTTTTGTATCCTCTTGTCATGCCATCTTTTAACTTTTTCTTTAAACAACTTGGCATTCTCATAGGCTTGGGTTCTCCATTCATCAAACGAGCTAATGTCAAATAACCTCTTCTCACCGGCAAGTTTGAAATCATAGTTGAGTTCTTTAATAGCCCAATAAGCTTTATGTTCTAGTTCAAGAGGTAAGTGGCATGCTTTTCCATAAACCATTTTATACGGAGACATACCCATAGGGTTTTTATAAGCAGTTCTATAAGCCCATAATGCATCATCAACTTTCTTAGACCAATTCTTTCTAGACCTATTAACAGTCTTTTGCAAAATCAATGTAATCTCTCTATTGCTCAATTCTACTTGACCACTAGACTGAGGGTGATATGGAGATACAATTCTATGGTTAACATCATATTTAGCAAGCATTTTACGGAAAGCACCATGAATAAAATGTGAACCACCATCAGTCATTAAATATCTAGGGACTCCAAACCTTGAAAAAATAACTTCTTTAAGCATCTTAATAGAAGTGTTATGATCAGCACTACTAGTTGGAATAACTTCTACCCACTTAGTAACGTAATCAATAGCAACTAAAATATGTGTATACCCATTAGAGGAAGGAAAAGGTCCCATATAATCAAAGCCCCAAACATCAAATGGTTCAATAACAAGTGAATAATTCATAGGCATTTCCCGATGTCTACTAATATTACCAATTCTCTGGCATTCATCACAAGACAAGACAAACTTACGGGCATCCTTTAAGAGAGTAGGCCAATAAAAACTGGATTGCAATACCTTGTGTGCAGTTCTATCTCCAGCATGGTGTCCTCCGTAAGCTTCGGAGTGGCACTTGTGTAGGATCTGTTCCTGTTCATGCTCAGGTACACAACGTCTAATAACACCATCTACTCCTTCTTTATAAAGTTGTGGGTCATCCCAAAAGTAATGTCTTAAATCATAGAAAAACTTTTTCTTTTGCTGGTATGTGAAACTAGGTGGTATAAATTTAGCAACAATGTAATCAGCATAATCAGCATACCATGGAGTATTACGAGAAGCATTTATGACAGCTAATTGCTCATCAGGAAAACTATCATCAATAGGCAGTGGGTCATCAAGAACATTTTCTAACCTAGACAAGTTGTCTGCTACGGGGTTCTCAGCTCCCTTTCTATCAATAATATGCAAATCAAATTCTTGTAACAAGAGAACCCATCTAATAAGTCTAGGTTTAGCATCTTTCTTTTCCATAAGATATTTAATAGCAGCATGATCAGTGTGAACAGTTACTTTGGAATCAACAATATAAGATCTGAACTTATCACAGGCAAATACAACTGCTAGAAATTCTTTTTTAGTAGTAGCATAATTTCTCTAGGCACTGTCTAGAGTTTTACTAGCATAATGAATAACATTCAATTTCTTATTAACTCTTTGTCCTAGAACAGCACCAACAGCATAATCACTAGCATCACACATAATTTCAAAGGGTAAATTCCAATCAAGTGGTTGAACAATAGGTGCAGAAATCAAGGCTTTCTTAAGTATTTCAAATGCTTCTACACAATCATCATCAAAAACAAAAGGAACATCTTTTTGCAAGAGATTAGTGAGAGGCCAAGAAATTTTAGAGAAGTCTTTAATAAACCTCCTATAGAAACCAGCATGACCAAGGAAACTTCTTATACCTTTGATATCTTTAGGACACGGCATCTTTTCAATAGCATCTACTTTAGCTTTATCAACTTCAATACCTCTTTCAGAAATTTTATGCCCCAAGACAATACCTTCATTAACCATAAAGTGGCACTTCTCCCAATTCAAAACAAGATTAGTTTCTTCACATCTCTGCATAACTCGATCAAGGTTGCTTAAGCAATCATCAAAAGAAGTTTCGTAAACGGAGAAATCATCCATGAAAACCTCAACAATCTTTTCACAAAAGTCAGAGAATATAGCAATCATACATCTTTGAAAGGTAGCAGGTGCATTGCATAAACCAAAGGGCATACGTCTATAAGCAAAAGTACCGAAAGGGCAAGTAAAAGTGGTCTTTTCTTGGTCCTCTTTTGACACAGGTATTTGAGAAAAACCAGAGTAACCATCTAGAAAGCAAAAATGTGTATGTTTGGATAATCTTTCTAGCATTTGATCAATAAAAGGTAGAGGGTAATGATCTTTTCTAGTAGCTTTGTTTAATTTACGAAAATCAATTACCATTCTATAACCTGTAACAATTCTTTGTGGAATCAATTCATTCTTATCATTAGAAACAATAGTAATACCTCCCTTCTTAGGGACACAATGAACAGGACTTACCCATCTACTATCAGCAATAGGATAAATTATACCTGCCTCCAGAAGCTTTAGTATTTCATTTCTTACCACTTCCTTCATCTTAGGATTCAGCCTTCATTGTTGATCAACAACTGGTTTAGCATCAGGCTCCATATTAATTTTGTGCTGACATAGAGTGGGACTAATGCCCTTAAGATCAACAAGAGTATATCCAATAGCTGCACGGTGCTTCCTCAGAGTTTTCAATAATTTCTTTTCTTCATGCTCTGAAAGGTTAGCACTAATAATAACAGGATATATCTTCTATCTTAGCAGGTGCAATGTCATTCATAATTTCTTGGTATAAGGTATAAGGAATTGCACTCACATTAGCACCCACATCACATAAGCCATGATAACAGTGATCTCCTATTTTAACAGAAACAATAGGAATGCCAACAACGGGTCTATGTTTATCTTTAATATCGGGTTTAGCAATCCTAGCAGCTTCATCACAGAAATAAATAACATGCCCATCAATATTATCAACCAAGAGATCTTTAACCAAAGCAATACTACGTTCAACTTTAATTTGCTCAGAGGGTGTAGGTGTTCTAGTATAACTCTTATGAACCACAGTTGAAGCTTTAGCATGATCCTTTATTCTAATAGGAAAAGGTGGTTTCTCAATATAAGCAGTAGGAACAATAGGATCAACATTATAAGTAATAGTTTCTTCTTCAACTTTAATAGGTTCTACTACTTTCACTTCAATGGGAGGATGATATTTAAACCACTTCTCCTTAGGGATATCAACATGAGTAGCAAAATATTCATAGAAAGAAGCTACTCTCTCTGAGTCAAGTCCATATTTAGTGCTAAAATCACGAAAATCATCGGTATCCATGAAAGATTTAACACAATCAAACTTAAGGTTTAAACCTAACTCCTTACCTTCGTCGAGTTCCCAATCTTCAGAGTTGCATTTAATTCTTTCCAATAAATCCCATTTGAATTCAATATCCTTCTTCATAAAAGAACCAGTACAAGAAGTATCGAGCATGGATTGATCATTACGAGAAAGCCGAGAATAAAAATTCTGAATAATAATTTCTCTTGAGAGCTCATGATTGGGGCATGAATATAACATTGACTTAAGCCTCCCCCAATCTTGAGCGATACTTTCTCCTTCACGAGGCCAAAAATTATATATATATAGTTCCGATCACGATGAACCAGATGCATAGGATAAAACTTGTGATGAAATTCCAATTTCAATCGGTTGTAGTTCCAGGATCCAATATCATCACATAGCCTATACCATGTCAATTCCTTTCCCTTCAAAGATAAAGGGAAGACCTTCTTCTTGACATCATCCTCGGGTAAACTTGCAAGCTTAAATAATACACAAACTTCATCCACATAGATTAGGTGCATATCAGGATGTAATGTTCCGTCTCCTGCATAAGGATTAGCTAGCAGTTTCTCTATCATACCCGAAGGAATTTCATAATAAATATTTTCAGTAGGTGCAGTAGGTTGAGGAGCAACTCTTTGCTCTTCCGGTCGAGGTGAAGATACCCCGAACAGGCCCCTCAAAGGATTATTTTCCATAGTGACAAGTGACAGTAAATTTCAGCACACTATATAAATGTTTCCTTACCAAATTCCACTTACCAAAGGCGCTTCACTCCCCGGCAACGGCGCCAGAAAAGAGTCTTGATGACCCACAAGTATAGCGGATCTATCATAGTCTTTTCGATAAGTAAGAGTGTCGAACCCAACGAGGAGCAAAAGGAAATGACAAGCGGTTTTCAGCAAGGTATTCTCTGCAAGCACTAAAATTATCGGTAACAGATAGTTGTATGATAAGATAATTCGTAACGAGTAACAAGTAACAAAAGTAAATAAGGTGTAGCAAGGTGGCCCGATCCTTTTTGTAGTAAAGGACAAGCCTGGACGAACTCCTATATAAAGCAAAGCGCTCCCGAGGACACATGGGAATTGTTGTCAAGTTAGTTTTTATCATGCTCATATGATTCATGTTCGGTACTTTGAAAATTTGATATGTGGGTGGACCGGTGCTTGGGTGCTGCCCTTCCTTGGACAAGCCTCCCACTTATGATTAACCCCTCTCGCAAGCATCCGCACCTACGAACGAAGAATTAAGATAAATCTAACCATAGCATGAAACATATGGATCCAAATCAGCCCCTTATGAAGCAACACATAAACTAGGGTTTAAGCTTCTGTCACTCTAGCAACCCATCATCTACTTATTACTTCTCAATGCCTTCCCCTAGGCCCAAATCATGGTGAAGTGTCATGTAGTCGACGTTCACATAACACCACTAGAGGAAACACAACATACATCTCATCAAAATATCGAACGAATACCAAATTCACATGATTACTTATAACAAGACTTCTCCCATGTCCTCAGGAACAAACATAACTACTCACAAAGCATATTCATGTTCATAATCAGAGGAGTATTAATTATCATTAAGGATCTGAACATATGATCTTCCACCGAATAAACCAACTAGCATCAACTACAAGGAGTAATCAACACTACTAGCAACCCACAGGTACCAATCTAAGGTTTTGAGACAAAGATTGGATACGAGAGATGAACTAGGGTTTGAGAGGAGATGGTGCTGGTGAAGATGTTGATGGAGATTGACACCCTCTCGATGAGAGGATCGTTGGTGATGACGATGGCTTCGAATTCCCCCTACCGGAGGGAAGTTTCCCCGGCAGAACAGCTCCGCCGGAGCCCTAGATTGGTTCTGCCCAGGTTTCGCCTCGAGACGGCGGCGCTTCGTCCCGAAAGCTTCCTTCTGATTTTTCCAAGTTAAAACACACCATATAGCAGAAGATGGGCATCGGGGGCCTGCCAGGTGGCCCACAAGGCAGGGGGGCGCGCCCAGGGGGAAGGGCGCCCCCACCCTTGTGGATGGCTGGTGGCCCCCCCTCTGGTGCTTTCTTCGCCCAATATTTTTTATATATTCCAAAATAATTCTCCGTGAAGTTTCAGGACTTTTGGAGTTGTGCAGAATAGGTCTCTAATATTTGCTCCTTTTCCAGTCTAGAATTCCAACTGTCGGCATTCTCCCTCTTCATGTAAACCTTATAAAATTAGAGAGAAAGGGCATAAGTCTTGTGATATAATGTGTAATAACAACCCATAATGCGATAAATATCAATATAAAAGCATGATGCAAAATGGACGTATCATATTCCACACTAGTTAAATGACAGTAGACTAAATTTCAAAATTGGGTCAGTCGATTTTTGAGAGCTCGCCGGAGTTCGCCGGATGGAAGGAAGGGGCTCGGGTGGGGACGGTGGTTGTGGGGGGCGGTGGCGTGGTAGTGGTGGGGCCTCGTCGAACGAAAAAAAAACTCGACGTGGGTGTGGGCGGGGGTGGGGGTGGCGGAGGAACACAGGCGGTGAGGGGCGGTTCAGGGGAGGCGGGGGGGGGGGGGTGGTCGGGGCTGGTGGTTTGGCTGGCGGCCCATGCGGCGTTCTGTAGGGGAAGAATCAGAGACGAGGAATAAGAAGGGTTAGGAGACGTAGGATCTTCATCCAACCGCCTGAAATGGTCGACTGACCCAAATGACGAAAGTCACGCGACTTGCATGCAGACATTCCTTTATATTCAGTACCATCATCGTAGCTGCTTAGCACTGCTCCTCAATCCATCAAGCTAAACAACGTGCCACTCATAATTCCAAACTTGTTGCTCAAATACGATTCTGATATGATGCTGATATTACTAAAACAGATAATGTTTAATTGGTCAGATAATGTTCCTACTTTACTTTCGAAAAGCACGTGCACCACGTATAGAGAGACAGCAGGGAGTTGCATTCTTAATGCGCTCTGGTTCATCATGTGTGAGCACTGCGCGACGAACATTTTATTATCCAAAATCTGCTTGCTCTTCTTTAGCATGTTCCTCTTCTGTTCTTATTTAATAAGTACTCTCTCCGTTCCTAAATACAAGTCTATGTATAGATTCCACCATGGACTACATATGGAGCAAAATGAGTGAATCTACACTCTAAAATGTATATGTATACATCTGTATGTGATCCATAGTGGAAATCTCTACAAAGACTTATATTTTGGAACGGAGGGAGTATGATAGTAGTACAGTATGTTCCTTGTAGTGAAGAGGAGCAGGGACATTTGCAGTGTAGAGGTCTATTCGGTCAGTTGTGATGGACACTTTCAACTCTTCGGGCCTCTTTGATTCATAGGATTTTGTAAACATAGGAATAGGAATTGTAGTGGCCTGCCCACTTGAATCCTATAAGATTAGCAAGGAAATGCGGGGAGCTGTGTCGCCTTTGAGAGTTACACTGATATTAACAGTACCGCACCTTCAGTTGAAGAGAGCTGGTATCCGAAGCCTTTCTAGCCGTACCGGAAATAGTAGCCCATATTTTCCAGCAAGTTCCACTTTCCTGATTTTATTTGTGATGCTTACGGTTTTCCCGTTATATCTACAGTATGATCTGTGTAGCTGCTTTGTGTCGCACTAGCAGCAGTCCACTCTTGAAGCTAAACAACACACCAATCATAAGTCCAAAGCACCCATACTTCACTGGCCACACCACTAGCCCCACCACACAGGACCTGCACTCCAGCAAAAGGTATGCCGATTTCAGTTGCCATAGCACCAGCCATACCACAGAAAAATCCCACTCCAGCAAACAGTACAGCAAGTCCACCGGCCGAAGACCTATCCCAACTGCAGAGATGGCCAATTCCTGCAGATTGGAACCCCATTCTAGTTATTCCCAGTTTAAAAGACAATGCTTTCAATGTTGTTAGGGACTACGTGCATATATTCCCATCATGGGAAGATTATAGTGAAGACAAACACCATTTTCACATCTTCCTGTCCCACTTACGTGTAAGTGCTATTATTCATGGTGATTATTTTCCTGTTTTCTGCTGATTGAACACATCAATGATTTACATTACATTGTTGTAAGTAGGCGAGGGCCAATCTGGATAGTCATGACAAGCAAAGCTTGCTTGCGCTTTTCAAGGAAGTATTGCAGCAGTATCGGTGTTACCTGAGGAAATCACACTTTGATGGCAAGACTATAAACGAATTTCCGATGAAGTCTCCTGTGCTAAATTTAGAAGACATTGAATGGAAAAACCTTCGTATGCACTGGTCTCGTTCCCAGGATGAGGTATTGTCTATGATATCACATGACAATTTGAACTTCTACTTTTCTGCATGTGCCTTACAGATCTCTTTTGCAAGAAATCTGCTCGAAGAAGAATTCCGGTTTGAAAAGGACGACAGGATATCGCAAATATGCTGCCCGCTGCTTTGCTCTTGTTAGTACCTGTTGTCCTGTATCACTGTACTTGCATTCATACCTGGTTCATTATGTGACAGCAGTATGCATGATAGCTTGCTTATCAATTGTTCGCTCCAAATTATCAGATATTTATTAATGGTTACATTAATGTAGAATATACCCAATGCCAATGAAAAAGTTTAGCTCTGCATTGTTCTTGTAAGTACCTGCTGTCCTTTATCAGTGTACTTATATTAACAGCTAGTTGTTCATGTACCATCACTCTGCAGCTTATTTTCCTTTGCCCTCCATTTTCTACACATCAGATCTATATTTACTCTTACCATAAGGTTGGATAACACCAATGGTACTGAAGAAGTTTAGCTCTGCATTGCTCTTGTCTGTACCTTTTGCCTGTATCGCTGTACTTACATTTATAGCTACTTGGCTATGTAGCATCACTCTTCATCTTATCTTAAATATTCTCCATTTTTTCTTATATTATCACATCTATATTTACTCTTAACAAAATGTAGAATAAAGGCAATGCTGATGAAGAAGATTCTGTGGTAGACTTCTTGAATTGCCCCCCCCCATCAGCATGGACAACGGCTTTATAGAGCCGGTCTTCACCACTAATGTAAGTTTGTCCTTCTCAAGCCTTCAAACTTTGTTGTGTATATTTGGTTAGGCATGACTGCAACAGCTGTTTATTTTTGGTGTTTGCATCAAATTGCATGTTTAAAGTTTATTATGAAGTTCATAAACAAAAGTTTGTCCTTCTCAATTTAAGTTTTCAGTTGTACAACCAAGTTCCTTCTTCATACCATGTAAATTAAACTATACAGAGCAAGTGATCTTCTTTCGCACTGCATGTATGCTTCTGTTCTTGATCCGTAATCCAGTGGTGTGGTGAAACTACCCACTACAGCACAATGTCATATTCTGCAATGTCTTAACTATGAACAATGTCATATCATTCTACTATTATTTAAACTATCTCTTTATTGGCCAATCTGAAATGGGATAAATTGACAGCACACTAACCATTGATACTTATGAGTTCTTGATCTGTAATACAGTGGTGTCGTGAAGCTGCCAACTCCTTCACAATGTCATTTCCTGCCATGTCTTAACCTGAACAATACCATATTGTGTTAATGCTATTTTAAACTGTGTCACTTTATTCGCCAATAAGAAATGTGATGAATTGTCAGCACTGATACTTATATGTGCAAAACCTGTCATCTGTCTGCTTGTTTCTCTTTCAGAGTGAGGAGGATATAAGCGTCAAACAAGCGCAGTCTCATCAGCTTGCTCAGCTGCTTGCGCTGCAGCTCCGGAGCAGGGCTAACGTTTCTTGAACTCTATTGAAGTGTTGTCAGTTTTGTATATTATTTTGTCGGCGTGTTTATTTGCACTGGTGGCGATCTTTGATGCCCAGTGTATGTAATCTGCTATTTGCTTGTGCTTTATTATCATAGTGGCGAACTTTGATGCCCAGTGGATGTAATATGCCGTAATTTCTTTATTGTATAGTCTAGGTTTTTTCTTATTCATGATGCTGCAGTTATTTTACTGTATATATATCCTGTCTTCGCTCCATGACAAGTAAACCGGCCAAACCGTAAAATTACGGTACATAATCGGGCCGTCATGCAAATCACTATGTATGGGCCGCATCATGGGCCCAGTCATCTTGGTCCATTAACAGGCCTAAATGTAAACTGGCCCACTAGTAGTTTCTGGCCTTTAATAGGCCGAGTAAACCGCCGGCCCTATTTTGGCAAGAAAATTCAATGGGCTTTTAGTAGGCTGAAAAGTAGGTTGGGCCTGAAACGTGCCGAACAGCTCACGAGACGACAGCAGGCCGAAATAGACCCCGGCCCATGATTGTGCCAATCACATCATGGGTCGTTAATAGGCCAAAATTGTCTCGGTCCTTGTTTGGCCCAATCAGATTATTGGCTGTGAGCAGGGCGGATGCAAAGCGGGCCATAATTAGGCCCAACTATATGACGGACTTTTAACAGGCTGAAGTAAATATAGGGCCGAAATGTTAAACAGGCCTTTAACAGGCCGAAACTAATATCAGGCCGTACTATTAAATGGGCCTTTAGCAAACAGAAATCCTAACCGGGCCTCAAGTGGGCCCAAAAGCACAGCGTCCAGTTGACGGGCCGAATCTGATATGGGCCATAATTTAGCCCAAAGAATGAAAGGCTCTTAAAGGGTCAGATCTGATATGGGCCGTAATATGGCCCAGAACGTGGTAGGCTATTAACGGGCCGGATCTGATATGGGCCCTTATTAGGCCCAGAACGTGGCAGGCTGTTAATGGACCGGATCAATTATGGGCCGACATTTGGCCCAAAACATGGCAGCCTGTTAACGGGCCGGCCCACTAGTGTCTTCAAAATCTTGTGGGCCTTTAGCTGGGCCGGCCCATTATGGTCTACAAAATCTTGTGGGCCTTTAGCTGGGCCGGCCCATTATGGTCTGCAAAATCTTGTGGGCCTTTAGCTGGGCCGGCCCATTTAAACTTTATGGGCCACTTTTGGGCCGGTCCACGTGTCAACATATCATAGGCGCATCTCGCCTATTGGATGACTGACATCTGTGCCAACGCGGAGCTGACACGTGCTTCCGTCGGCCAATGAGAATTTTACACGTGGAAAATCGCCATTGGTCGTGGTTGTTAGCGGGTTATCGGATCCAAAACCGGACCCGATAGCTTAACGGCGACCCGTTACGGTGGATGCCACGTGTCGGTTACCCTTGACAAAAGCACTTCCATGACGCGGCATTTATCATCATGGAAGTGGACACTTCCGTGATGATAATTTTGGTATTGTCATGGAACACTTCTATGACAACACAGGTATGACTATCTTGATTCTGTCATAAAATCGTCATGGATATACATGCATGACAAAAAACATGACCTACTGTGACAAACACATATCATCACGGAAGTGGTTTTTTTTGTAGTGGCTGCTACTACCGCTGCTCGAATGGGTCTATTTGGGATCAGTGATAGTATTCTAGTGGGACCACCGCTAGACTACCGCTGAACCCGACACGAGAAAATGCAAGCCCCAAATCGAGGCGGTAGTAGAGCGGTACGAGAGCGGTACTACCGCCTGACATAACAGGCGGTACTACCGCTGCCTACCGCGGTACTACCGTTGGCTTCATCCGAGCCACTCTCAACACAATAGAGGATACTCCATAGATGTGGAAAAAGTTAGGGGTGCAAACGAGATGTGTACGTGTTGATTCCACCCTAACCTCTCCGATACGGACCCCCTCTTGATAGTACGATATATCCTATGACTCAAGTCCACCGAAAATGAAACGAAGGAAAAAACACCATCTTCACTTTAAGCCCTGAGGGGTAGAAATTGTCTTGCGCCATAGGGAGGAATATCTGCAATGCTCAATGCACACGATTAGTCCGCAAAAGCATTGTCATCAATCACCTAAACCACTTCGGGAGAAATATGCCCTAACACAACCCAATATTTGTTTTTCTGTTTTTATGTGTTTATGCAATATTACTTCTGTAATAATTGTTTTTTGGCCTTTAATTAGTGTTTGATCCAAGCAAGACCTTTGGGATGCTTTGGTATATCGTTGATTTGATTTTGCTGAAAAACAGAAACTTTTGCGTCCAGTAACAGAATTGTTAAAATTCACAGACGCGTGGAAAAACTATGCATTTTTTACACATTATTTATATACTAATTGCCTCTATTGTACTAATTTTTCAGAATTTGGGGAGTTACAGAAGTATGACTAATATTCGGGTCTTTACAGACTGTTCTGTTTTTGACAGATTCTGTTTTCGATGTGTTGTTTGCTTATTTTGATGAATCTATGGGTAGTATCGGGGGGTATGAACCATGGAGAAGTTAGAATACAGTATATATAACACCAATATAAAATTTGAATGAGTTCACAACAGTACCTAAAAGTGGAGATTTATTTTATCATACTAACGGATCTCACGAGTTTTTTGTTGAGTTTTGTGTTGTGAAGTTTTCAAGTTTTGGGTAAAGATTTCATGGAATATGGAATAAGGAGCGGCAAGAGCCTAAGCTTGGGGATGCCCAAGGCACCCCAAGGTAATATTCAAGGACAACCAAGCATCTAAGCTTGGGGATGCCCCGGATGGCATCCCCTCTTTTGTCTTCAATCCATCGGTAAATTTACTTGTGGCTATATTTTTATTCACCACATGATATATGTTTTGCTTGGAGCGTCTTGTATTATACGAGTATTTGCTTATTAGTTTGCCACAATCATCCTTGATGTACACACCTTTTGATAGGGACACACATTAATCGTGAATTTATTAGAATACTCTATGTGCTTCACTTATATCTTTGGAGCTACGTAGTTGCTCTAGTGCTTCGCTTATATCTTTTTAGAGCACGACGATGGTTTTATTTTGTAGAAATTGATAAACTCTCATGATTCACTTATATTATTTTGAGAGTCTTGAAAATAGTATGGAAATTTGCTTAGGTTATGAATTTGGTCCTAATATGATGGGTATCCAAGAGGGATATAAGAAAAACTTTCATAAAGAGCATTGAATATATGAGAAGTTTGATTCCTTGCATTTGTTTTGAGATATAAAGATGGTGATATTAGAGTCATGCTAGAGAGTAATTGTGGATTAGTAGAAATACTTGTGTTAAGGTTTGTGATTCCCGAAGCATGCACGTATGGTCTATCGTTATGCGATGAAGTTAGAGAATGATTTATTTTTTATTGTCTTCCTTATGAGTGGCGGCCGAGGACGAGCGATGGTCTTTTCTTACCAATCTATCCCCCTAGGATCATGCGTATCAGTACTTTGCTTCGATGGCTAATAAATTTTTGCAATAAGTATCTGAGTTCTTTATGACTAATGTTGAGTCCATGGATTGTACGCACTCTCACCCTTCCACCATTGCTGGCCTCTCTAGTACCGTGCAACTTTCATCGGTGCATTAAACCCACCATATACCCTTCCTCAAAACAGCCACCATACGTACCTATTATGGCATTTCCATAGTCATTCCAAGATATATTGCCATGCAACTTCCACCGTTCCGTTTATTATGACACATACCATCATTGTCATATTGCTTTGGGTGATCATATAGTTGACATAGTATTTGTGGCTTGGCCACCGGTCATATTTTTTATACGTGTCACGCTAGATCATTGCACATCCCGGTACACCGCCGAAGGCATTCATATAGAGTCATATATTTGTTCTAGTATCGAGTTGTAAGTAAATAAAAGTGTGATGATCATCATTATTGGAGCATTGTCCCATGTGAGGAAAGGATGATGGAGACTATGATTCCCCCACACGTCGGGATGAGACTCCGGACTTAAATAAAAAAAAGAGGCCAAAGAGCCCAAAAAGAAAAAAAGAAAAGGAAAAAAAGAAAAGAAAAAGGAAAAGAAAAAAAGAAAAAAAATGAGAGAAAAAGAGAGAAGGGACAATGTTACTATCCTTTTACCACACTTGTGCTTCAAAGTAGCACCGTGTTCTTCATGATAGAGAGTCTCCTATTTTATCACTTTCATATACTAGTGGGGATTTTTCATTATAGAACTTGGCTTGTATATTCCAATGATGGGCTTCCTCAAATTTGCCCTAGGTCTTCATGAGCAAGCAAGTTGGATGCACACCCACTTAGTTTTCTTTTGAGCTTTCATACACTTATAGCTCTAGTGCATCCATTGCATGGCAATCGCTACTCACTTGCATCGATATCAATTGATGGGCATCTCCATAGCCCATTAATTTGCCTAGTTGATGTGAGACTTTCTCCTTTTTGTCTTCTCCTCACAACCTCACCATACTCTATTCCACCTATAGTGCTATATCCATGGCTCACGCTCATATATTGCCTGAAAGTTGAAAAAGCTTGAGAACATTAAAAGTATGAAACAATTGCTTGGCTTGTCATCGGGGTTGTGCATGATAAATACTTTGTGTGATGAAGATAGAGCATGACAAGATTATATGATTTTGTAGGGATAACATTCTTTAGCCATGATATTTTGAGAAGACATGATTGCTTTATTAGTATGCTTGAAGTATTATTGTTTTTATGTTAATATGAAACTTTTGTTTTGAATCTATGGATCTGAATATTCATTCCATAATAAGAAAAATTACATTGATAAATATGTTAGGTAGCATTCCACATCCAAAATTCTGTTTTTATCATTTACCTAGTCGAGGACGAGCAGGAATTAAGCTTGGGGATGCTTGATACTTCTCCAATGTATCTATAATTTTTGATTGTTCCATGCTATTATATTATCCATCTTGGATGTTTTATATGCATTAATATGCTATTTTATATCATTTTCTGGGACTAACCTATTAACCTAGTGCCCAGTGTCAGTTGCTGTTTTTTCCCCTTGTTTTTGTCTTTTACAGAATGTCGGCATGCGACACCTATGGGATCCCAAGAGACCCCTTTACGATTCGACGGGGGGAGAGGTATGCGCAAAGAGGAGAACCAACGATCGATGCGGGGCGATTTTACCCAGGTTCGGGCCGCTGATCAGCGTAAAACCCTACTCCTGCCTTGTGTTCTTATTAGTGTTCTTGAGCCCAGGCTCCAGGAGCGCTCACAGTGAACAGTACGTTCAAGAGCAGCTACGCATGCAGAATGGGCCAGAAGATCTTCCTCCACTGTAGCAGTTGCCATGGGCCTCCTTTTATACCACAAAGGGGTCACCACAGTGGCAAAATGTACATACATTGAGGTGTAAAGTAGCTACAGGGTCATCATACCTAACCCGTGACGGACTAGGACGAACGCATTTAATGCACCGTAAGGTGTCCGTTTAGGTGTCCTTACTTTCTTGGGGATGGAAAAAGGGGCCATCCCATCAGCACCGCTTAAGCTCTCCTCCATTGGCGTGTCGCCACGCATCCAAAGAAGGACCCAGAATGTCGGGGTTGTCGTTGTGCTAGAGCGGTGGCACAGCAACAAAAACCTTGCCGGGCGCTGAGCCTTGCCGGGCGCCGATCCTTGCCGGGCTCCGCAGGCCACCCCGGCAAGATCTTGCCAGGGAAGCTGGCCTTCGGATTCCAGCTCTTCTTATCTGCTGATCCTCAGATCTCTGATTGGATAATTTCTTTGGTGGCTTGAATCAACCTCGAACTGTTCCCCGGCAAGCCTTGCCGCGAGGATGGCTACAACTGCCCATGCACAAGTACGGGGTACTAGTGGCCCAATACTTAGTACACCGACAGGAGCCCCCGGGCCTAGGCCATACACGAGTGCGAGGCGTTGTTGGGCTAGGCCCAAACAGTGCACGGGCATGCGTGGCAGGGGATTAACTGCTCGTAAATATCCCGTTTACTGTGCCCCCCACTACGCGCGTCGAACGCGCAGCGTGGGAAGCGTGCCTCAAAAGCTGCAACTGCGACGCGCCTATAGAGGCACATTCACATTGGGGAGTAAAAGAGGTGCCCCGCTCCTTCCCCATAAAAAGGAGAAGCCGCAGAGGCACAAGCCTATTTACCCCCCTTTTCTTCTCAATCTGGCTGTCGCCATCGCCTTCCTCCTCTCGAGCTCAGAGCGAAGCTTTCCCTCTTCCGCCCGCCGCTTCCATGCTCGCTTCATCCCCGGCTTCCGCCCTCATAGCCACCATGCCGCCCAGGGCCAGCAAAGGCAAGAGCAAGGAGGCGAAAGCTGATGTCCCGGAGAGCGAACTGGTGAAGATGCGGAAGAAGTATGTCGTCTTCGCCCCGTCGCTCGATGCAGAAGCTCTGAAGAGGCGGTACCAATGCATGTGGGCGAAGGAGACGCAGGCTCACCCCGCCACACGCGTGATTCCAGGTTCTTGCACAAAAAGTGGGTCGGACAGATACCCCTTTTTCGCTGCGTATTTCTATTGCGGGCTCTGCCCCCCATTTTCTGACTTCTTCAATGACATCATGTACACATACGGCTTTCATCTTCTCGATTTCACGCTGAATGCGGTATTGTGCATGTCCATCTTTGCCCATCTTTGTGAAAACTTTGCTGGAGTGATTCCCAACACTACCCTTTTCCGCCATTACTTCTTCCCCCGCATCCAAAAAGGAGAGGCCCTCTCTGGTTCTATCGCCTGGATTCCAAGGGCTTGGAATAAGGAAATATACCCAGAAGGAGTTTACCGCGAAAAGTGGGACGAATGGCGGGCTGAATGGTGCTGGATCAAGGAAGCAGATCCCCATCCGTTTTGTCTGCCCCAGCAACAGAAGGCAGTCCGTGGCAGTGGCTAGAGCAGTCTTGCCGCTGACGACGAAAAGCTCACAATCGCCACCACCAGGATTCTTTGCCTGAAAGCTGCCGGGCTGACAATGGAGATGATTGGCTTTGACTTTCTCCGCCGCCGCATCGCCCCCTTGCAAAACAGGGGAAGGCCAGCTTGGGAATACCGAAACGCGGCGGACATCATGAGATTATGCCCCGGGTTGAATAATAATCTGACTACTATGCAACTTGGCGCTCTCCGCCAAAAGCTGTTCCAGCACGATGACAAGCATCGGCTGCCGGCAAGGATTGTCCCTTTGTGCAACAACTCTGCTTTGGGGTCAATCATCGCCTTCATGCCGATGTTCAACGCCCACGGTCTTGACGCGACTTGGGCCAAGCCAACCGAGGAGGAAGCACAAAAGTTTTTTGATAACTTGATGGAGAGACCTGTCCGGGAAGAGGCAGACTTCATCCGAGCCACCACCGATCAAGAAGTAGCATACATTGCTACTAGGGTGGAGGAGGCAAATCTTGCCGCGGAGGCTGGCAGCGCTGGCTTCACAGAATGGGAAACCAGCGATGCAGAGGTAGTGGTGGAAGTAAAACCTGCCGGGAAGGACAAAGCTGCCAGGGAACAGAGCAGCAGAGCCGCTGAGAGCTCGTCCGACGAGGACACGGCTGAAGAAGAACCGCAAGAAGAGCTCCCAGCCCCGAAGAAGACAAAGCGTGTTCTTCGAAAGGCTGTATCTGGCATCCCGGCAAGCCAGCCTTCCTCGAGCGGCGAGGCTCCCGGCAAGAAAGCGGCCGGCAAGACTGCACCGCGGCAAGGGGTTCGACAGCAACCTGCACGGCGCGCGAGACCCACACCAGCGGCAACTGCTGGGGCGACAGGGGTGTCTCGCACTACCGCACCGGAAGATGAGGCGACGGAAACACACCAACCCCCGGCACCCGCCACAGCCAAGCAACCTAGGTCCCCTCCTCCGCCTCCCCACTCAGACGTCGCAACGAAGGTCGATTTTGACATCTCCGGCTTTAGTCCGGAGCGAGAAGAAGAAGAGTGAGTACCTTGCCACAGCCTTCATCTTCCAATCTTGGATCAACCTTGCTGACTTGCTTGTATTGTCTCTGCAGTGATGCAGAAACCTTGCTGGAGAGGATGACGAAGAGGGCAAAGACTTCCACGGGCGACGAGCCCCCGGCAGGCTCCACGAGCGTGCCAGAAACTATCATCGTCAGCCCGGAGCTCAGCCCTCAACGCAGCCCCCAGCGCAGTCCCCAGCGTAAGTTCACTGCTCTTTTTCTGCTGGCGGGCGCTGAGGTTTTTATTCTTGCCGCTGATATCTTTGGGCTTGCAGGAGAAGAACGGAAACAAGGGGAGTTGCTGGAAGACGCCCCCGTCGTGCCACCTCCATCGACCACGCCGCCCACAAGCACGTCCCCGGCAAGAGATCCTACCGACGAGCCCATCTTAATTGAGGAGGAGCCGGCAAGCATGGACTCCGGCAACCCACCCCCGGCAACCGAAGTTGCCGGGAGGGGCGAGGCCACCTCCCAACAGCTCAACGCAGGTAACTGATTACCTCAGAACACTTGCTATTCTTTCCCTTCTCTCTCTGTCTTTGGTCCCTTCGAACTCCAATCTTGATCTTATTCTGTTTCCCTCCTTCGTCCTTCAGAGTTCCCTGTGATGGAACACATGGACGTCGACGTTGTCATCGAGGAGACCACCAGGGACGCCGCTACCGAAGCAGACAGGATCGCTGCCAGCGAGGCCGCCAAGGATGCCACTATCGAGGCCGGTGGTGCTCTAGGCGAGGAGGTCGCCAAGACTGCACAGGAGGAACCCGCCAAGGAGTCTACTGAAGGGGGCGGCAGGGAGGCTAATGACCGTACTGACGGCATTCCTACCACAGGAGCGCCAGGCGCTGCATCGGCCATGGAGCCCCCTGCCACTGGTGAGGCGGTTGCTGAAGACCAACCGTCAACATCTGAAGGCCCCTCATCCAGCAAATATCTCAAGGTTGGCGAGAATGTGTTTGTCAACTTGTCGGGGACGGCAAGTATTGGGGCACCAGCCGAAGGAGAAGTCTTTGACGAAGAAATCATCGCTGCTGCCGGGCTCGAGGTTGTTGACGATCCCAGCGCTAGCAGCGGCAAATCTGAAGAGGATCAGCTCCTTCAGGCCATGGGCGAGAATTTCCGCAAGCTCTAGGCTCTCCACAGCGCCCGGAAAGATAAAGCAGATTCCAGAATGGCAGTTGTCGAGGCGGCCGAAGCAGATTTCTAGAGGCGCATCGAACAAATGCAAGTCTGGTACGCCGAGGCCCTCCAAGAGTTGACTGCTGGCCGAGAACAAGTGAACCAACAGTGGACAGAAATCCTCCTGAAGCAATCTGACATGGAGAAGGCACAGGATGAAGCTACTCAAAGAATCGCTGCTGAAGATGCTCTCCCAACGGGGCGCCGCGTTGCTCTTGATGCTCATGAGGAAGATCTCACTGCACGTGAGCAGGCGCTCGCCGCCAAGCTTCGCAGCAAAGATGAAGATATCGAGAAGCTTGTCGCGCGGCGGACCCAGGAGCTGGAGCAAAAACACAAAGAGGCGCTCGAAGCTCTGACTGCAAGTCACGCCGGTAAGCTCAAGGAGGCCGTCGATGCTGTCGAAGCTGCAGAGGCCGCCAAGAACGAGCTGAGCGACAAAGTAAAGAAGCTGGAAGTAGATCTCGAAGAGCACGGCAAGGATCTCTCGACGCTCAAAGGTGATAGGGAAAAAACCCTCCACACCCTGGCGGAGATGCAAGTTGCTGTGTCTAATAAGACCAAGCAGCTCTCCTCAGCAAATGAAGCCATTGCCGTTCTGGAATTGAAGCTGACCACGTTGGAGAAATCCCTCGAGGCCGGCAGGGCCCGCGAGAAGGCTCTACTCAAAGATCTCCAGGGAGAGAGGAACCTGCTCAAGAGCGCTGCCGCCGCCCAAATCGATTACGAAAAGGGGGTGAAGATCAGGACTGGACATCTCATCGATGCTACGGAGAAGCTTACGGCAGAACTGTCAACCATGGGCCTGTCAAACTTTAGGTATTCTTCCGAGGAAAGGATATCTTCAAGCGCCAGATTGACGATGTTCTTTGAAAGCATCATCGACGCCTTGAGGCTGCTTCAGTCTAGCCGGGCGACCCAATTGGCCAACGAGACCCGCCGGCTCTGCCAGGCCGTCCTCCGCAAGGTGCTTATCAAGGTGGTGCACAGCAATCCCGGCATCGACCTCTCCAACATGCTCGGCCATCTGCCAAAGGACGCAAATGTCGAGCCGCTTGAAGAACTTATCGCTCCTATCCTTGAGAAGGTGGACTCCATCAAAAGGATCGAAGGCCAGCGCAGAGATTAAGTGCTCCGCCTTTTCTTGCCGTCATCATTCCATGTGAAAGACAATTAAGTCTCAAGTTAGAATTGCGGCAACTTATTAATGTAACATAACTCGCCTATGTTTAGGTACATGCTTGCTATTTTCCTTGTCTGATTCTTTTATGTATGGAGTTCACCCTACGCTTACTGAAAAACTTGCTGGCGCGCAACCTGCCGCGAGCGCTGGGTGCGAGACTTCAGCAGCCTGCTGGAGGCACAGCGGCCGGCAAGACTCCTTGGCGTTCTCAGTGTAGCCACTTAAATCGTTGAGCGGACTCGAAACAAAATAAGGGCGCAACTGATTACAACAAGGGTTCCTTCGCGTGCAGATTTTCCATACAAGAGTCGGAATCGTCCAAGGAAATAACTTTGCAATAAAAGAAACCTGTTCTAAGTTTTTAGAACTTAGCTTTCTGTCACTGTCCTTCCTCCGGCAAGCGTCGATTCTGAACGTCGCCAACTGGTACTCATATCTCCCTTCCCCCCCGGCAAATGTGCACGCGAGGAATCCTTCTGTCTTTTAAGAAAAAGAAAGAAGAGAAAATAAAGATATGAAACCTTGGCGGTTCATTAGAACTTACCAGGAGTAGGTGTCATACAACATCTTAGACAAACATGCATATATAAATATGAACATGGAAATCAATAAGGGAATGCACAACACTTAAATTTATTCATCTGTGCTCAGGGTCTGCGCCTGGCTTTGTACAAAGGATCATATGCCTCGCCGGCAAGACTTGTACAAAAGGGTGGTTGCCGCGCCTTACGGGTAGAACTTGCGAAGATGTTCGATATTCCAGGAATTGCTCACTGGAATGCCATCTTCGGTCTCCAAGCGAACAGCGCCGGGCCTGGTGACTCGTACTACCCGATAAGAACCTTCCCACTTTGGCGTCAACTTGCTTGAATTCTTGGTGGACTGAATCCGCCGAAGAACAAGGTCGCCTTCCTCAAGGCTTCGGGCATGAACTTTGCGGCTATGGTAGCGGCGCAAAGCTTGCTAGTAGCGTGCAGCTCGCATAGCAGCCTGAAGACGATTCTCCTCAAGGAGCACAACGTCATCTTGGCGCAGTTGCTCTTGCTCAAGCTCATCATAAGCGAGCACTCGAGGTGATCCGTACGTGAGTTTCGTGGGGAGAATTGCTTCCACTCCGTAGACCAGAGCGAAGGGCGTCTGGCCGGTGGCTCGATTTGGTGTCGTTCTAATTGACCAAAGAACCGCTGGCAACTCATCAATCCAGCGTCTTCGGCACTTTTTTAGCCTGTCAAAGGTTCTGGTCCTGAGACCGCGCAGCACTTCAGCATTGGCCCTCTCTGCTTGGCCGTTGCTTCTCGGGTGAGCAACAGAGGCAAAACAAATTTTGCCGCCAAGGTCTTGGACGTACTGCATGAAGGTGCGACTTGTGAACTGCGTGTCGTTGTTGGTGATGATCCTGTTGGGTACACCGAAACGGCAAACTATCCCTTTAAAGAACTTGACGGCTGATTGTGCTGTTACCTTCCTCACTGCTTCCACTTCTGGCCACTTTGTGAACTTGTCGATAGCAACGTATAAGTACTCAAAGCCCCCCGTAGCACGGGGGAAAGGGCCCAGTATATCGAGCCCCCAGACCAAAAATGGCCAGGAGAGAGGGATTGTCTGAAGAGCTTGAGCTGGTTGATGCGATTTCTTCGAATGAAACTGGCACGCTTCACACTTGGTGACTAGTGTAGTTGCATCCTGGAGAGTGGTGGGCCAAAAGAAACCTTGCCGGAATGCTTTCCCGGCAAGTGCTCTTGATCCTATGTGAGAACCACATATGTGTCCATGTATTTCTGCCAACAGCTCTAGTCCATCCTCCCGAGGAATGCACTTCAATTTCACACCGTTTGGTCTCTTTCTGTATAGGACGTCATCGACGAACTTGTACATAACAGACCGATGGGCTACTCTTTCCGCCTCTTCCTGTTCCTCCGGGAGCTCTCCTGTTTGAAGGAAATGGACAATGTGCTGCGCCCATGCTGGAGCCTGAGGCTCGACAGCTAGGACTAAAGGCATCTCCTCTACCAGGGGAACGTTTGTCTCGACGGCAAGAGCCTAAGCTCCTGCTGGAGCCTATTGTTCCCCGGCAGGCATGTCATCGATCCCGGTAACTTCCTTGCCGGCGGCTCCCGGGAGCTCTGCCGGGAAGTACTGACCAGAATTCAATTTTGTTCTCTTCTCTTGCCGCATTGATGGCGCCACGGATGGTTGAGTCAAATGGAGCACAAAAGTTCCTGGTTCCACAGGCAACTTGAGGGCAGCACGCTTTGACAGGTCATCAGCAACACTGTTTTCGGCACGAGGAACGTGCTCCATTTGCAGACCGTCAAAGTGCTCTTCCATTTTTCTCACTTCATCCACGTAGGCTTGCATCAACGGACTCTGATAACTCTTGTTAACTTGCCTGACGACAAGCTGTGAATCGCCTTTGATGACGAGCTTTTTGAGACCAAGGTCTGCCGCGATCCTAAGACCGGCAAGCAAACCCTCATATTCTGCTGTGTTGTTGGTCGAACTCTCCCGGGGAAAATGCATTTGGACTACGTACTTGAGGTGCTCTCCGGTGGGTGCGACAAGCAGCACGCCAGCACCGGCGCCTTGCAGCGAGAAAGCCCCGTCAAAGTACATAACCCATTGCTGATCGATTTCCTTGCCGGGGAGAGTTGTCTCTTGAACCTCTTCGTCCGGCGTTGGGGTCCATTCCGCAATGAACTCTGCCAAGGCCCTGCTCTGAATTGTCGAAGTGCTTTCAAACTTGAGGCCAAAGCTCGACAACTCCAACGCCCACTCCACGATCCTGCCGGTTGCTTCTGGATTTTGCAAAATCCGTTGCAACGGAAAGCGAGTGACGACGATAATTTCATGTGCTTGAAAATAATGGCGCAGCTTCCTCGAGGCCATAAGAAGGCCGAAAAGCAACTTCTGCACACCAGAATATCTTGACCTAGCTCCTTGTAAAAGAGAGCTAACAAAATAGACTGGGCGCTGCACCACATTTTTCTTCTGCAATGGTCCTTCTGACTGCACAGATCTTGTCTTGCCGGGATCACCCCTTGCCGGGGAAGATCCTGCCGCATCATCTGACGGTCCTGCCGCTGGTGTTGCTTCCTCATCAGCCTCTCTCTGTGCCACTAGCGCAGCACTGACCACTTGATTTGTCGCTGCCAGATACAGCAGCAACGGCTCTTGTGGCTTAGGCGCGACTAGCATCGGCGGAGAGGAAAGGTATTTCTTCAAATCTTGCAGTGCAGCCTCCGCCTCCGGAGTCCATTTCATTGGACCCGCCTTCTTCAAAATTTTGAAAAAGGGCAGGGCGCGCTCAGCAGATTTGGAAATAAACCTGCTTAGAGCAGCAACACATCCGGCAAGACGACGCACATCCTTGACGCGTCTCGGCGCTTCAATCTGCTCAATAGCTTTGATCTTGTCGGGGTTTGCTTCGATTCCCCGGCAAGATACAAAGAACCCGAGGAGCTTGCCGGAAGGAACACCGAACACGCACTTCTCAGGATTGAGCTTTAAGTTGATCTTGCGCAGATTTGCAAATGTTTCTTCTAAATCTTGTATGAGCGTTGATTTGTCCTTGGTTTTGACCACTATGTCATCCATGTATGCCTCCATATTTCTATGGAGTTGAGGCTCAAAACCAATTTGGACTGCTCTCGCAAAAGTAGAACCAGCACTTTTCAACCCGAAAGGCATTTGTATAAAACAATATGTACCACATGGGGTGATAAATGCGGTCTTTTCTTCATCTTCCTTCGCCATGAAGATCTGGTGATACCCTGAGTAGGCATCAAGGAAGGACAGGAGGTCACAACCAGCGGTGGAATCCACAATCTGGTCGATGCGCGGCAAGGGAAAGGGATCTTTTGGACAGGCTTTATTGATATCTGTATAGTCGATATAAAGCCTCCATTTTCCCATTCGCTTTTCGCACTACAACCGGATTGGCTAACCAGGTTGGATGAAGCACTCCTCTGACCAATCCTGTCGCCTCCGGCTTTCTGATTTCCTCGGCGATGAATTCTTGCCGCTCCAAGGCTTGCTTCCTGACCCTCTGCTTGACGGGCCGTGCGTGAGGACAGACAGCAAGGTGGTGCTCAATTACCTCCCTGGGAACACCGGGGATGTCAGACGGTTGCCATGCAAACACGTCGACATTCGCCCGCAAGAAGGCAACAAGCGCGCTTTCCTATTTGTCATCTAGGGTGGAACTTATGGTGAAAGTTCCCCCTGTTCCGTCCTCGCTGACGGGCACCTTCTTGGTCTCCGGTGGAGCAGCCTTGGATTTCTTGTTCTTGCCGGTGGAACTCTCTGGTGCATCCTCGACGGAAGCGCAGCACTCCGAGGAGGTGCGCTTGCCGGAGTTCGCGCCAAGATTCTTGTCGGTCTTCTTCTTCCCCCCGGGAGTTCCAGCGGCAGGAGCAGATGCCTTGATGGCAGGTGCTGCAACTGCTTCCTGGTAAAGTTGGTCGGCACAGATGAGCGCATCCTTCTTATCGGAATGGATAGTGATGACACTCAACGGCCCGGGCATCTTCAAAACATTGTATGTGTAGTGTGATGCCGCCATAAACTTAGCCAGCGCTGGCCGACCAAGGATCCCATTGTATGACATAGGGATCTTGGCAACATCAAACACTACCTTCTCGGTCCTGTAGTTGAGCTCGCTACCAAATGTCACCGGCAGCGTAATCTTACCCTTGGGCTGGGTTCTTCCCGGATTGACCCCTTGAAACGTACCCGTTTCTTCAAGGTCTTCGTCAGGAATTTGGAGCTTCTTGAGCACATCCGGTGAGATTAGGTTTAGCCTGGCCCCACCGTCAACTAGCATTTTCGTCACCTTGAGGTTGCGAATTGTTGGTGAGACCAACAATGGCAAGCACCTGACCGCAGTTGTGCGATCAGGGTGATCCTCGGCGTCGAAAATGATAGGCGTGTTGGACCACTTCAGGGGCCTACATGCATCTGGTGACGGCTCTGCTGCATTGACTTCCCGCACCCACTGTTTGAGTCGTCAGTGGGAAGAATGCAGCGAGGCACCCCCATCGACACACATGGCCTCTGTAGCTTTCTGGAATTCTTGCTCACTGGACTCATCATCTTCTTCATCATCATCTTCTTCTTTGTCTCGGCCCCAAGCGGGCCTATCCTTCTGTTGCTTGGCCTTGCCGCGGCGCCCCCCTCGGCCACCGTGCTTCTTACCGGATCCGTCGGCACCATCTTGGGCCTTCTCCCTATCTCGCCTTTCATATTCGGCCCTCTGTTTCTCGGCAAGCTGTTCAACTTGCTGGCAGTTTTGGAGATCGTGGCCCTTGGTGCGATGGATCTTGCAATACTGCTTGCCGGAGCTTTCCGACTTGTCGGCAGCCGCCAAGGCCTGACAGGAAGGGCACCCGGCAAGATCCTTGCTGGGGTCACCAACCTTGGCCTTCTTGGCGGTGCCGGGGTTGTCGGATTCCTCGACAGCAAGCACGGCCTTGCCTCCGCGTTTCCTGTTCTGCCGTCGGCCTTTCCTTGACAGGGTCGCGGTGTCTTCATCTTCGGATTCGCCCGCCGCGCCAATAGCCTCGCCAGGGAGTTTCCTCCCCTCTTCAGCTCGAGCGCATTTATCAGCCAGAGCGTAAAGCTCGGCAATACTCCTGACTTTGTTCATTGCCAGCTCTTCCCGCATTCTGCGGTTACGCACGTTCTGATGAAACGCGCTAATGACAGCGGCAGGGTGAACATCAGGAATATTGTACTGCACCCGGCTAACCTCTGCATAAACTTGCGTAGGGATTCGCCCTCCTTCTGAGGGATGATATGCAAATCACTCTCTTGGCCAGGAGCTTAGTGGCCTCCAACAAAGGCGCCAACAAACTGATGGCACAGATCTGACCAAGAAGAAATAGAATTCTCTGGCAGATGCATCAACCACGACCTGACGTTGGGCTTAAGCACCAACGGGAAGTAGTTGGCAAGTATCTTGTCATCTCGGCCCCCGGCAGCCTACACCGCAATGGTGTAGATGCTCAGGAACTCCGAGGGATGGGTCTTACCGTCATATTTCTCCGGGACCTCCGGCTTGAAGGTTCGGGAATTGGGCCACTGGACTTGCCGCAGCTCATGGGTAAACGCTGGAGTCCCCACCTCATAAGGCAAGTCTCCTACGTGTTACGCCCCCGGCCCAATCGTGCACTAATCATACACGCAAATGCACACGATCAAGCCTAAGGACTCACGGGAAGATATCACAACACAACTCTAAAACATAAATAAAGTCATACAAGCTTTATATTACAAGCCAGGGGCCTCGAGGGTTCGAATACATAAGCTTGCGAACAAGCGTCAGCGGAAGCATCAGATATCTGAGTACAGATATTAAAAGAGAAACAGAAAGGCCTTTAGAAAGGCGGGGCAAAATAAAACACTACGATCGAAAGGCGAAGGCCTCCTGCCTGGGACCCTCCGATCCTACTCCTGGTCGACAGTCAACTCGTAGCAGTATCCATCCTCTGGGTAGTAGTAGTAGACGATCGACGGGGCATCTGTCTTAGGGGCTCCGTCATCTTGGTCACGACAAACTGATATGGGGAGAAAAGGAAAACAAAGCAACCGTGAGTACTCAGAAGTACTCAGCAAGCAAGGATCTACACTACATATGCAACATTTTCAAAGAGAGGTTGTATATGTGGACTGGGCTGCAGAAATGCCAGAATAGAGAGAAGGCCTAGTCCTATCGAAGACTAGCATCTTCAGCGGTCTTGCAGCAGTAGAAGAGAGTAGAATAGTACAATATAATGTAGTAGTATCATTAAGTCTCATCCTCACCCAGAGATCCTTTCTCGACTCCCTGCGAGAAAGCAATCCCAGAGCCATACAATCATCAACCTCGTCCGGAGATCCCTTCTCGACTCCCTGCGAGAAGCAATCCCAGAGCCATACATACATGTCTCATCACAGGTATCCAGTTCTAGTTGTATCAATCAGGATACAATTCCGAGTGTCCTTTACCGTAGGACCGGCTATCGATAGAAGTTTTCTTCCCTGCAGGGGTGCACCAACTTACCCAACATGCTCGATTAACTCCGGCCGGACACACTTTCCTGGGTCATGCCCGGCCTCGGCCAAACAACACACCGCAGCCCTACCTACAGCTCAGCAGAGAGGTCCCCGCCGGTCTACATCCTAAGCGCAAGGGGGTCTTGGCCATCGCCCCTCGCCCTCCGGGTCGTTGCGCACACGGTGAAGCCAGGCACCAACACTACAGGAAGGCGTCGGTCCGTCCGTGCCGCCATGCTGAACTAGACGTCTGACAGAGCTTTCGGCTGATGCATACGATGCAGAACGCCCATACTATGCCCACGTGATGGTTAGTGCTATCAGGCCAGAGACCTGCTCGGATCAAATATCCAAATCGTTAGGACTAGGGGCTTGCGGTAACGAGCAGAGACTCACGAAAGATGTGACCCCGTCGCCCCGTCTCGAGGACTTGCTGCAAGGGTTAAGAATGCCCGGCCGCGCCTCGTATTCACCACTCGGGCACCACACTGGCACCCGTCTTCACAACCCTCGCCTCTCAGGCGCACGCGGGTACCCCTCAGGGTCGACCCGCCTATCCAAGTAACAGTGTAAAGTCCAAGTATCCGTGTGTCCATAACATCAGGGGAATCCGAGGTATCACCCTCGTTGGATTCTTACTCGATGTATCCGTCAAGGTGAACTCGGAGGAATCACCCTCGATGGGTTCACACTTGATGTGTTGCACGACAGCGTCGTTACCGGAAGTGGTGAAGGAGGAATCACCCTCGATGACCACGACCGAATAGCTACTCTACAGAGTTAACATCCGAAGTGCTACAAGAGGTTTCACCCTCGGCACTCGATAGTAACGCTGCAGTGTCATTACAACTAAGGGGGGTGATGTGTGGTGTCGGGGCCTGGTCTTCAATTCCCGTTGATCGGGTCTTCTGACGATCCAGCGCGGCAGTCGGGATAAGTGGGGTCACTGATAGGTCTCTACCCAGCCTATACTAAGCAGTTTAGGATATGCAGGTAATTATCAACAGCAGGTTACAATAAACAGGCTATGCATCAGAATAGGTAAAGCAGCAGCAGCAGCAATTCTAATGCAAGCATGAGAAATAGAATGGGCGATATCGGGATGATCAAAGGGGGGGCTTGCCTGGTTGCTCGGCGGTAAGGGCAAGGTTGTCAAGGCTGTCTTCGGGCTCCGGAGCTGCGGCGGCCTCGGGGACGACGTCGGTGTCGGGGGCTACCGAGAGAGAAGAGGGGGAAGAAACAATGAATACATAACAGACAAGTGCAACACAAAGCATAACATAACGATGCGCAGTGCTGGGGGTGATCTAACGCAGTGCCGGGTGGTTCTGGTGAAGGGGAAATAACAACCGGGAAAGTATTCCCGGTGTTTGGTATTTTCGGACAGAGGGACCGAAGGGGAACGGTTGCATGTTCAAATAGCTAGGAGCATCTGACAGGTATGTGGGTAGCGTATTCGGGTTCGTCTCGTCGTTCTGAGCAACTTTCATGTACAAAGTTTTTCAATCCGGGTTACGGATTATTTAATATGATTTTCTAAAGTTTTATTAATTTTCCGAATTATTTAAATAGGTTGACTAAGTCAAATGGTCCAGTCAGCAGATCCAGTCAGCGTTGACTGGGTCAAGGTTGACCAGTCAACAGGGTCAAGGGGGACCCACATGTCATAGTCTACTAACACTAATTAACAGATTAAACATTAATTAGCAACTAAACCTAATTAGTTAATTTAAACAGTATTAATTAACTTAATTAACTTTTTAACTAATTAATTAACTATTAACTTAATTATTTATTTAACTTTTTTTTATATCTCTTCTTTTTTTTAACAGGGAATTGGCCCACTGGTCAGTGGCAGGGGAGGACACGTCCGCGGCGAGCCCCTTTCGGGGCCGGACAAGTCCGGCCAACGCGCGCGTGCGCGCGGGCAGAGGCGAGCGAGGCGGCGACGGCGTGGCCAGGGTAGGCGCCGGGCTGGGCGGCGCGCGAAGGGGAGAGGCAGGCGAGCGGGGCTGCGGCAGCAGCGGCGACGGGCACGGCGAGGCGCGGCGCGCGGCGACAGCAGGCGGTGTAGGGCGGCAGCGGCAGTGGCCGGCGAGCAGCGGCGAGGAGCGGGCGCGGGGTGAGCTGGAGCGGGGCGAGGCCAGGCGTTCGGGCGGCGGGGTCGCGGGCAGCGAGCAGGGCCGCGGTGGGGCGGCGAGCACGCAGCAGCAACGCGGCAGCAGGCGGCAGCCGTCGGCGCGGTGAAGCGGGCGCGGCCGAAACGAGCGAGCGCGGCGAGGCGACGCGGGGAGAGAGAGGAGGGCGGTGCGGTGCTCACGGCGGTGCGTAGGGAGACGGCAGTGGGCTCGGGGAGGGTCGAGGTGGTCGACGACGGCGAGGCGACGACGGAGACGATCTCGGGGCGCGGCGTCGGACGATGACGCAGAGGAGGAGGCGAGGGGCAACGGCGAGCGGCGTCGGGGCGCGGTCGGCGCGTCGGGGGCGCGGGGGCGTGCCGCGCTCGGGCGCCGGCGGCGCCGAGGGAGAGAGAGGAGGCGAGGGGGGAAATGGGGGAACGGGTGTGGGTTAGGGTTCGGTGGTGGACCGGGGGGGGGGGGTTATACGGGGGCGACTGGGCCGGCCTAGCGGCCCGATGGCTTGTGGGCCGGCCCAGTGGGGGGGGAGGGGATTCCGTTCCTTTTCTTTCTTTTCTGTTTTTTTTCTTTACTGTTTTGCCTTTTGTTTTTATTTCAAATAACTTTTGTAAAATATGAGACTGGTCCAAATATTCACAGTGCAATATATCCTACCACGAAAAACTATTTTGGGGTTAATATCTTTTCATATTTATTTTAGATTAAATAAAAGGTAATTAAATATTGTCTTTAGTCACTGTTTGGGGATGTTTGAGTCACTTACCCAACTCCAATGATGTTGGTTTCAATTTTAGAATTGTCTCTGATTTATTTGCTATTTAATGAACAATTTAGTTCTTATGTTGGACAACTTTTATATTTCACTTTCATTTAAATTTGAATTGGAGTTAGGAGTTGAAATGCAATATGATGCAAATGATGATCATGCACTGTTAAACATGATGACATGGCATTATCAAAATGGAATTACTGTGGCTAACCACTGGGGGTGTTACACTACGTCCCCTGGCGCAGGCTCGTCGACAGCCGTCCCGGTCACAATTTTTTGACCCAAACGGGCCCCTCAAACAGCCCTCAAACGCCCGGACCGACCGGCACGCCCGCCATGTCGGACCGACAGCCCGACCCCACCCCAAATTGCACCAAATCCACCCCGAAGACCAGCCGGATCCATTTGCTAACCCCTCTCTTCTTCCTCCTCCATGCCGTCCGTCTCGCGCTCCACCCCCGCTGCTGCTCCGCAGCCGTTCCCAGGTTCTCCGCCGCCAGCTCCGGAAGAGCGCTCCTGTCCTCGTCGGCCCGGACGCCAACGTGGTACGTCCGGCAACTCTTCGGCTCCGCCTTGCGCTTGATGTGTTCGACACATTGTCCGACCAGAATTTTTGTGATTTCGTTAGGTAAATGATGGATTCCGATGCTTCGTCGGATGAGGAGTATGGACCAACGGAGCTTGACCAAATGATTCAAGATGAGTTCTTCGATTTGTCGGATTCGGACGAAGAAGTGGACATGATCATGCTCATGAGCATGCAAGAGGAAATGGACTGGCAAGTGGAGCATATTCTCAATTTCAAGGGCTCAATCAAAGGGAGAAGAGTGATCAACCGAGACAGGGTGTCCGGAGCAAAGCTACTGCACAATGACTACTTTGCTCCCACACCTGCTTTCTCGGACGATTCATGGTTTCGTCGTCGTTTTCGCATGCGGAAACCATTGTTTTTGCGCATTGTGGAGGGAGTGGAGGCACACGACGACTACTTCAAGCTTAGAAGGGATTGCTGCGGCCAACTCTCTTTCTGGGCCAAGCAGAAGTGCATGGCTGCTCTGAGGATGCTTGCACTTGGTACAGCTGCAGACGCCGTTGGTGAGATGGTCAGGATGGGGGAGAGCACGTGCCTGAAGACTACTGTCAAGTTTGCCCGCGCCGCGGTGGAGGTGTTTGGACCTGAGTATCTTAGAGAACAAAATGCGCAGGACACGGAGAAGTTGTTGGCTATTGGAGAGGCAAGGGGGTTTCCAGAAATGCTCGGATCAATTGATTGCATGCATTGGCAATGGAAGAATTGCCCCAAAGGTCTGCGGGGAATGTATCAAGGTCACACCAGAGAGGCCACCATCATACTAGAAGCGGTGGTATCACATGACTTATGGATTTGGCATGCTTTCTTTGGAATGCCCGGTTCTCACAACGACATCAACATGCTTCAACGATCTCCGGTGTTCAGGAGGCTTTGCAATGGGGAATCACCGCTATGCAACTACACCGTCAACGGTCGAGACTACAACATGGGGTACTATCTTGCCGATGGTATCTCTCAGTGGGAGGCGTTTGTGAAGACCATATCCGAGCTGCGTGGCAATAAACAGAGCCACTTTGCAACAATGCAGGAAGTGGCTAAGAATGACGTGAAGAGGGCATTTGGTGTGCTTCAGGCTTGTTGGGGAATTGTGCGGAGCGCTGCAATGATGTGGGAATCAGAAACTTTGTGGCAGCTGATGGCATGTTGTGTTATTCTGCATAATATGATTGTCAAGGATGAGGGTGATGATATAGCCCAAACCCATGATTTCGAAGTACCCGGAGAACAAGTTGAAATCTCGGAAGATCAAGATGCGGCTCAGATTATAAACTTTCTGCAGATGCATCAGAATCTTCGAGATCAGCAGGTGCACACACAGCTACTCAATGATCTTGTGGAACATATGTGGATCCACAATGGCAACTAAGAAGACAATGCTTGAGTTTGACACTTCAAATAAATTTTATGTACCCCGCAAAAAATAAAAATAAATTTTATGTAAACGTTATCTATGCTTGATACCAATAATTGCTATTTACGTGCGATATTGTGTTGCATGGTCGACGTGCATGTATTTGCATGGATTTGAGAATCCGAATTTAAGATATGTGGATACCTGAAAGGAAATATGAGAGACCGTCCGGGTGCGTTCGTAAGCGTTTGAGGGCCGGATTTGACGAGTCCGGCTGTAGATGCTCTAACCTGAGCAAACTACTGTATGTGTGAATTGCAGCAAGGATCGGCTGGTGTCGCGGGACTGCTGCGTATGTCTTGGCAGCGGGCGTGCGGTTGCGGCTGTACCGCTGGAATGCTGACGCTGATAGACGCACACAGGCAGCATCGGAGCAGTGGGTACCCGTTACCCTGGCTGACCTCATTCACAGCGGTCCACCTCCCCCTTTCCCCCTCCATGGCCGCCGCCGCCGCCTCTCGCGCCGCCGGCCGCCTCCTTTCTCCCCGTCTCCTCATCCCCTCGCGCCATCTCCAAGCAAGTACGCGCGCTCTCCCCCTCTTCTCATCGTATCCTAACTAATCTCCATAGCGTCACCCTCCCTCATGCGGGATTGCTTCCCATGCCAGCAGGTGCCTCGGAGGGATCGGCGAGGGATGCGTCCACGAGCTTCATCCACCCCGCCGCCGTCGTCCACCCCGACGCCGCCATCGGCCAGGTGAAGACTCCCGCCTGCGCTCCATACACGCACGCGGCACACACACGCACGCACCGATCGCTCCCTCCCATCTCTCGCAGCTTTTGCTCCGGGGATGGCTGAGTGAGTTTCTGGATACTCGTAGTGGTGCACGCATTACTTACTTCTGTATTACTCCCCGACCATGCCACCCATGGAGCCGCTGTGCCTGGGCTGTTGGATCTGGCCCATGCGAGACTCCATAATTACTTTCTGCTTCTGTGGAAATGTGCTGTTCTCTCTCTCTCTGAGATCTTCAGTCTGTCGGCATGCGTTCTCTAGTTGGGCGTTGTATCGTTGAAAATCAGTGTTTTTATGTGCTCTGAACCATTCTGCAGGGTGTCTCAATTGGCCCATTTTGCACCGTGGGGGCTTCAGCGAGGATCGGTGATGCTTGTCAGTTACATACAGGGAGTCATGTCACGGGACACACCGAGCTAGGAGAAGGATGTGTTGTTCACACGTATGTTAACATCTCTCCCTATTTTCTGCTCCTGCTCTTCTCTCTTTTGGTAATCCATAAAGGCTTGCATTGTCTGATTTGAAAATTCAAATTGGTATTAAACTAGAAATAGACACGAGAAAGAACTTGTAAATTTGTTCCAAGATAAAGTACAAGCAAAAGTAAGTTTAGGTTGCTGCGGCCATGACTTGAATAACATCACAAGGTGCTGGTGGAGGTCGGTACTGGACTACTGGTATATATATTGTTTTGGTAGGGATTCAGAAATACTTCACATCACATCTGCAAACTAAGCATAGCTTGGATGGTTAGGTTCCTTGTGGTGGAACCAGCCCACCCGGGTTCAAGTCCTAGACTTGGCATCGGTGCTCGGATACTTCCTGGATTTATTTCAGGCTTTCCGGCGCTATCTCTCAGTGGTAAGGCGTGCCTGTCGACTACGAGGTGCCTGTGGCAACTTTGTCAATCTCAAGACCTGTCGGCTCTCTGTACTGTGATTCTCAAAAAGGAAGAGAAGTACTTCACATCTCTCTTTAGGTTCTTGATCAGGGTTTATTAGTTTAGAAAAGGAATTTTCCCACCATATGAAGCACTTTGTTTTTTATCAATAGTTACGCCCAAGAACAACGAGTGTATCCGTATCCGATACTGATTCTTTCCCGATATGTCCCTGATACCTCTCAAGCTCTAATAGCACCAGTGGTGGGCTCCTTTCCCCGGTGCTCCCGCTCCCCTTCCCACCACTATCCTGTAGAATTCTATCTAACTGAACTTTTATGTTTGGTAAATTACTGCTACCCTTTGGCTGTTGGTTCTTTGCTTTTGTTGGAATCATGGATAAGAAGATAGTGGAGTGCACTAACTAAATATATGCTAAATGGCTTGATGCTTGATTGATAACATATTTTGTAGATTATTTTAAAAAATAGTCAAACATATCCCCGTATTGGCGCTTTTCAGAAATGACGTATTTACGTATCCGTATCACCCCGATACTGATACGCGTATCGTATCGGTGCAATCTAGGTTACGCCATTGCCCGCAACACTCAAGTCTGAAATTTGAGATGTTCCAGGATAGTCCATGTTGCAAATTCGATGACATGTGAAAATATGACATGTCAGTAACATACTTTACCCCTATTCATACTGTGGAATTTAGTTTTTGGCAGTGGTGCTATTCTTGGTGCAGATCTACCTGGACGAACAATTATTGAGGAAAACAATGTAATTGGGAACTATGCTGTGGTTGGTGTTAAGTGCCAAGATCTCAAATATAAGGTTAGCAGCAACTTGACTCTGGTGTAGTGATGTCACATAGTGCAGTATTTGCTTAGCGTTTCCAGTTCATGCAATCTTATTCAAGGCAACTACTTTTGTGTTTATCGTTTGCCAATTATTTTTTTGCTGACACACGAACACTTCCATTCAGAATTACGAGCATTTCATTTGGCTACTTGAAATCTTATGCTTTGTGCAGAACATTAATGCATTTTTCCTCCTGTGCAGTCAGGAGATGAATGCTTTCTACACATTGGTAACAACAATGAGATCAGAGAGTACTGCTCTATTCACCGATCTTCTAAATCTTGTGACTGCACGGTATTCAGGTTCCCTATGATTCAAATATATTTGCTGAGCTCATTTCTCCCTTTTTACGAGCAAGTAATTTTTTATAGGTTATTGGTGACAATAATCTCATAATGGGGTCCTGCCATGTAGCACATGACTGCAAGATTGGTAGCAATAACATCTTTGCTAATAATACTCTATTTGGTGGCCATGTTATTGTTGAAGTGAGTAATCATTTCACTGTGATAACCTCCACATTTTCTTAGTCGGGAGCCCATTTCTGTATCGATAAGACTTTATTGTTTCAGGACTACACTCATACTGCTGGGGCTGTTGTTGTCCATCAATTTTGTCATATTGGATCATTCTCATTTCTAGGTGGAGGCTCTGTGGTATGTTTGGTCTGCAAAGTATAAACATTCATGTGCTTTAGGTGTTCCTTTGTATTGGAATAATTCTTATGGAAAGAGTTGATATCGAGGTCATGTGTTTTAATTGTCGATCAACCCTCTCCATTACCCATGGCCAAATTGTACTAATAGATAATGCAAATAGTAAATACAATGAGGTATGTGAGCTAAAGTCAGAGAATCAGTGTACATGGTACACCTTACCTGATGTTGGTTTTCTAGGCACAGGTGCATGATCATACGAAATTATGAAGTATTATTTATTTCTGCATGGAGGCACTCATGCCAAATGTCATTTAGCGTGATACAACCTCATCTATCTGCCAGCAGGGCCTAATCGCTGAGGTGGAAGTGAGGCTCTGTGGATTTCTGGACAACATGATTAGCTCATTGCTTAATTAGAATCGATGCACCTGTTCTCCTTTATGTAGAGAGCAACCCTAATAATTAAACGCCTATAGAACTATTGTTACCACCACCTTTAAGTTGTAAGCAATTCACAATGTTTAAACTTTGAATATTTTGTCTGTAGATTATGAATTCATTCATTTCTATTTAAATCAGGTTGCACAAGATGTTCCAAGATACACAATGGTTGCAGGTGATAGAGCAGAGCTTCGTGGTCTGAATCTTGAAGGTCTCAGGCGCAACGGTTTCTCAGACCAAGAGGTTTGCTTATACGTATTAGTACTAAAATTTAGAGCCTTTATTGATATCATACCTGCAGTACCTGTCTTCCGTCGTTTGATACTTGAATCAAAGAGAGTACCTAGAATAGTAATATTCGTTTCTCATCTCCCATTTACTGATATGGGTAAGTGCATAGACATATGATGCCATTTATTGCGAATTCACAGTAAGTAAAGCTGTAAACTACCTCAATGCGCTATCGGGGGGATATTTTTTATGACATATGCATCATCTGATAATTTCGTCCATTAAAACTAGTACGTCTGTTCTTGAATACTTGGCATTTTTACGAGGTCACACATACTAAGCAATCAAAATTTGGATATTACATGGTTAGAATGCCCTTCCATAATAATATTCCAAAACAGTGAAACAGGAGCAATGAGGCAATGCAAGCAGAGGGCCATGAGTAGAGTTGTATAGGTCATTCGACAATACATGCATTAGGAAGCGGAGAGCCAGAGTATCATGTATTTCTCTAAACAGAAATCTTAGTCAAAAGTGCCAAGCATTTATAAACAAAGGGTGTAGGAGTTATTTTCTAAACTACCACCATAAACATGAACTGTCGTTACTTTCTGCACCATTTTCTTACGGACTCCTGGACGGTTGGATTTTAGTTCCTAAACACTACTAGCTAGATGTTTGCACTCAAGTAAATTATCTTTCTCTCATAAGATTGTTATGGATTCTTCATAACATGAAGGTACGGAGCCTAAGGAAAGCATATAGGAAAGTATTTATGCCAGCTAGTAGCTCCCAGAGTAACTTTGAAGACCGACTCGTTGAACTTGTAAGCACAGTTGTCTTTTTTCGTGTGTTACTTGCATAGTTGCATTTTCTTTCTTCCGTGTATTTATATCATTCCATAATAACAGGAACGGGAAATTGAGCTATTGGAATCTCCCTCTGTATCCTATATGGTGGAATCTATCCGCACCTCATTTGGCCAAGGACGTCGTGGAATTTGCAAATTCAGAAGTTGGAACATCTCATAAGTTTGTAAGTTACCAAGTTCAGTTGTGCACTGATTGAGCTGCAGGATAGTATTGCTGGGAACATATGAGCTCATTTTATCTCTAGATCTACCAAAGATATATGCCAAATCCCTATAAAAGAGAGACCTTTCCAGGAAGGTGGATCACAATTCACAGTGAGCATATTGAAAATGCCTCATGAATGTGAGTGCTTTCAGGGATGCGGCTGCCCCAGAAGTTGTTTTCTGGCATCACTATATTTCTGGGATCTATATTTGCTGGCTATTATATTGATTTCAGTTTGTTATTTCTGTGCCAATGTTGATTGTATTATCTGCTTTACTGTAAGGCCTAATTTGTCTATTTTTTTCCTTTTGTGTTTGCAGATAGCCCACCCCACTCTATGGAATGCTCAGTTTCAGTTCTCGTTGTTCTTCTATTCCCGATGCATGGATACAGCATGCAGAAAGCGAGTGACCGGGTGCCAGTCAATCCAGATGAAACCCGGGTTGTAGACAAGATGATTGTCGCACCGATTATAGGGAGGTTGTGTGTAGTACTAGTTTTCTTGCCTCTTGGATGTGCAATCCTTGTACTATAGCTCATAGTTGTACACTACAATTCGACATGGCCTTGATTTTGTCAAGATCTGAGGCTCTAAGCTGTAAGATCCGGATGACGTTATTGTTGGGATGCACATAGTCACTATTTTGTATCTGCTGTGAGCTTGTGAGTCGGCCTTCTGCGCTCGAGTCGTTCGTGGTAGTTTTGAAACAAATTTGAACGACCGAAATAGTACTCGGCAGTGTTTCAGAAAGATTCAGCTATGTCCATGGTGGAAGCAGTTCAAGTCTTCCAGGGAATCATTCCCAAGCAATTCAACTAGGGTGCCCAAGAAATACGTCCGAAGGCTCAGAGCAACTTTAGTAGTAGTAGTTTGTGTTATTCTGTTAGTGTAATTATTCATATAATTAACCAACAACCCATCATACAACTCTAATGTAGTGTGTCTAAATTGTTCGGTACGAGGTGAGAGAAGCTATAAGTTTGCTCTCTTTTTGCATCTTGAAACTAATTATTACTCTCTCCGTCCCATAATATAAGAAACGTTCTTATATTATGAGAGGGAGTAGCAATTGCTCTTTCTCTATTTATTTTCTTACCATAGCATTCATGTCTTATGTGACAAATTTACTAACAACTACTCCCTTTGAACTGCTTAAAAGTCATATATTTCGTATAAATGTTGAAGATGCCCCTCTTAGGCTGAAGGGAACAAGTGTCTAGCATCTTTCCGAACCCTACAAAATGCGATTCTCTGAGGTGAAGCTGCAAGGATCGGAGACATTCTTACTTATATAGTGAATCAGTAAAACTTTCCCAGCAGTTGCTGTGGTGTAGTGGTTATCACGTCAGTCTTACACACTGAAGGTCTCCAGTTCGATCCTGGGCAGCAACACATTTTTTTCTCCTTTTTAAACCAACGTGCCCCTATTTTTCTCGATCCTGAGCAGCAACAATTTGTGTTCTCTTTTATCAACGTATCCCTATTTTGTACTACTTGGAAAAGAGAACATTTTTCGTCCCATGTTTTTAAGTTAAATTTTCATCACTAAAATATATACTACCAAGAAATAAACCATTGCAATATCTCTTTGTTGTCATCTTTAGATGACGTGGAGGGATGAGTGAATGTGCGGTATATGCCCTTGATCTTTGGCATTACAAAAAAAGCAATATCCTTGGGTTGGTTATAGAATATTTTGTAGGCAATTAATCACCTGACCAAGTCGTTACATTGATACTGACGCACATGAAAATGACCATCTATTTGTCTTCCTTATCTTAGTTCAGTCTGCTAACATTCGGGAATCTTTGTCATTCATTCTTCCGTGCTTCTTAGCAAGCATATTTTATACATGTAACTTAACTTGCACGAACTGATAACCCTCTGCCCATATTCTATTTTTGATAGTGAGTGTAACAGTTTTGTAGTGTCCTTTATCACAGTTACATAATAGACAACTACATGGATGTCTGAAATTACCATGCCAGAAACAACACTTGATACATTTTGAGGGGTGTTAACAACACGACAATACACATCAAATTTAACCAACCTGTACAGGCATGCGCCTCCTGGTCCCGGGTGATCTTTGGCTCGGCATAGTACACATGAACAATATCCTACTTTCTACAAACTTGTTTCAATAAATAAGGTGTTTTCAGTTCTGGGTTAACGCTGACGATAGTAAATCAGTATTTTTTCCTGAAAGGAAACAATTGGGCACCTACAATATAATTTCCTTATGCAGAGTCCTAACACAAACAAGTGGAATAGCTGAGAGCTCCACCATTTTTAAACACTGAACCATTAAACCAAACATAGTAAGTATTCTATATATTTACATCCAGCTACCAGTTCAGTGCATGCTGCCTTAATATTCACCTAAGTAAATGCAAGACCACATATCAACAAGTACAGTAGCAAATAGAAGGTAAACAATAACAAGATATAACGGACGTAGAGTTTTTGCACCCGAGCTCAAATGAGCTCGGGTGAACAGTAAAATCAAAAAATTTCAAAAAATTCCAATTTTTTTTGGGAGAAACATTGACAAAAGTTTTAAGTGCTTGAAAAAATTCGTCTCAAAATCACATTCCTAGAAGGCGTGGTAAAAAAAACAAAATCGGTACTCTGAAAATGCTACTTTGAAAAGCATTTTGGAGCACTGAATTTGTTTTTTTTGCCACGCCTTCTAGGAATGTGATTTCGAGACGAATTTTTTCAAGCACTTATTGTCAATGTTTCTTCCAAAAAAAATTTGGAATTTTTTAATTTTTTTTGATTTTACTGTTCACCCGAGCTCATTTGAGCTCGGGTGCAGAAAGGTACTTTCGAGATATAACGACCTTATCTCATGGCCAAAAGATGCTTAAGTTAATAATTCTAACATCTATAAACAACTACCTTCATATATACATATATTCTTTTCGCGCTCATTGATGAAATGCAAGTGGATTGGTATGAAACTCAATGGTGATCCATAATGCTCAATAACCATACTTGTTCAGTTGTTAATACAAGTCCAAATAAACCTCAAGCCTAGTGAAGTGCTTGCTAAGTGCTACAGTAGACCATGTTGTTTTTGTGCACTCGAGATCACATGCTCTCCATTTCTCAGAATGAAGATTCAAAGAACAAGACTATAATAAAAAAATCCAAAACAAACCTGGCATGTAGATAGCAGTGTGTGAAAAGCATTGTTGACTTGTAGCATGTATGAAAAAAACTAGAATCGGAGCAAGAAAATAAAACATTTTTAGTTTTTTTTAGAGAAAATCATTTTTTGTCGTGAAAAGGAACTTGGGTTTTTGCACAATAACATAATAAGGCGCATTTTTTTCCACGAAATTTGAAACTTGAATACAATGATGAGTTATCTAATGCGATTTTTTTTGGAATTGTTTGGAGGAGTGAAATATATTTTTTTTCTCTGAGAAGGGAGCAACCGCTCCCCAACTCACTTAGGCTTTACCAGTGTCGTATTTTGCTCTCTTCCTACAAGTCGAAATGAACCCATCCAAAACAATTCTTCTGTTTCAACATACCAAGAGTTCAAAACATAGGATGGTCATCTCAGAATAATTCTAATCAACATATAAGGATAAGAAAACCGAATCTTGTAATCTTGGCCATTAAAACCTTGAATCTACCATGTAGAAAAACCAGTCTCTTTAACTAAACAGAACATAGTGATGTACATGGAGCCAACGATATCAGGTTTGTTTAGATAATGCAAGAGGATATCTCCCTTGTAAGTGCTGATCTCATTTTCAGCACAAACTGCTAAGTGCTAACATGCACCTGTAAGTCCCGGAATACATATTTAAGATAGTAATTTATCAATTGTCCTTTAAGGCTAGACATTAGTTGCTAAAGGAGCACATGACCTCAGGAGTTTCTAGCTAGGTGCGAGCCTTGTGTTCGCTCGTTGACAGTGCGATAGTGATTCCCTTTACTTAACCAACTTTGTGTTGAAATATATAGCCTAACCTCTCTCTCTCAGCTTAAGCATTGTCTGAATGATCGGTGCTTGCAGTACAATACGGTATTAGAACCAATATGTGTCGAATTCAAAGCCGTGCAATTAGTTCAACACTACTATTTTTCGGGGAGAATATTTAGCTAGTTGTGATATGATTATTAACTTCTATGAGTTTTTATTATCCATTGGATGTGATTAAGACAGTTGGTGTGTTATATATGGGAAGGTAACCTTCAACTTTTATTGAAATTCATGTACTCCCTCTTTTCTTTTTTGCAGAAAGAACTTGCATTACTTAACCAAACATCTATACGACCACCGTGTCTAGCATAATTTGCTAAGACATGACTAATAACGTTTTGGTCACAACTAATATGAGTAATACAAGCTTGACGGGACTTCAGTAGCATCTTGATTTCCTCTATCACAGTCATATGTGCGGAGAGATCACAAGACAACTTTCATGTACTCCCTCTGTTTTTATTTACTCGACATATTAACTTTGTATTCAGTCAAACTTTGTAAACTCTAACATTTTTCTATTAACATCTACAATACCAAATGAATACCATTAGATTAATCATCGAATATATTCTCAAAAATATCTATACTTGTTACTGTAAATGTACATACCGTGTTCTATAAACTCGGTCAATTTATAAAGTTTGACCTGGAACAGAGCTAATATGCAGAGTAAAAAAGACAAGGGGTAACAGCCTAGCTAGCTATAGTGTTATCCTCGACATAGCGGGATAATCCTGACAAACTTATTCGAATGGATGAAAGTGCACGGTTTACAACATTATACATGAATAGGTTATTTTTTTAGGGAAGTAGGTTATTCTAAGCTCTTCCTTAAGACAATGATTTTGTGATAATTTTGATTGTATAGTTTTGCGTATTTTAATCAAATATAATACAACCTAATTAAGAACGACACAATCTGTGCTGCTATAAATTATGCAACTCTGCAATTGTGCATCAAGGACGTATGTGTGATGCTACATTTCGTCATGATCATTCAACTAACGTGGTGCCGTTTTATTTCCAAAATAGACTTTCACCCAACTTTATATATATAACTCATGCAGTCGAATAATACAAAGTGACGAGAAAATTCTCATAAAAGCATGTCAACAGAAAAATAAAACGTCATCCAAGCGAGTGGCATAAGTGATACTAACCCCGAAGCATGAAAGCATGAGAGTCACATCTAACAAGAGACAACCATGACTACTAAACAAGATCAGAGCCGTGTCGCCTTAAGAAACCATCAGACACTATGGTACCGAACACGTCAAGCCATCTCTGGAAAAGGCATACATGCTGTTGAGACTGCCCCCTCGCTCTAGGCCATGGAGCGTCGCTCCCGTCGTTTCAAGTATGTTGAGGTGCTTATCTTCTTAAGCTCTTGGGGCGCCGGACCTATCAGCCGTACAAGGACAGCCTATTTTTGAGCCGTCCTGATCTTGGCTAATACATTTCCCGGTAGTGTCCTAATAACTAGTAGTACTCTACATTCTACAAGGTCGACGGGCATAAGCTAAAGAACTGCTAATAGTACAAGACTGCTAGTAGTACCAAAAGTACAAGGTGCACCGTACACACCAGGTTTTAGAGCTTTGACCTGGTACATGCTTTGATCATGCGGATTTTGACAGAAAATAAAATACTAATCATGACAATTCTACTTCCGTAGATTCTCTTATCTATCGGAAACTAACAGATTATGTGTTAGTCCCTTTCTCGAAAAGGACGAGGCAATGGTGTGTTCATGTCAGCTACAACATCTACACATGTTAGAGAACTAACTTATGATTGGATTCGTTGGTGTGATCTTGGTATTACCCTGCATGCCAAGCCTATCGGACAGTTCTTACATCTCAAGTGCATACAATCCACTGAACCGAGCATAATACCAAAAAAGCCTCTAGCTGCTCCAATTCTCAAAAAATAAAAAAAAAATAAAAAAATTTCATGTATCCTCAACATTTGACGCCTCCCCTCCCCTCCGTCGCCCAAAAACAAAAAAAAAAAAAAAAACCCCAAAAAACCCCCCCCCCCCGCGCGGGCGACCGAGGGGCTCCAACCCTAGCCGCCGGGTCACCACTCCTTCCTCTCCCTCCCCTCCGCCGCCGCCGGTGGTCGGCGCCGGGCAGAGCCTGTGCGTGCGACGGCGGCGGCGGAGGCGGAGGCACTCCTCCCTCTCGCCGGTCATAGGGTGACGCGGGGTGCCCTGGCTCGAGGGTGTGACCCCGATCTGGACTGCGGCGGCGCCGATCTGGTTCATGGCGGCCCAGATCTGGACTCTGGCGGTGTGGCGGCCGGCCGGCGTCCTAACGACGGCTGTGGTGGCAGTGTTGGCGCTGCTCCTCCCGATCTAGGGCGGAGGGCCTTGGATCCGGGGCGGCGGCCCCTAGGATGGCCTCCCTGTCCGGTGGCGCGGCCGGGCGGGCGGGCTGCCGGGGATCGGCTCGGGTGGCCGGCGATCCACCGGCGAGTTGGTGCCGCGGTTTCTTGCCTCGGCGGCCAACGGCGTCGAGCTGCTTCTCCCACCAATCCTTGCTTCGTGCACTCCGTCGTAACGGGCATGGCTGGGATGCTTGCCAGTCACCGGTTGGGGCGGAGCGGGAGGTGGGATTTTGGATTGGGATAATTCCCTGGTCGGCTCCTGCCGGCCGCGACGACGACGACGCCCGAGGGTGCCGTTCCTCTTCCTGGAGACGTCGTTCGGGTCCGCCCCACCTTTTCCCACTCCATGGTCTCTCGGGTGAAAACCCTAGGGCGGAGATGGCGCTCATGGCGTCGTGTTCTTCTTGAAGGCGCCGTCGTGAGAGCTAAGGGGTGCTGGGCACGGCTTGTGTTCGTGGGCAGTTGCGGTTGGCGTGCGCCTCTTCCTCCAGGGGGCATCTGCTTTGGGGGAAACCCTAGATCTGGGTCTCCCAGATCGGATGATGACGGAAACTATGGTGCCGTTTTCCCTCTTGAGGGCATCGTTTTGGAGCAGGTGTTGTTTGGAAGGACCCAGAGGCGGAGCGGGGTTTTCATCTTTCGCATCGATGACAGCGAATCTTGGCGGCATGGAGCAGTGGAGGCTCGACGTCCAATGCGGGTTGGCGGACTCGCGCAGGAGGGCGACGCTGTCTGACGTCGTGGTGGCGTCGATGGCAGAGAGGCCTGGCAAGGTCGGTGCATCAGTTCTGCTCTGAGGATGGATCGATGGAAGATGAAGGTGACGTCCCTTGCAGCGTGCGGTGCTCACTGGGAGTGTGCCGGACCGGTGTGTGACCCAGTCCAGGTAGTGGCTTGGATGGGGCATCCGTCTTTAGATGTTAGGTTTTGGTGCGATGTCTGTTTGGTATTAGGCCTGGACATTCGGCACCCCTTCATCAAGGGGATAGGAGTAGCAACAGGCGTTGCCAAGATGGTGGCTTCAGGCTTATTGATGTATCACTTTGTATGGTCTATGTGAATAATTTATAAAATGGCTGCATGCATCGTCCAGATGCAGAGGCCGGGGGTACATCCTCCTTCTCTAAAAAAAATCCTCGACATTTGATTCTCTAAAAGTACTCCAGTTCAAACACCTTCACTATGACAGCGACAAATCTCACCATTCAGTCAATGCATGTGCTCTATTCCTTCCAGGCATACCCATTAATGACATTTGCAACTGTACCATATGCAAGCATCCTCATAGCAATAGTGCATTTCCAGATATGAGAGAATAATGGTGCTCCGGTGCAATCCTTTCTCAGTGTGAAGTAAGGATCATATTCCTTTACACCCTCCATTATACGGAATAACAAATGCTTGCACGTACTTTAGCGACACTTAAAGAAGCCCTCATGATATACCCGGTTGGCTTTGATGTAGTCATGGTAGACATATGACCCTTTATATATCCTATTCTGAGTAACAGTTATCTTGCCCGGTGTCGAGTCCTGAAGTTGAGAACATGCCCATGTTCCTTCTCATTGCTTCGAGGATGCTCATCGTCGTCGTCATCATCATCAACAGCAGCACCATCAGTAGCAGCAGCAACAACAGCAACAACAACAACAACAACAGCAGCAACAACAACAACAACAACAACAACTCATCATCTTCATCGTCATCACCGTCCGATGAAGACCTATCGAAGAAATCCTTGTAAATAAACTCACCATTATCCTGTTAAACAAACTCATGCTCAGAGGAATCCATCGTGTGTATGTACAAATGTGAACAAAAATGTCAAAAAAAATAATAATCTAGACATTCAGTGGAACATGTGGTTGGCGAGGTGTATGCCGGGCAGACTAGGACATAGCTGGGTGGCGTCTGGGAATGCAACGACATCCGAGGTAGGTTCTAGGTGGGTGGGGGTGGACGGGGTGGACGGGCGACAACATTGGTGTCTGGCGGCGGAGCTCTGGGTGGAGGAAGGATAGGAGGGCGCGGCGCGAACGCAAATGTGAATAGAACATCAAAGAAGAGGAAAAGAGCAGGCCGGGGAGAGGATGGTGCAGACGATTTGGGAGGGTTTAGGGTGGGGCCGAACTATTGGGTCTATCGTGAAAGACATGTCCTTACAACCCCATTCCCGCCCTACATATTGCCTGGGTTTGGGGCCGACTAGACAATTGGAGGTGTATTTTTTTGTCTGGACAGAGTCTAGGATGTCCGCCCAGACATATGAGGAGGGGTAGGGGGAGATGGTCTTAGGAAGGTGGTTGTACCCCCGGTTCACTAGGGATCAAATCCACACCGCACACCATTTGTCCCATAAACCGAATCACTACTTTGTCCTTCCCAACAATATAAGGCGCGTGTGACCTTTTGCTCTCTTCAATGTACAACTTTGTTAGTGATTTTCTCTTATAATATGTCTATATAAATAAAATTAGTATAAACATGGCATAAAAGTATTGTGCAAGATAAATACAATATAAAATTCATATATGTCCATCTATTTTGGTATAAATTAGTAGTCAAAGTTTTGCATAAAAGACCATGAAAATCAAGTTTGCTTTACATAGTCATGCATTGAAGACCGTGAAAATTCAAGCGTGCTTTACATAGTGGTGCGTCAAAGACCATAAAAAGACAAGTGTACCTTACATTTTCGGAAGGAGGGAAAACTATATGACATGCCTATTAACACCCCTCATTGCAACAGTTGAGCCCTAAACACGTGACATGATCGTCGCACACGGAGGCCCACGTCGACTCGTGTAGTGCTACGGTGAACAGATTCTTCTGAGATGTGTAGCAAATGTCACACACCCATTACGATGTGAGATCTCCCATCACAAATTATCATTTTATGACGTCGGTTGCGATGAGCAACATACCTCACAAGTTCTAAATAATGGTTGTGTGTGATTTGCCTGGGCATTATACAAGCCCAATTGCCTCCAAAACTCTAAGTCTCTCACTCTTTCCTAACATCTCTCTCCCCATATAAACAAATAAATGACGTCTCTCTCTAAATGAGATGGCACGACGCAGGTGGAGCCGACAACTGACAAGGAGTAGGGTGTTGGGGCATGTGTGCGATGGACAAGGAGGAGGGTGTGGGCAATGCGAGACCCCAGCATGGGAGGATAGCTAGAGGGTGCTTGATGCGGTGGTGCGTGCGAGAGGCAAGCATGAGCGTTTGTCGTGGCGGAAGGCCCCAACACAGGATTATGAGAGAAGGAAGATGGATGCCATGGCGGAGTGCGCAGAAGGAAAGGAAGTGGTGTGATGGTAGTAGAGGAGGATGGTGAAGCTACTATACATGTCGGAGGAGCCCCCTCCCATCGCAAGCCAATCTTGGTTTGATCCATGGTCTTGCACCTAGTGCGAGAGTGGAGTAGCGGAGGAGCTGTCGGCTCAAGCGGAGGATGACAATGTCCGTGTTGGTTGCGGCCACAATGGCAACCCCGTTTCTGATCCTCCTCTCGCAGACCCAAATGTATAACCACTTGTGGTACCAACCTTCATGTTGATGTTTTGCATGTGAACCAACCATCGCAGCGTTGATTGTCAGTGTTAAAATTTTGATAGGTTAAGTGATTTTGCTATGGTTAGTAATTTTGATATGGCTATGTCTTAGTAATTTTTCCATTGTTAGTAATTTTCTATGGTTAATAATTTTGCTATGGTTATTTGTTAAACTGGTTAGTACTTAAATTTAAGTAATTCCACTATTAAATTTTGGTATGGTTAGTAGTTACGTTCAACTAATTCCATGGCTAACTTATGTTACTGCTTTGCTATGGTTAGCAATTGCTATGTTTGCTATGGTTAGTAAATGGAGTATGAGATAATATCTGTTAATGCTTTTCTATTGTCTATTATGTTAGACCAGTTATAATTAGTTTAATTTTCTTCTCTTAGTTTGTGTTCCCTCTTACATTACATGCACATTTACTTAAACCGGTTGCCCCTCCACTGGTACCGTATCGTGCTATACAAACGGTTTTTAACCCCTTTCTGTGACGGCATTTGGAACCGTCGCCTAGTGAGTGACTGCGATAGGGTGGTCCTTCCCACACGACTCAGAAACCGTCGGGGATAGGCGAGCAGCTACTGACGATCGCCATAGAATAAACATATGAGAAGCCGCCCAAGTCCCACACGTTACATCTCAATGTTACGTTTCTGATCAAAGAGACATCCAAAACGATTACGCCGCTATAGTCGTGTGAAAAAGGTGGACATCAACATTTAATCTACCGATATGTTTGTGATAGGTATGTTATCGCACACGGTTCAAGAATGTAAAATATGCGCGGTGCCTCTACTAACGCCAACGTGTCCATTTTCATAACTGTGTGCGATTGGTATTCCTATCACACACGCACACTGATTTGAAACGTTTGCCGTATTACCATGAATCGCACAAGCATATGAGATGAAACCGTGTGTGCGTTCGTCGGGCATCGCAAACGTTTCACGTCAAAGAACCGTCTGTTCTCTATTTTTCATCGCACAAGCTGTTTTCTTTCTAATCGTGTGCACATTATTTTATTTGCTCCTGTATAATTTTATTTTTCCCTGTAATTTATTATTCGAATAGGAAATTTTGAAATATGAAACGTGGAATTCAAATTCTCAGCACAATGGTTCAACAACGAATCCATAAATAAAATTGTTAGTACAATATATTCAGTAATTACAGGATTAGACAATAATTAACTATGATGAACCACAATATTTAGAGGCGGTAAAGGTGAAGAGACAAGTGTAAATCATTTTGACTGCCGATGGTGTTGAAGAAGCGGAATGCCCATAATGTGCCTTCCTGCATGCCATAGGCACGAACAACTTTTGTCCAACCCCTTGTGACGATCGCCCGCCCATCCTTCACCGCCTTCAGGAAGACTTCTAGAGCATTATCATGGTATCATGAATTATATACTTTAACCTTAGTTGCCTCCACTCCGGTCATATAGTTTGCAAGGTAATCATCAGTAAATAGCTTCAGAAACCATTGAAAAGAGAAAAATATCAGATACTGAGGTCTAATAGAGTAACTTGTTGTGGGCAGGGGGAAAAGGCAACACATTACTTACCATCCTAAAGTTCACTGTTGTCTTGAACAAAGTGTAAATAAAGAGCTTAATTCCCATCACCCATTTCTTTCGCCTAACAATCTTTCTTAGTTTCCTCACTTGACGCTTGTTCATGAATATCTCATTGCCCCATACGCAAAAGGGATCGAAGCGTGGATCAGTACCGCTCATATATGTACCTACAAGCAATCAGTAAATGTTAGAAGCTAAACTGAGATTGCACAAATGATGTAAAATACAACTACCTACGTTCCTAAGTACAAGTATTTTTAGAGATTTCAATATGAACTACATACGGATGTATATAGAATTATAGATATAGTTTAGATTAGAATCTAGATTCACTCATTTTGCTCCTTATGTAGTCTATATTGGAATCTCTAAAAATACTTATATTTAGAAACAGATGGTGTATAAGACATGGGATGTAGCTAATCTCGACGGCAAACAACAGCATCGTTCATTGTAGCCCTGTTTAAGTACATGGAAAGCCAATGTTAACTACAACAAGGTTAACATCCATAAAAAATAGCAAATGGTAATAAAACGGCAACATCTGTAGTGATATCTTCGTTGCGAAAGAGTAGCACGGTAGCAAAGGGACGGATTAAAAAATGGATACAACTGTTAAATGCAACAGGCTTAACAACATCCTAAGTCATGTTTTGTAAGTTTATAGCCATTGAAATACAACTATTTAAAAATGGATACAACTGTTAATTGCAACAGGCTTAATATCCATTGAAACCGGTACTGATAAAAATGCAATTGGCAGAGTTAAACATCACAAGACAGGTGCTGCCAGAGCATAGAATGGCCCAGTTGTCTATAAAAAGGTAGGGAAAGTAGCTAAAACGTGTCAGGCATGTTTACTACAACATGCTTAATACATCAGCCGTACAAAACATAGCCATTAATTGCAACTGGTATTGGTAAGATTGAACTGGTGAGTACATACTTGGTAAGTCCTGAGAGGTAGTTGCTGGGGCACTTCATCTTGGCCAGAGCCCGCCCAAAGTCAGCGGCGGCTGAGGCGAGCTATTCCTCCGGGTCAAAGCGTGGATCAGTGCCACTGACATGTGTACCTATAGGCAACCAGTAAATGTTAGAAGTTAAACTGCAATTGCACAAATGATGTGAAATACTGTAAGACATGGGATGCAGCTAATCTCGACGGCAAACAACAACATCGGCCGTTATGACCCTACGTAAGTACATGGACAGGCATGTTAAGTACAACAGGGTTAGCATCCACCAAAAATAGCAAATGGGCAGCATCTCTAGTGATATCCTGAGTCATGTATTGTAAGTTTGTTGCTGGTATTGGTGAAATTGAGCTGGACAGTTAATACTTGAACATCACACAATGTGCAGTACTGAAATAAACAAGGCACGAACATGCCTAATACATCAACCGTAGAAAACATAGCCATTGCAAGTGGTATTGGTAAGATTGAGTTGGTCAGATCATACCTGTTAAGTCCTGGGGGGTAGTCGCTGGGGCATTTCATCTGGGCCAGATCCTGCACCATGTCGGCGGCGGCAGAGGCGAGGTGTTCCTCCGGGTCAACACGCACAGCGGCCATCGCGCCATGGACCGCCATCAGATCCTCGACCTCCACGCGATATGTGGTTGGGCTTGCGCGGCGATGCTCTGGAGGTAGGGGCGGTGGGGATTTGGAGGCATGAGGATGCTTCGCAGGCGCCATTTAAGCAATCAGGCCGGGGCCGTGATAGAGATCGGTGGGTTACCTGACTGGATCCAAGCAGAACGTAGATGTGGTTGAAGTTGTGGTTGCGGCGGCGGCGGTTTGAGCTACCGGTAGGGGGGGGGGAAGGGGGAGATACTGAGGAAATTTGATAGGTGGAGATGCGGTTGGAGGAATAAATTCTGAAATCACGCGCCTAATGAAAATTTCGCTGCGAAACTTGAAACTTGGGCGGGGGAAACACACAACGCAGACGAAGTGCATAAAATACTCGTGTGCGAGAAAAGAGAAAATTGGCAGATCCCGTCTCCAAAAAAATGTACACGTGTAGTTGATTTTTTCGGTCAATGGTACGCCTGGTTTATTAGGAAACATCACACAGGTAACTGACTTATGGATCATTAACGCAAAAAAAACGCACACAGGTACGCCATACAAACCGTGTGTTTTGTGATCTTCTAATAAATCTTATATCTATCAGCATCTCCAACCGCACCTAATTTCAAAAATCTCTTTCATTGTATCAGGATTATTCAATGTACATGAACGAGGCAAGGTGATACCCGATGAGCAATCATCGGTTTATGAAATGCAATCAAGTGTCAACCTGCCTCGCTCGCGTAGCCAGATTTGATCCTATGCAACAAGAGAGAAGCTTGCTGCCATCCGCCGACGCGACAATTTAAGCCGGTGTGCGGCCAACTCGCGTGGCCAGGTGGGACTAAAAACCAGCTGCGGCCAACTCTAGTCTCCTCCGGTGGCTGTAGGCGGACGTTTCGGTAGTATTTGGGGCCGGGGTGCGGCTACAAAACTTCAGTGAACACATGCTAATCAACGCTCAAAGCCCTCAAAGGATGCGCTTACCGACATTGTACGTTAATAATAGATAGTACCAACTTAAAGTATGTGACACCCCCTGTAATGAACAACAGTGATCACCCTTAGTTAATTTCATGTCAGCAAGTTTAACGTGCCTAATCATCATTTGCATCATAATGCATTTCAACTCCTAAATCAAACTTCAATTAAATCCAAAGTGGAAAATAAAGTTGTTCAAATCAGAAACTAAATTGTTCATTAAATAGCAAGTAATTCAGAGGCAATTATGAAATTGTAACCAACATTATTGAAATTGGATAAGTGACTCAAACATCCTCAAACAGTGGCTAAAAACAATATTTAATAACCTTTTTATTAATCCAAAATTAATATGAAATAGTAATTGCCCCAAACTAGTTTTTGGTGCCAGGATATATTACACTGTGATTTATGGGCTAGGTCTCATATTTTACAAAAACCATTTAGTGCTCAATCAATTGCAAAACAGAAAGAAAACAGAAACAGAAAAAGAGAGAATAGAAATGGGCCTAAGCTATACTGTGCACTTAAGCCTGCATCTACAGTTCGGGCCCAGCCCATCCGGCACTCATCTCCCACCTCCCGCGCGCTGTCGCGTGCCCACGCCGACACGCCGACGCCCGTCACCGTGTCGCCCATCCGCCGGCTCCCCGTCGCCTATATGGCCTCGCCCGAGCCCCCGAGCCCGTCCCCCGCAACCCTAGCGCCCCCATTCCCCCTCGCCCCCTCTCTGCTTTGATTCGTCGAGATGGCCGAGCACCGCCCTCGCCGCCGTTCGCCATAGCCGCGGCCACCGTCGCCCGTTCATCTCTCCGACGAGCCCGACCGCACCGCCGTGGACCTCTGCTTCCTCTCCGTCCCCTGGATCAAGCCCGGCGTCGCCGCAGCCTCAGGATCGAGCTCCTCCGTGACCTCGACCGACGATGATCGCCACCGCCGTACGCCTCTGTCAAGCTTCCCCGAGCCCACTGCCCAGTCCCCACGCTCCCCCGGTGAGCTCCTGCGCTTGATGCGCCCTTCCCCTGCCCCTCTAGTTGCCGTAGCGCCCGCTCCGCGTTTGCCCGAGCCCTCCGCCGCCTGGCCTCATCGCCGGTGTGGCCACGGTGACCATTTGGTCCCGTGCGTGCCTCCGTTGCGTTTGCCGCATCGCGTAGGCCTTGCCTAGCTGCTCCGTTTGCTCGCATTCGCACCGTAGCTCCATTCCCGTCGACGGCCGAACTCCGGCGTCCGCCTCGTCGCTCGTCGTCGACTCTACCGACCACCGCAGCCCCCACCATCACCCCAGATCGCTTCGCCGCCGTCTGCCCGTTCGAATGAGCCTGGCCGCGCTCGCAACGGCGCTCTGTGCGCAAATCCCGACCCCCTCCCGATTGCGCCACCGTCGTTTTTGGTCACCGGCGATGAGTCGCCGGCCGACGCCGACGTGGCCCTCTGGGCCCCACCTTTGCGCCACTGACTAGTGGGCCCAGGGCCCCCTGTTGACCAGTTGACTTCGGTCAACTGTGCTGACTGGGCTGGCCCCTGTCTATGACATGTGGGTCCCGCCTAATAAATGAATTTAAATAAATAAATAAACTGTTAGTTAGTTAATTAGAAAACTAACCTCTCACTGACCAGTAGGCCTCACTCGCTAATTAGGTTAATTAGGTTAAACTAACTCTGTTTAGTTAGCTCTGTCACTGACATGTGGGTCCCACTGGACCCACCGGTCAGATTTGACCCAGTCAACCGTACTGTTGACCGCTGACCTCAGCTTTGCATCATGCTGACATCATCTGATACTGTTCTGGATAATGTTGGATTAAAGGATTAAATAAATTCCAGAAAATAATTAAAACTTTAGAAAATCATATAAAATAATCCGTAACTCCGATGAAAATACTTTGTACATGAAACTTGCTCAGAACAACGATACGAATCTGAATACGCCCTCCGTATTCCTGTCAGATGCCCCTAGCTTGATGAACATGGAACTTTTTGCCTGATTTCAATAAATGAATAGTGCTCAACCTTAATAAAATAAATCCAAATAAATTCCTAAATTAACTAAATCATTTAGTTAGGCAGTAGAACACCTCTACATATCATTTAGACATGTCATGCATATTGTTTGCATCTTTGCCATGAATTTATTGTTTCTTTCCCCCTCCTTCTCTCTCGATAGACGCCGGGACCGACGCCGTTGCAGCTGAGTACGACTACGCTCCGGACGAGCAGCCTTCCAACGACCCCTCCTCCTTGCCAGAGCAACCAGGCAAGCCCCCCCCCCCTTGAGCATCCAGATATCGCCCATTCCATTTCTCCTGCTTGCATTAGATTTTGCTACTGTTAATGTTTGCTCCTATTCTGATGCATAGCCTGCTTTTGTAACCTGTTTATTGTTACCTTACCTGCCTATGTTAAACTCCTTAGTATAGGTTGGTAGTGAACCATCAGTGACCCCCACCACCTTACCCTTGTTGCCCCTGCTTGATCATCGATGACTCGATCAATGTGATCGTCGACCAGAGACCGACACATCACTTCACCCCCTTAGTTGTACGACTCTGCATAGTTACTCTCGAGTGCCGAGGGTGATACCTCGTAACGCACTCCTGATGAATACTCTGCAGTGTAGCTATTCGGTCGTGGTCATCGAGGATGATTCCTCCTTCTCCACTTCCGATACGACTCTGTCGTGCAACCCCTCAGTGTGAACCTCGAGGGTGATGCCTCATACGTTCACCCTGATGATTTCATCGAGTGGAATCCACCGAGGGTGATTCCTCGGGGTTTCCCCCTTGAGGTTATGACCACACGGTTACTTTGACCTTTGTTACAGGCGGGTCGACCCTGATGGGTACCCGCAGGGGATCTATGATGTCGGGTGTGCCGGAAGGGCACTCGAGTGTAATATTGTGGCAGAGCTTCAGAAACTCTAATCGTCTTCGCGTGTTACTAAATCAGCCTATCAGATTTGGGTATTTGATCTGAGTGGGTCGACGTGCCCTATACGCACTACCACCATGCAGGATAATGGTTTATGGGGCCCTCTGTGTTGTACGTTTCTCCCGAAAGCTCATCAGACGTCACAGTTCACCGTGCGGGCTGATTGTCAGGAATGGGCTGGATACTTCACTGACGAGTTCAGTGTCGCGCCTGCACCCCGGCCAGTCACGCAACGCGCAGGGTGCCCAGGGCGATGGCCTAAGACCTCTGGGTGCATAGGTTAGTCCGGCGTGCTGACCTCTCTGCTGAGCCTAGGAAGGGCGCTGCTTCGTGTCGATCTCCCAAGGCCGGGCATTACCCAGCAAGTGTGTCCGGCCAGAGTTGATCGAGCGTGTTGGGTAACAGTAGTGCACCCCTGCAGGGAAGAATAATCTATCGATAGCCGGTCCTACGGTAAAGGACGCTCAGTTTGGTATCCCGATCTATTACTTGAACTGGATACTTGTTTAATTAATTGAAGTTCCGGGATCGCTTTCTCGCAGGGAGTCGAGGAAGGATCTCTAGGCTTACTTCAACATGTTTGCTTAATAAAATGCTATTCTACTCTCTTCTATTGCTGCAAGATGGTGGCTTCATGAAGATGTTTGAAGATGCTAGTCTTCGATAGGACTAGGCCTTCTCTCTATTCTGGCATTTCTGCAGCCCAGTCCACATATACAGCCTTTGGTTTTGGTAATTGATGACATTCTCTATGGACTAATGGTTGGATTGAGTTATATTTGAAGGATTTGTCCATAGGCATTTCTTGAAGTCCATGTGTTGGTTTCAAGGAGTTTATGTGTTGACCAAGGTGCTATTAAGGAATTATTCAAAGATTGGTCATGTGAGTTGAGCTTATTGCAAGCATGTCTTGAAGAAGAAGATTGTGTGATCGTTCAGGCTTACCTTCAAGGCATCATCCAAATGAAGAGAGTTGGAAAGGTTCAAGGTTGATCAAGACTAAGTCAAGAGTGAATCAAGTTGATCAACACACAAAGCATAGAAGATGTACCGAGGGGGACCAAGCGATCCCATGGTATGGTAAGCATTGTCAATTACGCTTTGTGTACTAACCCATGGTCTTCGTGAGAGTTCTTTGTGGGGTTAGGTTGCGGTGTGCAAGTTCAAGTGGATCATCACGAAAAGATCACATGCTTGAAGCTTGCCGTCCATTGTGGTGGCAATGGACTTGTGAAGATGAGCCAAAGAGTGGCTCACCCATAGTGGAGTATGGGGGAGCAATCAACTAGTCTTCACCGAGCCAACGGAATCAAGAAAGGTGGTCCAACTTGAGGAAGTCAAGATCGTCATCATCTAGCTCAAGTGTACTTTGTGCAAGGCAAAGGTTTGCCCTTGATAGGTTTTCTATTTTTCCGGTCTCATGGGGGTAGTTGGGAGACCGGGTTATAGGATCGATTACCGTACTATCAAGGGGGGCTCTCGATGAGTAGCTTGATCGTATCGTTCGTAGAGAGCTCAAACCATTGCATCCTTGCATCATCTTTATTGGTTCTTGTTTGGTTCTTCTCCTTGTGAGATTTGGAGCTTATGGTCATCTTGATGACAAGCTCGAGTTCATCGAAAACAGAGTTCACTTGCATCTTCTATGATGTTTTCGATGTTGGAGGTTATGCCCGTTCTTCTCTGTTGGAGGTTTCACTCCTCTATAAGCTAGGCATACCCCCTGCCTCTTCTTACTATAACTTTGGAGGTTATGCTACTCGTTGTCTTCTTTCCAACCTAGGTTTTCGATGTTGGAGGTTATGCTACTCGTTGTCTTCTTTCCAACAAGCTTGAGTTTGCTCAATTCGGAGCTCATTTGTAGAAGTTATGGCAGTTCTGGTTTTATTGTATCCTTCTGTTGTCTTTAGCTGCAAAATGAAGGCGTCCTAGTGCTATAGTTCTGTGGCGTGCGGTAGTACTGCTCAACGGAGCAGTAGTACCGCAGTGGCCCACGGTAGTACTGGCCAGGGAAGCGGTAGTACCGCGCTATGCGGTAGTACCGCTCCTCAGGTGCAGTAGTATCGTGGCCTCTAGCCCAGAACACTGGCATGCGTGGAAGTAGGAACGGAAGTAATTTTTTACATCCGCGCCCTACGCGGTAGTACCGCTCTCAGCGTGCGGTAGTACCGTGCCGGATTTTTGCATAGACCAAGAATCAGTGGAAGTAGCCACGGATGTAATTTTATTAGTCCGTGCCTTCCCAGCCTAGTCGAACCCTGCCTTGCGGTAGTACCACAAGGGCACGCGGTAGTACCGCTCCGGCGGTTCTACCGCTCGTTGTTTTAACACAACAGGGCCTCGTCTAGTCTCTGCCGCGGGAGCGGTAGTACCGCATCGTAGAGCGGTAGTACCGCGAGGCCTTGCGGTAGTACCGCGGCTTGTGCGGTAGTACCGCATGTCACGGGTTGAAAATAAGTGGGTAACGGTTAGATTTTTCCCCACCTATAAAAGGGGGTCTTCTTCCCCAATGGATCTTATCCTTTGAGCTCTTGTTCTTCCCCCATTGTTGACCTTCTTCGAGCTTGTTATCTCTCAATCCCTCCATGGATTCTTGGTAGTTTTTGGGGGAAAAGAGAGAGGAGATCTAGATCTACGTTTCCACCAATCACTTTCTCCTCTAGGTGAGGGGAACGCTTTGGATCTAGATCTTGGAGTTCTTCGTGTTCTCTTCTTCATTCTTCCTCTCATTTTCCTCCCTAGCATTAGTTGCTTTGGTGGGATTTGAGAGAGAAGGACTTGGGCACTCCGTGTGCCCTTGCCATTGCATTTGGTGCATCGGTTTGAGTTCTCCATGGTGATACGTGAAAGTGAAGTTGAGTAGCTTATTACTCTTGGGTGCTTGGTACCCTTGAGCTTGTTCCTCTTGGGTGCTTGGGCGCCCTAGACGGTTGGTGGTGTTCGGAGCTCAATCATTGTGGTGTAAAGCTCCGGGCAAGCGTCGGGGTCTCCAATTAGGTTGTGGAGATCGCCCCGAGCAATTTGACGGGTACTGGTGACCGCCCCCAAGGGTTGCCAAAGTGTACGGGTTCGGTGACCGCCCCCAAGGGTTGCCATTTGTACGGGTTCGGTGACCGCCCTCAAGGGTCCCTTAGTGGAATCACGGCATCATGCATTGTGCGAGGGCGTGAGGAGATTACGGTGGCCCTAGTGGCTTCTTGGGGAGCATTGTGCCTCCACACCGCTCCAAACGGAGATTAGCATCCGCAAGGGTGTGAACTTCGGGATACATCGTCGTCTCCGCGTGCCTCGGTTATCTCTTACCCGAGCCCTTTACTTATGCACTTTACTTTGTGATAGCCATATTGTTTCTTGTCATATATCTTGCTATCACTCAGTTGTTTATCTTGCTTAGCATAAGTTGTTGGTGCACATAGGTGAGCCTAGTTGTTGTAGGTTTTGTGCTTGACAAATTAACCGCTAGGTTTATTCCGCATTGTTCAAGCCTAAACCATAATTATTTTAAAGTGCCTATTCACCCCCCCCCTCTAGGCGACATCCTTGATCTTTCACCCTTTGATAATGTTGCATATGTAGTGTAGATCCTTGCTTGCTGAGTACTTCGGATGAGTACTCACGGTTGCTTTGCTTCCTCTTTTTCCCTATATTCCCCTACTTGATGATACAACAGACGATGGAGCCCAGGAGCCAGATGCCACTGCAGGAGCTTACTACCAGATGGGACCAGATGGTACTTACTACTGGATTGAGCCAGCCGACCAGGAGTAGGATCGAAGGCTCCCAGGCAGGAGGCCTTCGCCTTTCGATCTAGAGTCGTTGTTTGTGCTAGTATTCTTAAGGCAAACCTTGGCTAACTATGTCTGTACTCAGATATTATTTGTATGACTGACTTATGTATTCGGATCCTCGTGATCCCTGGTCTGTAGTATTGTGGATCTCCGTTTATTTGTGTTAGAGTTGTGTTGTGATATCTTCCCGTGAGTCCCTGTGCTTGATCGTGCACGTTTGCGTGTATGATTAGTGCATGATTTAGTCAGGGGCATCACAAGTTGGTATCAGAGCCGACTGCCTGTAGGAAGCCCCCTTCAAATTCCTTGGCCGAAGTTGAGTCTAGACATCCAAAAACTAATTTACTAACTTGGTTGTGTGGCTTGCGGGTCCATGTCACCAACTGGGTGGTATTAGGATCTTTTATTCCTCGATCTTTACTCTGGGACTCTGATCTCTCTTCTATTCGGGTTAAAGATTTTACTAAAGCCGACACTTAGGATCTCGTAAATCTTGTCTACCCAGAGAGCTGGATATCTGTGCTTACTTCCTTGCCATTGATCTGATTATTCTGATAATCATTTTCCTTTCCATTGTTTTGTTTAACCTTTCTTCCCGAATTGTGCTATACCTCTCATTGTCATTTGACAATCCTGAATTTCCTCTGTTTCAGATGGATCGTTTGTTTCCACCACGTCCTAAGACGTAGCTTGTGCTTCTCACTTGGGCTCATGATGCCCCTGGTTTTCCAGCTGTTCTGATCGCCCTCCTGACCAGACTAGGCTACCGCTGGTACCCCGAGTACATGGTCTACGAGGATTACCGTGAGTTCAACCAGGAGCAGTACCATGCTGATGTTCATATCTATGATCAGCAAGATGACTCAGACACTGAGCTGCACCTTTTTCATGGTATCGACGTGATGATTGAGATGGCAGTCCATGATGCCGCCTACTCTGCTGTCGCATGTCTCCGAGGAGAGTTCAGCAGTATCTTGGATGCCTCTGAGTTCCGATACATTCCGTATGCCCCTGTTGGAGATGCTACCGGATACTACACAGCTATCTATGCTCCATACGAGCCTCGTCGTTACGACCCGCAGGTTCTGATTCGGTGCACTCCGGCTCTGGATCGCACTGTTCGGGCTCTTGCCGTCAAGTTGGTTGCCACTCGAGCATGTCTCTACGATGCTATGACACAGTTGCTGCCCGCTGTTCGTGCAGGGATACATCCGGAGCACATCCTTTACCCGCGCAGGACTCAGATGTATGCTGGTATTGATTGGCCTGCTGTTGGAGGTCACACACCTGCACGTGGACCTCTTCTTTCAGCTCGAGACCGGGTTCTGCATCAGAGTGCACATGGAGCGCAGGATCCTTCCGCGACGAACATTCGTCGTCCGCATGTGCAGTTACCCCGTTTTAGTGGTTTTCTCTGACGTTGATGTAGCCTTTGCTATGTCTCGTTGTGTACTTCCTTACCGCGTGCTTGCGCGCCGCCTAGCATGTCTAGCTTTTAAATTTGACTACTGTTAAGTATCTGTTACACTGCTTAATTGTTGTCGAGTTACATCATGCTTGTCGCTAAACACTCGCAATTGCTTTTACTAAACTACCCCTGTTGAAAATTTAGCAGGATGGTTAGACCAGGTGGTCATGGTCGTGGTCGTGCCCCTGAATGCCCACCTCCGCCAGACTATATGGCGGCTATGATGCAACAATTCAAGCTCAATCGCTAGTTCATGACTGGGATCATGGCTTAGTTTCCGCATCAGAACAACCAGAACTAGAACCCTGCTGCAATAACTCTGTCGGAATTTGTGCGTCTTAACCCCACTCAGTTCCGCAACTCTGACAAGCCACTGGATGCTGACGACTGGATTCGTGACATCACTCACGAGATGGAGTCCGCAAATGTCTCCCCTGCCAACTTTGTCACCTTCACATCCTTTTTCCTAAAGGGTCCCGCTGCTCAATGGTGGGACACACACAAGCGTACACTGCCTGTTGGAACAGTCATAACTTGGCCAGAGTTCCAGGCTGCTTTTCGTGCCCGTTATATTCCTCAAGGAATCATGGACCGGATGAAAACCCAGTTCCGCAACCTCACTCAGGGCAACAAGACTGTCGAAGCTTATCAGCGGGAATTCCTTGACCTGTCCCGCTATGCTGAAGAATACATCGCCACGGATGCCTGTAGACAAGAGAAGTTTCGTAATGGACTCCACCCAGACATCGAGCTTGCACTTGCTGCTCAAGACTTCAACGACTTTGCTACTCTTGTGAACAAGGCTATTGTAGTTGAGACTGCTCAAATGAAGCATAAGGACTCGCAGAAGCGCTATCGTGATGCTGGCTCATCTTCGGGCTCAGCACAGAAGCGTCGAGTCTGGATTCCCAACAACGTGTTCCGTCCAGCTGCCCCTGTGCCAAGGAACAACTATGCTACACCACGTCTGCCTCCTCCACCACCGAGGCAGCCAAGAGTTCAAGCTGCTCCACCCAATGCTCCTCTTCATCCTGAAGATGGTCTATGCTTCAAGTGCCGCAAACCAGGTCACCTTGCTAAGGACTGCCGCCAGACATAGAATCAGTTGGCTTTTCCTCGTACTGGCCGTGGCAATGGTCGTGGCAACAATCAGGCCCGCAACTATAATACTGGGTCTGCTGCACATGGTCGTGGACATGCTTACAACATTGATATCGAAGAAGTTCAGGATCAACCTGCCACTGTGATGGGTACCCTTTTCGTTAACTCAGTACCCGCTTCTGTATTATTTGATTCAGGAGCATCGCATTCATTCATGTCTGAAGCATTTGCATTATCTCATGACATTGCATTCGAAGAGATGAATCTACCAGTAGTTGTTCGTACCCCTGGAGGTCATTGTCACACCTCCATGATGGCACACAATGTCCCTGTTGAAATCGAGGGATTTGAATTCCTGGCCTCACCTATTATCCTGAAGTCTTCCACCATAGACCTCATACTCGGAATGGATTGGTTGAAAGCTCACATTGCTTCGATCAATTGTGCCACTAAAGTCGTCCAACTTCTTCACCCCTCCGATGAGATAGTGAACTACACCGCCCGAATTACTCGGCATGCTGAAGCTCAGATATATGCTCTGAATGCTTTGAACGCCTCACCTCTGGAAGGAATCGAGAACGTTCCTGTCGTTCGAGATTTTCCGGACGTCTTTCTGGAAGAACTTCCAGGAATACCCCCGGTTAGAGCTGTCGAGTTTGTCATAGACTTGAAGCCTGGCACTACCCCTATTGCGAAGCGTCCTTATAAGATGCCTCCGCACCACCTTCTCGAGCTTAAGGAAGAAATTGACAAGTCACTTAAGAAAGGTTTCATCCGCCCCAGTTCCTTTGCTTGGGGAGCACCTTCACTCTTCATTAAGAAGAAGGATAGAACTAACCGATTGGTTCAGGATTACCGGCCCATTAACCAAGCCACAATCCAAAATAAATACCCACTGCCCCGGATCAATGATCTTTATGATCAGCTTGCTGGATCCTCTGTGTTTTCTAAACTCGACTTGAGGTTGGGTTATCATCAGATCCGTGTTCGCGAAGAGGATATCCCGAACACTGCCTTTGTTACTCGATATGGCTCTTATGAGTACACCGTTATGTCTTTTGGCTTAACAAATGCTCCAGCAACCTTCTCCCGGTTGATGAACTATATCTTCATGGATTACCTCGACAAATTCGTCGTGGTTTATTTAGATGATATCCTTATATATTCCAAGAATGAAGAAGAACATGCTGAACATCTTCAGCTTGTATTGGAGAAGCTTCGAGAACACCAGCTTTACGCCAAGTACTCTAAGTGTGAATTCTGGTTATCTGAAGTGTGATTTCCAAGAATGGCATTGCTGCTAACCCCGAACGAGTTCAAGCTATTCTTGACTGGACTCCCCCGAAGAATGTTAAGCAAGTCAGGAGTTTTCTCGGACTCGCTAGTTATTGCCGTCGATTCGTTGAGCACTTTTCCAAGATTGCAAAACCATTGACGAATCTGCTCCACAAAGGTGTTAAATTTGAGTGGACAGAAAAATGTCAAGAAAGCTTTCAGACGCTAAAAGATAAGTTGACATCTGCCCCAGTGCTAGCACCCTCGGATTCCCAAAAGGATTTCGTGATATACTGTGATGCATCTCATCAAGGATTAGGCTGTGTCCTAATGCAAGAGCGCAAAGCGATTGCTTATGCCTCTCGACAATTGTGTCCTCACGAAGAAAATTTCCCAGTGCATGATCTCGAACTTTCTACGGTTATTTATGCTCTGAAGCTATGACGACATTACCTTCTCGTTAACCGTTGTGAGATATACACGGATCATCAGAGTTTGAAGTATCTATATACTCAACCAGATCTGAATCTTCGCCAACAAAGATGGCTCGAAACAATTGCCGATTATGATATGAATATCTCATATACCCCTGGCAAGGCTAATGTAATGGCTGATGCTTTGAGTCGCAAGGCTTATTGCAGCAACCATATGGTTCAGGAAGCACAACCTCTTCTTTATGAAGAGCTTCGCAAATTGAACCTCCATATTGTTCCACAGGGTTACCTCAATACCCTGGTTGTTGAACCGGATCTTGAGCACAGCATTAAGACTATGCAATGGTATGACTCTGACGTTGAAAGGATTAAGCGATACCTCGAAAGAGGAAAGCCGTCGGAATTCCATCTTGATAATGATGGGATCCTATTCTTCCAACGCCGTCTCTTCGTACCCAAGTTCAAGGATGAGAGAGAACACGTTGTGAAAGAAGCTCATGACACTCCTCTGTCAATTCATCCTGGTAGCACAAAGATGTACCATGACATTTGTCACAGATACTGGTGGCCTAATATGAAGCGAGACATCGCTCGTTATGTTTCTGAGTGTGACGTTTGCCGCCGCATTAAAGAAGAACATCAAAGACCTGCTGGAACTCTGCAACCCCTTGATATTCCTGAATGGAAATGGGACAAGGTCCAAATGGATTTCATTACTGGTTTTCCTAGATCTCAGAAGGGTCATGATGCTATCTTTGTCGTCATTGACCGATTCTCAAAGGTTGCTCACTTTTTGCCAGTCAAGGAGACAATCACTGCTAGTCAGTTAGCAGACTTGTATATTTCTCGAATTGTGTCACTCCATGGTGTTCCGTTGGAGATTAGTTCGGATCGTGGCAGCCTCTTTACCTCCAGATTCTGGCAAAGTTTCCAAGAATCTATGGGAACTCATCTGTCTTTCAGCACCGCCTTTCACCCTCAGTCACAGGGTCAAGTCAAACGAGTTAATCAAGTGCTCGAAGATATGCTTCGAGCTTGCATCATCTCTTTCGGTAAGAAATGGGAGGAATCTCTCCCGTATGCTGAATTCTCTTATAACAATAGCTACCAAGCCCATCCGGCACTCATCTCCCAGCTCCCGCGCGCTGTCGCGCGCCCGCGCTGAGACGCCGATGCCCGTCGCCGTGTCGCCCATCCGCCGGCTCCCCGTCGCCTATATGGCCTCGCCCGAGCCCCCTCGCCCGTCCCCCGCAACCCTAGCACCCCCATTCCCCCTCGCCCCCTCTCTGCTTCGATTCGTCAAGATGGCCGAGCACCGCCCTCGCCGCCGTTCGCCATAGCCGCGGCCACCGTCGCCCGTTCACCTCTTCGACGAGCCCGACCGCACCGCCATGGACCTCTGCTTCCTCTCCGTCCTCTGGATCAAGCCCGACATCACCGTAGCCTCAGGATCGAGCTCCTCCCTGACCTCGACCAACGACGATCGCCGCCGCCGTACGCCTCCGTCAAGCTTCCCCGAGCCCACTGCCCAGTCCCCACGCTCCCCCGGTGAGCTCCTGCGCTTGATGCGCCCTTCCCCTGCCCCTCTAGTTGCCGTAGCGCCCGCTCCACGTTTGCCCGAGCCCTCTGCCGCCTGGCCTCATCGCCGGTGTGGCCACAGTGACCATTTGGTCCCGTGCGTGCCTCCGTTAAGTTTGCCGCATCGCGTAGGCCTCGCCTAGCTGCTCCGTTTGCTCGCATTCGCACCGTAGCCCCGTTTCCGTCGACGGCCGAACTCCGGCGTCCGCCTCATCGCTCGCCGTCGACGCTACCGACCACCGCAGCCCCCGCTGTCAGCCCAGATCGCTTCGCTGTCGTCTGCCCATTGAATGAGCCCGGCCGCGCTCGCAACGACGCTCTGTGCGCAAATCCCGACCCCCTCCCGATTGCGCCGCCGTCGTTTTTGGTCGCCGATGACGAGTCGCCGGTCGACGCCGATGTGGCCCTTTGGGCCCCACCTTTGCGCCACTGACTGGTGGGCCCGGGGCCCCCTGTTGACCAGTTGACTTCGGCCAACTGTGCTGACTGGGCTGGCCCCTGTCTATGACATGTGGGTCCCGCCTAATAAACAAATTTAAATAAATAAATAAACTATTAATTAGTTAATTAGAAAACTAACCTCTCACTGACCAGTAGGCCTCACTTGCTAATTAGGTTAATTAGATTAAACAAATTCTATTTAGTTAGCTCTGTCACTGACATGTGGGTCCCACTGGACCCACCGGTCAGATTTGACCCAGTCAACCGTACTGTTGACCGCTGACCTCAGCATTGCATCATGCTGACATCATCTGATACTGTTCTGGATAATGTTGGATTAAAGGATTAAATAAATTTCAAAAAATAATTAAAACTTTAGAAAATCATATAAAATAATCCGTAACTCCGATGAAAATACTTTGTACATGAAACTTGCTCAGAACGACGATACGAATCTGAATACGCCCTCTGTATTCCTGTCAAATGCCCCTAGCTAGATGAACATGGAACTTTTTGCCTGATTTCAATAAATGAATAGTGCTCAACCTTAATAAAATAAATCCAAATAAATTCCTAAATTAACTAAATCATTTAGTTAGGCAGTAGAACACCTCTACATATCATTTAGACATGTCATGCATATTGTTTGCATCTTTGCCGTGAATTTATTGTTTCTTTCCCCCTCCTTCTATCTCGATAGACGCCGGGACCGACGCCGTTGCAGCTGAGTACGACTACGCTCCGGACGAGCAGCCTTCCAACGACCCCTCCTCCTTGCCAGAGCAACCAGGCAAGCCCCCCCCCTTGAGCATCCAGATATCGCCCATTCCATTTCTCCTGCTTGCATTAGATTTTGCTACTGTTAATGTTTGCTCCTATTCTGATGCATAGCCTGCTTTTGTAACCTGTTTATTGTTACCTTACCTGCCTATGTTAAACTCCTTAGTATAGGTTGGTAGTGAACCATCAGTGACCCCCACCACCTTACCCTTGTTGCCCCTGCTTGATCATCGATGACTCGATCAATGTGATCGTTGACCTGAGACTGACACATCACTTCACCCCCTTAGTTGTACGACTCTGCATAGTTACTATCGAGTGCCGAGGGTGATACCTCGTAACGCACTCCTGATGAATACTCTGCAGTGTAGCTGTTCGGTCGTGGTCATCGAGGATGATTCCTCCTTCTCCACTTCCGATACGACTCTGTCGTGCAACCCCTCAGTGTGAACCTCGAGGGTGATGCCTCATACGTTCACCCTGATGATTTCATCGAGTGGAATCCACCGAGGGTGATTCCTCGGGGTTTCCCCCTTGATGTTATGACCACACGGTTACTTTGACCTTTGTTATAGGCGGGTCGACCCTGATGGGTACCCGCAGGGGATCTATGGTGTCGGGTGTGCCGGAAGGGCACTCGAATGTAATATTGTGGCGGAGCTTCAGAAAATCTGATCGTCTCCGCATGTTACTAAATCAGCCTATAGGATTTGGGTATTTGATCTGAGTGGGTCGACGTGCCCTATACGCACTACCACCACGCGGGATAATGGTTTATGGGGCCCTCTGCGTTGTACGTTTCTCCCGAAAGCTCATTAGACGTCATAGTTCACCGTGCGGGCTGATTGTCGGGAATGGGCTGGATACTTCACTGAAGAGTTCAGTGTCGCGCCTGCACCCCGGCCAGTCACGCAACGCGCAGGGTGCCTAGGGCGATGGCCCAAGACCTCTGGGTGCATAGGTTAGTCCGGCGTGCTGACCTCTCTGCTGAGCCTAGGAAGGGCGCTGCTTCGTGTCGACCTCCCGAGGCCGGGCATTACCCAGCAAGTGTGTCCGGCCAGAGTGGATCGAGCGTGTTGGGTAACAGTAGTGCACCCCTGCAGGGAAGAGTAATCTATCGATAGCCGGTCCTACGGTAAAGGACGCTCAGTTTGGTATCCCGATCTATTACTTGAACTGGATACTTGTTTAATTAATTGAAGCTTCGGGATCGCTTTCTCACAGGGAGTCGAGGAAGGATCTCTAGGCTTACTTCAACATGTTTGCTTAATAAAATGCTATTCTACTCTCTTCTATTGCTGCAAGATGGTGGCTTCGTGAAGATGTTTGAAGATGCTAGTCTTCGATAGGACTAGGCCTTCTCTCTATTCTGGCATTTCTGCAGCCCAGTCCACATATACTGCCTTTCCCCTTTGATAATGTTGCATATGTAGTGTAGATCCTTGCTTGCTGAGTACTTCGGATGAGTACTCACGGTTGCTTTGCTTCCTCTTTTTCCCTATATTCTCCTACTTGATGATACAACAGATGATGGAGCCCAGGAGCCAGATGCCACTGCAGGAGCTTACTACCAGATGGGACCAGACGGTACTTACTACTCGATCGAGCCAGCCGACCAGGAGTAGGATCGGAGGCTCCCAGGCAGGAGGCCTTCGCCTTTCGATCTAGAGTCGTTGTTTGTGCTAGTCTTCTTAAGGCAAACCTTGGCTAACTATGTCTGTACTCAGATATTATTTGTATGACTGACTTATGTATTCGGATCCTCGTGATCCTTGGTCTGTAATATTGTGGATCTCCGTTTATTTGTGTTAGAGTTGTGTTGTGATATCTTCCCGTGAGTCCCTGTGCTTGATCGTGCACGTTTGCGTGTATGATTAGTGCACGATTGAGTCAGGGGCGTTCTTCTACTGGTAATTTGCTCTAAGACTAGTACGTATGTAGTACTGGCAGATGCTCATAATTAATTATACAAACTTACGGGCGACACACGCACTAACTACTTATCACATGCTGCCATCGAGGCATGCTAGCCAGACGCTGGCGTTCTCCTTCCCGGCCTTGTAGGCGGCAGCCCACCATGCTTCGATCTTCGCCAAGCTCTCCTCAGCACGGCGTGCAGCCTCTTCTTTCTTGCGGCGGTGGGACTCTCTTTTCTTGACTGCTTTCTGCCTTTTCCGTTCCTTCTGTGCGGCTTTGGCCGCTTCTTGATCCACCGCCCATTCAGCCATGGCAGCCTCAAAGTCCGCCCACATAACTGTGTGGCCGCCGGCGGCGATGAACTCGGCGCGGCGAGATGCCATCACTTCCTTACCATGTGTGCGGTCGTGGGCGGGGAGGAACGCGCCGCGGCGGGATGCCATCGCTTCCTTACCAGTTACTATGCGCCGCGGTGCCATGAACGACACTTGGAGAGAGCTCTGGGACGGAGGGGCCGGGCAGCCATACAGTGCAATGGTTTTTAAGAGCTCAACGACAAACGACGAAGGAAATTTGGCTTCCCTTACAATTTTGCTCGTTCATTATCTCACACGGTTCATCTCCGTCGCCTCCAGAAATAGTGTGCGCTGAGCCTATTGTGTGTTGCGTTATGATTGGCTAGAGCCCCAGCCATGCGGATAGCGCGTGTGCACCGTAGGATGCGCCGCGATCGAACAGCAATCCACGTCCCTCACATCACACCCGTGCAGCTGTAGCTGGATTGGATTTATATGCGCTAAATGCCTAGAAAATGCACATAATCCCCTAAATATGGCAAATGAGCCCAAAAAAATGCCAACTTTGAACACGGTGATTTGCAGGGTGTATGTTCGTCGTAGAAAAAAACTCCAGGGCAAAGAACGAAGAAAATTTGGATTCCCCTTCAATCTTGGTGATTTCCCTCTCGAAAGCATGGAACTTCCTCGGTGATGGTTCGATTTATGAAGGGCGTGCATGACAACATAAGCCAAACCTTCTCAAATTTTTACCAGGGCATGGTGAGGCCATACCATGGCACCATGCCAGGCGTCATGTTTTTCAAGCATTTATTTCATTTTTTTCTATAGTTGAAAACCCAATAAACAAACGTTTGTGGTTGACTATTGCCACACATTTCATCGAAATATCTGCGCATTCCTTGTAAAAGGCATGAGAATTTACCAACTGGCACAAGCATGGTTTTCCAGGCCGTTCTTATGCACCCTTTCATGCACCGATTGTTTGAACTTGAATTATGTGCATTAATGCCTAGAAAATGCACATAATCCCCTAAATATGGTACATGAACCCGGAAACATGCCAAATTTGAGCACGGTGATTTGCAGGGTGTATGTTCATCATAGAAAAAAAACTCATGGACAAAGGACAAAGGAAATTTGGATCCCCCTTCAATCTTGGTGATTTCCCCCTCGAAACCATGAAACTTCCTCGGTGATGGTTTGATTTATGAAAGGCGTGCATGACGACATAAGGCAAACATTCTCAAATTTTTTCCAGGGCACGGTGAGGCCATACCATGGCACCACGCCAGGCGTCATGTTTTCCAAGCAAGTATTTCATTTTTGTATAGTTGTTAACCCAGTAAACGACGCATTTGTGGTTTGACTATTGCGACACATTTCCTTGAAATATCTGCCCATTCCTTGTAAAAGGCATGAGAATTTACTAAATAGCACGAGCATGGTTTTCCAGACCGTTCTTGTGCACCTTTTCATGCACCGATTGTTCGAATTTGAATTATGTGCATTAATGCCAAGAAAATGCACATAATCCCCTAAATATGGTAAATGAGCCTGGAAAAATGTCAAATTTGAACATGTTGCATTGGAGGCGGTATGTTGATCGTTGGACAAAAACTGAATGACAAACTAGGACGGAAATTTGGATTCCCCTTCAATCTTGGTGATTTCCTGATACGTCTCCATCGTATCTACTCTTCCAAACTCTTTTTGCCCTTGTTTTGGACTCTAATTTGCATGATTTGAATGGAACTAACCCGGACTGACGCTGTTTTCAGCAGAATTGCCTTGGTGTAATTTTTTGTAGAAATAAAAGTTCTCGGAATGACCTGAAACTTCACGGAGAATATTTTTGCAATAAATAAAAAATATTGCTGAAAGAATCAACAGAGGGGGACCCACCTGCTGTCCACAAGGGTGTAGGGTGCGCCCCCTGCCTTGTGGGTCCCCTGGACCTCCACCGACCTCAACTCCAACTCCATATATTCATGTTTGGGGAGAAAAAAATCAGAGAGAAGGATTCATCGTGTTTTACGATACGGAGCCGCCGTCACCTCCTGTTCTCCATCGGGAGGCCAGATCTGGAGTCTGTTCGGGGCTTCAAAGAGGGGAAATCGTCGCCATCATCATCACCAATCTTCCTCCATCACCAATTTCATGATGCTCACCGCCGTGCGTGAGTAATTCCATCGTAGGCTTGCTGGACGGTGATGGGTTGGATGAGATTTATCATGTAATCGAGTTAGTTTTGTTAGGGTTTGATCCCTAGTATCCACTATGTTCTAAGATTGATGTTGCTATGACTTTGCTATGCCTAATGCTTGTCACTAGGGCCCGAGTGTCATGATTTCATATCTGAACCTATTATGTTTTCATGAATATATATGTGTTCTTAATCCTATCTTGCAAGTTGTAGACACCTATTACGTGTTATGATCCTCATACCCCAAGGTGACAATAATTGGGATTCTTTCCGGTGATTACCGTAGTTTGAGGAGTTCATGTATTCACTAAGTGATAATGCTTTGGTCTGGTTCTCTATTAAAAGGAGGCCTTAATATCCCTTAGTTTCCATTAGGACCCCGCTGCCACAGGAGGGTAGGACAAAAGATGTCATGCAAGTTCTTTTCCATAAGCACGTATGAATATATACGGAATACATGCCTACATTATATTGATGAATTGGAGCAAGTTCTGTGTCACCCTAGGTTATAACTGTTGCATGATGAATGCCATCCGACATAATTATCCATCATTGATCCATTGCCTACGAGCTTTTCACATATTGATCTTTGCTACGTTACATTTCCGTTGCCACTGTTACAATTGCTACAAAACTGTTACTGTTACTTTTGCCACTGTTACTGTTACTTCCATACTACTTTGCTACTAAATACTCTATTGCAGATATTAAGTCTTTCAGGTGTGGTTGAATTGACAACTCAGCTGGTAATACTTGAGAATATTCTTTGGCTCCCCTTGTGTCGAATCAATATATTTGGGTTGAATACTCTACCCTCGAAAACTGTTGCGATCCCCTATACTTGTGGGTTATCAAGACCTTTTTCTACCGCCATTGCCGGGGAGGATAGCTCTATTCTCTGAGTCACTTGGGATTTATATCTATTGATTACTATGAGGAATTTGAAAGATACTAGAACCAAGATTTTCCCCTCTACTACGAGGGGAGGTAAGGAACTGCCATCTAGCTCTGCACTTGATTCACCTTCTGTTTTGAGTAAGCTTGCAACACCTACACCTGCTATTGATTCTGATATGTCGCATGTTATTGATGATGCTACTTCTACTATGAATGATGCTTATGATGCTACTACTTTGCTTGATAAAACTGTGCCACTTGGTGAATTACTTCATGAACATCTTGCTAGAGTTAGAACTATTGACTATGCTGAAGATGATGATATTTCTGAAACTGATGAAATTATTGAAACTGAACACTTTGAAACACCTGATAAGACTAGCTCTCCTAGGTATGAACTTCCTGTTGTACCTGAGGGTTATATTATGGATGAAGAAACTGCTAGAGACTTTTTTGCTTGTAATGATAGAGATGATCTTAAGAAACTGTTAGCTAAGCTGAAAGAAAAGTCTTTGAATGCTAGAATGCAATATGATCCTAAGTTTGCTACTTCACCTATCTTTGTTACTAATAAGGATTATGAATTCTCTGTCGATCCTGAGTTAATTACTTTGGTTGAATCTGATCCTTTCTATGGTTATGAATCTGAAACTGTTGTGGCACATCTTACTAAATTGAATGATATAGCCACCCTATTTACTCATGAGGAAAAAATTCGCTATTACTATATTCTTAAGTTGTTTCCTTTCTCGTTAAAGGGTGATGCTAAGTTATGGTTTAATTCTCTTGCTCCTGGTTGTGTGCGTAGTCCCCAGGATATGATTTACTACTCTGAAAAATATTTCCCTGCTCATAAGAAACAAGCTGCTTTAAAGGAAATATTTAACTTTGTGCAAATTGAAGAAGAGAGTCTCCCACAAGCTTGGGGGAGGCTTCTCCAATTACTTAATGCTTTGCCTGATCATCCTCTCAAGAAAAATGAAATACTTGATATCTTTTATAATGGACTAACCGATGCTTCTAGGGACCACCTAGATAGTTGTGCTGGTTGTGTTTTCAGGGAACGAACTGTTGAGCAAGCTGAATTCTATTGAATAATATATTGAGTAATGATAATGATTGGACACTTCCTGAACCAACTCCTAAGCCAATTCCAAAGAAAAGAGGTATTCTATTCCTCAGTCCTGAAGATATGCAAGAGGCAAAGAAATCTATGAAAGAAAAAGGTATTAAAGCTGAAGATGTTAAGAATCTACCACCTATTAAAGAAATACATGGTCTTGATAACCCGACACAGGTAGTAGAGGTAAATTCTCTCTATAGATTTGATGAAGGTGATATTCCTCATAATAAGTCTGCTAGTCAATGCTTGGATGAGTTTGATAATTTTATTGTTAAACAAGAAAATTTCAATGCTTATGTTAGTAGACAATTGAAACGTAATGCTCACATGGTTGACTGCTTGGGCGATTATATGAGTAGAACTATTAATGATCTTATGCTTATTAGTAAGCATGCTTCCATGGTTAAAACTCAAGTAGAACAAGTACTTAAGGCACAAGATGTTTTGCTTAATGAGTTGAATAGTAAGAACAATGATAATGCTGTTAGGGTTATGACTAGAGGAGGTAAAATGACTCAGGAACCTTTGTATCCTGAGGGCCATCCTAAGAGAATTGAGCAAGATTCTTAGAGAATTAATACTGATGCACCTAGTCCTAGTAATAAAAATAAAAATAAAACTAATAGGACTTTGCATGCTTCTAGTGAACCTGTTATAGACACACCTGAGAATCCAAATGATATTTCTATTTCTGATGCTGAGACACAATCTGGTGATGAACATGAACCTAGTGATAATGTTAATGATGATGTTCATGTTGATGCTCAACCTAGTAATGATAACGATGTGGAGGTAGAACCTACTGTTGATCTTGATAACCCACAATCAAAGAATAAATGTTATGATAAGAGAGACTTCGTTGCTAGGAAACATGATAAAGAAAGAGAACCATGGGTTCAGAAATCCATGCCCTTTCCTCCTAAACCATCCAAGAAAAAAGATGATGAGGATTTTGAGCACTTTGCTGAAATGATTAGACCTATCTTTTTGCCTATGCGTTTGGCTGATATGCTGAAAATGTCTCCTTATGCTAAGTATATGAAAGATATTGTCACAAATAAAAGAAAGATACCTGAAGCTGAAATTTCCACCATGCTTGCTAATTATAATTTTAAGGGTGGAATACCAAAGAAACTTGGAGATCCAGGAGTACCAACTATACCATGCTCCATTAAAAGAAACTATGTTAAAACTGCTTTATGTGATTTGGGAGCCGGTGTTAGTGTTATGCCTTTCTCTTTATATCGTAGACTTGAATTGAATAAGTTGACACCTACTGAAATCTCTTTGCAAATGGCTGATAAATCAACTGCTATACCCATCGGTATTTGTGAGGATGTGCCTGTTGTGGTTGCAAACGTTACTATCTTAACGGACTTTGTTATTCTTGATATTCCCGAGGACGACAGTATGTCGATCATCCTTGGTAGACCCTTTTTGAATACTGCAGGGGCTGTTATTGATTGCAACAAAGGCAATGTCACTTTTCATGTTAATGATAATGAGCATACGGTACACTTTTCGAAGAAACAACCTCAAGTTCATAGTATCAATTCTATTGGAAAAATTTCAACTATTACTATCAGAGGTTTTGAATTTTCTCTCCCTACTGTCAAAAAGGAATATGATATTCTTATTGTTGGGGATATGCATATCCCCGTTGAGGTAACCTAGTGTTATTAAAAAATTCTCCGGTTTCATGTTATTTGAAAGAGGTTTGTTAATAAGACTTGATCAACCTTGTTAACAGATTCCTTTTGATGAGCATGAGATGGATGAATTTAGAAAGCACAACTTTCTGTACTTACTTTTTACTTTTTGTTATTTAGAATAAATAAAGCAAAAGTAGTATTATCTGTCTGTTTTCTGAATTATCCATGCAATAAAATATCCCGAAAATAAAAGTTCTCCAAATGCCTTGAAAATTTAGTATGATTTTTTATAGAATATTTTAGAATTTCTGGCACTGAGATTGCACCAGGGGGCTGCACCAGAGGACCACAAGGGTGGAGGGCACGCCCCCTACCTTGTGGGTCCCATGTAGGCCCCCCTCACTTATTCCAGCACCCATCCACTTCGTCTTCCTCCAGAAAAAATCATCCCAGTGCTCAAACCCGTGTTCTAGCTCATCTTGCTGCCATTTTTGATCTCCTTGTGTAAAGCTCCATTTGCAAAACTGTTTTGGGGGATTGTTCTTCGGTATCTGGCTCCTCCAATGGTCCAATTAGTTTTTGTTCTAGTGCTTTATTTATTGCAAATTTTTGCTGCTGTGGAGACCTTGTTCTTGAGCTTGCATGTCAAATTTTTATGGTCCAAAGTAGTTTTGATGCATGATATAGCCTCTAGACACTTGTAGGAGTAGTTGCTATCAATCTTGTTGAGTTTGGTTCAGTTTTATTTTGAGTCACTAAAAATTTCAGAAATTTTTCAGAGGAAGAAAAATGTTGAGGAAAATGTACCAAGGTGGTTCCTCGAGGAAGCAAGCACCGAGGCTCGTGATACGTGAACCGGACCTTGAACCACCAAGGGAAGCTCAAGTGCGGCCTTGTGAATGGCCGTCGGATGAATTCATGGTTCGTGCAGGTTTCAAGGATGAGTTTGATGCATACGTGCAAAATGCTGAACTGGGGGACTTCTTGTCAGATAAGTGTCCCCAATACTATCAACTCACTGATTCATTTGTGAGAAGGTTTAAATTTACATCTCAGCGCAATACTCATACTGTCCTATTTGATCTTTATGATGAATCATATACCATGGACCTTGAAGATTTTAACACTGCTTGCAAAATCCCACAATGGGGCATTCATAGCGAGCCTCGTAAAACTGAGTGCAATGATTTCCTTGCTAGCATTACTGTGGGAGAAACTAGACATATTACACAAGCCTCCATGGGGAGTATTCATTTTCCTGCCATACATTATTTTGCTCTCTTCATAGGTAGATGCATTAATGGTAAACATGATCATAGCCACCTTTGCGCATTGGATCTTAGTGTCCTTAAGTGTGCAGTGTTGGGTGATAAACGATATAACTTGGGGGCCATCATTGCGAGGACGTTACATCTTAATGCTAAAGATGGAGATTTATTTGGTGGGATTTATGCAACCCGTTTAGCTAATTATCTTGGAGTACCCATAAGGGGGAATGACATTGAGTTACCACCTGCTTTTCTTGATTATAATGCCATGGTTCGCTACCAGTTTCTTGTGAAGAACGAACAGTCCCTCCTGTACCGACTAATCTTTGACCGACAGCGCGCTGTCCATATTACTCTTCCTGCTCCTGCCTTCTTTAACTTTCAGGTTAGAGGGAGATATTTTATAACAAGAGAGGAGGCAAACGAGTATGAGAAAGAGGTTGAGGCCACTCGCCTCCATGCTGCAGCCCTTCAGGCAGTAGCTGCCGCATCACAGTACAACCCCGACTACAACTTTGGATATCCGTCGGGCCAGCCGTGGCCCTAGACCAACTTAGGCCAAAAGCCTAAGCTTGGGGGAGTACGTATTTCTCACCGACATTATATTCATGTTCACACACTCATTCCAGTTGTCGGTGTTCATACTTTTTCATTGTATTATCCATGTTAGTTTATTTTATTTTTCCCGCTTTATTCTTGTGTGTTTGAAAAACCTTAAGAAAATAAAAAAAAAATTAGTTGTAGCCTATTTCCTTTCCATGTTTATTTAGTAGTAGTATTAAAGAAAACCCAAAAAGATTTCTCATTCTTCTTTTGCTTGTTGGGAGCTTTCCCGTGTAAATAGTTTTTCTCGTTCTTGTTTTACCTTCTTTAGAAAAACAAAAACTCCAAAAACATTTCAGTGTGTTTCTTTGAAATTCTTTTTTTTTGGGGGGTCGAGAGGAGAAGACCACGATGAACATGTTGAGTGGCTCTCATATGCATTATTGTTGATCTAACAAAGAGCCCATATTACCTTGTCTTCTCCTTTGAATAAATGTTTGCAGATTCCAGCTTAGTCCAATGCACGTGCACTATTATTATTATCCACACTGTTCGGTCGTGCAAGTGAAAGGCAATAATGATGATATATGATGAAATGATTGAGATGAGGAAAAGCTGGTATGAACTCGACCTATCTTGTTTTTATAAATATGATTAGTTCATCGTTCTTGATTCGGCCTACTATGAATGAAACATGTTTGCAATGACAATTAGAGATTATAGTTACTCATGCCATGCTTAATTAGCTAGGAGTTTATAATGGTTTACCTTGTGTGCCAACATGCTTTTAAAATGGTTGTGATGTAGTATGATAGGATGGTATCCTCCTTTGAATGATTCGAGTGGCTTGACTTGGCACATGTTCACGCATGTAGTTGAAACAAAATCAACATAGCCTCCACGATATTTATGTTCATGGTGATTTATATCCTACTCATGCTTGCACTCAATGTTGGTTAATCCCAATGCATGTTTATGGCTATTGTCGCTCTCTAGTTGGTTGCTCCTCAATCTCTTGCTAGCCTTCACCTGTACTAAGCAGGAATACTGCTTGTGCATCCACTTCCATAAACCCAAAGTTGTTCCATATGAGTCCACCATACCTACCTATATGCGGTATTTACCTGCTATAGGGGAACGCAGCAGAAAACAAAAAATTTCGACCTACGCACCAGCCCAGGACCACTATGGAGACTGCATACAAGGTTTGATCATTTTCGTTACCGACTCGTAGCGCAGTGGAAGTAGAGTCGATGATGATCGGCGGTGCAGATCCCCGCAGCGAGGATTTATAACCTCCCAACCACGAGGATGTATTCCCTCATCTTCCCCTCGGACAGCCCTCCGGGAGGCGGTCGGACAGTCCCTCGGACGGTTACTCGGGCAGCCCTTCGGGAGGACCCCCAAAACTCGGACGGTCACTCGGACAGCCCTTCGGGAGGACTCACAGAACTCGGACCGTCACTTGGACAGCCCTTCGGGAGGCACTCTCAAAACAGCCCCTCGGGCACAAATATCGAAACTACGACCTCTCTACGGGGTTGCACACATACGGTGTCATCTATCCGGCAGGGCTTCACCGTCCAGAACTAGTTCCCACCGGAACCCAGACAGCCTTTCGGCTCTACGAAACTTTTTCGCTAGGAGGGAGAGAGAAGCCAGACAAGTCGTGGCATGTGTATGAGAGCAAGGGATGAGTGTGGAGAGCACCCCCTCCACCTCTATTTATAGGAAATCCCATATGGAAAAATACCCAAAAAACACATCACATGGATTTCCCACAAGGGCATAAAGGGAAGGGAAGTGGAGCTCCATGGAGCTCCACATGTGTGGCCGGCCACCCCTAGGGGCCCCCCCATGAGGGGCTTCCTTGGCTCCCAAGTCCTTCTAGAAGGCTTTTCACAAAAAGCCCTAAAAGGTGGCTTTCCAAAAAAAGTAAACCAAAAAGCACTTTCACTATTCATGACGACATTTTTCAGCGTCCGTTCGAACTGAAAATATTTACGTGGGCTTAGATCATTTCCAGTACCCACTAAAATAATTTTCAACGTGTTCCAAAATAATTTTGGATTAGTGATTTTCATCTACGAAAAGCAGACAAAGCGGTTCCGGCAGCCCCGGAACATTTTCAGTTTTTCTTTCGAAAAAATCCTAGAAGTTTCCAGAATGATTCTGGCACCCTCCATGAATTTCCAGACATGTGCCGAAACCAATTTGACTTAATGGTATACCCTGAAACAACTTTCCAGTTTTACCGAAACGATTCCGGTGTCCTCTCCGGAACGTTTCCGTTGCGTCCGAAACTTTTCCGATGATATTCTCTCAGACGCCTTGTCTAGTATTCAGCAGATAGATGACCCTTAAGCATGTGACCCTATAGGTTCGGTGAAGTATAGACATGACCGGAACTCTTTTCGATCAATGATCAACATCGGAGCCGTGGACACCCATATTGACCCCTATACCCACACGAATGAATATTCGAGTGAACCTCCAGTTGCCGTGTGCTATTCCTGTTGCTTCGCGATATGTTACAAATACCCGAGGCGAGACATGTTGGCATTCCCGTGGATCAACAACTTGTCCACTATGCCAGTTACCTCGTTACCGGTTTTGTTCTCTTTTCTCGTTACCGTGTTCCGGCATCCCCGTGATCAAATCACAAAATGTCTGGCCAGACGATGATGGATACCATAACACCGAGAGGGCCCAGAGATATCTCTCCATCGTCGGAGGAGCAAATCCCAATCTTGGGCTATCAAGTTACTTGACATACTTTTCCATGAACACGTAAGCCGCCGTAATAGCCACCCATTTACGGATGACGTTTAACAAACCCCAAAGTTCATGAAGCAAGCATGAAGAAACTCGATACTCTCATGGTCTGAGGAATCATGCAAACGTTAACCATCTCTGTGTTATTAACCATTAACTTGTGACGAATGTATCTCATAGCATAACATCAATTCGAGTCGATTCAACACAAATGTTCTTCTAACATTGTGCCCTCAAAGTTGCTGGCATAGACATGCCCATGATCAGGAAAATAGAACCATCATGCAACACTTGAGCTAGTCTTAGAGGCCAGACTAGGAATACATTTTACTGTTTATTATTCCACACGTGCATATGAGTCTTCCTCCGAGCCTCATGGTTATTGTAGACTCGAGAACCATATCAGTTATAGCATGGAACATAAACATAATTATGGACAGGGAGATAATCAATAACATTTATTATTGCCTCTAGGGCATATCTCCTACACCTGCCGTTCCAAGTAAATTTGCATGTGCCAAACTCTAAACCTTCAAATAATAATCTGTTTTGTATGCCCGAATCGCTCATGTAGCGACTGGGGGCTGTCAGTATCTTCCATGCTAGGTGGGTTATTCTCACGACGAGTGGACTCCGCTCGTCATTCACGAGAAAATGGCTGGTAATCGGGATGTCCAGTCCCATGCTCAAATCAAATTATAATTGCAAACAAAACTCCCCCAGGATTGTTGTTAGTTGGACGGTACCCGTTGTTTCGGACCAGCCGTGGAATGTGCTTGTTGGTGGTGGGGGAGTATAAACTTTACCATTCTGTTTGGGAACCGCCTATAATGTATGTAGCATGGAAGATACCGAGATCTCTTGGTCGTTATGTTGACAATGAAAGCATACCGCTCAAAATTATATTCATCTCTATTTCAAAAAGCTCGAGCTCTGGCACCTCTGCAAATCCCTGCTTCCCTCTGCGAAGGGCCTATCTATTTACTTTTATGCTGAGTCATCATCCCCTTATAAAAAGCACCAATTAGAGAGCACCACTGTCATTTGTATGCGTTGTTATTAATTAATATTGAGTATGACTATGACTGGATCTATTTTTCCATGAATTACAATGTCTAGTCAGTCCTTGATCTTCAGGGGTGCTCTGCATTTATCACTACAGGAATCAGGCACTTTGCTGTCTGCCATGGCTGACGGCAAAGGCATGCATGGCGGACGGCAAAGGCCTTTGCCGTTAGCCAGCAGACGACACCACATCCGGCTGAACAAACTACGGAAAAGGGAACTTTGCCGTCTGCTGGCAGACGGCAAACATGCAAAGGTCTTCGCCGCCTGCCAGCAGACGGCAAAGGGCATGGACGGCACACGTGGCAGCTTAGGTCCGTTAAGGGGTTAACGGCGTGCTTTGCCGTCCGCTGGCAGACGACAAAGAGCTGGCTGACGGCAAAGATCCTGATTCCAGTAGTGTATGTTTTGCGGTCTCAGAAAGGGCTAGCGAGATACCATTCTGTTATATCATATCATGATTGTTTTGAAAAAGTGTTGTCATCCAAGATTTATTATTATTGCTCGTTAGTTTATTATGCCATTGGTATGAGTAAATGTGAGACCTAAATGTTATTGTGAATATGGTTAGTTTATAATCTTTGCTGAAAACATGAATGCTGGCTTTACATATTTGCAACAACAAGATCAAACAGAGTGTAACATCCCAAAATTCTAAATTTTGGAATGTTATATTAAATAAATAGTTTTGATTGATTGTTTGATTGTGGTGTGGTTGCTTGTGTGAAATTGAGTGAAATTTGGAAACTTTTTGAAAGTTGAATGAGAGGGAATAAAATGACTTTCCCAAAACTTTCACCTTGCATTTATGATCTCCATGAATTCATATTCATTTCATTACAAACCCTAGAGTGAAGATAACATGACTTCTTCTATTTTAAAAGGGGTTTCGAAAAGATTTGAATTTCATTTGGAAATATTGCAAATTCAGAAACTTTATGCAACTCAATGATTTTCATGAGAGAAGATAAAATGACTTCTTCCAAATCGTATGAAATATGAGTTGGAAGTTTCAAAGAATCAAAATTTAAAGTCCCTTTGATGGTATTTTGAAAACCATTTTTTATTTGGAGTTATTTGGGTTTTATTCAAATTATTTTTCTCCAAAAATAAAATATATGGAAATTAGGGTAAAATGATTCCCTTCAATATAAAATTAGAGGGAAATAAATTTGAAATCATTTTGGTATTTTTAAAATGATTTTTATTAGGTTTTATTGCAGCAGTAGCACTGTTTGCTTTATTTAAATTTTTGTGAAATTTATTTGCCGCTTGAAAATATGTTCATCTTTTAGGAAATCTTTTTCTGAAAATTTTGATATATAATATGCCTATGGAAATTTTCTTATTTTCCGTTTATCTTTTTTTTGTTTTATTTTAAAAAAAAAAAAAACCGCGACCGACTTAGGGCCGTACTCGGCCAGGACTTCTCGGGCCAGGCCTTTATAAGCCGCCGCCCCGAGGCCCGTTACCGCCGCCACCACCCGAACCTAACGCCGCCGCCGCCGCCGCCGCCGGACGCCACCGCCGCCTCGCCACCGCCGCACCGCCGCCTGCCCTCGCCGCGCCGCCGAGCCGCCGCGCCGCCTCGCCGCTGCTGCTGCCGCTGCCGCCGCTGCCGCCGCTGCCGCCGCTGCCGGACGCCGCCGCCGCCCCTCGCCGGAGCCGCCGCCGCCCGCCGGAGCCACGCTGCCGCCGACCCGCCGGACCCGAGGTAACCGCCTCGGTTTTCGCGAGAAAACCGATCGGTTTTTGTTTAAACCCTAGATCTAGATTCGGTTTTTTTTTAAATTCCGGTTTATTCTTTTTTAGATCGGTTTTCCGTCGGTTTAGTTATTTAGCGGACGTTCGTCCGTACGTTCGTTTTAACGAACGGTTTTCACCGTTTAACCGCAGACAGCGAACGTTCGTTCGTTAGCCTGTTCGTTAGTTTTCTTTTTCTCGGATTTTCCGCGATTATTTTTGATCGCGATTTCTGATCCGATTTTCGTTTTAGTATAACTTTTCGCTCGTTTGTCGGAATCAGGCGATTCAAGCGCCTAGATCTTCGTCTCGAAGCCCTCTTTCTGTTTAACCAACTTAAACAAGTTTTTGCTACTGTAAAATTTGACTTTAGTCCAGGTTAGTAATCAAAGCTTGTTTCTTTCGTAACTTGAGTTTCGTAACTCCGATTTAATTGATTCTTTTTGCTAATTGAAGCTCTTGACCTAAACTTTCTGATAAGACCAAATCCACCCAATTTTGGTACTGTTAGAAATTGTTTTCTGTTGCAAGAGTTAATTGCTAGTTTTCGAAGTTTTTCGAGATCTTTTCTTCGATTCTTTTGCATGAGTGCTTATGTATGCAATTGCTTGCTCACGTTAGATTGAACGGAGTGTGACGAGTAGAACTATCAGGAATTATGAGTGCGAAGGATCTTCATCAACAGTACAAGGCAAGTAACACATTGATCATACTTCTTCGTTACCCAGTTTTTATGCATTAGTTTCGACCCTCAAATATTGCATGATTAGGATGTGATTAACTTGTGGGTATTGGGAAGTAGATGATGAGGTAGAACCTATTGCCTTTTTTTTTAATATCAAACCCTTGGGAGTTACTTCTACGCTACGCTTATATTGCCATGCTATGCTCGTAGACGTGGATTGGGTTTTGAGTGTATCCATGACAGATGTGAGATTGTTAATTAATGGTTAACTTAAGGTGGCTACTTTAATACACATCTGGGTGGATTGGTTGGGGCACCCTGGGGATATACCAGTGGCTTGCCCGGACACCTAGGGATATACCAGTGTTGTCCTAGGAGATCCCGGGGATATACCGTGTGATCCTCCTATGGTTCGCCACCCAGGCTCAAAGGGATCATAAGATTATTCATGCTAGAAACTTCCGTGTGCAGCCACAAGCTATTATGGGCTCTAGCATAGTTGAGTATGTTACATGACCTCTTTCAGTGGTAGGCTAGCAGATGTAGGGGAAAGTAGGTGTAACTGTCTACCCAGAGTAAAGAGTAAATGTTTCTGAAAGACTGTGTCTCGGTCATCCGTTTCTCAAACACCATGTAGTGCGAGAAATCCAACGGAGGAGATCGAGTCTTGTGGGGAAAAGTGCACAAACCTCTGCAGAGTGTAAAAACTAATCATGATTAGCCGTGTCCCCGGTTATGGACATCATTGAGTATCTGGTTCTTGGATTTTCATATTGAATCTCATCACTCTAAATTAATTTGTCGGGTTTAATGATTACTTTTAATTGGGATTGAGAGGGGGATTTACCTTCTCAATGTTTAACAACCACCATGATAGTTAAATAAAATAAATTCCTTTGTTGTAGGAAAAAAATTGGCTTTTCGCAAAACATATTAACCGTAGAGCCTCCACCAGCCATATATGCATGTAGTGATAGCATTTATTCTGTTCATTGCTCTACTGTGTTATCTTGCCAGTATATTCAATGTACTGACCCATTTCGGGCTGCAACGTCTCATGTTGCAGGATTCTTACGACGAGTAAGTGATACGTTAGGGTTACGATTTCTACACTCAACTTTGCCATTGGTGTTGATGGGAATCCACAACCCTGTTGTTACTTCCGCTATTTGGATTGAGGTAATAGTATTTACGTTACTTTATACATGTGATTTACCTCTGTTATAAATCCTCGAGTACTGTGTGTGTCAGCATACCGATCCAGGGATGACACTTAAGCACAGAGACTTTGATCCATTCGGGTCGGGTCGCTACACAGAGTTTGTAAAAGTTTTTCTTTATCACTTTCAGTTTATCAACTGAATTGTTTGAGGACAAGCAATGGGTTAAGCTTGAGGGAGTTGATACGTCTCCATCGTATCTACTTTTCCAAACTCTTTTGCCCTTGTTTTGGACTCTAATTTGCATGATTTGAATGGAACTAACCCGGACTGACGCTGTTTTCACCAGAATTGCCTTGGTGTTATTTTTGTGCAGAAATAAAAGTTCTTGGAATGACCTGAAACTTCACGGAGAATATTTTTGGAATAAATAAAAAATATTGGCGAAAGAATCAACAAAGGGGGACCCACCTGCTGTCCACAAGGGTGCAGGGCGCGCCCACCCCCCTAGGGCACGCCCCCTGCCTTGTGGGTTCCCTGGACCTCCACCGACCTCAACTCCAACTCCATATATTCACGTTCGTGGAGAAAAAACTAGAGAGAAGGATTCATCATGTTTTACGATACGGAGCCACCGTCACCTCTTGTTCTTCATCAGGAGGCCAGATCTGGAGTCTGTTCGGGGCTCCGGAGAGGGGAAATCGTCGCAATCATCATCACCAACCTTCCTCCATCACCAATTTCATGATGCTCACCGCCGTGCGTGAGCAATTCCATCGTAGGCTTGTTGGATGGTGATGGGTTGGATGAGATTTATCATGTAATCGAGTTAGTTTTGTTAGGGTTTGATCCCTAGTATCCACTATGTTCTAAGATTGATGTTGCTATGACTTTGCTATGCCTAATGCTTGTCACTAGGGCCCGAGTGCCATGATTTCAGATCTGAACCTATTATGTTTTCATGAATATATATGTGTTCTTGATCCTATCTTGCAAGTTGTAGACACCTATTACGTGTTATGATCCGCATACCCCAAGGTGACAATAATTGGGATTGTTTCCGGTGATTACCGTAGTTTGAGGAGTTAATGTATTCACTAAGTGCTAATGCTTTGGTCCGGTTCTCTATTAAAAGGAGGCCTTAATATCCCTTAGTTTCCATTAGGACCCCGCTGCCACGGGAGGGTAGGACAAAAGATGTCATGCAAGTTCTTTTCCATAAGCACGTATGAATATATACGTAATACATGCCTACATTCTATTGATGAATTGGAGCTAGTTCTGTGTCACCCTAGGTTATAACTGTTGCATGATGAATGCCATCCGACATAATTATCCATCATTGATCCATTGCCTACGAGCTTTTCACATATTGATCTTTGCTACGTTACTTTTCCGTTGCCACTATTACAATTGCTACAAAATTGTTACTGTTACTTTTGCCACTGTTACCGTTACTTCCATACTACTTTGCTACTAAATACTCTGTTGTAGATATTAAGTCTTTCAGGTGTGGTTGAATTGACAACTCATCTGGTAATACTTGAGAATATTCTTTGGCTCCCCTTGTGTCAAATCAATAAATTTGGGTTGCATACTCTACCCTCGAAAACTGTTGCGATCCCCTATACTTGTGGGTTATCATTTCCCTCTCGAAAGCATGGAACTTCCTTGGTGATGGTTTGATTTATGAAGGGCGTGCATGATGACATAAATCAAACCTTCTCAGCTTTTTACCAGGGCACGGTGAGGCCATAGCATGGCACCATGTCAGGCGTCATGTTTTTCAAGCACGTATTTCATTTTCTCTATAGTTGATAACCCAATAAAAGACGCGTTTGTGGTTGACTATTGCCACGCATTCCCTTGAAATCTCTGCCCATTCCTTGTAAAAGGCTTGAGAATTTACTAAATACCACGAGTATGGTTTTTCCAGACCGTTCTTGTGCACCTTTTCATGCGCCGATTGTTCGAATTTGAATTATGTGGATTAATGCCTAGAAAATGCACATAATCCCCTAATATGATAAATGAGCCCGGAAAAATGCCAAATTTGAACACGTTTCATTCGAGGGGGTATGTTGATTGTAGAAAAAACTGAATGACAAGCTAGGAAGGAAATTTGGATTCCCGGCCCCTTCAATCTTGCTGATTTCCCCCTCGAAACTATGAAAATTCCTCGGTGATGGTTCGATTTATGAATGGCGTGGACGACGACATAAGCCAAACCTTCTCAAATTTGTACCAGGGCATGGTGAGGCCATACCATGGCACCATGCCAGCCGTCATGTTTTTTAAGCATGTATTTCATTTTTCTATAGTTGAAAAACCAATAAACGACGTGTTTGTGGTTGACTATTGCCACACATTTCCGTGAAATATCTGCCCATTCCTTGTAAAAGGCATCAGAATTTACTAAATAGCATGATCATGGGTTTCCATGCCGTTCTCGTGCACCGATTGTTTGAATTTGAATTATGTGCATTAATGCCTAGAAAATGCACATAATCCCCTAAATATTGTAAATGAACCCGGAAAAGTGCCAAATTTGAACACGGTGATTTGTAGGGTTTATGTTCATCGTAGAAAAAAACTCATGGACAAAGGGCAAAGGAAATTTGGATTCCCCTTCAATCTCGGTGATTTACTATCGCACATGATTCATCCCCGTCGCCTCTGCGAACCGTGTGTGTTCACCCACACATGCAAAAGGAAAAAAGAAAACCCTCGCCCACTTCGTCCCCACCCACTCGCCGCGGACTCCACCGCAACTCTGCACCTCATCAACTTCTATCGCGGCGGCCACCCTAAGCTCGACAACTGTTGTCGGGGGGCGGAGGTCGCGCTCCAAACGGCACGGGATTTCGCCCCTACCGCGTTCTGCCGCCTATCTGCACCGACATTCTAGACTCGGGTCGATTGGGGTTTTCTGCGGGATTGGGCCGGGGATTTTTCTCATGGAGAAGGTAATCAACTTAGCAAAATATTCACTCATCTCTTATCACAGTCCGTCCGTCGCTGTTAATCAACCAGTGGAAATCGCCGTGGATTCATTTTTCTTCTAGCTGATTCGAGGGTTTTCATTCATGTGTCCACAGTGCGAGCACAAATCGGGCAAGTGTGGTCGCGGCCAGTCGGAAACGAAGTTCTATCTCACCATTCCGGATGACTTCAGGGAGCGCTCGGTATGTTCAATCTCAACCTAACATGGTCGACATGGCCTAAATTTGTGAACATATACCGTCTATTGCTACATTTGGATAAAAGGTACGGTGCCACGTGCAGCCTAGATGTCGAAGCCGATTCCCCCCTATATTAGGCAAATATATGATGTATTGTTCATTCAGTTACTCTCATATTTGCATCAAATCTTTGTTACATTATCTATTTTTAATTATATATTTTTGTACTTTGCTTTCATCTATATATTGATCTGTTCTATCAGTTACTCCCATATTTGCATCTTACTCTGTTATTTCAATATATCTAATTTACGATCTTAATTTTCATTTCAAGCAGTACATCCCTTGCTTTGCAAGAATAGGAGTAGAAGGAAATCTTGGGCTTTACTTTGTTGATGACTCCATGGATGTCATATTGACAACGCAGCATGGATTTACAATGACGGTTAGCGTAAAACTTGATAAAGATGGACACTCCTATTTTGATGTGGACCTTTGGAGAAAAATGTCTAAGTGTTATGAACTGAAAGCTGGCAATAAAATTCTAGTGCGTGCACCACAGCCTGGTCTAATTAACACGGATGTTTACTTCCCCAACATCATCAGCCGATCAAAGTCTGATCGAGGTTAGTGTCCTTTCAACTTTCTCCATGCTGGCACATTACTTAGCAAAATCGGGGTATTTGTTCTGACTAATTAATCACTATTTAAGCAACCAATTGTGATTTCATTTTCTGACTCCGTTCCTAGGCAGTAACAAATTGTATTTACCAATTTACGCGCACTATATATTCTTCTGCCATGTTCTGAATAAATAATACCTTTCCACCTTTTAAGCAGGATATGTTGGATGCATAGTGAATGATCTGTATGTTACTAAGCGTACCAAATTTCACTAGAAGGACTTGAAGCATGTCATAAACTTTGTTGATAATCTGACAGAGATAGCACAACGTATGAACGCTGGATTTTGGATGAGATTAATTATAACTATGGTGCACACATTGAACAAGACCAATTGTGTGCACAAAATGCTGGTACAAAGTCTTATTTTTATGTTGATGCTCATAAACTATATATATCTTCAACAATATGTTACAATTGGTTTTTATTCTACATTTCAACAGAAATTGCCTGCTGTAGCAGTTCCTGGATCGATTTCCCGGCGTGGTCGAATTACACTTGTGCCTGCTAATAACGCCAAAGTGATTGCAAGGTACTGCATTTCCCGCAGAAATGGAACCATTCAAATTAACAAGTTCTCGCTTGTCGTGGCAATGCATCCATATTGGAAAATTGGAGACACAGTTCTACTCATGCTCTACCAAGGCACATGAGGGCTCTTCCTTTTCATTGACGAGATGCCGAGTCGCCGTGATCAAGCTGCTTCCAGCGGATAGTTGTGGTTGTTGGTCCTCAGCCTCTTAAAATGTGCTAGTTGTTACTATGTTAAGTATGTAGATATGGACTATATGGTTGTTGGCCCTCAGCCTCTTAAAATGTGATAGTTGTTACTATGTTAAGTATGTAGATATGGACCATATGGTTGTCAAAACCGTGTTACGAAGATCCTCCTTTTGACGAATAGTGTAACCACTATAAATATGTTACTCAAATGCTGTTAGCCAAGTTCTTAAATTTTCATGGAAAGTATTAGTATCGTACACAGTTCATTGAGTTTAAGCGTGTGCCCGATGTCCAGAAGGCATTTGCATATTAACTGTCCATATTGCAAATTCACACACGTGTTAACATAAGGAAACGTATGTGTAACTTACTAACCATCGCACACGAGTACTCGCAGACGCATCGTGTGCGATACTCCTAGCCACCGCAAGCAACTAGTTTGCAATTTTCAAAGTTTTTTGTACACACAGAATCGCACACAAATTAACTGTAGTAACCGTCTGTGTTGTAATTTATTATCGCAAACAGTTCATCTAAGTCGGCTGTTTGCCGCGTATCACACACATCTTGTTTACACGACTCGTTTGTGTTCTTTTATCTCATCGCAAACAGTTCATCTATGTGAACTGTCTGCCGCATATCACACACATCTTGTTAAGTTGAACCGTTTCTGTTGTGTTCCCTAATCGAAAACAGTTCGTCCGAGTGAACCGTATGCCGTACATCACACACACCTTGATCTGGCTAACTGTTTCTATTACACTCCCTAATAGCAAACAGTTCATCTGAGTGAACTGTATGGCATATATCGCACACACCTTGATATGGTTGCTCGTTTCTGTTGTTCTGTCTCATCGCAAACAGTTCGATGGATCAACCGTGTGCCCTGCATCGCACACGCAACTAAAATCGGAACCGTGTTTGATGGCTCCTCCATCGCAAATGTTTGCATCTTTTTTGACGGTTTTTTACATCATCGTTTGCGATTAATGCATCGCACACATTTTCGTCAAAGGGTCTCTGATCGTAGTGTCACGTTAGCAGCATCCTGCAGTAGTGCTCATATCCATCATCCTCATATAAATTATCTTGTATTTATAAAAAAATACACGAGTACCATAAAATGTACTCCATTTCCTCCTAGATTACCATCTTTTATTGTCCTCTCTTGTCATGCTAATCCTGCAATATCAAGTTGATGCTTTATCATGCATATAAATCGTGGATGTCATGATATGCATAAAATTGTTATTTTTTATTATAATCATCTTACTCTTGCAGTACATATGGTTCAGTTCTATAGATGTCCGGGATCCTGGAAAACCCCATATAATCCTTATAGGTGTTATGCCTTCACCCCGTGCTTGTGTTGCATCAGGAAAGGCATCGTGGTGCATGCATAACAGTAGCTGGTTGCCTGATGTTTGTCCCAAATCTTGTTTTTAACCTAGCCATATGTTGCCATTTATGATTTCAGAGCTGGCCATTCAAGAAAGTGAATGAAAAATGAGTTGGGCTTACTAAGTTGAATTGTTCTTTTCAAACAGATGTCTGTTATGAGTGGCATTGCACAAAAGACTTACTTACATGTAGGATATCTCATGATAGAGATTTTGGCATATGCGGAGCATCAATTTAACCAAGAAAAAAACATTTTGTTTCCCCCCGTTGTCCATCAATTATGCATGTTCACCATGCTCGCTACTTCAGGTTGCTAAACTTGACAGAAAAGGACCTAGGATGATATATGCTATTAGCACTAATATGAATATTATCTTTTTCATTTTGTGCAAACATGGAGGTTGATTTTACCTTTTTATATTGTGATATTTTGGTCTACTGAAAATCAAAAAATTTCCTATGAACACCCAAGATCTATCTAGGAGAAGCATAGCAACGAGAGGGGAGAGTGTGTCTACGTACCCTCGTAAACCGAAAGCGGAAGCGTATGTAACGCGGTTGATGTAGTTGTACTCTTCGTGGTCCGATCACGATCCAACCGATCTAGTGCCAAACGGACGGCACCTCCGAGTTTAGCACACATGCGTCTCGACGACGTCTCCTCCTCCTTGATCCAGCAAGAGAAGGTGGAGAAGTAGATGGGATCACAACCAGCATGACAGCATGGTGGTGATGGAGCTAGTTCAGCAGGGCTTCGCCAAGCGCTACTAGAACGAGGACGGAGGAACTACGGTGTAACGGGAGAGAGAGGGGCACCAATGGCTTGGTGTGTGCTCTTGGGGCGCCCCCTCTCCTCTATATATAGGTGGAGGGGTGTGGGAAACAGCCCCTCCAAGTCCTAGGCGCAACCAAGGGGGAGAGGACTTGGACTCCAAGTCCAATCCTATTCCTACTAGGACTCCCCTTTTTTTCCTTCCCTAGCCACATGCGCTTTTGAGGACTTGGTGTGCTGATACGTCTCCAACGTATCTATAATTTATGAAGTATTCATGCCATGTTTACAAAAAAATTATATGGTTTTGGTATGATTGGATGGAACTAACCCGGACTGACGTTGTTTTCAGCAGAACTACCGTGGTGTTGTTTTTTGTGCAGAAATAAAAGTTCTTCAAATGCAACAAAACCTTTTGACAATTTTTTTTGGAACAAAAGAGGCACTAGAAGCTTCTTGGGAGGACCAGAAGGTGAAGGAGGTGGGCACAAGACACCTGGGCGCGCCAGGAGGCCCAGGCGCGCCTAGGTGGGTTGTGCTCATCTCGAGGCCCATCTTAGCATGAGACCGATGCCAAAAAATCCAATAAATAGAGAAACCATCATAAATAACCCTAGATCAGAATTTCCACCGCCGCAAGCCTCTTTAGCCATGAAAAACCAATCTAGACCCCGTTCCGGCACCCTGCCGGAGGGGGAAATCATCATCGGTGGCCATCTTCATCATCCCGGCGGCCACCATTGTGAGGAGGGAGTAGTTCACCCTTGGGGCTGAGGGTTTATACCAGTAGCTATGTGTTTAATCTCTCTCTCTCTCTCTCTCTCTCTTTCTCTCTCTCTCTCGTGTTCTTGAGATGGAACGATCTTGATGTATCGCGGGCTTTGTTAATATAGTGGATCATATGTTGTTTCTCCCTCTCTATCTTGTTGTGATGAATTGAGTTTTCCCTTTGAGATTTAATTCTTATCTGATTGAATATTTTTATGGATTTGAGAGCACTTGATATATGTCTTGCATATGAATACCCTTGGTGACAATGGGGTATTATATTGATTCACTTGATATATGTTTTGGCACTCAACTCGCGGATTCCTGAGGTGACATTGGGGTAATCTATGCATAGGGGTTGATGCACGTTTTCGTCCTTGTTTCTCCGGTAGAAATCTTGGGGCACTCTTTGAGGTTCTTGTGTTGGATTGAGTATTATGAATTTGAAATTTTTTGATGCATATCATATAATCAACTCACGGAGACTCGCGGTGACATTGGATGAACTATAATATGCAAGGGATGACGAAAACGATTCCCAAGCTCTTCGCGATGCTGGAATCGGCGAAGGTAGAAATCAAGAAATTGCATCAAGTGTTGATGGTTGATAAGACAACTAGTTTCAAGAAAAAGGGCGAGGGCAAGAAAGGGAACTTCAAGAAGAATAGCAAGCAAGTTGCTACTCCCGGGAAGAAACCCAAGTCTGGACCTAAGCCTAAAACTGAGTGCTTCTACTGCAAAGGAAATGGTCACTGGAAGCGGAACTGCCCCAAATACTTGGCGGATAAGAAGGATGGCAAAGTGAACAAAGGTATATTTGATATACATGTTATTGATATGTATTTTACTAGTGTTCATAGTAGCCCCTGGGTATTTGATATCGGTTCAGTTGCTAACATTAGTAACTCAAAACAGGAGTTGCAAAATGAACAGAGACTAGTTAATGACGAGGTGACGATGTGTGTTGGAAGTGATTCCAAGGTTGATAAGATCACAATCGCACACTCCCTCTACCTTCGGGATTAGTGTTGGACCTAAATAAATGTTATTTGGTGTTTGCGTTGAGCATGAATATGATTGGATCATGTTTATTGCGATACGGTTATTCATTTAAGTCAGAGAATAATTGTTGTTCTGTTTACATGAATAAAACCTTCTATGGTCATACACTCAATATAAATGGTTTATTGAATCTCGATCGTAGTGATACACATATTCATAATATTGATGCCAAAAGATGCAAAGTTGATAATGATAGTGCAACATATTTGTGGCACTGCCGTTTAGGTCATATTGGTGTAAAGCGCATGAAGAAACTCCATGCAGATGGGATTTTGGAATCACTTGATTATGAATCATTTGATACTTGTGAACCATGCCTCATGGGCAAGATGACTAAAACTCCGTTCTCCGGAACAATGGAGCGAGCCAATGACTTATTGGAAATAATACATACCGATGTATGCGGTCCGATGAGTGTTGAGGCTCGCGGCGGGTATCGTTATTTTCTGACCTTCACAGATGATTTAAGCAGATATGGGTATATCTACTTAATGAAACACAAGTCTGAAACGTTTGAAAAGTTCAAAGAATTTCAGAGTGAAGTGGAGAATCATCATAACAAGAAAATAAAGTTTCTACGATCTGATCACAGAGGCAAATATTTGAGTTACGAGTTTGGCCTTCATTTAAAACAATGTGGAATAGTTTCGCAACTCACGCCACCTGGAACACCATAGCGTAATGGTGTGTCCGAACATCGTAACCGTACTTTATTAGATATGGTGCGATCTATGATGTCTCTTACCGATTTACCACTATCATTTTGGGGTTATGCATTAGAGACAGCTGCATTCACGTTAAATAGGGCAGCATCTAAATCCGTTGAGACGACACCATATGAACTGTGGTTTGGCAAGAAACCTAAGCTATCATTTCTTAATTTTGGGGTTGCGATGCTTATGTGAAAAAGCTTCAGCCTGATAAGCTCGAACCCAAATCGGAGAAGTGCGTCTTCATAGGATACCCAAAAGAAACTGTTGGGTACACCTTCTATCACAGATCCGAAGGCAAGATCTTTGTTGCTAAGAATGGATCCTTTCTAGAGAAGGAGTTTCTCTCGAAAGAAGTGAGTGGGAGGAAAGTAGAGCTTGATGAGGTAATTGTACCTTCTCTCGAATTGGAGAATAACTCATCACAGAAATCAGTTCCAGTGATGCATACGCCAATCAGTGAGGAAGTTAATAATGATGATCATGAAACTTCAGATCAAGTTACTACCGAACCTTGTAGGTCAACCAGAGTACGTTCCGCATAGAGTGGTACGGTAATCCTGTTCTGGAAGTCATGTTACTAGACCATGACGAACCTACGAACTATGAGGAAGCGATGATGAGCCCAGATTCCGCAAAATGACTTGAGGCCATAAAATCTGAGATAGGATCCATGTATGAGAACAAAGTGTGGACTTTGGTGGACTTGCCCGATGATCGGTAAGCCATTAAGAATAAATGGATCTTCAAGAGGAAGACATGCACTCATAGTAGTGTTACTATCTACAAAGCTCGAATTGTCGCAAAAGGTTTTCGACAAGTTCAAGGTGTTGACTACGATGAGATTTTCTTACTCGTATCGATGCTTAAGTCTGTCCGAATCATGTTAGCAATTGCCGCATTTTATGAAATCTGGCAAATGGATGTCAAAACTACATTTCTTTAATGGATTTATTAAAGAAAAGTTGTATATGATGCAACCAGAAGGTTTTGTCAATCCTAAAGGTGCTAACAAAGTGTGCAAGCTCCAGCGATCCATCTATGGACTGGTGCAAGCATCTCGGAGTTGGAATATAAGCTTTGATAAGTTGATCAAAGCATATAGTTTTATACAGACTTGCGATGAAGCCTGTATTTACAAGAAAGTGAGTGGGAGCTCTGTAGCATTTCTGATAGTATATGTGGATGACATATTGTTGATCGGAAATAATATAGAATTTCTGGATAGCATAAAAGGATACTTGAATAAGAATTTTTCAATGAAAGACCTCGGTGAAGCTACTTATATTGGGCATCAAGATCTATAGAGATAGATCAAAACGCTTGATAAGTTTTTTCAACGAGTACATACCTTGACAAGATTTTGAAGTAGTTCGAAATGGAACAATCAAAGAAGGAGTTCTTGCCTATGTTGCAAAGGTGTGAAGTTGAGTAAGACTCAAAACCCGACCACGGCAGAAAATAGAAAGAGAATGAAAAGTCATTCCCTATGCCTCAGTCATAGGTTCTATAAAGTATGCTATGCTGTGTACCAGACCTATTGTATACCTTGCCATGATTTTGTCAAGGGGGTACGATAGTGATCCAGGAGTGGATCACTGGACAGCAGTCAAAGTTATCCTTAGTTACCTAAGAGTACTAAGGAAATGTTTCTCGGTTATGGATGTGATAAAGAGTTCGTCGTAAAGACTTACGTCGATGCAAGCTTTGACACTAATCTAGATGACTTTGAGTCTCAATCTAGATACATATTGAAAGTGGGAGCAATTAGCTAGAGTAGCTCCGTGCAGAGCATTGTAGACATAGAAATTTGCAAGATACATACGGATCTGAATGTGGCAGACCCGTTGACTAAACTTCTCTCACAAGCAAAACATGATCACACCTTAATACTCTTTGGGTATTAATCACATGGCGATGTGAACTAGACTATTGACTCTAGTAAACCCTTTGGGTGTTGGTCACATGGCGATGTGAACTATGGGTGTTAATCACATAAAGATGTGAACTATTGGTGTTAAATCACATGGCGATGTGAACTAGATTATTGACTCTAGTGCAAGTGGGAGACTGAAGGAAATATGCCCTAGAGGCAATAATAAAGTTGTTATTTATATTTCCTTATATCATGATAAATGTTTATTATTCATGCTAGAATTGTATTAACCGAAAACTTGATACATGTGTGAATACATAGACAAAACACAGTGTCCCTAGTAAGCCTCTACTAGACTAGCTCGTTAATCAAAGATGGTTAAGTTTCCTAACCATAGACATGTGTTGTCATTTGATGAATGGGATCACATCATTAGGAGAATGATGTGATGGACAAGACACATCCGTTAGCTTAGCATAATGATCGTTAAGTTTTATTGCTATTGCTTTCTTCATGACTTATACATATTCCTCTGACTATGAGATTATGCAACTCCCGAATACCGGAGGAACACCTTGTGTGCTATCAAACGTCACAACGTAACTGGGTGATTATAAAGATGCTCTACAGGTGTCTCCGAAGGTATTTGTTGGGTTGGCATAGATCAAGATTAGGATTTTTCACTCCGAGTATCAGAGAGGTATCTCTGGGCCCTCTCGGTAATGCACATCATTATAAGCCTTGCAAGCAATGTGACTAATGAGTTAGTTATGGGATGATGCATTACGGAACGAGTAAAGAGACTTGCCAGTAACGAGATTGAACCAGGTATGAAGATACCGACGATCGAATCTCGGGCAAGTAACATATCAATGACAAAGGGTATAACGTATGTTGTCATTGCGGTTTGACCGATAAAGATCTTCGTAGAATATGTGGGAACCAATATGAGCATCCAGGTTCCGCTATTGGTTATTGATTGGAGATATGTCTCGGTCATGTCTACATAGTTCTCGAACCCGTAGGGTCTGCACGCTTAACGTTCGATGACGATTTGTATTATGAGTTATGTGTTTTGGTGACCGAAGATTGTTCAGAGTCCCGGATGAGATCACGGACATGACGAGGAGTCTCAAAATGGTCGAGAGGTAAAGATTGATATATTGGAAGGTAGTATTCGGACACCGAAAGGGTTCCGGAGTGTATCGGGTACATACCGGAGTACCGGAGGGGTTACCGGAACCCCCCGGTGGAAGATATGGGCCATATGGGCCATAGGAGGGAGGCTAACCAGCCCACAAGGGGCTGGTGTGCCCCCCACAAGGGAGGAGGCCGAATTGGACTAGGGAAGGGGGTGGCGCCCCCCTTTCCTTCTCCCTCTCCCTCTCCTTCCCTATTTCCACCTCCGGAGAAAGGAAAAGTGGGGGGGGGGGCGAATCCTACTAGGAGTGGAGTCCTAGTAGGACTCCCCCCCTTGGCACGCCCCCTTGGTGGCCGGCCTCCTCCTCCCCTCCTTTATATACAGGGGAAGGGGGCACCCTAGAGTACAACAGATATTCTCTTAGCCGTGTGTGGTGCCCCCCTCCACAATTTACTCCTCCGGTCATAGCGTCGTAGTGCTTAGGCGAAGCCCTGCGTGGATCACATCACCAACACCGTCGCCACGCCATCGTGCTGACAAAACTCTCCCTCGACCTTCTACTGGATCAAGAGTTCGAGGGACGTCATCGAGCTGAACATGTGCAGAACTCGGAGGTGTCGTACGTTCGGTGCTTGATCGGTTGGATCACGAAGACGTTCGACTACATCAACCGCGTTAAGCTAACGCTTCCGCTTTCGGTCTACAAGGGTACGTGGACACACTCTCCCCCTCTCGTTGCTATGCATCTCCTAGATGGATCTTGCGTGAGCGTAGAATTTTTTTGAAATTGCATGCTACGTTTCTCAACAGTGGCATCTGAGCCAGGTCTATGCGTAGATGATATGCACGAGTAGAACACAATGAGTTATGGGCGATAATAGTCATACTGCTTACCACCAACGTCTTACTTTGATTCGGTGGTATTGTTGGATGAAGCGGCCCGGACCGACATTACATGACCGCGTTCATGAGACTGGTTCTACCAACGTGCTTTGCACACAGGTGGCTGGCGGGGTTCTGTTTCTCCAACTTTGGTTGAATCGAGTTTGACTACGGCCGGTCCTTGTTGAAGGTTAAAACATCACACTTGACGAAAAATCGTTGTGGTTTTGATGCGTAGGTAAGAACGGTTCTTGCTAAAAGCCCGTAGCAGCCACGTAAAACTTGCAACAACAAAGTAGAGGACGTCTAACTTGTTTTTGCAGGGCATGCTGTGATGTGATATGGTCAAGACATGATGTGATATACGTTATTGTATGAGATGATCATGTTTTGTAAAAGTTATCGGCAACTGGCAGGAGCCTTATGGTTGTCGCTTTATTGTATGAAATGCAATCGCCATGTAATTGCTTTACTTTATCACTATGCGGTAGCGATAGTCGTAGAAGCAATAGTTGGCGAGACGACAACGACGCTACGATGGAGATCAAGGTGTCAAGCCGGTGACGATGGAGATCATGACGGTGCTTTGGAGATGGAGATCAAAGGCACAAGATGATGATGGCCATATCATGTCACATATTTTGATTGCATGTGATGTTTATCTTTTATACATCTTATTTTGCTTAGTACGGCGGTAGCATTATAAGATGATCCCTCACTAAATTTCAAGGTATAAGTGTTCTCCCTGAGTATGCACCGTTGCGACAGTTCGTCGTGCCGAGACACCACGTGATGATCGGGTGTGATAAGCTCTACGCTCACATACAACGGGTGCAAGCCAGTTTTGCACGTGCAGAATACTCGGGTTAAACTTGACGAGCCTAGCATATGTAGATATGGCCTCGGAACATTGAGACCGAAAGGTCGAACGTGAATCATATAGTAGATATGATCAGCATAGAGATGTTCACCATTGAAAACTACTCCATCTCACGTGATGATCGGACATGGTTTAGTTGATATGGATCACATGATCATTTAGATGACTAGAGGGATGTCTATCTAAGTGGGAGTTCTTAAGTAATATGATTAATTAAACTTAATTTATCATGAACTTAGTCCTGGTAGTATTTGCAAATTATGTTGTAGAACAATAGGTCGCGTATAGCTCCTTTTTTTATTTTTGATATGTTCCTAGAGAAAACTAAATTGAAAGATGATAGTAGCAATGATACGGACTGGGTCCGTGATCTGAGGAATATCCTCGTTGCTGCACAGAAGAATTATGTCCTTGATGCACCGCTAGGTGACAGACCTATTGCAGGAGGAGATGCAGGCGTTATGAACGTTTGGCAAGCTCGATATGATGACTACTTGATAGTTTAGTGCACCATGTTTTACGGCTTAGAACTGGGACTTCAAAAACGTTTTGAACACCACGGAGCATATGAGATGTTCCAAAGAGATGAAATTGGTATTTCAGACTCATGCCCGTGTCGAGAGGTATGAGACCTCTAACAAGTACTTTGCCTACAAGATGGAGGAGAATAGCTCAGCTAGTGAGCATGTGCTCAGAATGTCTGGGTACTACAATCGCTTGAATCAAGTGGGAGTTAACCTTCCAGATAAGATAGTGATTGACAGATTTCTCTAGTCACTATCACCAAGTTACTAGAACTTCGTGATGAACTATAATATGCAAGGGATGACAAAAACGATTCCCAAGCTCTTCGCGATGCTGAAATCGGCAAAGGTAGAAATCATGAAATTGCATCAAGTGTTGATGGTTGACAAGACCACTAGTTTCAAGAAAAAGGGCGAGGGCAAGAAAGGGAACTTCAAGAAGAATAGCAAGCAAGTTGCTACTCCCGGGAAGAAACCCAAGTCTGGACCTAAGCCTGAAACTGAGTGCTTCTACTGCAAAGGAAATGGTCACTGGAGGCGGAACTGCCCCAAATACTTGGCGGATAAGAAGGATGGCAAAGTGAACAAAGGTATATTTGATATACATGTTATTGATGTGTATTTTACTAGTGTTCATAGTAGCCCCTGGGTATTTGATACCGATTCAGTTGCTAACATTAGTAACTCAAAACAGGAGTTGCAAAATGAACAGAGACTAGTTAATGACGAGGTGACGATGTGTGTTGGAAGTGATTCCAAGGTTGATAAGATCACCATCGCACACTCCCTCTACCTTCGGGATTAGTATTGGACCTAAATAAATGTTATTTGGTGTTTGCGTTGAGCATGAATATGATTGGATCATGTTTATTGCGATACGGTTATTCATTTAAGTCAGAGAATAATTGTTGTTCTGTTTACATGAATAAAACCATCTATGGTCATACACTCAATATAAATGGTTTATTGAATCTCGATCGTAGTGATACACATATTCATAATATTGATTCCAAAAGATGCAAAGTTGATAATGATAGTGCAACATATTTGTGGCACTGCCGTTTAGGTCATATTGGTGTAAAGCGCATGAAGAAACTCCATGCAGATGGGATTTTGGAATCACTTGATTATGAATCATTTGATACTTGCGAACCATGCCTCATGGGCAAGATGACTAAAACTCCGTTCTCCGGAACAATGGAGCGAGCCAATGACTTATTGGAAATAATACATACCGATGTATGCGGTCCGATGAGTGTTGAGGCTCGCGGCGGGTATCGTTATTTTCTGACCTTCACAGATGATTTAAGCAGATATGGGTATATCTACTTAATGAAACACAAGTCTGAAATGTTTGAAAAGTTCAAAGAATTTCAGAGTGAAGTGGAGAATCATCGTAACAAGAAAATAAAGTTTCTACGATCTGATCGCAGAGGCAAATATTTGAGTTACGAGTTTGGCCTTCATTTAAAACAATGTGGAATAGTTTCGCAACTCACACCACCTGGAACACCACAGCGTAATGGTGTGTCCGAACGTCATAACCGTACTTTATTAGATATGGTGCGATCTATGATGTCTCTTACCGATTTACCACTATCGTTTTGGGGTTATGCATTAGAGACAGCTGCATTCACGTTAAATAGGGCACCATCTAAATCCGTTGAGACGACACCGTATGAACTGTGGTTTGGCAAGAAACCTAAGCTGTCATTTCTTAAAGTTTGGAGTTGCGATGCTTATGTGAAAAAGCTTCAGCCTGATAAGCTCGAACCCAAATCGGAGAAGTGCGTCTTCATAGGATACCCAAAAGAAACTGTTGGGTACACCTTCTATCACAGATCCGAAGGCAAGATCTTTGTTGCTAAGAATGGATCCTTTCTAGAGAAGGAGTTTCTCTCGAAAGAAGTGAGTGGGAGGAAAGTAGAGCTTGATGAGGTAATTGTACCTTCTCTCGAATTGGAGAATAACTCATCACAGAAATCAATTCCAGTGATGCATACGCCAATTAGTGAGGAAGTTAATAATAATGATCATGAAACTTCAGATCAAGTTACTACCGAACCTCGTAGGTCAACCAGAGTACGTTCCGCACCAGAGTGGTACGGTAATCCTGTTCTGGAAGTCATGTTACTAGACCATGACAAACCTATGAACTATGAGGAAGCGATGATGAGCCCAGATTCCGCAAAATGGCTTGAGGCCATAAAATCTGAGATAGGATCCATGTATGAGAACAAAGTGTGGACTTTGGTGGACTTGCCCGATGATCGGTAAGCCATTAAGAATAAATGGATCTTCAAGAGGAAGACAGACGCTCATAGTAGTGTTACTATCTACAAAGCTCGAATTGTCGCAAAAGGTTTTCGACAAGTTCAAGGTGTTGACTATGATGAGATTTTCTCACTCGTATCGATGCTTAAGTCTGTCCGAATCATGTTAGCAATTGCCGCATTTTATGAAATCTGGCAAATGGACGTCAAAACTACATTTCTTTAATGGATTTATTAAAGAAAAGTCGTATATGATGCAACCAGAAGGTTTTGTCAATCCTAAAGGTGCTAACAAAGTGTGCAAGCTCCAGCGATCCATCTATGGACTGGTGCAAGCATCTCGAAGTTGGAATATATGCTTTGATAAGTTGATCAAAGCATAGAGTTTTATACAGACTTGCGATGAAGCCTGTATTTACAAGAAAGTGAGTGGGAGCTCTGTAGCATTTCTGATAGCATATGTGGATGACATATTGTTGATCGAAAATAATATAGAATTTCTGGATAGCATAAAAGGATACTTGAATAAGAATTTTTCAACGAAAGACCTCGGTGAAGCTGAGTAAGACTCAAAACCCGACCACGGCAGAAAATAGAAAGAGAATGAAAAGTCATTCCCTATGCCTCAGTCATAGGTTCTATAAAGTATGCTATGCTGTGTACCAGACCTATTGTATACCTTGCCATGATTTTGGCAAGGGGGTACGATAGTGATCCAGGAGTGGATCACTGGATAGCGGTCAAAGTTATCCTTAGTTACCTAAGAATACTAAGGAAATGTTTCTTGGTTATGGATGTGATAAAGAGTTCGTCGTAAAGAGTTACGTTGATGCAAGCTTTGACACTAATCTAGATGACTTTGAGTCTCAATCTAGATACATATTGAAAGTGGGAGCAATTAGCTAGAGTAGCTCCGTGCAGAGCATTGTAGACATAGAAATTTGCAAGATACATACGGATCTGAATGTGGCAGACCCGTTGACTAAACTTCTCTCACAAGCAAAACATGATCACACCTTAATACTCTTTGGGTATTAATCACATGGCGATGTGAACTAGACTATTGACTCTAGTAAACCCTTTGGGTGTTGGTCACATGGCGATGTGAACTATGGGTGTTAATCACATAAAGATGTGAACTATTGGTGTTAAATCACATGGCGATGTGAACTAGATTATTGAATCTAGTGCAAGTGGGAGACTGAAGGAAATATACCCTAGAGGCAATAATAAAGTTGTTATTTATATTTCCTTATATCATGATAAATGTTTATTATTCATGCTAGAATTGTATTAACCGGAAACTTGATACATGTGTGAATACATAGACAAAACACAGTGTCCCTAGTAAGCCTCTACTAGACTAGCTCATTAATCAAAGATGGTTAAGTTTCCTAACCATAGACATGTGTTGTCATTTGATGAACGGGATCACATCATTAGGAGAATGATGTGATGGACAAGACCCATCCGTTAGCTTAGCATAACGATCGTTAAGTTTTATTGCTATTGCTTTCTTCATGACTTATACATATTCCTCTGACTATGAGATTATGCAACTCCCGAATACCGGAGGAACACCTTGTGTGCTATCAAACGTCACAACGTAACTGGGTGATTATAAAGATGCTCTACAGGTGTCTCCGAAGGTATTTGTTGGGTTGGCATAGATCAAGATTAGGATTTGTCACTTCGAGTATCGAAGAGGTATCTCTGGGCCCTCTCGGTAATGCACATCATTATAAGCCTTGCAAGCAATGTGACTAATGAGTTAGTTACGGGATGATGCATTACACAACGAGTAAAGAGACTTGCCAGTAACGAGATTGAACTAGGTATGAAGATACCGACGATCGAATCTCGGGCAAGTAACATACCGATGACAAAGGGAATAACGTATGTTGTCATTGCGGTTTGACCGATAAAGATCTTCGTAGAATATGTGGGAACCAATATGAGCATCCAGGTTCCGCTATTGGTTATTGATTGGAGATATGTCTCGGTCATGTCTACATAGTTCTCGATCCCGTAGGGTCCGCATGCTTAACGTTCGATGACGATTTGTATTATGAGTTATGTGTTTTGGTGACCAAAGATTGTTCGGAGTCCCGGATGAGATCACGGACATGACGAGGAGTCTCGAAATGGTCGAGAGGTAAAGATTGATATATTGGAAGGTAGTATTCGGACACCGGAAGGGTTCCGGAGTGTATCGGGTACATACCGGAGTACCGGAGGTGTTACCGGAACCCCCCCAGTGGAAGATATGGGCCATATGGGCCGTAGGAGGGAGGCTAACCAGTCCACAAGGGGCTGGTGCGCCCCCCACAAGGGAGGAGGCCGAATTGGACTAGGGAAGGGGGTGGCGCCCCCCTTTCCTTCTCCCTCTCCCTCTCCTTCCCTATTTCCACCTCCGGAGAAAGGAAAAGTGGGGGGGGGGGGTGAATCCTACTAGGAGTGGAGTCCTAGTAGGACTCCCCCCCATGGCGCGCCCCCTTGGTGGCCGGCCTCCTCCTCCCCTCCTTTATATACAGGGGCAGGGGGGCACCCTAGAGTACAACAGATATTCTCTTAGCCGTGTGCGGTGCCCCCCTCCACAGTTTACTCCTCCGGTCATAGCGTCGTAGTGCTTAGGCGAAGCCCTGCGCGGATCACATCACCAACACCATCGCCACGCCGTCGTGCTAACAAAACTCTCCCTCGACCTTCTGCTGGATCAAGAGTTTGAGGGGCGTCATCGAGCTGAACGTGTGCAGAACTCGGAGGTGCCGTACGTTCGGTGCTTGATCGGTTGGATCGCGAAGACGTTCGACTACATCAACCGCGTTAAGCTAACGCTTCCGCTTTCAGTCTACAAGGGTACGTGGACACACTCTCCCCCTCTCGTTGCTATGCATCTCCTAGATGGATCTTGCGTGAGCGTAGAATTTTTTTGAAATTGCATGATACGTTTCCCAACACTTAATACACTAGATGCATGCTGGATAGCGGTCGATGTGTGGAGTAATAGTAGTAGATGCAGGCAGGAGTCGGTCTACTAATCTTGGACGTGATGCCTATATAATGATCATTGCCTGGATATTGTCATAATTATTTGAAGTTCTATCAATTGCCCAACAGTAATTTGTGTACCCATCGTATGCTATTTTTCTCGAGAGAAGCCACTAGTGAAATCTACGGCCTCCAGGTCTCTTCTTTATCATATTTGCCTTCGAGATCTATTTTTTATTTGCTTTTATTTTCAGATCTATTAATCCAAAAACCCAAAAATATCTTGGTGCAATTTATTGTTATTTATTTTATCTCGCGTTCCCGCGAGATCTATTTATCCGATCTACTACAAATTTATCTATCTCTTTACCCGAGAGGGATTGACAACCCCTCTTTTACGTCGGGTTGCAAGTATTTGTTCTTTGTGTGCAGGTGCCGTTCACGTAGTGTTGCGTGGTTCTCCTACTGGTTTGATAACCTTGGTCTCATCACTGAGGGAAATACCTACCGTAGCTGTGCTTCATCATCCCTTCCTCTTTGGGGAAATACCGACGTAGTTCAAGCGACATCACTCCGTTTTATCAATTGCTACCTTGCTGTTTTTTATTGTTACTATCACAAAAATCAATATTTACTATCGTTGCTACACTTTTATCACCATCTCTTCGCTGAACTAGTGCACCTATACAATTTTCCATTGTATTTGGTGTGTTGGGGACACAAGAGACTCTTTGTTATTTGGTTGCAGGGTTGTTTGAGAGAGACCATCTTCATCCTACGCCTCCCACGGATTGATAAACCTTAGGTCATCCACTTGAGGGAAAATTGCTACTGTCCTACAAAACTGTAACACCCCAAAAATATTTCTTTTGGATTTTCAAAATCTTTTCCTTAAAATAAAATACTTTGAATTATTTTTTGATTTTATTCTCTTTCTAGTTCCTCTGTTCTGAAAATTATTTTAATTTTCAACTGGGTTTCAATTTTTTTTGAATGGTTCTCTTTTGGGTGAATTCGTTATTGGGTAATTATTTTTGAGAGATCAAAATATTTTTCTTTTAGAAAAGTTTTGGATAATTAAAAATTATTTCAAGATTATGGCCTTTTCTTTCCCCCTAGCACATCCAAAAACCTTCCAACAATTTTTCTGCCACTCCTAAGTAATCCCACAAGTCATACTCACATTCTAGGACAGTATCCAAGTCTCTCCCACCCCACAAAAATATTTTTCATATTTTAAATAATTCCAAAGTTGGAATTTACAATACTCATGGTTTCTTTGAGTTACAAAGGAACTATATTTTCTACAACTTTTCTACCTCCACCAAAAAATTTCCTAGCAACTAGATGGTACCCACAACCCATTTCACCAAAAACTTAGGGTTCCATAGTTCAAAATTTTCAAAATTCAAACCATTCAAATTTGGACCAGATTCAGTTTTGTTGATCAAAACCTATTTTAAATTACTCCAAAAAAATTCTGAAACTTTGCCAAACCCATTTTTGAGCATCAATACCTTACCACAAAAATCCACACAAATTCCTAAAATGCCTAGAGCTCTCTGGCATTTCCTCAAACACCTCATGTGCAGTGTTGGTCACTGTCGAAAATTTCAGAAAAATTCAGAAAGTTCAGGGGAGGGAATCGGGACCGCCGTGCTGTGCCTTCCACTCCTCCTCTTCGTCCCTGCTTCACTCCAAACCATCAATGCGCCGCCCTTGGGCCCTCTCGTCAGCTAGCCACCACCGACAGCACAGGAGGTGGCCGGTGCAACGGCTGCCGTCCTCGGCAGCGGCGAGCCGAGGGGATCAGCATCGCACCCACCTCCTTCACTGCTGCCGCTGCTCTTCTCACCTACCTGCTCCACGCGGCACCCCCTTCGCACCTTCTCCATGCCGACCACGCCATCTGGACCCCGCCTGCCAGTCGCCGGAGCTGGCGCCGCCGCCGCACCCGTGCGCGAGCCTCGCCGAGGATAAGGCTGCAGTGCTCGATCTCGTCCATGATTGAGCTTCTGGAGTACTCCACCGGCCTCATAAACTCCGCACCGCCCTTGACCACCGCCCCTAACTACCTCGCCGGCCAGAATTACTCTGCCGCGATCTGGAGAGCTCTGGTCATCCCCGCCACGCCTATAAAAGGAGCTTCCGAGCTTCTTTAACTCCTCGTACCATCCACCCACATCCCCAATCACACTCCCCTGCACCACCTCGACCCCAAGAGGGTCATCTTCCCCGCCTCCGACCACCGCTCCGCCGCCACTGCCCACGATCAGCTCATCGCTGTTAGGCCATCTCCACCTCCAAAACTCAACCAGTAACCCCCTACCACTCCCACTCGTCTGAACCGCACGTCAATTTGACGGCTGCCGGCCTCCCCGATGAGATCCACCACCGCCCGAAATGCCGTCCGCCGCCGTCAACCTCGCCGTCGCTCCGGTGCTCGTTGGCGACCAAATCCACCCCCAACGATGCGGAAACCCTTCCCGAGCTCAACCACATCATCGCCGTCGCTCAAAACCCTGGCGATCGCCGCACCTTCTTTGTACATGCGCGCGAGCGCGTTTGTATTTGAACCTGACGGGTGGACCCCACCCGTCAGCGTTTTCTTTTTTTTTTCTGCGTTCAAAACGAAAGCGTATTCGGCGCTTTACGCTTCCTGTACGGGAAGGCGTACTTTTGCCCGAGGCATTTTTGGTTATTGCAGCAAGGACCCGATAGTAGTTGTTTTAGTTACAGAGAGGTCCCTGGTTTTAAAACCTTTATAACTTTTTAACCACAAGTCCAAATGACTTGATTCTTTTTTTGAAATTCTTATTTTTATCTCTAGTTTTTTTAGTATTTATTTCAAAATATTTTGAGACAAGTTTTTGTACTGTGATGAAATTTTTATTTGAGTTTGAATTTGAATTTTTCAGAAAAAGAAGAGGGGAACTTTGCCGGGAATTTCGAAGGGGTTTTTCCCTGACTACTTTGAACAAGGCAAGCATGTTGAACCCGGGATATGATGATTGCAATTGTATGACTGTACTAGTTTTGAGTTTGCACCATATGAAAAGCATACCGCAAGTGCATGCATGCACGGTCTTGTATATTTTCTCTTGCATGCATCCCACTCAAGTTTCGACATGCAGAAAGATTGTGAGAAACCAGGAGTGTACTCCTGCCTTGGACGTGCCGGTGGGCACGGGCCTTGTTTTGACGCAGTGGTGTCACGTGACATGTGTGGAATACACCGGTGATAATAATTAACACCTCCTGAGTCGGCCTAGATCGAGTCTTGTTCCTTTACACCTAGCTGGATACCGTGCTGCCACGGGTCCTTCCGCAAGGAAGGTACGGCTTAGTAAGTTGATAACCCCTGTCTAAGTGTACACCGTACAGAGGGCCACGATGAGGGTTTCTGTGGCCACAGACTAAATCCTGTCATCGGGTCAGGGGGCATGGGTGTTTCCAGTTGTGACTGAGAGGGGGGCACCCCTTGAAATCCACGCGTATTAATAGTGATCCCATGCAGGACGTTGGTCTCCCCGTCTTAGAGTTTTTCTTGAACGATGCTTTGGGTGATTCCTAGCATCCGAAAAGTTATTTTGGTGTGCGCTGGTCAGGTGTGTTTTCAACCCAAAGACCGTAATGGGAATTAGTCAGTGTCACGGTACTGACTAAAGAAATCCTTTACTTGTGGGTAAAGAGTACACCCTCTGTAGAGTTTAAACCTATTCGAATAGCCGAGTCCTCGGTCATGGGCGTAGCTGGGTGGGTCAAGTGTCTGTCCCGGTGTCGGTCTCCGGAGGAAATAATTAAAATGTGTCTGACTTATTTTTGCAGGATAATTTTTGTCACTCTATTGCTACCATGAATATTTTGCTATGCATATTAATATTACTGTGGTTATGCCTATTATTGTGGACTAACCCATTTCTCTTATTTTATTTTCCTGAGTGTCTCAGGGGCTGGCTAGACTACCCCGGGCATTCGGTTTTATTTTAAAAGTCCTCTCTGTGATGTCCCTCGAGTTCACAGGCGGTCTATCACGCCACTACTCTTGTGGATACCCGATTGGCATTTCTCTTCAAGACCGACCGTGGCGTCACTTTGACCCCCGACTGGCATTTCTTTTCAAGACCTTTTGTGGCGTCGCTTGAGTTTTCAGGCGGTCCTATCTCGCTTGTCTCTCTTTTAGACACCCGGTTGGCATTTCTCTTATTTTCTGAATGTCACCTGGGCTGGCTAGACTACCCGTGACATTCGTTAGCTTCTATTTTTATTAAGCTTGATTATGACTGACATGCTATATTTACTCCCATATCATTTTGTTATTATCATGTCATGTCTATGATTTTAGTCAGCATGAGCATTTAGTAGGATCCAACATGAGCATATGCATTCGTTATATCTTTTGTTCATTATGTTTGTGAGTACATTCAAACGTACTCACAGGCTTGTCCCTGGCTATTGTCTTGGCCAGATCATGTTTCAGAGAGGAGCACCACGAAGCCCCCGCAACCTAGGTATTGGAGATAGCAGCCACGCAGGATAGGAGTTATCCAAGTCAGTTGTTCCTGTGGGAATGGAGTCCCATCAGCATTGGAGATCCATGAGTCGTTTCCGTCATCCAGCAGTAGAGATCCTTGTTATATTCATTGGACCTTTATGGTCTTGTACTCAATTTCTTGTAATTACCTGGAATTCTGTATCAAGAAGGTGTCCACCAGCAACAGTAATCCTGGGGCTGGTGATTACACGAGGGTCATTTGCTGGGATTTCATGTCCTTGTAAATCCGGCCCCGACAAAAACTCTGCGCTTGGAGGCCCAACACGAGTCTACAAGAATAAAGTTGCGTAGTAGACATCAAGCCCTTTTCTGGCGCCGTTGCCGGGGAGGTGAGTGCATGAAGATATATCTTTAGGTCTTGCAATCGAATCTTTTAGTTTCTTGTTTTATCACTAGTTTGGTTTATAAAAGAAAACAACCAAAAAAATGGAATTGAGGTTGCATCATATTGTTCATCTTTATAATGTCTTTCGTGAAAATGATGGAAAGGAAAATTGTGCTCAATTGATAGAGGAAGAATTCTATAAAATGTTTGACAAAAAAATCTTTGAATTATGAGCATGATTGCAACGTTGTTGGTATGAACTCTTTAAATATCCATGATGCTAATGATATGCAAAGCCATAAGCTTGGGGATGCTATGTTTGATGAAGATGATATTTTTTGTCACCCAAGTTTTGATGAGAAAATTTATTATGATGAAAGCATTCCTCCTATTTATGATGATTATATTGATGAAAGTGGATTTGGAGAGGTCATGACTTTATTTAATGATGATTCCACTTTTTCGGAAGAGGTTTCATTTGATTATGAGAACAAAGTTGCTATCTATGATGATTATGGTGATGACATGTGTGCTATAAACAATAATGATAACCATGAAACTTGTCATCATGATTTCAATTTTCAATCACATGATAGTTATTTTGTTGAGTTTGCTCCCACTATTACGAATGCGAATAAATTTGCTTATGTGGAGAGTAATAAAATTTCCATGCTTGTAGATCATGAAAAGAATGCTTTATCTGAAAGTTATATTGTTGAATTCATTCATGATGATACTGAAAATTATTATGAGAGGGGAACATATGCTTCTACGTATCTCAATAATATCAAGTTTCCTCTTTTTATGTTGAAAGTTTTGAAGTTGCACTTGTTTTGCCTTCCTATGCTAGTCGATTCTTGCTCCCAAAAATTATTTTCTCACAAAATACCTATGCATAGGAAGTGGGTTAGACTTAAATGTGCTAGTCATATGCTTCATGATGCTCTCTTTATGTTTCAATTCTTATCTTTTATGTGAGCATCATTGAAATCATCATGCCTAGCTAAAAAGGCATTAAAGAAAAGCGCTTGTTGGGAGACAATCCAACATTTACCCCTACTGTTTTTGTGTGTTCACATGATTAGGCTATTGTAGTAATCATGTTTTATAGCTTTTGTTTCAATAAAGTGCCAAGTAAATCCTTTGGGATAGTATGGATGATAGTTGACTTGATTATGTGCAAAAATAGAAACGTTTGCTTCCAGTAACAGAATTGTTTAAATTCATTGGAGAGTCTAAAAACTATGAATTTTTTACAGTTGATTGACCTACAAATTTCATACGTTTTACTAAATTTTCAGAATATTTAGAGTTGCATAAGTATGACTAAATTTCATATCTTTACATACTGTTCTGTTTTTGACAGATTCTGTTTTCAATGCATAGTTTGCTTTTTTTATAGTTTCTATAGCTTATATTGCTTAATATAAATTGTGTAAATTCTAGAGTACATTAGGCATTGTGTGAGAAAAATTATGAATCTTATCTTGGCAGTACCAAAGTGAATGATTTGTCTTTATCATACTAACCCATCTCACGAAGTTCCGTTAAGTTTTATGTGATTGAAGTTTTCAAGTTTTGGGTGAGATATCGATATGAGGAGAATAAGGAGTGACAAGACCCTAAGCTTGGGGACCCCCAAGGTAATATTCAAGGAAGATCCAAGCAACTAAGCTTGGGGATGCCCCGGAAGGCATCCCCTTTTTCATCTCCAACATTATCGGTAACCTTACTTGGGGCTATATTTTTATTCGTCACATGATATGTGTTTTGCTTGGAGCATAATTTTATTTTATTAGGATTTTCTTTCTGTTATTTAGAGTAATACTTTATATATTTTACTTAAATAAAAGTGTCAAGGATAGCCTTTAACATGCTTATTTTGCAAGTCTATATGTTGCTGTTTGCAAACAGAAAGTTGCACGCTAGTGCGTGAATTCTTGAGAAAAGTCAGAATGTGATAAAATGTTGAAATTTTTTGTAAAATAAGATATGATAAATGTTCTACAATGTGGTGAATATTCAGAAATTTTTGAGTTAGGGAAGTCTACATAAAATTGTACTCTTTACAGACTGTCCTGTTTAGACATATTGTTGTTATGATTGCATTGTTTACATATGTTTGCTTGTTTAATGATTCTATTTGAGGATAGGAGTCTTAAATATGCAGAGGCATTTAGTATGCAATGTTAAATAATAATTTTAGTGATTTGTTACAGTAGAGAGTGATAAGGTGTTGCATTGATTTATACTAACTTATCTCACGAGTTCTTGTTGAGTTTTGTGTGGATGAAGTTTTTAAGATTTAGGGAAACCGTGATATAAAAGGAATTAAGAAGACACAAAATCTCAAGCTTAGGGATGTCCAAGTCATATCAATATAATATTTCAAGAAGTCTCAAGCATCTAAGCTTGGGTATGCCCCGGTAGGCATCCCACCTTTCTTCATCAACAATTATCGGTTAGTATCGGTTGAGCCTAAGTTTTTGCTTCTTCACATGATGTGTGCTATTTTTGGAATGTCATTTAATTTTTGTTTTGCTTGCTGTTTTAATAAGATACTTAGATCTGAAAGTTTTTAAATAAAAGTGAGTCCTCAAATAGCTACCCATTTACTTAACTACTCGCTTGATCTTCACTTATATCTTTTTGGAGTAGTTTGTCATTTACTCTTGTGCTTCACTTATATCCTATGAGTAAATTGTTGAATGAATTGAATATCATGAAGTTGAAATTATATGTTCATATCATGCCTAGTGGTAGCTTCACATTGGGTTTAGAAAGTGAAATCTTTTGAAGCTTGACAATCAAAATATACTACCCATTAATGTGAAGTATCTTGGACATCTTCTATGATTATGGATACCCATTAATTATTTTCAAACTTGAGAAAATTAGTTGAAGTTGGACAAGGAAGACAACGTAATGAGTTATGGTTGTGTATATTTGCATAGAAGTTATATTGTCATGGATCCTCCAACATGTGGTGTTTGCCAAGGATCTTTTGCTAGCCAAAAATCCGTACTAAGTAGAGATACTACTTGTGCATCCAAAAACCCTTAAACCCAGCTTCTTGCCATGAGTGTCCACCATACCTACCTATGGATTGAATAAGATCCTTCAAGTAAGTTGTCATCGGTGCATAAAGCAATAAAAATTGCTCCTAAATATGTTTGATCTTTTATTGTAAGGGAAAATTGAGCGTTGCACGAACTTGTGATGACAAAGTAATAAAAGCGACGGACTGCATAATAAAGGTTGCTATCATAAGGGGCAATATAACGTGACGTTCCTTTGCATTAAGAGTTTGAGCATCCAACAATAAAAAATGCATGACAACCTCTGCTTCCCTCTGCGAAGGGCCTATCTTTTACTTTTCAGTATTTACTTTTATGCAAGAGTCAATAGAATGCATTCTCATTTCAACCTCAATTATTCTCTAGTTGGCAAGCATCATGTGGTCGGGAAAGATCTAGACACATATTGTAACACCCCCAGTGGTTAACTACAGTAATCACCCTTTTGATATTGCCATGTCATCATGTTTAACAGTGCATGATCATCATTAGCATCATATTGCATTTCAACTCCTGATTCAAATGGAAATTTAAATGAAAGTGGAAAATAAAAGTTGTCCAACATAGAAACTAAATTGTTCATTAAATAGCAAATAAATCAGAGACAATTCTAAAATTGAAACCAACATCATTGGAGTTGGGTAAGTGACTCAAACATCCCCAAACAGTGACTAAAGACAATATTTAATTACCTTTTATTTTATCTAAAATAAATATGAAAAGATATTTACCCCAAACTAGTTTTTGGTGGTAGGATATATTGTGCTGTGATTTGTGGGCCAGCTCTCATATTTTACAAAACTCTAATGGGGGCCACACATTTTACAAAGCAGAAAAGAAAAAGAAAGCAGGAACGGAGAAAAAGGAAAAGGCCCACTGTGTTGGGCCTCGAGTGCACAGTGCCGGCCCAGCCCAACCGGCGTCCCCTCCCACCTCCCACTGCTCACCCCGCGCCTCGCTGTCGAGCGCTCTGCGCGCACGCACGCCCGCGCCCCGCCCCCCCCCCCTCGCTCGCCGCTCGACAGCGCGCGCGCGCGCTGGGTATAAGAGCCACCCCCGCTTCCCCCTGGCGAGCCCTAGCACCCCTCCCCTTTCCTCCCTCGCTCTCTCCCACCTCGCCCGACGCCGCCATGAACGGCCACGGTTGAGCTGCGCGGCCACCGTCACCGCCCCGCCTCCCGAACGTGTCCACGGTGCTCGCCATCGTCGCCTCCTTCGACCGCGCAAATGAGCCGAAGCCCGGAGCCATTGCATCGCCTCCACGCCGTCTTCTTCCTCCTCGGATCGCCGCCGCACTCCGTCGCCGATTCCGGCTACACCAAACCTCCCCTGAGCCCACTTTGACCGGCTACGCCCCGCTGTGAGCTCCTGCTCCTTCCCCCTCTCCCCTCACGGCCCTTCGTGGCTTGTAGCGCTAGGTTTCGCCGTGCCCGAACCCACCGCCGCCTGTGCACGTCGCCGACGTGTCCCCGGTGACCTTTGGGCCCCGTGCCCGTGGCCATCGCACTCACTGCACCGCGTAGGCCACGCCTAGCCTCTTGGCTCGCTCGCACGTGCGCTGCAACGCCGTTCGCCGTCTCGCCCGAACGCCGCCGTCCGCCATTGCCGTCGCAGCGCTCATCTCCGACTGCCCCGCCTCGTGCTAGTGCCCTAGATCGACGCGGCGTCGTCTCCCCGTTCGACTGCCGCCAACCGCGTCGCAAATGATGCCCTGTGCGCCGTTTCCGAGCTCGCCGGAGTTGAGCCACCGCGTCGGGGCTCGCCGGAAAGCTCCGGCGGCCAGCGCTGACCTGGCCCCGATGGGCCCCGCTCCTGGACCACTGACTGTGGGGCCCCGCGGGCCCCAGTTGACCTGTTGACCAGGTCAACAGCTGACGTGGCCGCCCTGTCTCGCTGACATGCGGGCCCCACTCGGTTAAACTGATTTAATTAACTAGAAAATCTGTTAATTAGTTAATTAATTAGTTTAAACACTAATCAGTCACTGACTGCTGGGGCCCACCCACTAATTAACCCAGTTAGTTAATTTTAACCCCGCTGTTAATGTCACAGTCTATGACATGTGGGCCCCACTGGTCAGGTTTGACCCTGGTCAGCCGATCGTTGATTGCTGACGTCAGCATTACGTCACAGTGACGTCACCCTGCTACTGTTTCGGATAATGTTGATTTAAATAATTAAATAAATTCCAGAAAATCAATAAAACTTTAGAAAATCATATCTTTTAATCCGTAACTCCGATGAAAATAATTTATATATGAAAAATGATCAGAAAAATGAGACGGATCCGAATACGCTACCCACATACCTGTTGGATGCCTCTAACTATCTGAACATGCAACTTTTTGCCTGTTATAGATAAATGAATAGTGTATGACCTTAATAAAATAATTCCAAACAAATTCCTAAAATAACTAAATGACTTGGACATGTCTTCAGGCAACCCTGCACTGCACGTTAGCATAGCCTGCTTCGTGTTGCTTATGTTTGCTCTATATTTATACTGTTTCCTCCCCCTCTTCTCTCTTGTTAGACCCCGACGCAGTTCCCGGTACCGACATAGCTCCGGATCCCGAAGACACCATTGACGACCTTGCCCTTGTCGCCGAGCAATCAGGCAAGCCCCCCCCCTTTTTGATCATCCCGATATCGCCCATTCTATTTCTCATGCTTGCATTAGAATTGCTGCTGCTGCTGCTTTACCTATTCTGATGCATAGCCTGTTTACTGTAACCTGCTGTTGATAATTACCTGCATATCCTAAACTGCTTAGTATAGGCTGGGTAGAGACCTATCAGTGACCCCACTTATCCCGACTGCCGCGCTGGATTATCAGAAGACCCGATCAACGGGATTGAAGACCAGGCCCCGACACCGCACATCACCCCCCCTTAGTTGTAACGACACTACAGCGTTACTATCGAGTGCCGAGGGTGAAACCTCTTGTAGCACTTCGGATGTTAACTCTGTAGAGTAGCTATTCAGTCGTGGTCATCGAGGGCGATTCCTCCTTCACCACTCCCGGTAACGACGCTGTCGTGCAACACATCAAGTGTGAACCCATCGAGGGTGATTCCTCCGAGTTCACCTTGACGGATACATCGAGTGGGAATTCAATGAGGGTGATACCCCGGATTCCCCTGATGTTATGGACACCCGGATACTTGGATTTTACACTGTTACTTGGATAGGCGGGTCGACCCTGAGGGGTACCCGCGTGCGCCTGAGAGGCGAGTGTTGTGAAGACGGGTGCCAGTGTGGTGCCCGAGTGGTGAATGCGAGGCGCGGCCGGGCATTCTTAACCCTTGCAGCAAGTCCTCGAGACGGGGCGACGGGGTCACATCTTTTGTGAGTCTCTGCTCGTTACCGCAAGCCCCTAGTCCTAACGATTTGGATATTTGATCCGAGCAGGCCTCTGGCCTGATAGCACTAACCATCACGTGGGCATAGTATGGGCGTTCTACATCGTAGCATCAGCCGAAAGCTCTGTCAGATGTCTAGTTCAGCCTTGCGGCCGGGACGGACCGGCGCCCTCCGGGTGCCTGGCTTCACCCTGCTCGCAACGACCCAGAGTGCACAGGGCGATGGCCCAAGACCCCTGAGCGCTTAGGATGTAGACCGGCGGGGACCTCTCTGCTGAGCTGTAGGTAGGGCTGCGGTGTGTCGTTTGACTGAGGCCGGGCATGACCCAGGAAAGTGTGTCCGGCCGGAGTTAATCGAGCGTGTTGGGTAAGTTGGTGCACCCCTGCAGGGAAGAACACTTCTATCGATAGCCGGTCCTACGGTAAAGGACACTCGGAGTCGTATCCTGATTGATACAATTTTAGAACTGAATACTTGGATACTATGGCTCTGGGATTGCTTCTCGCAGGGAGTCGAGAAGGGATCTCAGGACGAGGTTGATGACTGTATGGCTCTGGGATTGCTTTCTCGCAGGGAGTCGAGAAAGGATCTCTGGGTAAGGATGAGACTTAATGATACTGCTACTTTATATTGATCTGTTCTGCTCTCTTATATTGCTGCAAGACCGATGAAGATGCTAGTCTTCGATAGGACTAGGCCTTCTCTCTATTCTGGCATTTCTGCAGTCCAGTCCATATATACAGCCTCCCCTTGAAAATGTTGCATATGTAGTGTAGATCCTTGCTTGCTGAGTACTTCTGAGTACTCACGGTTGCTTTGTTTTCCTTTTCTCCCCATATCAGTTTGTCGTGACCAGAGGACGGAGCCCCTTGAGACAGATGCCCCGTCGATCGACTACTACTACCACCCCGAGGATGGATACTACGACGAGTTGGATGACGACCAGGAGTAGGATTGGAGGGTCCCAGGTAGGAGGCCTACGCCTTTCGATCGTAGTGTTTTATTTTGCCCCGCCTTTCTAAAGGCCATTCTGTTTCATATCTGTACTTAGATATCTGATGCTTCCACTGACGCTTGTACGCAAGCTTATGTATTCGAGCCCTCGAGGCCCCTGGCTTGTAATATAAAGCTTGTATGACTTTATTTATGTTTTAGAGTTGTGTTGTGATATCTTCCCGTGAGTCCTTAGGCTTGATCGTGTGCATTTGCATGTATGATTAGTGCACGATCGGGCCGGGGGCGTCACACATATGGTCAGTCAAATATATTTGATCATGATTTATTATTGTTGATAATTATCTCTATGATAAATGAGTTGGGAGACGAAACATTAAGCCCCTATCTTTCTCTGTGTTCGATGGATGCCATTTGTTCTAAAAATATGTTTTGAGTACTGATGAGGACATGACTACCTTGGATACGACCAAAAATATTGCATACATGCATATTTGTGAGGTGATTTCTAATGCAAACTATAAAATAATTTATTTATGTTATCCAGGACAAAAATACTTCACAAACTTTTGTGTCATGTCTAATTGCAGGTGTATGGGACATTTTTACAATCCACATATGAAGATAAGGGGAAAAGAGAAGTTTCGGTGTTGTTCAAAAAGTCCTCTCACATCACTTTTGGGCCAAGAGAAGATAGAGTCCAAGTCTCTCATGTTCTGCACTCAGATTCGGACTGCACTGACATACCTCACTCAAAACGCCAAGAACTCTTTCATCCGAACTCCGAATTGGGTGATTTTTTCTTGGAAAGTAGATTTCGTGCTCTTTCGAACCCAATTGGGTTCACCTTCAAATTCGTCCAGAGCATTGAGATATTGACGAAACAATCTGACGCTGCAGCAGAATCCGAGTCAAACTACAAGTCCAAAGGTGTTGCATCACCTCCACTTGGGCCTATGGGACTTGTACGACCTAGGGTTAGTTTTAGGCTGCCTTGGGACGTCCTCCCACCTCCTTGGCCGCCACCCCTTGCTCCTATCTAAGTAAATCCATCTAGTAGCTTTTTGCTTGGGATTTGTTTAGTTAAAAGTTAGCCATTGCAACTTTGTGTACTTCGTTTGTGTCCAACAACCAGACCAAGACTGCTTTCCGATCCCCACCTTTATAAGTACTTCATCTATATTCGCAATATTCAGATTGCATTATCATATTCTTGCTTGTTCTTCGATTGCGTGCAGGAATAGACCTTCGTGGTCAGGCTGATCGTGCTTCCAGCATCGCCAGTAACCTCAGGAGATTGGTTTAGCGATTGCTAAGGTGCAACGTCGTTGCACGTTTGTAGTCGGATTGTCAAAATCAACTCCACCAAATCGATAGTTATCATCTCATCGAAAGATCGGGGCCCTCGCCTTTATCAAGTGATATCAGTTTTCAGGTTGCTCGGTGAGAATTTACAGTTTTCTCTAGATTAGATTTATTTTCTTACCTATTGTCCAAGAAAAAGCCTCAAAAAAAGTTAGATCTGTTTATCCTTTGTCCAAGCCAGTTTGAGCCTTTGCAATTTTCTTTTCATTGTTTGCATTATTGAATTATCGGTTGCATCATCGTGTTGAGTTGCTGGTCTTACTGTCTAGTTCGTTTAGAGTTTCGGGTTCTGTTCACATTAGTCCCACCGCCGCTGCATCGTTATCGCTTCCGCTGTCCACCATCCCATCCATAATTTCCACCACGTGCTACCCACCGTTCATTGTCATAATCATAGTTGAGGTCGTTCACATCTTCGCTTGATCCAATCTGCATCTTATCTAGTTTGTTTTGGAAAGAGGGAGAGAGAGAAAAAGTTAAAAAAAGAGAGAGAAAAAAAGTTAAAAAAAAGTCAGAGATAAAAAAGAGAGAAAAAAAAGTGTGAGGAAAAAAAAGAGAGAAAAAACAAAATTTGGATCTATCTAGACTCAATCTCGTAGCTGAATTCGGATTGGAATCTGTTTTGTGCAATGTTCAGTAAAATAGGCATATCTTCCTCATACGAAGTCCGTTTTGCCTCTGTGAGTACTCAAATTATAGCTAGCGGCGAGCCGCATCTAAATAGTTGCAGAAGAAAGTTCAATATTTGACACCTCAAAATCGGCTTCTAAATAGGTCTTTTTGCCCTTCAAAGTTCATGAACACAGCTTGTTCCAGTTTTTCAGGTCAGTTTTAGATTTTTTTTGACTCCTTATATCAACTCGGAATTGAGTGATTCTTCTTGCGTTTGAAAGCTTGAGTTAGTGCCATTCTTGAGAAAAATTATCAAAAAGTTGGCACAAACTTTTCCAGAGGAAAGTTGGAGAGAAAGTTGTTGGTATATCCTGCTTGGCAGTTGTTTCACATCATTATCTTTACTGCTATTGTGATCTTCACTTTTATCTTGCTGTCAGAGCTACTTCATATCCTTTATTGATGCTAGTTGTGCTACGTCATGACCTCATTAGTGTTCTAGGCTCGCGTCTCTAGTCCGGTCTAGCCTAGGACCAGCACAGTACCGTCGTTGAGCGTTTATTCAACATTGCACCTCTGAATTGATTATTGCTAATCTTTTGCTACCATATATTTAAACCTTCCAAGCTCCACATATTTCTACACCCTGTATATGTATGTTCCCCTAGCAATCGCTTTACTCAATCTTCAGAGTTATTTGACACCGCTGGTTGCCTGTCGCCACCTGCTGCATGGTAAGAACTTGTAAGATACTAATATTTGCTTTGCTGTGAGTGTTTTACCACCACATTTTAGTAGTTCATAGGAACATTATTCTCGAATTTTGTTTCATGTTTCTACTAATCATGACAGGTTCCGGAGATAGAGGTTCTTGGTTGACGGATACATCTTCACCATCACGAGAGGTGGGACAACATACACAAGCACATGGTCAGGTTATCTCTTTACCGTCATTTAAGGGTAGATTTAATCCTGCTATTTATCTTGCTTGGGAGTTTGAGGTAGAACAAATTTTTGCTAGCCATGATTTTTCTGAACTTGAGAGGGTACGAGCTGCCACTGGAGCATTTACTGGTTTTTCTTATGTTTGGTGGAGTGTACATTGTAAGAAAAACATTGATAACCAACCCACAACTTGGAAAGATTTGAAAGTTGTAATGAGAAAACAATTTTTTCCTCCTTACTATCATCGTGAATTGCTTCACAAATTGGAACAATTAAAACAAGGCAGTAACACTGTTCATGCTTACTACTAAGAGTTCAAATCTTATATGCATCATTGTGACATAGAAGAATCTGAGGATGATACAATGAATAGATTTTTTGGTGGTTTGAACCATGATATTCGTGCAAGATTTCAGTATATTCCTCGTTGCATTACTGGTATGTATGTTCGTGCTTGTACCTTTGAGAGACAGATACAGGAGGATGCATTGGGTGACTACAACAACTACTATTCTAGTTCATGCTCACCACCACCAGTTGGTTCCTCCATCGTTGCACCTACTAGAGCAGCCACACCTCAAATTGTGAGTGTGACATCATCTCAAGAGTATGGTACATTATCATCGTCCGTAACTACATCAGCTACGTCTTTGCGACAAGGTAACAGTAAAGGTATTGATGATGTAACTCCACATGAGAATGATGCATGCCAAGTTAACTTGAATACATCATGTGTTGAGTTACCTATTCATTTGAGCACACCACCTATTTTAGAGAATCGTGTTAGTGTCATGAATGCGTCATGTGATCCAACAGCTGAAATATCACCAATTTTGAGTGCACCCATTGAATTCACTGTTGATGCAAAAGAACCAATGTTTAATCATTTTGATATGACCTCTAATCTTGGTGATGATTCTGTGTCAAATGACTTATTGCATGTTTTCTTATTTAAGCATGTAAATTTGATGCCAGTAAGGTTTATTCACCAATGTTGGGATGGTTTAATGATGAACATTGTCAATCTTTTGATATGAATAAGAGCTTCACTTACATGTGCAAATTGAGTTGCAATATTTTCATGCCTTCTACTTCTTGTGATAATATTTTGGCTTTATATTTTATGAACTATGAAAGTTACTCATCTATACATGTGTCATATGTGTAAAAACCAAGGGAAGTAAAAATGGATGACATATACATATACAACATGTACACCTTGTCTATTTTGTTAGCCACATTTCAGATTAAGCAACGCCGAGGATGGCTTTGTTCTCAAGAAAGGGAGGATGATGAGGACATGACTACCTTAGATACGACCAAAAATATTGCATACATGCATATTTGTGAGGTGATTTCTAATGCAAACTATGCTATAATTTATTTATGTTATCCAGGACAAAAATACTTCACAGACTTTTGTGTCATGTCTAATTGCAGGTGTATGAGACATTTGTACAATCCACATATGAAGATAAGGGGAAAAGAGAAGTTTAGATGCTGTTCAAAAAGTCACGTCACTTTTGGGCCAAGAGAAGATAGAGTCCAAGTCTCTTACGTTCTGCACTCAGATTCGGACTGCACAGACATACCTGACTCAAAACGCCAAGAACTCTTTCATCCGAACTCTGAATTGGGTGATTTTTTTTGTTGGAAAGTAGATTTCGTGCTCTTTCCAACCCAATTGGATTCACCTTCAAATTCATCAGAGCATTGAGATATTGACGAAACAATCTGACAATGCAGCAGAATTCGAGTCAAACTACAAGTCCAAAGGTGTTGCATCACCTCCACTTGGGCCTATGGGCCTTGTACGACCTAGGGTTAGTTTTAGGCTGCCTTGGGATGCCCTCCCACCTCCTTGGCCGCCACCCCTTGCTCCTATATAAGTAGATCCATCTAGTAGCTTTTTTCTTGGGATTTGTTTAGTTAAAAGTTAGCCATTGCAACTTCACGTACTTTGTTTGTGTCCAACGACCAGACCAAGACCGCTTTCGGATCCCCACCTTTATAAATACTTCATCTATATTCGCAATATTCAGATTGCATTATCATATTCTTGCTTGTTCTTCAATTGCGTGCAGGAATAGACCTTCGTGGTCAGGTTGATCGTGCTTCCAGCATCGTCAGTAACCTCAGGAGATTGGTTTAGCGATTGCTAAGGCGCAACGTCGTTGCACGTTTGTAGTCGGATCGTCAAAGTCGACTCCACCAAATCGATAGTTATCATCTCATCGAAAGATCGGGACCCTCGCCTTTATCAAGTACTAGCAATCATAGAAGACTATATGATGATTGAGTCTGTGGAGCTCTTACTTAGACTTTGTTGAATAAGTTGAATTGCAATTGCTTGGTGACTGAGAACATAGGTTGTTAAGTTTCAAGGGAATTCATTGTTTGAACCTTAACATGTGAATTGGTTGCTACTTTAACATGAGAAGTTTTTTGAGAAAGAATTGTTGTTATGATGCTAGGAAAAGTGATTGAAATTATCATTGATCAAACTTATGCACTTTGCTAGCATTCACACTTCATAAATTTTCCTTTTATCATTTACCTACTCGAGGACGAGTAGGAATTAAGCTTGGGGATGCTGATACGTCTCCAAGGTATCTATAATTTATGAAGTATTCATGCCATGTTTACAACAATTTTATATGGTTTTGGTATGATTTAGATGGAACTAACCCAGACTGACGCTGTTTTCCGCAGAACTACCGTGGTGTTGTTTTTTGTGCAGAAATAAAAGTTCTCCAAATGCAACGAAACTTTTTGTCGATTTTTTTGGAACAAAAGAGGCACTAGAAGCTTCGTGGGAGGACCAAAAGGTGAAGGAGGTGGGCACAAGACACCTGGGAGCACCAGGAGGCCCAGGCGCGCCTAGGTGGGTTGTGCTCACCTCGAGGCCCATCTTAGCGTGAGACCGCCGCCAAAAAATCCTATAAATAGACAAACCATCAGAAATAACCCTAGATCAGAAGTTCCGCCGCCGCAAGGCCTCTGTAGCCATGAAAAACCAATCTAGACCGTGTTCCGGCACCCTGCCGGAGGGGGAAATCATCATCGGTGGCCATCTTCATCATCCCGGCGGCCACCATGTTGAGGAGGGAGTAGTTCACCCTTGGGGCTGAGGGTTTGTACCAGTAGCTATGTGTTTAATCTCTCTCTCTCTCGTGTTCTTGAGATGGCACGATCTTGATGTATTGCGGGCTTTGTTAATATAGTTGGATCATATGGTGTTTCTCCCTCTCTATCTTGTTGTGATGAATTGAGTTTTCCCTTTGAGATTTCGTTCTTATCGGATTGAATATTTTTATGGATTTGAGAGCGCTTGATATATGTCTTGCATATGAATACCCGTGGTGACAATGGGGTATTATATTGATTCACTTGATATATGTTTTGGCACTCAACTCGCGGATTACCGAGGTGACATTGGGGTAATCTATGCATAGGGGTTGATGCACGTTTTCGTCCTTGTTTCTTCAGTAGAAATCTTGGGGCTCTCTTTGAGGTTCTTGTGTTGAATTGAGTATTATGAATTTGAAGTTGTTTGATGCATATCGTATAATCAACTCACGGATACTCGCGGTGACATTGGAGTATCTAGGTGACATTAGAGTTGGTTGATGTGTATCATATGGTGTTATTCTAGTACGAACTCTTGGATAGACCGATCGGAAGGAATAACTTTGTGTTATTTTAGTATGAACTCTTGAATAGATTGATCGGAAAGAATAACTTTAAGGTGGTTTCGTACCCTACAAATAATTTCTTCTTATGTTCTCCGTTAGATAGGAACTTTGGAGTGATTCTTCATCGCACATTGAGGGATGGTTATATGATCCAATTAGATTAGCATTGTTGGGAGATTGCACTAGCAAAAGTACGGACACTAGGCCTCATTTTCAAGCATTGCAATACCGTTTGTGCTCCGTTTTATCAATTGCTACCTTGCTGTTTTTATTGTTACTATTACAAAAATCAATATTTACTATCGTTACTACACTTTTATCACCATCTCTTCGCCGAACTAGTGCACCTATACAATTTGCCATTGTATTTGGTGTGTTGGGGACACAAGAGAATCTTTGTTATTTGGTTGCTGGGTTGTTTGAGAGAGACCATCTCCATCCTATGCCTCCCACGGATTGATAAATCTTAGGTCATCCACGTGAGGGAAAATTGCTACTGTCCTACAAAACTCTGCGCTTGGAGGCCCAACACGAGTCTACAAGAATAAAGTTGCGTAGTAGACATCATGTGCCTAGTCCAATAAGGCCAGGGCGTTTCCCCTCAGCCCATGCCAGCCCTTGGGTCGTGGTGGACCCACTTGTGGACTTCCGGACCCCTCCGGAATCCTCCGGAACCTTCTAGAAGCTTCACGGTACAATATCGAAAAAGCTGCACCTTTTTCCGGAACCCAAAATATGACTTCCCATATATAAATCTTTACCTCTTGACCATTCCATCATGACGTCCGGGATCTCATCCGGGACTCTGAATAACATTTGGTTACCAATTATCAAATATCCCAATACTACTCTAGCGTCAACGAACGTTAAGCGTGCGACCCTGCGGGTTCGGGAATCATGTAGTCATGACCGAGACACCTCTCCGGTCAATAACCAATAGCTGGACCTAGATGCCCATATTGATTCCTACATATTCCACGAAGATCTTCTATTGGTTGAACCACGATGTCAAGGATTCCGTTAATCCCGTATGCAATTCCCTTTGTCCGGCGATATGTTACTTGTCCAAGATTCGATCATCGGTATCTCCATACCTAGTTCAATCTCGTTACTGGCAAGTCTCTTTACTCGTTCCGTAATACAAGATCCCGTGACTAACTCATTAGTCACATTGCTTGCAAGCTCTTTAAGATGTTGTATTACCGAGAGGGCCCAGAGATATCTCTCCGTCATACGGAGTGACAAATCCCAGTCTTGATCCATGCCAACCCAATAGATACCTTCGGAGATACCTGTAGAGCACCTTTATGATCCCAGTCTAGTAGAGGCTCACTAGGGACACTGTGTTGTCTATTTATTCACACATGTATTTAAGTTTTTGGTCAATACAATTCTAGCATGAATAATAAACATTTATCATGAACAAGGAAATATGATAATAACCAATTTATTATTTCCTCTAGGGCATATTTCCAACAGTCTCCCACTTGCACTAGAGTCAATAATCTAGTTTACATAGTTATGAATCTAACACCCATGGAGTCTTGGTGCTGATCATGTTTTGCCCGCGGAAGAGGTTTAGTCAACGGGTCTGCCATATTCAGATCCGCATGTACTTTGCAAAGTTCTATGTCTCCATCCTTAACATAATTACGAATGGAGTTGAAGCGGCGCTTGATGTGCTTGGTTCTCTTGTGAAACCTGGGCTCCTTGGTAATGACAATAGCTCCAGTGTTGTCACAAAAGATAGTCATTGGATCCGATGCACTAGATATTACACCCAGATCGGATATGAACTCCTTCATCCAGACTCCTTCTTGCGCTGCTTCCGAAGTAGCTATATACTATGCTTCACATGTAGATCCCGCCACGACGCTCTGCTTGGAACTGCACCAACTGACCGCTCCACCATTTAATATAAATACGTATCCGGTTTGAGACTTAGAATCATCCGGATCTGTGTCGAAACTAGCATCAACATAACCCTTTACGACGAGCTCTTCGTCACCTCCATAAACAAGAAACATGTCCATAGTCCTTTTCAGGTACTTCAGGATATTCTTGACCGTTGTCCAGTGATCTACTCCTGGATCACTTTGGTACCTCCCTGCCAGACTTATGGCAAGGCACACATCAGGTCTGGTACACAACATGGCATACATTATAGAGCCTATGGCTGAGGCATAGGGAATGCCTTTCATCCTTTCTCTTTCTTCTACTGTGGTTGGGCTTTGAGTCTTACTCAACTTCACACCTTGCAATACAGGCAAGAACCCTTTCTTTGACTGATCCATTTTGAACTTCTTTAAAACTTTGTCAAGGTATGTACTTTGTGAAAGTCCTATTAGGTGTCTTGATCTATCTCTATAGATTTTGATGCCCAATATGTAAGTAGCTTCACCGAGGTATTTCATTGGAAAACTCTTATTCAAATATCCTTTTTTGCTTTCCAGAAATTCTATATCATTTCCAATCAACAATATGTCATCCACATATAATATCATAAATGCTACAGAGCTCCCACTCACTTTCTTGTAAATATAGTCTTCTCCGTAAGTTTGTATAAAACCAAAAGCTTTGATCACTGCATCAAAGCGAATATTCCAACTCCGAGATGCTTGCACCAGTCCATAGATGGATCCCTGGAGCTAGCATACTTTGTTAGTATCCTTAGGGTCGACAAAACCTTCTGGTTGCATCATATAAAACTCTTCCTTAAGAAACCCGTTAAGGAATGCCGTCTTGACGTCCATTTGCCAGATCTCATAATCAAAAAATGCGGCAATAGCTAACATAATTCTAACAGACTTAAGCATTGCTACGAGTGAGAAATTCTCATCGTAGGCAACCCCTTGAACTTGTCGGAAACCTTTTGCAAAAAGTCGAGCTTTATAGACGGTGACATTACCATCAGCGTCTGTCTTCTTCTTAAAGATCCATTTATTCTTAATGGCTTGCCGATCATCGGGAGTCCACCAAAGTCCATACTTTGTTCTCATACATGGATCCTATCTCGGATTTCATGGCCTCAAGCCATTTGATGGAATCCGAGCTCATCATAGCTTCTTCATAGTTCGTAGGTTCGTCGTTGTCTAACAACATGACTTTGCGGAACGTACACTGGTCGACCTACGAAGTTTAGTAGTAACTTGATCTGAAGTTTCATGATCATCATCATTAGCTTACTCTTCAGTTGGTGTAGGCATCACGGGAATTGCTTTCTGTGATGTGCTACTTTTCAATTCGAGAGAAGGTATGATTACCACATCAAGTTCTACTTTCCTCCCACTCACTTCTTTCGAGAGAAACTCCTTCTCTAGAAAGGACCCGTTCTTGGCAACAAAGATCTTGCCCTCGGATCTGTGGTAGAAGGTATACCCAATGGTCTCTTTAGGGTATCCTATGAAGATGCACTTCTCCGCTTTGGGTTTGAGCTTATCAGGCTGAAGCCTCTTGACATAAGCGTTGCATCACCAAACTTTAAGAAATGACAACTTAGGTTTCTTACCAAACCACAACTCATACAGTGTCGTCTCAACGAATTTAGACGGTGCCCTATTTAAAGTGAATGCGGCTGTTTCTAATGCATAACCCCAAAATGAAAGTGGCAAATTGGTAAGAGACATCATAGAACGCACCATATCCAATAGAGATTACGACGTTCGGACACACCATTACGCTGTGGTGTTCCAGGTGGCGTGAGCTGTCAAATAATTCCACATTGTCTTAAATGCATACCAAACTCGCAACTCAAATATTCACCTCCACGATCAGATCGTAGAAACTTTATTTTGTTGTTACGATGATTTTCCACTTCACTCTGAAATTCCTTGAACTTTTCAAATGTTTCAGACTTGTGTTTCATTAAGTAAATATACCCATATCTACTCAAATCATCTGTGAAGGTAAGAAAATAACGATATCCACCGCGTGCTTCAACACTCATCGGACCGCATACATCAGTATGTATTATTTCCAATAAGTCACTAGCTCGCTCCATTGTTCCGGAGAACGGAGTTTTAGTCATCTTGCCCATGAGGCATGGTTCACATGTCTCAAATGATTCATAATCAAGAGATTCCAAAAGTCCATCAACATGGAGTTTCTTCATGCGCTTTACACCAATATGACCTAAGCGGCAGTGCCACAAATATGTGGTACCATCATTATTAACTTTGCATCTTTTGGCATCAATATTATGAATATGTGTATCACTACGATCGAGATTCAACAAAAATAAACCATTCACAAGGGGTGCATGACCATAAAAGATATTACTCATATAAATAGAACAACCATTATTCTCTGACTTAAATGAATAACCATCTCGCAATAAACAAGATCCAGATATAATGTTCATGCTCAAAGCAGGCACCAGATAAAAATTATTTAGGTTTAAAACTAATCCCGAAGGTAGATGTAGATGTAGAGGTAGCGTGCCGACGGCGATCACATCAACCTTGGAACCATTTCCGACGCGCATCGTCACCTCATCCTTAGCTAGTCTTCGTTTATTCCGCAGCTCCTGTTTCGAGTTACAAATATGATCAACCGAACCAGTATCAAATACCCAGGCGCTACTACGAGCACTAGTAAGGTACACATCAATAACATGTATATCAAATATACCTTTGTTGACATTGCCAACCTTCTTATCTGCCAAGTACTTGGGGCAGTTCCGTTTCCAGTGACCATTCCCCTTGCAGTAGAAGTACTCAGTCTCTTGTTTGGGTCTAGCCTTGGGTTTCTTCATGGGAGCGGCAATTGCTTTACCGTTCTTCTTGAAGTTCCCTTTCTTTCCCTTGCCTTTCTTGAAACTAGTGGTCTTTCTAACCATCAACACTTGATGCTCCTTCTTGATTTCTACCTCCGCGGCCTTAAGCATTGCGAAGAGCTCGGGAAGTGTTTTCTTCATCCCTTGCATATTATAGTTCATCACAAAGCCCTTATAGCTTGGTGGCAGTGATTGGAGAATTCTATCAATAACCGAGTCATCTGGAAGATTAACTCCCAACTGAGTCAAGCGGTTGTGCAACCCAGACATTCTGAGTATATGCTCACTAACAGAACTGTTCTCCTCCATTTTACAGCTAAAGAACTTGTCGGAGATGTAATACCTCTCGACTCGGGCATGAGCTTGAAATACCAATTTCAGCTCCTGAAACATCTCATATGCTCTGTGGTGCTCAAAACGTCTTTGAAACCCCGGTTCTAAGCCGTAAAGCATGGCGCACTGAACTATCGAGTAGTCATCAGAACGTTCCTGCCAGATGTTCACAACATCCACAAACGACGCTGGAGGGGGTGCGTCACCTAGCGGTGCATCAAGGATATAAGCGTTATGTGCAGCAATGAGGATAATCCTCAAGTTACGGACCAGTACGCATAGTTGCTTCCATCATCTTTCAACTTAGATTTCTCTAGGAACTCATTAAAATTCAGAGGAACTATAGTGCGGGCCATTGATCTACAACACAAATTTTGCAAAGACAATTAAGACCAAGTTCATGATAATTTAGTTCAGTTAATCAAATAACTAATGAACTCCCACTTAAATCAACATCCCTCAAGTTGTCTAAGTGACACATGATCCCAATCAACTAACCCATGTCCGATCATCACGTGAGATGGGGTAGTCATCAATGGTGAACATCTTCATGTTGATCATATCTACTATATGACTCGTGTTCGACCTTTCGGTCTCCTGTGTTTCGAGGCCATGTATGTATACATGCTAGGCTCGTCAAGTTTAACCCAAGTATTCTACATGTGTAAAACTGGCTTACACCCGTTGTATGCGAACATAGAGTCTATCACACCTGATCATCATGAGGTGCTTCGAAACAATGAACTTTTGCAACGGTGCATACTCAGGGAGAACACAATTTCTCGAAATTAAGTGAAGAGATCATCTTATAATGCTACCGCCATTCTAAGCAAAATAAGATGCATAAAAAGGATAAAGATCACATGCAATCAATATGTGACATGATACGACCATTATCATCTCGTGCCTTTGATCTCCATCTCCAAAGCACCGGCATGATCTCCATCGTCACCGACATGACATCATGATCTCCATCATCGTGTCGTCACGTGGTCGTCTCCGCCAACTATTGCTAACGCTAGCGATAAAGTAAAGCAATTACATGGCAATTAATAAATTAAAGAAAACCCTATGGCTCCTGCCGGTTGCCGTACTCATCGACATGCAAGTCGTGAACCTATTACAAAACATGATAATCTCATACATCAACATATATCACATCATGTTTTGGCCATACCACATCACAACATGCCTTGCAAAAACGAGTTAGACGTCATCTACTTTATTGTTGCAAATTTTACGTGGCTGCTATGGGCAACTAGCAAGAACCGTTCTTACCTACGCAAAGCCACAACGGTGATAATCATGTTGCCTTTTAACCTTCTATAAGGACCGCCTTCTTCAAATTAGATTCAACTAAAGTAGGAGAGACAGACACCCGCTAGCCACCTTATGCAAACAAGTTGCATGTTAGTCGGTGAAACTGGTCTCATGTGCGAGGACATGTAAGGTTAGTTCGAGCCGCTTCAACCTATAATACCGCCGAATCCAAATAAGACAAGAGATGTAAGCAATTTGAGCATCAATGCCCACAACTCTTTGTGTTCTACTCGTGCATATACATCTACGCATAGACCTAGCTCATGATGCCACTGATGGGGAACGAAGCATGAAAATCAAAAAAAATCCTACAAACACCCAAGATCTATCTAGGAGAAGCATAGCAGCGAGAGGGGAGAGTGTGTCTACATACCCTCGTAGATCGAAAGCGGAAGCGTATATAACTCAGTTGATGTAGTTGTACTCTTCGCGATCCGATCACAATCCAACCGATCTAGTGCCGAACGGACGACACCTCCGAGTTTAGCACACGTACGGCTCGATGACATCTCCTCCCCTTGATCCAGCAAGAGAAGGCAGAGAAGTAGATGGGATCACAACCAGCACAACGGCGAGGTGGTGATGGTGGTGGTGGAGCTAGTTCAGCAAGGCTTCGCCAAGCGCTACTAAAACGAGGACAGAGGAACTACGGAGTAACAAGAGAGAGAGGGGCGCCAAGGGCTTGGTGTGTGCTCTTGGGGTGCCCCCTCCCCTCTATATATAGGTGGAGGGGCGTGGGAAATAGCCCCTCCAAGCCCTAGGACGCAGCCAAGGGGGAAAGGACTTGGACTCCAAGTCCAATCCTATTCCTACTAGGACTCCCTTTTTTTTCCTTCCCTAGCCACATGGGATTTTGAGGACTTGGCGTGCCTAGCCCAATAAGGTCAGGGCGCCTCCCCTCAGCCCATGCCAGCCCTCGGGTCGTAGTGGACCCACTTGTGGACTTCCGGACCCTTCTAGAAGCTTCACGGTACAATACCGAAAAAACTGCACCTTTTTCCAGAACCCAAAATATGACTTCCCATATATAAATCTTTACCTCTCGACCGTTCCGTAGTAACGTCCGGGATCTCATCCGGGACTCCAAACAACATTCGATACCAATCATCAAATATCCCAATACTACTCTAGCGTCAACAAACGTTAAGCGTGCGACCCTGTGGGTTTGGGAATCATGTAGTCATGACCGAGACACCTCTCCGGTCAATAATCAATAGCGGAGCCTGGATGCCCATATTGATTCCTACATATTCCACGAAGATCTTTTATCGGTTGAACCATGATGTCAAGGATTCGGTTAATCCCGTATGCAATTCCCTTTGTCCGGTGATATGTTACTTGCCCGAGATCCGATCGTCGGTATCTCCATACCTAGTTCAACCACGTTACCGGCAAGTCTCTTTACTCGTTTCGTAATACAAGACCCTGTGACTAACTCATTAGTCACATTGCTTGCAAGCTCTTTAAGATGTTGTATTACCGAGAGGGCCCAGAGATATCTCTCCGTCATATGGAGTGACAAATCCCAGTCTTGATCTTTGCCAACCCAACAGATACCTTCGGAGATACCTGTAGAGCACCTTTATGATCACCCAGTTACGAAGTGATGTTTGGATACACACTAAGTATTCCTATGTTGTCAGGGAGTTACACGATCTCATGGTTTAAGGAACATATAGTTGACATGAAGAAAGCTATAGCAAATAAACTGAACGATCTGATGCTAAGCTTACGGTTGGGTCTTGTCCATCACATCATTCTCCTAATGATGTGATCCCTTCATCAAATAACAACTCATGTCTATGGTTAGGAAACCTTAACCATTTTTTACCAACGAGCTAGTCTAATAGAGGCTCACTAGGGACACTGTGTTGTCTATGTATTCACACATGTATTTAAGTTTCCGATCAATACAATTCTAGCATGAATAATAAACATTTATCATGAACAAGGAAATATGATAATAACCAATTTATTATTGCCTCTAGGGCATATTTCCAACATTAATGTCTTCAAAAGACAAAAATACCTAACCAACTACTTTATGAATAAAATCACAACTTATTTGTGTGCTAAAACCTCGACTTGCTATTGCAGCACTAGCACGACAAGAGGTGATAGTAGAAGATAGTGATATGAGTCTTATCAAACATTGATGGGGAGAGAAATGATTTTTTAAAAGTATATACAAGGTGAGATGGAGGAAATAATGAGAGAGACATCGCACTAATTAATTATAAACTTTTAATATGTAAAAAGATAAAAGAATCATCAATGGACCATAACTATTAATAAAACATACACTCACAAATAAAAGCATCTTCATTATCTCAATGAAAAATGATAGCGAAGAACAACTTAAGTTCATTTCAGCTACTAACTATTGCAAAACAATAACATTAGTTCAACTTTGATGAGAATAAGATGATCCCCATAGGACAATAACTTGCCCTTCCAAGCTTTTTCTCAAATCAGTCCTCAATGCCCTTCTATTCTGCCTTGAGAGGCCAAGTTATCAAAACAAATGTGAGGTAGTCTCACAACCAAAAAGTCATTTGTACTAGTTCTTGTCTTCTTTGTCCTTACTAAAGCAGCATGTCTCACTCTTGTGAAAATTAATTTCGGGGCTATATAATTGCTCGAATAGCCAAAGAATTAGCTTCATATTAACTGCGCCCTTTCCATATCATGCTCTATAAAAACGGCAGTGTCGTTCGCATACTGTAGTACATACTACATACACACCACAATCTACCAAATGTGGTATAAGGCCTGACCATCCCATTTGGCTCTTGCAGTCTCGTTATAAGCACTACCGCCATATCATCAATGATGTTGAAAAGGATTGGCGATAAAGGATCACCCAGCAGCAATCCCTTCATCGCTTGAAATAGTGATCAATGTCATTATGCTCTTAACCTTAGCACCAACATTGCCTTTCTGTTTGAATGATACCATTTGGGCGCAAAGCCTCTCATGCGCATGACCTGCTTAAGAAGGGCCCCTTGTCCTTGTTATAGATTTTAAAACCGTGCACCTTTAATATAACTACATCAAGTTTCTTGGTATGTACAACTCAGAGAAAGTCTCACGCAAGAAGACCACTCCTTCTAAGATGTGCCACCCATGCATAAAAGCGGTTTAGGTTTGTCTCACGGCTTTGTGCGGAATTGATGCAATGTGATTAGTGGCTACTTTGGTGGTCGTGGCCTCATGGAAAACTACCAGCAACACCAGCTACATGTATGTACTACCATCCATAGACAATCTTTTGAAGCGGAAGTAATCAAGCTATCATCAAGCTAGGTCATGAGATTAGTGGCTAAAACGAAATAGATTATCGTCTGGTAGTTGCCAAGTTATCATCAAGCTAGGTTTTCAAGATATATGGAATACGGGCCAATGCAAGTGCCTATATATAGACAAGGCCGGGGCCGGGTGGCATTATATTGTTGCCTGACCAAAGCATATATGTTCAGCCTCTTTTGAGCATCTCTCGGCAAGAACTGTGACTTATTGAACTTCTATATATACATAATGTTGCAGGGCATCATACAAAAAGAGAACAGTGGTTATCTTGGTATTTTGTTTTTGCGAGGAACGGTTATGTATATATGCAAGTTGTGGCACAGAACAACTCAGCTAAGCTCGTACAGTATGAATTAAACTGACCAGCCGGTAGTGGTTGAACTCTTATGGATGAGACTATATATGCTGGGTCAACTTGCTCAGTGCAGCATGGCCGTTTCTGCCCTATATAACCCCTTCCTAACCATCGGGAGGATTAGACGACGGGAACAGCAGCAATCCCGCGTCTTCCCACATCTGCATTCTGCCTCATCCGGCGGACTCATCAATGGGGAGGTCTCCCTGCTGCGACAAGGCGAGCGTGAAGCGAGGGCCGTGGTCGCGGGAGGAGGACGCCATCCTCAGGAACTTCGTCCAGAGGTTCGCCAATGCCGGCAACTGGATCACGCTGCCACTGAAAGCAGGTACCGTGAATATACGTGCTACGGCCGGCCGCCGGCCGCCGGCGTATATAGTTCATTCGAGAGGAAAGGAAGAACGCGCGCGCCGGAGCAAATCCGCCGTCGGCCGTACGTACTTAGGGTTGTTTTTGCTTCCACCGTGCTACGTACCAGTACGTACGTGCCTCGTGGTTGGTGGTAAACAGTGGTCAAATGAAACCCGTGTGAGGTTCGTCGGCTAGATAGAGTCTCCTGGAATGTGTGAGTTGAAACGTCTCTGTCTAGCAAGGTTGGTTGATGGTTGACACTTGACACAGTTTACGTAGTTAGTTAATTAATTGGCATAGTCACGTCATGTACCTACGCTAACGCCACGCTACGCAAGCTTATCATCGCTGCTTAATTAATGTACATAGTTCACGTGTGGCAGACGTCAGAGTGTTTCTTCACTCTGCAAGCGCTTTACCTTGTCTAGCTCTGTTTCTAGCTAATCTGCATATGCATCATCAGGCCTTAACCGCTGCGGTAAGAGCTGCCGTCTGCGGTGGCTCAACTACCTCCGCCCCGCGCTCCGGCACGGCGGCTTCACCGAGGAGGAGGACAGCCTCATATTGTCCCTCTACGGCGATATCGGAAGCAGGTATATATGGACACATGAGTACATGGCTAGCTAGCTACTCCCTCTGTTCCATAATACTTGTTGTGGTTTTAGTTTAAATCTGAACTAAAACCACGACAAGTATTATGGAATGGAGGGAGTAGCTCTTTGTTGAACATATATACATTTGACAGCTGAATTAATGCCACCACTTGAAACTCTGCGGTTTGGTTTGGTTTGTAACCAGGTGGTCGGTGATCGCGGCCAAGCTGCCCGGCCGAACCGACAACGACGTCAAGAACCACTGGAACACCAAGCTCAAGAAGAGGCACTTGCTGACGGCGGCGCCATCAACTCCTCCTACAGGCGACGACAACGTCCCGGCCAACGACAGCCCTCCCGGAGAAGATCAGTCGTGCCTCTCCCCTCTTCCTCCTTCGGCCATGGTAAATCTCGACGCGGCCCTCGCCACTGTCGACGACGGCGGAGAGCTCACGCACGAATCGGACCAGCTGTACGCCGAGCTCATGGGGCTCATCGAGCCGCAATCCACGACCCATATGTCCACCGGGGAGATGATGTCGTCGCCGTCATCGTCATCGCCGCCACCGTTTGGAGCAAGTCCGACCGCCGGTAGTTTTGCAGCGGGGAGCAGCGCTACGTGGCCAGTGGACGTGCATGACACAATACTGAGGCCGGAGTCTAGCGGGAACGGCATGGTTGAATTTGACGATCCTTGCGTTGCTCACGCTTTCGGTCCGCCGTCCACGCCCGACTCTTTCCAAGATTTGTTGGCCTCATCTTACGACGAGGTCATAGCGACGCAAGAGTTGCTGTACCTAGGAATGATTTGGTCTGAAGATCTGAATTAGCGTGGTTACTTTTGTATATATTTAGATCTACTGTTTCTAAGTTGTATTATCTCTGTCCCAAAAAGCTTGTCTTAGATTTGTCTACCACTCTTTGGGACGGAGTATAAAACATTTTGATTTCTACTAGAATACCCATGACATGAAATCTTTTTTAAGAAACGGGGTAAAAGATTTGTCTCATCTTATTAATTAAGAAGAAGAATGACAAGGTTCGAGAGTTTCATGACCACAAATATCAATACACAAAGGGATCACTCTCCCGAAAATATTTAGCCCCTGCAATGATCCAAATCTTCGCCTCAACCTTGATGGAAGAAACCACGTGGGTGGGTAAAGATGCCTTGTTTCAAAATACTCTCGCATTTCTTTCGTTCCAGATTGCCCAACAAACCAGCATCTTTATAGAATTGAACGCCCTCCTGTTCGTTCCCGGTTGTCCGTTGCTAGCATTCCACCAACCTCTTACCGGGTGTAGGGCAACCCCAGCGCTAGCCTGAAATTACATCCCAAGCCAGTTATAGATCATGTTCCAAAGACTGATAGAGTAGTGATATTTGAAAATAAGGTGTATTGCCAATTCCAGTTCCATTTTGCACAACTGACAAAGACTACAGTTTGGCCAACCCCTCTATGCAAATATTTCCGCCGTCCAAATTATGTTTTGGAGAATGAACCATGAGAAAAAACCTAATCTTCGGCGACGCCCAAACATTCCACACCATCCTATGCATGTACGACTTCACCAAACCGGCGAACTGCATCCGATAATCAGAGGCAGTGGAGTAGCGCCCGTCAGCGGTGAATTTCCATCGAATGTCGTCTTTGGTGCCCGGAGTGAGTTGCACCTGTTGGATCTTGCACCAAAGATTGAAGAACGGCGTCCTCAGGGGTCCATGATGTTAAGCTTTGACTAGGTGATCCACATATACACTTCAACACCCCCAGAGGGACAGAGAGGGGGTAACATAATTTTTGGATAATTTGCGAACGCCAAGACTCGAACTCAAGACCTTAGACCCTGATACTATAAGCTTCATGCACTAGTCAACGCAACCAAAAATCTGAACTGGTGAAAAGGCCTAAGCAATCCACATATACACTTCAACACATGACGACTGGGCCACGGGCGTGCTCGAGGCCAGCTTTCTATAGTGTTTTTCGTTGCGCCTACGTGTGTCGTCTCGTGCGTTGGTCCGCATGCGCCAGGTGAGCCCAGGTCATCATGTTAGCGTCGTTTGTTTCCTGCCGCGCTGTTTGGTTCACGCGAGCCAGGTACACGTGACTTGTTTGTTGAATATTGCATTGTCAACCTTGTCGTGTAGGGTTGTGAGGGGCTTGCTTGGCCAGCCTTGTTTGTGTATGCTCGAATGGTGGATGTTGTTCGGCTGGTACCGTTTCACCCTACAGGTAGGTGTGCGCGTGGGGTTGTGAGGAACCTGTCTGGCCCTGGCCAACCTCGTTTGTGTATGCTCGAATGGTGGATGTTGTTCGGCTGGTACCGTTTCGCCCTATAGGTAGGTGTGCGCGTGGGGTTGTGAGGGACCTATCTGGCCCTGGCCGGCCTTGTTTGCTTGTGCCTGGACGGTGGATGTTGTCGGGCTGCCGTGCCTCCTGGTATCATTTCATCTGCTTGCATGCATTGACAGGTGTGTGAGGTGCCGTCTTGCTCGATTTATTTGTGTCTCTTTGATCCTTTGGTAGTTCGGCGATGCTGGGTCTACCGCGGCGCTTGTGCGTGTTATGTACCTGGTCGATGTTGTTCGCCATCATATGCAACGTCGCACCGCCGCTTTTGCGGTGATTGAGACGTTTGCGCATCATATGTTAGGTCGGTATAGTGCATGTTTGCGTCTCGTGTGTAGTTCGACATCATGTAGCCTCGTAGCGCAGCGCTACATTTGCTATGAAATAGGTCCGTCGTGTGCTGTGTTAGTGCAACAATTGTTTGCTTTTGGTGTATTGTGTGCTGCATTCAACGTCGCATCATTTGCATTTGCGGTGCTTGAGAAGTGGGTGTGTCGGTCACTTGCTTGGGCCCGCCACACAAGCATTGTAGCCCACCAATCAGGCCCAGCCGAAGGACAACACAAACTTATACTAGGGTTTGGGCCCTCTCCTCCCAAAATACTAGCCTGATTGGAGGAGACATCCTCATCTTTATAAGTTGTGCTCTATCTCCTTCTACAACTGATGTGTGACTAAATCCCACAAATCTCTCCTGACACATCGGTCATCATGGACCGCTAACACGAGCGTTCCATCCCACCAATCAAGACGAACCACTCGTGAGTCCTCGAAGGTTTATTTCCGATGTACCTAGGTTCTGATACCACTTGTTAGAACAATCCGATGTGCGCAGTTGATCCATCGAGGAGCAAGCAATCACAGCACAATGACGACACCGAGATTTGTTAACGAGGTTCGACGAACTCGCCAACTCCCCGGGGCAATGGCTAGTTGACCATGGGCAATCCTCCTCGAGATACGGCATTAGCGACCGCCCTAGGCGCTGGCACATGCCGCCGGCTCCTCCTGCGTGTATGTCGCTATCTAGTCATCGTGGGTTACAACGTGGGGTACCTCTCATTATATAAGAGGACAAGGGTATAAACTGTTCGACTCCAACACTATATGTATTCTGCTCACTCTACAACATAAGTCCAATATAACCTAAACTTGTACATAATATTCAGCACAAACTCATTAATGTTGCAAAAGGCACGGTAGCAACAAATGATCAAAGAAGGAGGAGCTCAAAGAGGACGAGGGAATTGACACCGGTGTTCTTATTGTGGGGACATGTTATAAGGTTGAAGCTCATACCTAAATACAAATTCGGATAAATCACAACTACTCCCTCTATAAACTAATATAAGAGCATTTAAATCACTAAAATAGTGCTCTAAACGCTTTTATATTAGTTTACGGAGGGAGTACAATCTTATCTAGCTGCGGGGCCACTCACCAGATCTAGCACCCTCCCACTCTGCGTACTCTGGCTTGCAGTGTCACTGTTTTCCCCATACCCGTCGCCACTTCCGGCGTACGAACCGTGCACCCTCTCGCAGCCATCTTCCAGCTCCAAGCTCTCCTTGAGCTGGACGACGACGTCGGCCATGGTGGGCCTCTGGCTGGCCGCCTGCTCCGTGCACCTCAGGGCCAGGTCGGCGACCTTCCAGACGGAGTTGAGGTCGTACCGCCCCTGCATGTTGTCGTCCACGACGCTCTCGATGTCGCCCTTGGCGAGCCTCTGCCGCGCCCACTGGACGATGTGCACGCTCTCCGGGAGGATGGGAGGCTGGCCGGTGACCACCTCCAGCAGCACGATCCCGAAGCTGTACACGTCGCTCTTCTCGCTGAGCTGGAACGAAGTGTAGTACCTGCAGAGTACGTGTTGTCAGGGAGCACTTCTTACCACTTCAGTTTATTTCTCAGTGGTTTTGGTTATGGCAAAAGAACGTACTCGGGGTCGAGATATCCCGGGGTTCCCACTACTCGCGTGGAGACATGGGACTGCAGGTCGTTGTTGAAGGCCTTGGACAGCCCAAAGTCGGCGATCTTGGCCTCGAGGTTGCTCCCGTTCAGGAGAATGTTGGCCGTCTTCACATCCCTGTGGATCAGCGGCGGCGTGCACGCCTTGTGGAGGTATTCAAGGCCTGTACGTTGCATCATCGGAGAATGAAAATTCAGTTAGGTTGTTTTCTGACAGAGAAGAGAAGTGAAGCTGGTGTGTCCAAAGATTTTATGCCTAGCTAGCAAACCTTGAGCGGAGTCGAGCGAAATCCTTAGTCTTTGGCGCCATGTTAGAGATTCAGAGGATTTTTCTGAAGGATACATACAAGTAATCAGTAGGAGTTTCAGGGGTGAGAGTACACGCTACTCGTCGGTTGGTGTACCTCTTAGCTTCTCTTGTAAGGTTCCTTCAGACATGTACTCGTAGACAAGAGCTGAGTGTTGCCCATCCTTGCAGTGGCCAACCAGATTCACCAAGTTCCTGTGATGAACTCTAATCAAATGTAGAGCCTGAAATGCAATTCAGAGTAGTTCAGTCAACGAGTGACCAAGTGTTTTTTTTTTTTTTGCAGTATATGGTTTGGCGAAACTGACAAATTCTTGTTACTAAAGTAGTTGGGTAAAATTGATTTGATTAATTTTATGCACACAATGGAAGAAAAAAAAGCAGGCATAGGAAATTAAGAATGAGAGGAGAAGAGCTGGAAGAAGCCTAACCTCTGCCAAGAACTCATTAACCCCTTGAGATGACGATTCTGAGCGCGTTTTGACTGCAACCGGGGTTCCATCTTCCAAGTAGCCAAGATAGACTACTCCGAACCCACCTTTGCCAATGGACTTCTCGAAGCTATTAGTGATGGTCTTTAGCTCTTTGTAAGTGAACTGACGGTTATCGAATTGCATTGAGACAGCGTCTCCATTGTCTACTTTTGAGTGACTTCCATTCAGCGGTCTGACAGAAAGATCTGCATAGGTACTGGTGCTTTATTAGCAACCAAGAACACGACACAATATTTTTCCTGAACAGTAATTAGACATGCAGTATTTGGTTTCCAGTCATTAGAAATCACCATTTTCAGTTCTTCTCCTGCGAAGGCACAGTGTAAGAGTTACCACCACAACCACCATTACAGAAAGTACGACGGCAGCCACAGCGACAGTTACGGCAGTGCTCCTGTTAGTTTTTTTTCCTTGTGGCTGGTCATTGCTGATGCTGCTTATGTTCGCTTCAATTCTAGCATTCACCAAAAAAGAAGGGTCACAAACCATAGTGAATATTGAACAGTGTTAAAGGATATGTTGGATAAAGGAGCATTCTACTTTTCTCTGATCTTCACAGGATATTGCTAAAACCCTACTAAAAATGTTCAGATTTTTAATCCTTTGTTTGCTAATGCACAATAGGATTGTGAATGGTGACAATGAACAGGTCCGTGATTATATTTGTTTTCTTCTGAACTATATATATAGGAAGATAATACTACCTTAATGAAAGTGCGCCTTCTCGCGACCTTTTTAGAAGACTTTCTGGAACTGATCCATTAAACTTGTTGCCGGTCAAATCTCTGAGGAAAAACAGGGGACGACATTGATGTTGGGCCAGTGTAAAAATGACAATGTTTCATCAAAGCAGTAGAAATCTCATAGTCATTGATCTTACAGGACAGCAAGTGATGGTAGCTGTGCAAGAAATTCAGGAATATTCGCTGTCAAACTGTTGTGAGATAAATCCCTGAAAAATAAAATAAAATATCTCCCTACTATTAGCACTGAATACGCAGCACAAAAATACTGACGGGGAACTAGAGTAGTAAAATAGAGATAGATGGTGCATATTTACAGGTTCTGAAGAGCAGTGAGATTGCTTAAAAGAGTGGTGATTTCTCCAGCCAACCCATTGGATGACAAGTTTCTGCAAGAAACGACATTCCAAAGGTTACATGTTTCTCAGTTATTTCACTATGGGCATGGCTAGGTCTTAGTCGACTGAGACTTAACCAAGTCTAAGTCAAGTGGCAGAACATGCAAGAAAGAAAAAAGAAAAAGTAGAAAGAAAATTTTGCACGGATGTCCACGTAAGATGCCATGAATACAACATCGACCGAGACTTAGTTAAGTCTCAGTCGACTGAGATTTAGCAATCTACGATCCGTGCAAATTTTTCTTTTTAGTTTTTCTTTTTTCTTTCTTACAAGTTATGCCAATTGACCTAGACTTGGTTAAGTTGCAGTCGACTAAGGCCTTGCCACACCCAACATAGTAATATTTGGGACTGAATTTGCATGTTGCAGGAACTCACAGTGAGGTGATCCTTGGTGCGCTAGAGATTGCATAGTTGCAACCTACACCGTCCCACAAATATATCTTGGGGCCACACGGATCACCCATCCAGTTCCTCTTGATCTCATACTTGGCCTTGATAGCCATAATGGCACTAACTAGGTTCCCCAGATCAATTAAGAGAAACAACCGAATGTCAGCTTCATTTCAGTAAACATCACTGTGCATAATGAAATTCAGTTCAGAGACACCAATTTGCATGTATAGAGACCATACCATCTCCTCCATCGGTTGCACGCTCTGCAGTAGGCACCATGACATAGATCTCCAGCGCATTGAGCAATGGCGGCAGCGTCGAGTTGGCGGTCGGTTCGATTCTGAAGCTGTACTCCGTACTCCCTGTCACCATCCCGAACAATGAGCTGGAGTAACGGAACTCCGGGGAGAAGGGCTTGCTGTACCACAGGCCGTTGTTGAGGTAGATCTCGCAGATCCTCGCCTCGCTGCTGTTGAGCCGCCGGAGCTCGGCCATGTGAAGCACGGCGAAGTAGTCGAGCTCCTTGTTCGACTCGTACGCGTCCCAGTAGAACCGCAGGCTGAAGCCATCGTCCACTGTGGCAGCCGTCTGCATCACCGCCGACGGCACCTCGAACTGGTCCCCGGCGACGTAACGCACGGTGCCCGTCGTGTTGGTCGGGTTCCATGACCGCAGGTTCGCCAGCACCTTCCAGATGCGGTCGTGGGGGTCGGACGGGTACCTCACGATCAGCTTCTCGTCGTCGGGGCCGAGGTTGTACCGGCCGTGGACGGCCATGGAGAGGGAGGCATTCGCCACGACGGTGTAGAGAGTGTCCGGGAGCGGGCGCAGCTCGAGGCCGGAGATGAAGGGCGTGCCGAGCCCCTTCTTGCCGACGAGGCAGACCTGGACGTAGTCGTCGGGCACGACGGTGATGATCTCCGCCTGGAAGGTGTCGGAGACGCTGGAGACGTTCACCGTCTGCCAGAAGTTGACGCCGAGGTGGAGGTCGAACACGGCGAGGCCGCCGGGGCCCAGCCCGTCGTAGTTCCCGTGCAGGAAGGTGGCGCGGACGAGGTACTTGGTGCCCGGCGTCAGGGAGCGCACGGTGTAGCAGTTCCGGGCGCCGGTGGGGAAGCTCCGGAGGTCGTTGTAGAGCCTCGGCAGCTTCAGGTCGATCATGTCGGCGTGCTCGGCGGAGATGTTGTGGCTGACGCCCGCGTCCACGAACTGCGCGTCGGAGACGTACGGCAGCCAGGTGACGACGTCGACGTAACTGGAGCTCGGAGGGCTGCCGCAGTCGATGCTGATGAAACCTGGAGCGCGGGTGGCACGAGTGGGCAAGATTTGTTAGTTCATCCGGAATCGAACTCCGGCGAGAAATGTGTGTGATTGCAGGCAGCTTACCGCGAGTGTTTGCTTGAGCGCGAGCATAGAGCACGACATGGGCGACGCAGATGGAGAGGAGCGAGAAGACGGCGGCCGTCCGCACGGAGCCCTGGCGCGACATGGCAGGCTAGCTGATGATGACCTCCAGCTCCAGGTGCCTCCGTGATCTTGGAAAGAGAACATCAACGGATGGAGCTAATTCACTGATTTATTTTGGGTTAATGCACGTCTTTGCGAATGTATTTTATTCAGGCCTATTTCGATCAATCGCGACGAACAGGGTGCCACGTTGTGGGCATTCAAATCAGTGCGTATTGGTCCGAACTCGGATACAAAATTCGCCCTCGTGTCAACACGCGATGGTCTTTTCTAGATTTGTTTGTGCGTAAAACATGCGTCATGGCTATCTACTACGAGCCGAACACTCGGCTGACAGGGAGCTATCTCTAAGAGCAACTCTAGCAGACGCCACAAATCAGTCACCATGTGACATACTCCCTTCGTCCGGAATTACTTGTCGCATAAATGGATGTATCTAGACGTATTTTTAGTTCTAGATACATCCATTTCTATCCATTTTTGTGACAAGTAATTCAAAACAGAGGGAGTACGTGGTAAGCAATCCAAACTACTCAAAAAAAGATAGTCACAAATCAGTCCATCGCGTAAAATAACCGTCGATGCACGGAACTGGGACAAAAAATCATCTCGATCAGGGCCAGCCGTAAAAAAATTGCAGTCACCTCCATATTTCGGCCAAATCTAACAGCCCCCCTCCCCCTTTGCTGCTCCCTTTATTCCCTCGCGCGACTTGGTGAGAGGAAAACTTCCTCCCCTTCCGCGCCGCCCGTCTGCATCGCCGCTGTCGCAAATCCCTCCGGCCCCAAGTCGTCTCGCCTCGCTGCGCCCCCAATCGCCGCGATGGGGCTGCCACAACCCCCGGACGGCATTTCCATGCGCTGGCGGCCCCATCGGCGCCACCTCGCCCACCCCCTCCCGTCGTCGCTCACGCTGCCGTGTTCCTCGCCGCCGCGCCTACTCCTTTCGCTGCCAGCGTGAAGCGGAAGAGGCAGGGCAACCACGTCGTCCATGGAGCTGTGGCCGCCGTGGTCGTGAATCCTCCCGTCGCGGTCGCCGCCTCGTGGACGTCCGCCTCCTCCATCCCCTCCGGTGGACGGCCAAAGACCCAAGCGAAGGTGCCGAAGAAGAAGGTTGTGGCGGCGCGAGGACAGGCCCCGCCTCCACCCCCTCCGGTGAGCAATGTGTCACGCAATCCCGTCAACTCCACCAGCGCCAACGTGCTCGATGAAACGCCGGAGAGGTAAAAAAAATTATCTTTGCTCCAGTGAACTTTGATTGAAATTTGCTTCGGTTTCTTAGTGTTTCAGCCCTCAGATTTTTTAGCTACCCCGTTGATACATCATATACCGAGTTGTTGGAGGAGAACGAGGTGGACTTGAGTGCTCCACTTGATGATTTTAAACCGGGTGCCAATCCGGAGGTTCAAGCTGAGGTTGAGGAGGCGGATGGCAACAATGATGAAGTGAAAGAGCTTGAGGTGGACGAGTTTGATAGCCAAGCCAAGTTTAAAAAAAGAACCGGCAATTACACGAAGTTGGAGGACGTTTGCTTGATTCAAGCATGGGAGAGCTGTCACTCACTGCATGGGGCTATTTGAGCCGGCCTAATACTGTAGCTTCGCTCGAGTTTTTTTAGTACTCCCTCCGTCCCAAAATAAATGTTGTCGTTTCAGTTCAATTTTGAAGGAAGTAGTTTTTTACCGGCCTTTTCATTATTTATATTCGTTTTCTTCGGTTTTTCTTTTTCCCTTTTTATTTTATTTTCCCTGGTTCACTTTGTTTCTTTCCATGGTTTTTACCGGTTTTCTTATGTTTGAAATACTTGTTTTACACATTTTTTTGAGTACCTATTAACATTTTTCAAATACATGTTGAAGCGTTTCTTTTGTATGATACGTACCAATTATATAAATTATGCAAAAAAAAAATTCCAATATATAAATATTTTTAAATAAAGTCTTGAACATTTTATATTTTTACTTGAAATGTATGTATATTTTTGTAAATGTAAAACACATTATTTTGAATAGTATGAAACATTTTGTCATTGCACAAACCTTTTTGTACATTGTATAATATTTTTTAAATATACAATATACATTTTTTGATACACTTGGACATTTTTGAAATTTCACAAACAATTTTTTCGAATGGTACAAACATTTTCTAAGAGCTGAGCGAACATTTTTTTACACCGCATTATATTGTTAATTGTGCGTTGAACACTTTTGAAAAAGTAACTAATGTTTTTTCATAATATTTGTATCTATTATTTTTCTAATTTTTTAGAAAAGTAAAAAAGAAACTTGCGTGCAACATCAGCGGCATGAGACCACATGGTTATTGCGCGGGCCCACTACTGGCTCGCTGTAGGTGACCTGGTCTGCTGCCTCGCATAAGGCAAGATATATACTCGCCGAAATCACTAGTTAAGGGTCACCCCTTGCAAAGGTCACTCCCCACCTTGTTAGGTGCTAACAAGTGGTGTGTGCCACTTGTCACAACGAGGAGGTATCCTATATGGGTATGCGTGGGTATGGGACAAATAGTTACCCATGGGTATATAAATAGGGAAATCTGAAACCCATCGGATAGAGCGGGTACTGGTATGGGATCGTATAACACATACCCATATACCCATATAAAATCTATGTGAACTCAAAAATATCTCTACACTATGTCATGAATTTGTTAACTCAAAATGTATGACTATGACTATATGATGTTGTTTTGATGTGTTGTTGTTTTCAAGAAAGTGATATTCTTTGTTAAATATGTTGTAGTTTGTGATGTGTTGTGGTTTATAAATTATAGTTACATGTTGTTGTTTTTGACTATGAATTGTTCAAATTGATACTTTGCAAACGTGGGTAATTTTATATGCAGGTACTCGTCTATCTTGTCGGGTAACGGGTATGAGGAAAAATTGTACCCATTGACGGGTATAGATAAGGGTGATGAGTAAGCTTAGGGGGGATAGGTAAAGGTATGAGGTGGCTCAACCCGTACCAAACCCTGCGGGTTAGCAGTAGCGCGGGTAAACCCACGCTACTGCTGAAGTTTAGCTGTAGGGCCGTACCGCGCTACTGCTAAGGTAAAACCCCGTGCTACTGTTAGCCTTTTCCCTATTAGTGAACAATAGTCATATGGTGATACGATCGGCAAAAGATTGCCTACCGGTCAAATTCACATCATCAGTGCCATGCGCAGCAACAGCAGTGAACTGTGCTCGGCGCACTATGAGGGTAGGCCGCAACAGCAATGAACTGTGCTCGGCCCACAATTTAACGCGTACGCCCCAGAGAAACCCAGGTAACCGATGGGAACCCCTCAAAAAAAAAAAATGGTAACCGATGGGATTGCGCTCGGCCCACTAATTTGATACGTTATTGTCACAAAAAGAAAGAAAAAAGGAAACGATCGGATTGCTCAGTAAACTTGGACCCCAAGTTGCCGACCACAAGACAAGAACTGACGAACACGAACACCAACCCGTGTCCGCCAAGGAAGGGAAGCCCCCGGTGTGTATAAATTGGCCACCGGCAGATCTCGCCTCGACGCACAGAACCACAAAGCAAACCAAGGAAACGAGCAAAGATGCGTCGGGAGGGACGGCAACGAGGGTGGGTGCGCGTGTACGACCGCGAGCTGGTCGACCCGGAAGGCAAGCGCCGCGCCGTGCACGTCGTGGAGGGGCCGGCGGTGGCCAACGGCGGGTTCATCAGGGCGCCGCGGAAGCCGACCAACCAGTCCAAGTCCGGCGGCCTCCGCGCGCTCGGCAGGAGCGGCATCGCGCAAGAGGAGGAGGAGGAGCCGCAGGCCCTTCCGCCGACGATGGCCGCGCGCTTCGGGTACTACTACTCGACGGGATGGCAGTCGCCGTTCAAGTACGAGTCCGCCATGTACAAGGAAGTGGAGGTCCGTCCGGCGGCGGCGGCGCGCTTCGGGGGAAGATCGTCGTGCAAGGCGGGGCGCAAGTTCAGGCACGACGAGATCAAGAAGTACTACCTCGACGCGGCCGACGCCCTCGATGGGCAGCTCGATTATCTCTGTGACTTCGATTCATGAGCGCTCGGAACGGAGGTGCATTGTCCCTATGCCAACAGAAGGATTTTTGTTTTTGCTTGTCAAGTTCGACAAGAGGAGTTGTATACTGGATCCAGTGGTGTATCTAATAAAAATGAGATTTTTTTGTGTGTGAATGAATGTAATAAAAATGAGACTTCAGTTCCTTTTAAAATGACACTCCAAGATACTACCTCCGTACGACGTGTATATATGTTTTCGAAATTCAAACTTTCTATGTTTGATCAAATTTATAAAAATACCAATATCTACGATACCAAATATGTATCATTAGATCTATCATGAAATCTTTTTTCATGTTTTATTCAGTTAATATTGTAGATATTGATAGTTTTTCTATGAACTTAGCCAAACTTTACATCCGAAGGGAAAAAATGTCTTACATTTGAAATAGATTAGTTCTTGTACTCAGTCTCTCATCCTTCAAGTAAGAAATAGTCCGTCAACTAACTAGAAGTTGAAATTCAGAAGTTTAGCTGGATGTTTGTCGCATGAAAATGATATTTTGGTCAGTCGATTTAGCATGAAGGACGCATCAGCGGCCGGCTCACCTGAGAAGCAACAACCTCTGGGTCTATCTTAGAATGGCAGGCTCGCCGAGTGTCTATCTTTTTTTTTTGACTGAAGTCGAGTGTCTATCTTAGGGTGGTAGGCTCGCCGAGTGTCTATCTTAGGGTGGCAGGCTCACCGGGTATCTATCTTAGGGGATGGGGGGCTGCAGGTTCGTCAGGAAAATCTGGAGGTTCGCTGGGGTTAGAGGGGTGGTCGAGGGCGGCCCCAACACGATGGCGGGCGATGGTTGGGGGTGGGGGAGGAGGGGCGGTGAGGCAGGCGGGGAGCGTCGCGGGCGGCGACAACAGACGGTTGGGCCGGTGGTATGTCTGGCGGCTCAGGGTAGAAGATGAACAGGAAAAACGATCGGAAGTATAAGAGAAGACATCTAGCTCGTCGGTTCTGCATCGGAAGGCTGAAAACGATTCAACTCATTTTCAGTCGACTGGTCTCTAGCCAGTCCCAAATTTTCAGTAGTAACGTCTTGAAGCTCATTTTTTTGAAAGTAGAGAAACATACTTTTTTTCTCTTTCTTTGGAGGGTATAATTTAAATTTCATTTAGTAGTTTTTTGCATGAATTTTATACTGGATATCATGATAAGATGATAACAACTACTCTGATTTGATTATATACAATGGTTATATATACTAAATAGATGATGTCCAATAGATCAAAAAGTGTAAGTTTCTCTGTTTTGGTTTTTCTTCTATAATTATATGTATTCGTCTTTGTTCCTTTTGATAATACTCTCTCCGTTCCTTTATGTAAGGTGTATTTTTTGGGGCAGGCTGATCAAGGCAACAAATTATAGAGAATTTAGGATGAAATTATCCTTGGCTAATTCGTTGGTTAGTGGCGAGTAAATCAATCAGGCTAGGAAAGCAAGAGATATAGGCAACCGGGAGAGAGATACTTTCCTTTTTTCTGGAGGGCTAAAAAAGGGATTACGAGGAATTTCAAGAAATGCACCTTACATTGTGAAATTTTGTCAGAAAACAAATGCACCTTATATAAAGGAATGAAGAGAGTAGTAGTAATAATTGCATTTTTTCCAGCTTTCCCACCACAACAGTGTTGTCACAACTCTTTTTCACGAATACACGAGAGCTTGCATATCATTGCATTGATAGATAGAGTAGAGTGGAAAGAATACAAATATACGGTATGGACCCATGTTCGCTAGGTCGGCGTGGGGGCTACCGTGAGCACAACAGTGAGAGGGGTTGCTCAGCCCCTCAAAAGCAGATTATAGGTTACATCAGGAGGATTCTAAGCAATCCACTGGCCCAGCCTTGGCCCAGCTCCACGCGTCCTCCTTGATGGTGGCGGTGCTATCCGAGATCGATGGGCGTCGTCCATCAAAGACACATGCATTCCAGTGATTCCAAATTGACTAGGCACACAAAATGATGAGCGGCGCAAACCCTTCCCGGAGGCTGGGCGGGTAGGTGGAGTGTGAGGCAGCCCACTAGTCGAGGAATTGGACGTTCGCATCCGGCGGTTGGACGGTTGCACGACACCATGAGAGGATGGTGTACCATACCTGACGCGAGAAGGGACAAGCGGATAGCAGATGGTGCAAGGACTCAGACACCTGGTCGCATAGAAGGCATGCCGACTCGTGGGGCAGGTCATGCCTCTCGAGGCGTTGAGCCGTCCAATAACGATCTTGAAGCGCCAGGCGCCAGCCAGACGAAGATCTTGATGCGTAGAGGCGCTCAGGATCGCCAAGTAAGCTCCTAGTGGGGCGCAGAGGTAGAGCCGTGGAATTGAGCAAGATAGAAGGACTGCACTGAGTAGGTGCCGTCCATGGTCCATCGCCAACGGAGAACATCCAGAGTGTCGGAGAGATGGATACCGCGAAGCCATCGCCAGAGATCAACATATTCGACCAGAGTTGCCGAGCCGAGCGTGCCCTGGATGTCCCCGATCCACGCACGAAGCCGGAGGCCCTCATGGACCATGCGGGACTTACGCCGGCGACGAGACACCAACGCCGTGAAGGAAGGGGCATTGTCAGAGATGGCCTGCCCGTCGAGCCAGTGATCATCCCAGAAACGGCAAGCCTTGCCATCACCGAGAGTCCAAGCCGTGGACGCTTGAAACACCGCCCGTACCTCAGGGTCGCCAGGCAGATGCAGGTGGTGCCATGGCCTAGATGCATCCATCCATTGGAAACCACATACAGCGCATACGCAGAGCCATTCCGGTGCGTTGCAGGTCCGGGATCCCTAGCCCTCCGAGCGACAGAGGGCGGCACACCTTTTGCCAATTAAACCAGGCAGTGACCTCCATGCGTGTTGCGCCATCCGTGCCAGAGAAAATCGCGCATGATGCGAGTCACCTGCTTAAGGATCGCAGGGCATAGCGTCATGGCTATGAGAAGGTGCAAGGGCATCGCGGCTAGCACGTGCCGGACAAGCGCCAATCGTTCCCGGCGAGAGAGCAGTGATGCTTGCCAGGTGAGGAGTCTGTTCTCCGTACGCTCCATCAGCGGTAGCAGAGAGGAGGCCGAGCCCTTGCACACAGAGAGCGGCAAGCCTAGATATATGACCGGGAAAGTTGAGACGGAGGAGGCGATCAATTATCTTTGGACTATAATCAACCTTTTGAAAGCCACAGCCCAACCAAACACTCCATAAACAAAAACGAAGGAAAGTACGTCAATACAATGTTTGATTGAAAATAACAATGTACTTCTTTGTACAGAGGGAGTATTTTGCAACGATGGTACAATGTGCAAATCAATTATCTTTGTGACTTGTTTCACAGCTAGCTCACGTGCCGATGCCCGCTGTTTTCCTCGTTCCTGGCGGCTGTAACCCTAGTCGCCGCCAGGAGAGGCCGATCTTCCGGTGCCATCCTCCGGCAGCTCCCCTCCATCGATGACCTGGTGAGGGGGCTCGCTGGATCCACACGTGTGGATCGTTTTTATTCTCTCGTAGTCCAGGTTTTTAGGTTGTTCATCGTCTTTGCTTCGGCGGCGACGATGACGACGCTGAATAAAAATTCTTCGGATCCTTCCCTGACGGGACCATCGGTCCTATGGTTGGGGATGAATTTGGAAACCAGTCTGTTCAAGTAAGGATGACGTAGCGGCGACGGCATCCTCGTGGTGGACCTGTGTCCTCGGGCTCCGCAGTTGCGACGACGTTTGCTCTAGCGTCGGCGCGGAGCTTGAGAGGTAGTCCAGGAGCGGATGCAGATTGTCTGCATCGACGACATCTGAAAAACGGAACATGTGCTGGGCTCGTGGTTCGTGGATGGCATGTATGGTTTTCTCCTTCGGCGTCTTAGTCGTGGTGGGGTGCCAGATCTGGAGTTCGATGACGTGTCCGGGGTGTTGCCCCGGTCTGGTTCGTTCAATGGCAAGGGCTTCACTTTTGGTGAGCCACCTTGGAGGTCCGCGAAGCTGCACATCAGCGATGGAGCCGCGTCGAGCTCGAGGTGATTCGTCATTCTTTTCTTTGGTGGCTGCTGTGGTGGTGCCGGAGGCAGATGACGGGCGTTGGTGTCAAGCTCAGAGATGTTCTGCTATCTTTTTAGTTTTGTCATGTCGGTCTTTACGTGACTTGTACTTTGTTCTTTATGATATGAATGAAGCACGTATTACCATGAAAAAAATCAATTATCTTTGTCCCTGAATTTTTTTTATCTTTGTCTGAAAAATACATTAAACGAACCAAGCGACAAAAGGTCCCAAGTCTCGTCGTTGTTGTTTAAACTTCAGATTCAGGCCGAACGACGAATTGGAGCAGCTTTCAGTTTTACTGTATAAGTCGCCGGTTGACTCTCAGTCTCTCAGGAGTACAGTCACAACTCACAAATACCACCGAGGGTGAAGCCGCGAAGGGCAGGCGAACCCAGCGGCATCGATGCGGAAGGCGGCGGTGGTCGCGGCCGCAGCTGCCATCGCCGTGCGGCAGAGGCTGCGGGAGGCGAAGCGGTGGGCGCGCGCGGCCGCCGTGCTGTCGGACCTGCAGGAGCGGTGCGCGGCGCCGGCGGCGCGGCTGCTGCAGGTTTCGTACGCGATGGACGTGGAGATGCGCGCGGGGCTCGCCTCCGAGGACTGGAGCAAGCTCAAGATGCTCGTCACCTACGTTGACTCCCTCCCCTCCGGGTAAAACTCCCCAGTCCTCACCCACCTCTTCGGTTAAGGTTGAGAGTGATTAGCCGATTATTACGAATTAATGAGAAATGGTAGCATGTGTGGTTTCCTGTTCGTTCTTATAGGAGGGTGAAGCCCTGAAGGGGGTTTTCTTGTGCTTGTAATTATACCGAATGGTGAAAGAGAACTATATCAAGAAATCTAATTGTGCAATTGCAGCATAGGCATTCACCAATATTGTATAGCATGTGTACTCATGTGACTGTCCTATATTGCAACTGTTGAATTGAGCTGCATTTTCATTGCAATACATCTAACCTCAATTATGCAACCACTGAAGGGATGAGAAAGGGCTATTTTATGCACTTGACCTCGGAGGGACAAACTTCCGTGTTTTACGAGTTCAATTAGGGGGCAAGGAACAGCGAGTTATCAAGCAACAATCTGTAGGGGTATCCATTCCACAGCATTTAATGTCCAGAAGCACGCATGTACTGATCATGTCCATTTGTCATGCTCTTTGCCTTAATGTTCATCTCTTTTTCCTTTTTTTGCTAACCTCGCATACTTGGCGTAAATTTCCAGGAACTATTTGATTTTATCGCCGCTGCTTTAGCAAAGTTTGTTGCCTCTGAGGGTGAAGATTATCATCTTCCGGAGGGCACTCAGAGAGAACTCGGTTTTACATTCTCCTTTCCAGTGAAGCAAACTTCAATTTCATCCGGCACACTTATCAAGTGGACAAAGGGTTTTGCAATTGAGGAAATGGTCAGTTTATTGCACCTAGCCTATGAAAACCAAATCAAAGATGCTAACACATGAACGTGATTTTTTTTTTCAAGTTATACAAAACAATGTCCAGTATCATCCCGTATCAAAAAGTTTAAATGGGGAAAATCCTGTAGTTTCTTCGGACTTTCAGTTTGGCGATATGCTTATATGATTGTCACTGTGTAAATAGCTATGAATAATGTACCTGCATGTTTGCTTTGAAGTCAGGTTGGCAAGGATATCGTGGCTGAATTAAACGAGGCTATAAAACGTCAAGGACTTGTTATGGAAGTCTCAACATTGGTCAGTTTCTTCTTATATGTACATTATGCTTACTGGGGTAATGCTGTTGGAAAACAGTCTTGGGGTTAAATGTCAGGTCTACCTGTCAATATAGACTGAAATATAGGACTATTCTGTAGGTGAATGACACCGTTGGGACTCTGGCTGCTGGGAGGTATGTAGATAATGATACTATGGTTGCTGTAATACTGGGAACTGGTACTAATGCAGCATACATAGAGCATGCACATGCAATTCCTAAATGGCATGCCTCCCTCCCCATGTCCGGAGATATGGTGAGTGTCTGTTCTGTATCCATGAATGCAACTTTGCAAGGCTGCAAAAATCACACAAACTATTTCGCTTCTATTACTTACAGTATCACAAGAACAAGAAATGGTAATAATAAGTGAAGAAAGGCTTTTACCCCATTGATATGATGATTTTAATTAGTTTGGTTTGTAACAGGTAATAAACATGGAGTGGGGAAATTTCAAGTCCGCTCATCTTCCACTCACTGAATTTGATCAAGCTTTGGATGCAGAAAGTTTGAATCCCGGAGAACAGGTATGTGGTGTCGCCCTTGATATAAAGTAATGACACTTCCCTGTTTTATGGTTGATGAGCGTGGATAAGACAATCTCCTTCCAGATTTACGAGAAGTTGACCTCTGGTATGTATATGGGGGAAATTGTCCGGAGAATCTTGCTACAGATGGCTCAAGAAGCTGCTCTTTTTGGTGATAATATACCTCCAAAACTAGAGACCCCATACATTCTGAAGTATGTTGTTCCCGTTAGATCCACTACTTTATCATGCAAAGAAAATCCTTCTCCTGAATTGCTTACAGAAGTGCTTAGTTGAATTTATTGCTTAACTGTAAAAGGACAGACCCAGTGCATAGAAGCTCCCACACAAGGTGGGGTCTGGGGAGGGATTATTATTGCTTAACTGTAGTTATTATTTATTAATAAAACTGTAAACAAGCTCCCATCTGGACTGCCGATCTGGATGTTATCAGCAAGAAGAAAATTAAAGAGTACCTTAAACAAGAAAATCGTGTGACCTTATATTTATTGTGTTATGGATATGCTACTAGTGAAACTGCAGTCACCACATTTTTGTCCGTGCCAATGGCTAAACTAGAAGACCTCTGGCCAAAAAATATCTTGCTAGCCAATCCCTATCAGAGTATATCTTCAGTTTTTTAGTCAGCCTGCAGTGCAAACTTTGCAGAGTAGAGCAAGCGATCTTAACTAAAAAATACGCGAGTCAAAAAAAAAAAAAGGAATGGAATGGCTCTTCTCTTAGTATTCCCACCACTGGCTAATTTTCCATCTCGCTTTGCGTTTAAACATGAGCTGGCAGCTATTCAAACTAAACTTAACTGCTTAGTAATACCAGAACTGTCATCAAAAGGCTTGATTTCTTCTGTGCTACCAGGACATTTCACATGTTGGTGATGCATCATGACGCATCACCTGATCTAAAAACAGTCGGCATCAAGCTAAAAGAAATCTTTGAGGTACCCTCATCAATGAAAATTAAGTGATACTGCCTTTCTTTTTAATTTCTACTGCCAAACAACTCCTTCTCTGACTTGTTTCAGATCGAGAACATCTCGAGAAAAACCAGAAAACTGGTCGTGGATGTTTGCGAGGTCATTGCCACGCGTGGCGCGCGGCTTGCTGCTGCTGGTATATATGGCATCCTCAAAAAGCTCGATCGGGCTACTGACAGCCCCGAGAAGCGAAGGACAGTAATTGCGGTGGACGGTGGAGTCTACAAGTACTATACTTTCTTCAGCCGGTGCATGGAAACGACTCTGAGTGATATGCTTGGGGAGGAGCTGGCACCCTCGGTTGTGATTAAACCGGCCAATGACGGCTCGGGCCTTGGGGCCGCTCTCTTGGCGGCTTCCTATTCTCAGTACCTCCAGGCTGATGAAGATTATTAGCTCAATCTGATAGTTCCTTTGATTCAGAAGCCATGCCAGCAGTATACAACAACATTCATCAAACTGCGCAGTGCAATGTTAATTCAGTTACGAAGCTGAAAATAGACATTGCATATGGAATTCGTGGACGATTTGCTCATGCCAACACCGCTTCCGAAGTTTGTACCGGAGTCATCGACAGAGTGTTACAACCACGGAGAAAAAGTTCCATGGGCAGGTAGATCCGTAGATGATATGAAGGGTGATGTTGTGGTAGAGAAGACAAGGAATCGACGGAGCGCACTCTGACAGCTTGCATCTGTTCTTCGTTCACGTCGGTGAAAATTGCGACCCTCATTCCGTTTTGTTGCTCGCTCTCGCCTGTCGACTCCTCGCCTTTGGTGGGAGTGCAACTGTTGATGCGATAGCTATCTTCATCCTTTTATTATTCCCTTTTCTTGTCAGATATTATTGTGTGCATATATGTGTGTGGCTTGTGCAGACAAGGAATGTCTGCCCAAGGTGTCCCCGAATGTATTAACCCAGAAGAATGGAATAAAGGCGCGAGCGGGGCGGGGCGGGGCGGCCGCAAAGGAGTGAGAAAGTTGCAGAAAGATTTATTCCGTGCGCGTCCTGTTCGTTCTTTCTCCTGGCCGACATGATATATATCTATCTATCTCAAAGCCAATGCGTCCCGGGCAGCCAGCTTTGCTACCAAGACCATACTTTGTAGCAGCTAGATAGAAGTTCATGGGCTGCTGCGGTGGGGGCGCCATGTCGTCGTCGTCGTCGAGGCCGAGGGGCGGCATCCGGGAGGAGACGCTGCTCCGCGTCCCGGGCGCGGCGGTGCACCTCGTGGCCGGCTCCGAGGGGCCCCTCGAGCTCGGCCGCGGCGAGCTCTCCGTCGTGAGGATCTTCAAGGACGACGTGGCCGTGACCACCGTGGTCCGCGTCGGCCGCGACCTCGGCTGGCCGCTGGCGAGGGACGAGCCCGTGGTCAAGCTCGACCGCCTGCACTACCTCTTCACGCTGCCGGACAAGGACGGCGGGCTGCTCAACTACGGCGTCTCCTTCACCGACGCCGCGCTGCTGCCGTCCTTTGACGCGCTCCTCAAGTCCAACTCCTGCTTCTCCACGCCCTCCGCGCCGTCGAGGGGCTCGAGGCCGCCGCCGCCGGCGTCGGCGTCGCCCGACGCGTACTGGAACGACTTCTCGCCGAAGGTGGCGAGCTACAACAACGTGCTCGCCAAGGCCATCGGCGCCGGCACCGGCCACCTCGTCAAAGGCATCTTCATGTGCAGCGAGGCCTACGCCAGCCAGGTACGTACTACGTACTCCGCTCTGCTCCGTGCCTTGTGTTTTTTTACGACAAGGCCACTGCTCTGAATCCACTGCCGTGCTCGTGCAGGTTCAAAAGGGAGCCAACCTGATCAGTCCTCAAGCAGGCGGCGGCGGGAGCAAACGCTTCGGCGGCGGCGGCGGAGCTGACGGGAGCAGCCAGGCAGGTCCGGCGAAGCGTGGAGGAGTCAACAAGAGCCTCAAGAGGTAGTAAAACTCAACTAACGGTATCCCTTTCCTGCTTGTGTGAAGTTACTGCTTGTTCATCACCCATTCATCACTACTGATCTGATCTTGGTTGCTCAGGGTGAGGAAGCTGTCGGAGATGACGGAGAAGATGAGCAAGACGATGCTGGACACGGTCATCTCGGTGACGGGGTCCATGGCCGCGCCGTTGCTCCGTTCCAACCAAGGGAAAGCCCTCCTCTCCACCGTCCCCGGAGAGGTCGTTCTGGCCTCTCTCGACGCCATCAGTGAGTATTGTAGTGCCCTGGAAACACCCACGCGACATTGCCGTAACGACCAAATCTTTTAATTAGTTGCCTTCTTCCTGTGACAGATAAAGTTATGGACGCGGTAGAGGCTGCCGAGAGGAGGTCGCTTGCTGCGACCTCCAACGTTGTTTCTGGTGCAGTGTCCAAGAGGTAAGAACACCAGCAGCACCTCAAGCCATATGAACCCCATTTCTCTGTTCGAAAATCAGATCAGCATTTGGAACGCAGCGGTTGACTGACTAGCTTCTGCTGTAGGTATGGAGAGAGCGCAGGGGAGGCGACCGGAGACGCGTTCGCGACGGTCGGCCACACCGTCGGGACGGCATGGAACATCTTCAAGATACGCAAGGCCGTCACGCCCTCGTCCTCCCTTCCTGGGAACATGGTCAAGAGCGCCGTCAGGAACAGAAACTGAGGCCGAGTCGGCACCGCGGCACGGCCACCGTACCAACAGGTAGTAGCACTGGCTGTGCTGCCTGCGGAGGACCATCAGCATACCTAATGAAGACATGTAATGCTACTCCACAGTTATGCAGTGTAATAATGTTTCTGCTTTGGCAATTTCGGATGCACTGATATGTCATGCTTATACAACAACCAATGCGAGAAACCACAAATCCGTTGGTCACTACAAACCAGGGATGGTGCGACAGTAGGCCCTAGGCAATCACGACTAAAATTAAGCATGCAGTGAGAAAGTGCATAATCAAAAGGGGTTCCCTAATCAAAATAAACAAGTATAGAAATGGAGTGGACAGACAACAAAAGAAACTGCATATCACAAACTAATTTGGAGTTTTGGACGAGAAAGCTGCCTTGTTAAAGTTTCCATGAACACTTTCGCTCTAACCTCTAAGCATGGATGTAAATGTCACAAGGCGTTATTCCAAACCAGCTAGGTTCACATCCAGGAATGAGAAAAACCTCACTTCAGCGCGTAGGAGAAAAAAACTAATAAGGACATAATGATGTCGCCGCCACTAAACCGCCGAGAGTGTACATTAAATCTGAATGAATGTTTACTTCTTCTTCTTCCCGGCATCAGCCTTGGTCTGCACAAGCCAAAAATATCAACATAAACGATCAGAGTGTTCACTAGAAAGTGGCCAACAGATCATGCATAAGTAGCTCACCTTCTTGACACCACGGATCTTCTTAGATCTGTTCTTACGCTCCTTAATTTGCTTGCGAGACTTTTCAACCTTAGTAGCAAGACCATTCTGGCAAAGGAGCAGGAAATTATTTAATTCCGGGAATAACATACATGAGTGACAAGGCAGAATATAAAAATAAATACCACCATGCATTGAAAATTCAGAACCAAACACACCAACAGCTGTTTTATTCCTCTTCATAACAATTACACATCCAGCCATATCAATAAAAAAACTGCATAACTAAATATTTACATGCCTTTTTCTATAGTCATGTATTACTCTTTAACACCATCGATCAACAAAGGAATATCATACCTAACAAGAGGATACATATTATTATCTACTGAGGTTGATTGTTGTTGCAGCATATATACTAGTCCTAGGAGATTGAAACTTGCCTAATTGATGATTACTCTTTTTTGTGTTGCAAATTTGCGTTAAATGGAATATCCGCACTCTACATCTGCATGGGCTTTAACTAAAATGTGGAGACAACAGAACACAGAACGGTTCAATGCAAGAAAACATGATACAAAATCATGCACATGTATCCCCCATCCATAAATTTGTTTCTGAACATCACAGACACCATATCATGATATAAATCTATGATGCATTGGCAGCCACTATGCTGTTGCAAACAGGAGGCACAGACTACAACAAGTCGGGAACGCAATGTCCGTGGATGCATAAAAACCACACTCTTTACAAGAAGTCAGCAGTGCCCCAAAGAAATCTAGTGCTGCAGCCATAATTTGTCATCTAGATACGCACATGAAAACAGTATGACCAACCTGAAACATCTAGGCAGTGAAAGCCAAATAACTACTACTCCCTCCATTCAGGCGTTCACTATTATAAAATGTTTTGAATATTTGAATATGGACTACATACAAACTGAAATGAGCGAAAAAACACACTGAAATGTGTCTACATACATCCAATTTAAAAAAAAAAGTTAGAACATCTTATAATAGTGAACCGAGGGAGTGCTATTCTTTTAGCAGATTAGCATGCATTGCTACACATTGTGATAGTGATACTAATGACGATTAGGGCTGGACTACATGTGGCAAAGAGCGATCGAGCCCGATAAAAAAGCATCTGAATCCATAACTAAATGTCTAAATCAGCGCAATGGCAACATACCCTGATCAGGCGGTACTTGGGCTCAAACTTCTTGGCTGCGTCGAGGTTGTCGTAGATGAGACCGAATCCGGTGGACTTGCCGCCTCCGAAATGTGTGCGGAACTTGAACACGAAGATGCAGTTGGCGTCCTTCACGTCGTACATCTTGGCCAGCTTATCCTTGAGCTCCGCCTGCACAGAGAAACCCAGACAATGAGATCGCTAGATCGTCACCTGAACAGCCTCCATGTGTGTGATCGATGTCTCGCCTTGGGGACGTTGGCCTTGCCGGGGTGGATCACCTCAAGCACCTGAAAGTGAAAGGGGGAGCGCGGGTAAGAGTTAGTGATCAGAGAGATGTGATGGATCCTGAGAGCCCCGATGATGAGGGCAGGTTGCGTACGAATTGCTTCCGGGAGAGGAGGCGGTTGGTCATGAACTTGCGGGTGCGGAGGGTGACCGCCGCGCTGGCCTTCGAGTCCGCCATGCTTGGAGTTGGCCGCCGGCGGAGAGGTGGGGGACGAGAAGGTGTGATCCACAGGATGCGTTCAGGTTTGTTCCGCCGCAGGAAAACCCTATGGGGGCACTAGGCTTATATAGCGTGGCACTGTGGGCTTCGCTCGGATAATAGATGGGCTCGAGGAGTACAGTTCGAATGAACACTTAGAATCCCCTCATCCCTCAAAAAAAAAAACTTAGAATCCCCTCAGAGTTACCAAAAAAAACTTAGAATCCCCTAAAAAACAAAAGAATAAACACTTAAAAAATTAAAAGCTTTGCGAGATTGCCTAAAAAACTTAAAAAAAATAAAAAAAATTGGAAAATGAGAATAAAAATAAAAATAAAAATAAAAATAGAACTAGTAGATAAACAAAAGAAAAAATCGGGCGTGACGTCAGCGCTATACTGGGCCAGCCCACGAATCGGCTGCCTTCAGGCGAAGCAAGCTACTGCCTCACGGTCGGCGGGACATAGCCGCGCCACTGCCCGTGGGAGTTACGAAATCAGTAGTTAGTTAAGGGGTGCCATTTGCAAAGGTCACTCCTACCTTCTTCGGTGGTGACAAGTGATGAATTGCATGTGCGACACTTGTCACAACTTAGGAGTTTCAACATAGATTCCTTTTTTCAAAATATTTTGTCACTTCAACGTGTGTCCAAGTCACTAACCATTGTCATTGTTGGGTTTCTTTTTCTCGCGCTGAGATCTTCGAAACTAGATGTCATATTAATAGGTTCAGGAGAACTTTGTTTTCACGACAAAAATCAATAATAATAATAATAATAATAATCAATACAAGGGGCTATTGCTTCTGGTGGTACGTCATCGACATTTACCCCAAAGTTACAAAATACTACCAAGCGATGTCACATATAAGTGATAAAAAAACATTTCACACAAGAGAATCTCCGCCTGGGCCAGCCCATACAGTCGGAACTTTCTCTATTGCGCTCTGCGCGCTGGGAGAAGACACAGCGTGCCTGTTTAGCCGGGACCATGTCCGAGCGGCATATTTTTTAAAGTTCGTTCCTTCTTCTTATTTTTACTTTAAATAATTTGGGACTTCAAAAAAGTTTCAAAAATTTTAAAAATGAGAATTCTGAAATAAAATGTTTAATAATTCATAAATGTGTGTGTATTCAGAAAATGTTTGCAATTTTTTTAAAATTTTAGCATATTCAAAAAATATTCTCTATTTTAAAAATAAATGTTCGGGAATTAAAAAATGTGCAAGATTTTTTTTAAAAGTTTGTGTATGAAAATGTTAATGAAATTGAACAAACTTTCACCAATTGAAAAAATGTTCATGAATTGAAAAATATCCTAAAAATTCAAAAACTCTTCATGACTTACAAAATAGTTTATTGATTCATAAAATGTTCGTTGATTCAAAAAATGATAATGCATTTCAAAAAATGTTCGTTAAATCAAACAAAATTCGTGAATTTTAAAAATTGTTCCACCAAACAATTTCCAAAATGTTCGCCTATTCAAAATGTTGTCGATTCTAAAATGTTCGCCTATTCAAGAAAATATTTTAAAAAATGTTCACAATTAAAAATAATGATCGCCAACCGTATAAAATGTTCATGAATTCAAAAAATGTTCATGATTTTAGAAAATGTTTGAAAATCTGTAAAAATGTTCACGAATTTGAAAAATGTTAATGAGTCTAAAAATATGTTCATGAATTTTTAAAAAATTATTCACGATTTCGCAAAAATGAGAGTGATAGTGTATCTCGGTGATGCAACAAAATGTGATCATGGCCATTGGGAATTATGATTTTTTTTCTCCCGTTGCAACGTACGGGCCGTTTTGTTAGTCTTTACCTAATAATAAAGCGGTTATCGCTTCTGGTCGTATGTCGTCAGTGTTTTTGCAAAAAAAAGTCCCTATGGTTTAGAGTATTCAGCCTGTAATTCATATAATAAGTCAATCGAACCGGGGATAAAAAAACCGCCTCCCGATCTCATCTCGACCTCTAGGCTGCTCTCCCCACTCCTGCTACCGCATGGTACCGCCGGGATTCCTCTCCGCTGCTTCCACCTCGACAATGGTTCCCTCAACCCCGATTGATTCGTCACCAGCCACTCCTTTCCGGCACACTCTGCCCGCCGTTGGTCCCATCCGCCTGGCTCCCGCTGCGTACACCGCCGCTGAGTGCATCGAAATCCATCGCATGGGACCTCGCCTCCCGCCGCCTCGCTCGGGGTTGGGCAACCCCTACCCTACTACAAGGTGAACTCTGCTTGAGTACACACCCACGGGGTGTCCGACAGGGACTCCTTTGCCCGTTCTGCAAGCCGATGTAGGCACGTATAAGAACGCCTCGACCCCTCAACGGAAACCCCTGCTCAATTGCTTCCCATGCTCGACTTTGCTGCATCGCCGTTTTGCTGACTTTGCCAGAATCTCGTCGTTTTGCGACCTCACCGAAATTCCGTCCGCCTGTTCTCCACCCATGGTACGAAGGTTCAGTGCCTTCTAGCATATTGATGTAGATAGAATCATACTGTTGATTTCTTATAATTTTGTCATCACAAAGATGTGTTCTATTTGTTTGGTTAACAGCTGTTTTGATGCAGGCCTTAGTTTTGTTTTTTATGGCTGCAGGTTCATAATAATCTGGGTTGTACCAACTGCTTTTGGTTGGCGATGACTGCCATGCAGTTCTCGCCATGTTTGAGCCACTCTTCACATGGACATCCCTATGCTCCTTATCTTACTGTTCACCATTATTGTTGATTATTTCTCCTTCTGTTCTTTTATGTTATCCAATAGGTATTCTCTTACTACATATATTTCTAGAGGACTAAGGAGCATGCCATCCGTGATTAAACATTGGTTGTGTTGATAGAATAAACCCCAATGTTTTCTATCTGAATGTTCTTTCATCCAATTAATCATTTGTTTAGTTTCAGATATTAGACCCAAATTTGTTTATGTATTGGACTAGAAATAGCACAACTGCAATATTTTTTTTCACAGTAAAGATTTTGCAGTCGATGACCCACTGTACGGAGACACCACATTCCGGTTAGCCTCATACTATGGAGATGTTTGACGAGATGTGCGGCAATAGTTTCAGTAAGTTCGTGTGATCGATTTTAACATGGCAGATATGTCGATGTGTGCTTCTCAGTACTGTACGTGAGGTATACCATGCGGGGTGGTGACCCGAGATATGCTGGCAAGGCCAAAGAGTCGGCTCGCTGAGATCAGGCTACTGGAGGCTCTTGCGCTCGCATGTCTGCTGGAGGTAAGTTTTGTAGCCTCTTTTTAGTAGATGTTCTTGGTGTCTCGAGTTACCATTCAGACTGTGTCTTCAGTGGAAGTTGCAGCTATGTTACCTGGCCCTACTATTCCTGTACCGTCTCATGCATTAGGTTTTGTGAAGTTTCAGCCAGCCCTATGCCATGTTCTTTGTTAGTGTTTCAAAACATATTATGTCCGTGCTCTCCTTTCTCTATCTAAAATATCCAGTATGCCGTCCTTTTGGTCATATCACCGAAAAAGTCTGTGAGAGATGTTACAACAATAGTGATTATTTATTGTGAATTTCATCGGCATTCAAATACAGAGAAAACTGCAGGTTTCTAAGAATCAGATGTTTATGAAAGACTCTTTTTCCTGAAACTTTTTAAAGTTTTTCAATCATTAATGGCAAATAGATTGATTTCCCCCTCCTTCTGCCATGAACATTCAGTTTCCAAAATTGTTTGCATATGTGGAAAGCATGAGATTTCACATTTCAGACAATTCTCCAGCAAAGGTATTTTTGTGTGTCTTTTGTTTCAAAATTGGACATGAGTTTTGCCATTTGATGGCTTAGACAGATGATTTGTATGATCTGTTGTTCCATTCAAATGGCACGAGTGGTTGCACCATGTAGGCAACTAGGCATTCGACCGGAAACAAAGCTGGGATAATTTATTGAGATTTTAATTGCCTTGGAGCTTCTGGCTTAACTTGATCTCAGGCTGCACAACCCACAAATGGAAAAGCATGTTATACAACATCTCATTTTCAACTAAGGTTAGTCGATCATAACAACGAGGCACAAACCTTTATGGCTTTTCAATGACTATAGCAAAATGCAATGTCTTTCTAAGAATTGAAAATAAAGTCGTTTACTTGCTTATTATCTTGTCTGGGGTACAGATACGCAGTAGGAAAGCAAGGACCTATTACGCTTGATCTGAAGTCATCAGCTTTTGACCCAAAGGAGAAAGTATGGAAAAGGTTCCAACCAGAAGGCTCAAAATACACCCCTCCACAGAGTTCTTGTGATCTCACATGGAAAGATGACTGCCTCCAAGTATTCTGGTTGGTCATCACTTCAGTATCTAGATTAAGGTGTATCTATCATCAGTTACAATTCACATGCAATTTTTCTCATGAAATGAATTGCAAGACACTGTGCAAGTTGTTCAAGGTTGATGCAGCAGATTGTATGCTATCCCTTTGTGGGAACCAGGCTCTCCGAGGGCTCTCATCCCCTGGTAAGAGTGGAAGCTTCTTTTATCTCACGAGCAATTATCATTACATGAGAAAGACGATGAAGAAATAGGGAGTAAAGGTTTGTGCTTTGTTGTTGTCTCATTCTAAATGTTTTCTGAACTTCAAAGACACTATAAAGTTTTATACAGAATGCACGGAACACTTTTTGTCGTGTAGATATTTCTGAAGATGTTATTTCATGATCTTTGCTCATCTAGAGCAACATATCTCCTTTGCCCAATGATTATTGTCCAAAACCTATCATGTTATTTTCTATCTACAGGTACTATGTTGCCTATTCAGGGACCTCACCTTCATGAGACTAGCAAGGGGTAGATGTTAGAAAGGAGAGATGAGGTGAGTTTCTGAAGTTCACCATCCAATCCAGGCATCGAAGTTGAGCATTATTACTATTCAAAGGGATGAAGAATTAACCTGTTAAATTACTTTTACAGAAGTAAACCGGTTAGTATCTTACTGAATAACTATGAACTAGCTACATTTTTCGATGCAGTAATCTTTGTGCCCAGGCTCTGACCTGTGTGCCCTTTGTGGTCGGCTTGAAGACACTGACCATATCCTTTTTAGATGCGACCCAGATTCTGTTTTCTGGTGCTGCATTTGCTCCATTATGAACGTTCAGTGGGATCCTCTCTCTTTTCATGAGCCAAGGGTCCTGGCTGGGAGCTTCTCTGGGCAAGTTAAGCGTATCTTTTGGTCTGGGTTTTCGGCATGTGTTAGGTGATGTGGACCACTAGGGACAAATTTACGATTAAGCACATTTTTTCTAACAAACCTGCTGACTCGTTATTCAAACTTGTTTCTCTCCTACAGTTGTGAAAATCATTGATTAAGGAGCAAGACAAGGAGGCCACGGAGCTGCTGACCACTCGTGTGAGGGCGCTCGCGATATCCGTCTGCCGCACGGATCATGCTTCGGTCTCATATGCTTGGTGGCTTTTATCTTTGCCGTAGGTAGGGGCCTACGTGCCTATTTGCTTGTGATGTTGCTGCGTCAGCATGTCTAAACTTTGTTTCTGTTTATTTGAACACCACCTTACATTAATTAACCATCGCGAAACTTACAATCGTTCGATACAAAATTCACCACACAGGACGGTACATCATTAACAAGAATACCATCGGATCTATTGTCAAAACTAAACTTTGCTATTAGATGAGCCACCACATTGGCGGATCAACTAATCTTAGCCATTTGAAAGCTATTTATCAGCTTAGATAAGCTCAGTGCTTCCTTCTTCAAATCAACCAATGTTGACCTATCCAGGTTCTTGGTTGCAAGAGTCGCCACAGCAAACGCACAATTAGTTTCTAAAATAATAGGATTGTGAAGAGGTATACCTATATATAGACCGGCAATGCACGCCCTTAACTCTGCTTCCTCCACACTCTGACACGGTCCAATGAAGTCCCAAGAAGAGACAATGACTTCCCCAGCCGCATTCCTAACCACCACGCCCACACTTGCTTCTCTAATGCTTTCCACAAAGCTTGCGTCAATATTAATCTTTAAAAAACCAGTGGGTGGGGGTCCAATCCGTCTTAGCTCCCGCATTTTTAGGTGCCCATCTTAATCCATCCATTGGACCTTTTCCTTTATTTTTCGAGTCCACTGGAGGCACAGAGTGCATGCGGCAAAAGACGCCCAATAATTCTCCACAAAGCTAGCAGAAGTTGATATTGATTCCTTTCCTTTACCAAATATCAAGTCATTTCTCAAGCGCCAGGCTCTCCAGAAAATGAAAATAATTTGGTCGCGCATGACAGGCCTCAATTGACTTAGAAGAACAATAAACCAATCATACCCAGTATATCTGAAGACGTTCTCCGTATGTAACTCCCAAATGTCCCTCATGGCCATCCGCAACGCAACCGCCTTCAGGCACATGACAAGTGCATGAAAAGTACTTCCATCCTCCATTCCACAAATAGTGCACATCCTATCAGTAGTTTGGTGATGCACCACTCTATTAACCTGGACAGCCAAGCTATTGGTTGCAACCCTCCACGCAAAAATGCGAATCTTCTGAGGGACATTAGCCTTCCAGATGACATCCCAGATTTTCCTCTCCCCCAACACAGCCTCACTACATTGACCCTCATCCTCTTTTTTATCCTTCAAAGTAAGTGCAAGCTTGTACGCACTTTTAACCGAGAACATCCCTGTCTTTTCAAAATGCCAAGCAACAAAATCACCATCCCCATTTGACTGCATACGCAACCTCAAGATCTCCTCCGCATCATATGGATAAAACAGATGCCTAACCATATTTTCATCCCACCTCCTAGGACCGCTCAGCATCAAGTCTGATACCCATTTGACTCTTGTCCTATTCTTTCTGGCAATAATTTTAAGTCCAGAAGATCTTGGGAGCCAGTTATCTCTCCAGATATTAATATTAGCCCCATCACACACTCTCCAAATGACTCCGGATTTAAGCAGATCCAATCCATGCAGAATACCTTGCCAAGTAAGAGAAGCTGACTGCGGGAAAACCGTATCAAGGATATGTCCCTGGGGATAATATTTTGCCTTAATCACTTTAGCGCATAGAGATTCCGGATTAACCACCAACCTCTAAGCCTGCTTAGCTAGGAGAGCCTGGTTAAATAATCTGAGGTCCCGGAATCCCATCCCACCCTCACCTTTAGGCCTAGTCATCTTATCCCAAGCCAGCCAATGAGTCTTCCTCCTATTCTCCTCATCACCTCACCAGAAATTCCTTATAATCTGAGACAACTCCTCACAGAGTGATGCCGGAAATTTAAAAATACCCATTGCGTACACCGGAAGAGCCTGCAGGACAGATTTAATCAAAGTTTCTTTCGCCCCACACGAGGCATATTTTTCTATCCAGTCCGATAAAATTTTGAGGGTTTTTTCCTTAGTGGATTGAAATTTACCAGCCTTCATTCTCCCTTGTGGCACCGGGAGCCCAAGATATTTATCCTCAAATCCCTCCGAAGTGATGCATAGAATTACCATAACAGACACTTGGACCTCCATACTACAATTCTTGCCAAACAAGATAGAGCATTTATCTGGGCTCAGCAATTGACCCGTCTCCTTCTCATAAGTCGCAGTAATATTTTTTATTGCCAAGGCTTGCTCAATGGACCCCTTGAAAAATAAAAGACAGTCATCGGCAAACAAGAGATGTGAAATACCTGGAGCCTGCCTATTAACCTTGAACTCCAGAAGCGATCTACTAGTACACGCATTCTGTAACAATAAAGAAAGAGCTTCGGCCACAAATAAGAATAAGTATGGTGAGAGAGGGTCCCCTTGCCTGATACCACATGACGGCGAAAACGACTCCAAGAGCTGTCCATTGAAGCGTACTGAAAATTTCGCTGAAGTAACACAGGCCATAATCCACTTTATCCATCCTGATGCAAACCCCAACGCGCTCAACATGCACTTCAAAAAATTCCAATCCACTCTATCATATGCCTTGGCAAGGTCCAATTTATAAGCACAGAATTCACTCCGCCCATCCTTCAGAGTACTTAACGAATGCATACACGCAAACGCAATAAGAGCATTATCAGATATTAGTCTCCCAGGAATAAAGGCACTTTGGGTTGGAGAAATCATACCATCAAGATGCGGTCTCAGTCTGTTCACAAGGCACTTAGATATAATTTTATAAATAACATTACACAGACTGATAGGCCGGAAGTCTTTGATCGATTGGGGATTTTTCACCTTAGGAATAAGAACAATCACTGTATCATTTAGCCCTCCGGCATTATACCTGTATCAAAAAACTTTTTAACCGCACGAATAATATCCTCCTTCAGTACTCCCCAATTCCTTTGAAAAAAACCTTGCCGGAAAGCCATCTGGACCCGGAGCTTTAAGTGGGCCAATTTGAAAGAGCGCGTCACTAATCTCCTGGTCCGTAAACGGTTTACATAAATCAAAATTCATATCCTCACTCACAAGTGGCTTGACGAGGGGAATGATCAGAGAAGGATCAACCGTACCATCACAAGTGTATAAATGCTTAAAAAAAGAATTAGTGATATTATGGATCTCTGCCACATTCTCTGTAACCGTGCCATCATTCCTTCTCAAGCTCGAGATATTATTTTTCTTAGATCTTCACACTACTAGGAAAAGGCTAATTAGTGGCGCACCTGTTTTGGCCATTAATGGCGCACTACAGGTGCGCCACTATCATCACGCCACTAGTAACTAATACTAATGGCGCACCCCTGGTGCGCCATTAGTATACCAGACAATAGTGGCGCACCAGGGAGTGCGCCATTAGTATGTCAAACGGTGCGCCATTACTATGCCTCCCATGAGGTCATATTTACCTTGTGCTCTGGGTTACTAATGGCGCACTTCTAGATAATGCGCCACTAGTGTGTTTATTGCAGTGCGCCACTAAAGTGCAGTATGGTGCGCCACTAGTATGAATATTAGGAATTTTTTTTTCTTTTCCGATATTTGCACAGGTTACAAAATATATTACTGCACAGAATATAGACAGCACAACATATAAACAGCAGATTTATCGAATACAATAGAAGATTAGTCTTCGAATACAATTCATCATATTAGTCTCCGAATTCAAAATACCGAACAAAGTTAGAACATTACAAGTCTCGAGACCGCGAGTAGCGAGTTTGTCTTCACATTACAAGTCGATATCGATCATCTAAACTACCATCACATAGAAGAGAGTTGCGGTCACGATGAGCATCATCGCGATGAAACTGGTCTTCATCCGGTTCCTCCTCCGCTCCCTCCTCTCTCCCGCTAGATAGCGCGCGTATCTAGCTTCCACCTCCGCCCTAGTGGTGTACCCTTTGTAACTGTTACCGCTGAAACGGTGAACCTGTCTCTGACACTCCTCCCAGTCGTCGTAGACTCCGGGAACCTTATCCTTGTACACGACATACGACGGCATCTCTATGCACTAGACAAACAAAACGTTAGTAGCAATTCACAGACAATACATAAGCAATATATAAGTATGCAACAAAAGGATCGGAAGAGAAAAGCAACACATTAATAGCACGATTCATGGTCCTACTAATAAATAGCATCGATTACATATAAGTTGAACGACTGTCCAAACTAAAGAGACATACAAGTTCATTAAAGTTTAATTACAACATGAGCTAATCGATATTTCAGAACTACATAGCATCACTACTTTCGACTCGACTCAGGGACCGGAGCGTGGATGAAGCCGCCGTCTTTCGTGATGGTCATGAAATCGCGGGCGTTGTCAGCCTGCATTTGTAGCGTTGTTTCTATCTCACTGTTGGACGGTTGATATCTGAGGTAGAACTGCCCCGAGGTACGAAGGACATCTTGATGGATGATTTCCGCAAACTCCGACTGGATGCGAAAGAATTCTTGTCTGATGTCCGCGTCCTGGATTGCCGACAAGCGTGCGGCCCAATCTTTGAGATTATTTGGTAGCAGAAGGTGATTATGGTCCCGTACGATCGCCCGCATGTGATGGAGGGCATAGTAGGCATCCTTCTGACCGCCAGGCGGCTGCTTGACGCAGGGGAACGTCGTATTGTGGGTGAACACGTGCTTGCCATACCTACGAATTGGCCTGCTGAAGGTGCCTCCAGATCTGGCGTAGCCGGGAAGAGCTTCATCAAGAACTTTCTTGATATTTGTGTAGTCTTTCTTCGACTGACGGTCCGAGTCGAAATACGTGGCCGTGGAATATTTCGGGCTTAAGAGGATGAGTGTGCAATGTGTGTCACTACACAAAACACGGAATGTTAGAAAAAAAAGAACGATCGAAATCTAAGAAATCATATGTTACGAGGCGGTGAGGGGATGACTTACTCGGGAAAGTAAGGCACGAGGAAGTTATCCTTATCTGGGTTTGCCATAATGACGCCTTCGAGGTATGAACTCGCGACTTGCCGGTCCCCAGCGCTGCCCAAGATCTTGGCACGCATGTAGAAGGGGTCGGCTATCACGATGTCCGGGGTCTTGTCTCTAATGATCCGCATCTCCATACTCAGCGAAAATAGCCGAATGAAGGTGTAGTGCAGCGGATGAAGGTTAAACATAGTGAAGATGTCATCAAACCGCAGGACGATCATACCCCCGATGGTGCTATCGACAAAGCCCTTGCCCTCTGGCACCTTGGCCACGAAAACCGGGTATGCCACATCATTCTCGGAGAGACGCCGCTTCTCCAAAGAAAGAACACTGTCATGCAGACTCCGCATAGCACCGGTTGCAGCATTGAGGAGATTAGTCGGTAGCATCGGCCTACCCGCCACATGCACCCTTCTCGAGATATCCTTAGGTGCAGGTGGCCCGTCCTGAGCACGGATCGTACTCGGTGCCGGCTAGCTCGCACCCTTGTTATTCTTTCTTTTCCGTCCCTTCTGCTTCTTCTGCTGTAATGGGATCGAGTTCTGCTCAGAGACCACCTTCTTGAGTGTGTTGGGGCTGATAATATTTCGCACCTCGGCTATCTGAGGCTCGGTGAAGGCGGCAGCTGGAGGCGTCTCCTGAGAACTGAACGCCAGACGACGCCTGTTGCAATTGGGTTTCTCCGCGGTACCAGCTAGATCGCGATCGTCTTTTGCAGGGTTGGGTTCTTGAGAAGGAGGCCCCAAGAATTCGTCATCGTACCCATGTTTGTTGAAGTACTTATCGACGTTGGTAAATGTACCGTCGTCGTTGTCCGGATCCTGTGCCATATGCATGTCCGGATCAGCTGACGGCGGTAGCGTTGCGGCGGTCTTGCCATGGCTTGGCGCCGGCAAGACTGGCGGTGTTGTCTGTGGAGTGGTGTCCCCCGCCCCCAAACGAATCTGGCTCTTCGGCCAAAGCAGGGGCCAGCTTAAGCAGGCGCTGAGGGTCATCACATCATCTTCGTCGGCCCCAGGGGGTCGAAACGGAGGTAACAAGTCATCGCAGCCCCGCAGCACCCGAACTAGTTGAACCCTATACACGTTGGGTGGCATCGGATTACCGTGGAACAGGCGGTTGCCCGGTTGAACGATTCTGGCCTTGGCGACATCGATCAACTCGCCGTCCACGAAGTGCAGGAGAGTGCATGGAACATCGGCGGTGCCCTGCGAAAACATGTAGGGCGTCAGGGATGCCCAGTCAAAGGCAAGGAGATGAAGTCATCGGCCGAGAGGCTTAATTAGTTACCGTGATGGCGTCGAGCTCGGCTAATATCGAGGCACCGCCAACGGCGGGCGTGCAATTGACGGAGGGGCCGCTTGCTGCCGAGGTGCCGGCCGGCGTATTCTTCCCACACCCGGGTGCATTAAGCTGCAATGCCGGCGCCGCCGCGGGAGACACCAATGCCGCCTCCGCCGGAGACACCAATGGCGCCACCGGCGTGTTGCGCGAGTTGCTGCCCGTGAAGCTGGGAATCGGGGGCGGCCCCTGTTGGCCGCCCGCAATCCACGCCTGCAGCCCAGAAACCAAGGTAGGTATAATGGCGGTGATCGTCGCTCCCAGTTGGTCTCGCACTTGCTCTTCGACCATCTCCAGAATCCGCGCCACTTGTGCCTTGAGTTGTTGAACCTCGCGCTCCTGACTTTCCGAGCTGGCCGTCTTTCTCTCCTTTCGCCCAGCGGTATAGTATTCCGACCATTTCGTGGACAAGCCTTTGCCGGCCACACGACCAGCTGACGACGACTTACTGAGCTTATCCTTGTTTTTCATTACGTTCAACGCCCTATTTAAAGGGGTGTCGAAAGGGGAGCTCTGAGACGACCCCGCGCTACTGCTTTCAGTTTCCTGCGGAAGGAACGTGAACCATTTAGAAATTTGGCTTCATTAATTAGAATGCAACCATATGGAGCTAATTACGCGGGGGTGTATTCCTTACCAGAACACGCTCAAGCGCCTTGGTCTTCGGATCCGTGGTAAGCTCCTTGGTTACCGGGTTAATCTTGTACCGGGCCCTGACATAGTTCCTGGTCTGCTTGTCACGGTATTTATCGAAGCGGGCGGTAGGCCTTGCTCGGCACGCTCCGCGTCCTCCTTGTCCCATATAGGTTCCGCCACTCTGTAACCGCCGGGACCGAGTGTGTGCTGTCCTAAGTTCAAGTCCCGCATATCTTTCCCCCACCGACTTGATTCCTCGGATGCGGTGCTCTCGCACTTGATCTTGAACTCCAGGTAGTCAGCTTCGCTGATCGAAGGATTTTTCTCCTTGATCTTCTCATAACTATCACCTTTGTCAATCATTCTCTTCACCGCGCCTCTCCAAGTAGCCAGGGCCGTGCTCATCTTCGTGAGGGCGGCACTGTTCACTTTATTCCCTGAGAGGCGTGTGTTTGCGAAGTCACCGGGGAACTTGTATCGTTCATGCAGCTTCGTGAAGAGGAGGTTGCGCAAATTCCCTCGGTCACGATGCCTTAGGTTCTCGGTGTTGATCGAGACGGTGCTCCGGAGAATGCACCCGGGCTGTCCCGCGTACCCCTTGACTAATTCTTTGGGCGCCGTTGGATGCCCCTCGGAGGACACTTCAGTAAATTCCTCCTTGACGGTGCCGAGCACGTTCGGGCGCCGGTCCTTCTGTTGCCTCTTCGGTTGGCTGCCATCTGTGCGTGCGCTGCCATCATCAGTGGTGGCATCCTCGACGGCACCATCAGTGGTGTCATCCCCGACGCCACTAGGGGTTGTGTAGTCAGGATCAGTGTCTTCCGCGGCGTCCTCATAGCGGTGAGGTTCTTCCTCCATCTCCTGGGACAGCTCCCAGAATGCCTTGCCCGAACCGCCGGCCTCATCGTTGTGGGCCATGTTTCGCTCTAAATAGGAAAAAAGTTTGGTCAAAAAGTTGGTTATTGTCATCACCGAGGCATCCTAAAAGCTAAACTTTTATCATTTAGGGTTTGTCGACACCGAGGCATCCTAAAAGCTAAGCTTTTATCATTTAGGGTTTGTCGACGCCGAGGCACCCTAAAAGCCTAAGCTTTCATCATTTAGGTTTTTATCGACACCGAGGCACCCTAAAAGCCAAGGTTTTATCATTTAGGGTTTGTCGACGCTGAGGCACCCTAAATGCTAGGTTATGTTTTCATCATTTAGGGTTTATCGATGCCGAGGCACCCTAGGTTGACTGATATATATGGGTATCTTCTAATAATATACCCTATCAAGAAAAGGGAAGGAGAATTCTAAGTTGGGCCTAATCACTTGGCTCTATTGCCACCTGTGGCAGTTGCATATTAGTTGTGCAAAAAAATTTAAGAGCGGGCAGTAATGAATAATATTTAATGGGATACCTCAAAAAGCTAATCTAGTATCTTCATTTAACAGTTTTCAACTAGAAAGTGCACAAAGTGCAACAAACAGATTATTTCAACCCCCCAAACAATAATGATAACATTCTTTTCCTGAACTATAAACGACTCATGGTTTCGTCTGTCCACACATGAATTCAGCATATGTGTTTAATGCAGCAAGAATAAAGGGGCAGTTGATCCTACTTAATTAAGTACTAAGATACCCCGGCCCATGCATTAGTCGCAAGTACCCCATATGTCCTATTTTTAGCAAAGTCATGCTAAAATTCACGGAAAATTTCAGCATGACCTTTGCTGAAAATAGGACATATGGAGTACCCAAATTTGCCGGAACGGAAGTTAATCGACATTCCGGCAAACTCAAGGGCCTCTCGGGGTACCTGCAAAATCATCACGACACGATGGTCGGAGACAAAACCCAGCAAACTAGCAAAGTTACTGATGTGTTTACAGAAATTGTTTTCTGTAAAAGATGATCATCATCTTTACAAGTCTTTCTCAATGTCTACAACTATCAGACCATCACAAGTATCAACAGAACATGTCTACAACTATCAGACCATCACAAGTACCATCATTCAGGCCATCACAAGCATAACAGAGCAATGGTGTTTTCTTCAGTTACCTTTGATCTGGCTGCTCGGACTCCACTGACCTTCAGATCCGCTGACCAATCCACTAACCTGCTGTAAACTGTACATCATTGTAAAAACACAGTTCATTTCATTTTATTTGTAAATAAATGCAATTTGTAACAAATTGTTGTACAGCAATATATCTTCTAGCCATGAAACCCTACCCTGATTCTCCTTTCTTCCTCTTGCCGAAGCGAAGTTGGCTGCAGAGGATGGTCCAACTCAGATCAGCCTGCAGAAGTTTATTGTATAATTCTGTTTAGTTCCAAGCATATATGAATACTCTTCATATAATGCCAGCACCAACTGGTATATTGGTCTGTTTTAAAATAATAAAACAGCAGTAGTTCAAGAAGTGCAAATTGCAGAAGTTTGAGAAAGCACTAACTGGAAAGTCTGGTGTTTCCTTGTCCTCTCCTCTTATCCTCTACTGCAAGAAGAGAGAAAACAGATGCAGGAAGAGTATACTGTAACTGAAAAAGTTTCAGTTAATTAACTGAAACTTAACAGCAGCAGCAAGTGCTACACTATTGTTGTCCTACACTAAACTAATACAACCAAACAAATTAATTGAAGAAAAACTACTGAAACTATACAAGCACTACAGTCAGATTACACAAAAGTACTGATGCAAGCAGTACAGTACACAAAACTTGCAAACTTACAAGCACTACTGCAACTTAATTAAGCTACTGGAGTAAGTGAATCAACTACACTTAATTAAGCTACTGGAGTAAGTAACTCCATGGAGTACTCACTGGAGTACAACTAAATGTTCAGGAGTACTTCTCTAGCATAAGCAACTGCTGACAACTTTCATACTCCAATGAGAAGAGTACTTGTACTCATAGCAGTTCAGAAGTGCAACTACTCTTCTGTGAAATTCAGTGCATCTACTGCAAATAAAATTCAGTAAATTTCCACCCAGCAACTAGATAGGATGGCCATGAAATTCAGTGCATCTACTTCAACTACTCTTCAAGTATATGAATACTGTGAACCTAACAAGTTTTCCACCCAGCAACTAGATAGGATGGCCATGAATCCTCTCTCCCCGGAGCACCCCAATGCACACACTCCAGAAAATTCAAAAAATTTAGTAATCTGGAGAGCAGGGTAGGTAACTAGATCGATTTCATGGTGATAACTATACACTTAGCATCTGGGTAACTGAATCAGTACTACCTAGGGAGTAAGGTAACTAGTGGAGGAGAGGACAGTTGATAATCCATGCGAATCAATCAGAAATTCAAAATACAGTCTTTTTAGGCAGCAGTAACATTCGAAATAGAGGAGAGGAGTAGAGGAGGGAGGGAGGGAGGGAGCATTTACATTCGTTGACGAAGCGGTGGTTGGCGTCACGTCGGAGATGCAGACCGTAGAAGGAGGAGGACGCCGGTCGTGGTCGTGGTCGTGGGCCGGCCTCGTGGCGTCGCGTCGGCCGTCGAGGGAGATGAGAGACAGAGCGGGCGTTCGTTGTCAGCCGTCGATGGACTGCGAGTAGCCCCGCCGAAGTCTCCACCTCCGGGCTCCGGCTTCCTCGTCACGGCGGCGGAACGAGGTGCAGCTGCCGGTGGGGTGGGGTGGGGCGGCTACGGCGAATGGGGTTGGGGCGCGACGCGACCTAGCCTACCTAGGTTGGAGCGGGGGAGGGTGCGGGGGGTCGGCGGCGGCGATGGAGCGGGGGAGGGTGCGGGGGGTCGTCGGCGGCGAGGGGGATCTGGCGAGGGGGATCGAGATGGAGCGGGATCTCTGGCGCGGGGGGCGAGGGGGAAAGGGATAGAGGGGGGAAGGATAGCAATGGCGCACCTCCCAGGGGTGCGCCATAAGTACATCCATAGCAATGGCGCACCACCGAGGGGTGCGCCATAAGTAACTTTTTTTTTTATTATTTTTAGTTGCGTCTAATAATTTTTTAGAAAATGACGATCAAATTTGAAAACATTTATGAATGTGAAAAAATATCATCAAATTTGTTATTTGAAAATATTTATGAATATGAAAAAATATCATCAAATTTGTTATTTGAAAATATCATCAAATTTGTTATTTGAAAATATTTGAAAAAATATCATAAAAATTGGTATACCAATGGCGCACCTCCTACGGGTGCGCCATAAGTACATTGATAGCAATGGCGCACCTTCTCCTGGTGCGCCATTAGTAACTTTTTTTATTATTATTTTTAGTTGCATCTAATAATTTTTTAGAAAATGATGATCAAATTTGAAAACATTTATGAATGTGAAAAAATATCATCAAATTTGTTATTTCAAAATATTTATGAATATGAAAAAATATCATCAAATTTGTTATTTAAAAATATCATCAATATTTTTTTTGGATTTTTAGTTGCATTCATTTGGGAATTGGTAAAACATTTATGAATATGAAAAAATATCATCAAATTTGAAAAAATATTCATGAATTCAAAAAGTGTCCATGAAATTTAAAAATATTCATGAGTTCAAAAAATATTAACAAATTCAATACTTTTTGTGAGTTAGAAATTCAATACCATAATAAACATAAATAAATATTCATGAGGACTAGAACAGAAGAAATATCATTTCAAAATGTCGAAATACAATCGAGAAATGAAGACTACGATTTAAATACAATCGATCTTAGCTAGCTATCTTTTCACAATCTTCTTGCCCTTCTTTTTCGCAAACGGAGTTCTTCTGTTGAACGGACGTCCTTTAGGTAGGGTGGTCCTACTTCTTCTTGTGGTGTATGGCACTTCATCGTTGTCGTCATGTTCCATCTTCGGGTCACCGTACTTGTCGAAGTCTTGCTCATTGGCGACTCCATCCATTCCGATGATCTTCCTTTTGCCTCTCCTCACGACAACACGACTGGGCTTTGACGGGTCGGTAATGAAGAAGCATTGGTCCACTTGGGAAGCCAGTACCCATGGCTCATTTTTCGCGGTGACGTTTGCGCCCGCGGTCTTGGATTTGGCTTCGGGTATAACCATGGTGGTGAAATACCGGTCTTCTTTTAGGACGCTCTTGGCCCATCTGACACGGAACATCGGGACCTTCTCTCCAGCGTAGCTCAGCTCCCAGATCTCCTCGATCCTTCCGTAGTATCTGTCCTTGTCGTTACCGGTGTAGGATTCCATCGTTACGCCGGAGTTCTGATAACCATCGCTCTTCATGTCCTTGTCCTTGGTGTAGAATGTGTAGCCGTTGATATCGTACGCCTCATAGGTCATCAAGTTGTGCTCGGCGCCCTGTGACAAGGCGAATATGAGTTTTTCTTCCGCGGAAGAATCCTCATGTAAAGGGTACGACAGAAGCTTCTCCTTGAACCAACGCGTGAAACATGAGTTGTGCTCTTTGATTATATCTCCGTCCGTCCTCTGTTGGCCTCGGTCATTGTACGTCTTCTCAATAAAGGTTTTGTGCTCTACCACCCAAGGATCAACCACGTCTATGTGTTGTAGCGCGACTAGGTTTGCTCTTTCAAAGTCGGCGAGTCGACCCTCGAAGTCGACATGCATTTCGCGGCGACCATCGCGGTGACCCCATCCAGCGAGCCTGCCGAGGTGCCTGTTGACGGGCAGACCAACGGGGTTCTCGATGCCTAAATAATTCGTGCAGTAGGAGATGCACTCTTCGGTCAGAAAGCCCCTGGCTATGCTTCCCTCTGGACGTGACATGTTGCGAACGTATCCTTTGATGACACCATTCATCCTTTCGAACGGCATCATGCTGTGCAGGAACGTCGGCCCGAGTTGGATGATATCCTCCACGATATGGACCAGCAGATGCACCATAACATCGAAGAATGCGGGCGGGAAGTACATCTCAAGCTCGCATAGTATCACCACGATCTCTTCCTGTAGCCTTCTGAGTTGCCTCACGCCAACCGACTTCCGAGAGATGACGTCGAAAAAGTTGCATAGGCCAAATAGCATTTCACGGACGTGCGCGTCCATGATCCCACGGATTGCAACTGGAAGTATCTGCGTCATCAGCACGTGACAGTCGTGAGACTTCATCCCGCTGAACTTTTGCTTCGCTGAGTCTAGGTATCTGCTTATCTTCCCCGCGTAACCGTAAGGAAGTTTTACTCCTACTAGGCAGGTGAAAAACTGCTCGATCTCCTCCTGACTTAGAGTGAAGCACGCGGGAGGGCAGTCATTTCCGATCTTCTTGGCCTTTTTGCCTTTGCGACGACTTTCTGTGTCCTTCGCCTCATCATCATCATCATCATTAGCGTGAAGCTCCTCCCTGATGCCCATTGATTTCAAGTCCGCCCTTGCTTTCGGCCCATCTTTGGTCCTCTCTGGCATGTTGAGCAGGGTACCAAGCAGACTCTCGCACACGTTCTTCGTGATATGCATGACATCAAGGCTGTGAGGCACACGGAGGATCTTCCAGTACGGCAAGTCCCAGAAAACCGACCTCGTTTTCCATACCTTCAGCAGCGGCTCTGGCGCCTTTCGCTTCTTTCCCGGCGGTGGGCACTCTTTCCAATTTTTCAACAGCTCGTCTATTTCCTCGCCGCTCCTCGTACGCGGGCGTCTTCGGGGTTCAGTTTCACCATCGAACAGATCCTTGCGTTTTCTCCATGAGTCATCGTCGCGAAGCGACCTTCGATGTCCCATGAACACGGTTTTCGAAGACCCGGGATCTCTATCTAGCTGGTGATACGTTGTGTCATCCATGCACCTGACGCATGCACGAAATCCGTGGACCACCTGCCCCGCGACATATCCGTAACCGAGATAGTCTTGCACCGTCGTGAGCAGTGCGGCTCTCATAGGGAAATATTCTTTCTCTGCGGCGTCCCACGTATTGGCTGGCGTTTTCCACAGCGTGTCTAGCTCCTCTTTCAGCAGCCCCAGATACAGATTGATGTCGTTCCCTGGTTGTTTCGGCCCTTCAATTAGCATACTCATGTGAATGTACTTCCTATTCATGCACTTCCAGGGGGAAGGTTGTACATCCACACAAACACAGGCCAGGTGCTATGTGTGCTTCTCTGGCTGCCAAACGGATTGACTCCATCGGTGCTCGCACCCAGCACGATGTTCCTTGGATCGTTCCCAAATTCTGGGTGTTCGAAGTTCAACGCTTGCCACTGGCTCGCATCCTTAGGGTGACTCAGCATCTTGTCTTTCTTATTTATCTCCGGATCATTTCCGTCATCTTCTCGCTTCTTCTCCTCCCTATCCGTGTGCCAACGCAGGAGCTTTGCTGCCTTAGGGTCCGCAAAATACCACTGCAGACGAGGAGTGATCGGAAAGTACCACACCACTTTTCGAGGAGCTTTCTTCCTCTTCTTGTATCGAGTGACGCCGCACACCGGACATATGGTAGACTCCGCGTGCTCGTCCCGATAAATGATGCAATCGTTCATGCACACATGGTATTTCACGTGCGGTAAATCCAGAGGACACACGATTTTCTTCGCCTCCTCGAAACTGGTCGGGCACTTGTTCCCCTTGGGAAGACGTTCGTGCCAGAATGACATGTTCTCGTCGAAGCAAGCGTCGGTCATTTTGTGTTTTACCTTCATCTCCAGAGCCATGAGCGTTACTTTCAGGCGGGTATCCTCGGGCCTGCATCCTTCATACAATGGAGTAACCGCGTCTATCTCCAGTTGATCCAGCTTGGCTTTCTCTCGGGCGGCAGCTCTTGCGTTATCCGTCTGCTTGAGAAGCAGCTCTTGAATATGAGGGTCCTGCACCCAGCCCATCGATGGTCCATCGTCGTCTGCTCCAGCATCTTCATCTTCATGATCATGCCCTTCGTCTTGATCTTCCTCATCATCATGTCCGGCATCTTCTACATGATGACTGTGTACTGCATCACCGTCGTGATCATGTCCTGGAGATTCTTCGTCTTCTCGCCCGCCCTCGCCGCCGCGGTTGTCTTGCTGCCCTTCCTCATTTCTTGCCCGGCCCCCATGGACGACTTCATAGTCATCTTCATCACCTTGCCACCGATAGCCATCCATGAAACCACGCAAGAGCAGGTGGTCCCGCACCTGTCTGGAATCCGGGTCCGTAATAAGGCTCTTCAGCTTGCATCTTCGACACGGACATCTTATCTCCGTCTCGTTCTTTTGAAGCATCTCGGCCTTCGCGGAGCTCAAAAACCTATTCACGATGCCTTCGGTCATCGTGCGGACCATGGTCGCCTGCGGGGTAGAGCAAAACGATATTTTAGAACCAAGAAAAAATTTGGCATGACTTTGCCTAAAAATAGGACCAAAAAGAATGCATAGTGCCAAATTCTCGCCGAAACGGAAATGAATCAACATTCCGGCAAAATATTGGCAACTATCGCATTTCAAATACCGGTACCTGCAACCACAAACATATGCAACACCACAAACATACGTAGATCTAGGCCATAAAAAGTGCATGTGCACGTTGTTGGAGGAAGAAAAAAGTAGATCTACAACATAAAGAAAGCTTTCCCCTTACTTACCTATCAAAAAAAGGTAATTTAACCACTTAATTTGGGTGAATCTATGGTGCAAATGAGGTGAGGAGGAGGTGGCAGCCAAGACAAGCTTGGAGGAGGAGGTGGAGAGAATGAAGTGGGGAAAGTGAGTGTGGTAGGTGGCTGTCCAAAATATCTAGCTGCTCTCAGGTTACCAATGGCGCACCACCTAATAATGCGCCATTAGTAACCCTGGTTACTAATGGCGCACCTGTTACGTGGTGCACCATTACTAGTTTTGCAAACAAAAAAAAATTGTTAGTAGTGGCGCACCGTGGTTGTGGTGCGCCATTACTAGTTTGAACTAGTAATGGCGCACTTTACCCTGGTGCGTCATTACTAGTTTTGAAAAAAAAAGTAAAAAAAAATTGTTAGTACTGGCGCACAGAGTGTGTGGTGCGCCATTACTAGTTAAAACTAGTAATGGCGCACTGTGCCTTGGTGCGCCATTAATAGTTTTGGAAAAAAAATTGGTAGTAATGGCGCACCGTGTGTGTGGTGCGCCATTAGTAATGAGGACACTAATGGCGCACCTGTATCTGGTGCGCCACTGCTATATAGCAGTGGCGCACCACATACATGGTGCGCCATTAATGTCCATATTAGCTATAGCCCTTTTCCTAGTAGTGCCAGGTAGCCTTAGATCTGAAGAATTTTGTGTTCCTATCCCCCCATTTAATTTTATCAATCCGCGATCTTTGCTTCCATAAAATTTCTTCTTTATAAAGGAGCTCATCCATTTCCTTAAGAATCACCTTCCTTTCAATCATGGCCGCATTGTCATTTCTTTTGTAAAGGCTATTAAGTCTTTTACTCGCCAAATCAAGTTTCCTGGGTAGATATCCAATATAAGTGCTACTCCACTCATGCAATTTTCCAAGCATTCTCTTCAGATTCATGGCCACATCCTTCAAATCCTCATTATGCGTGCCATCGTTCCAACAAGATTTAATTTGATCCTCCAAAACCACCCCTTCCCTCTCCCAGTAAGCCTCGTATCTGAGTTGTTTAACAATTTTGCCAACACGTGGAGACCCCAATAATTGAATGAGCAGAGGACAATGATCAGACCTTGAACTGATAATATGGGACACCTTGCAATCTGGAAACAAAGCAGACCATTGGGGACACGCAACAGCCCGATCCAGTCTCACTTTGAGATTTGTGTTGCCCTCTTGCTTGTTATTATAGGTCCAAGGAACACCAATAAATCCCAAGTCAAAAAGGTTACAGTCAGAAAGAACACTCCTAAAATTAGCCATCATGGAAGACGACCTCTTATGCCGAGAAAAATGTTCATTCTGCCACATCGCTTCATTAAAATCCCCAACCATAAACCACGGTCCCGAACCAAGGGGTTTAATTCTTCGCAAAAGTTCCCACATTACATACCTTTGACTTGCCTTGGCCTCTCCATAGATAAAAGTGCTTCTCCATTTTGCACCATTGCCAGAACAAATATACACATCAATGAAATGCTCCCCATACTTGTTCAAGTCCAGATTATAAGAATCATCCCAGAACACAGTAAGGCCTCCCCCTTTCCCTTTAGCTGAAAAGGAGAAAACATTTTTCATACCCAACCGATAACGCAAACCTTCAACATATTCTTTATTTTTTCTAGTCTCTGAAAGGAAGATAACATTGGGTTGGTGCGTCTTAGAGAGACACACAAGCTCTTGAACTGTACGGGGTTGACCCAGCCCCTGACAGTTCCAACTCAGAATTTTCATGGCTCCTGACGGGCGTTCACATCCGCGCCCGTCAGTTGACCGACAACCCCATGGTCGGTAGCTTCCTTAGCAGCCTCCCCAACAGCTCTCCCCTCACCTATAGATTCTCTCTTTTTTTCCTGATACACTTCCTCTCCCCCATCCACTTCCTTAGTAACATGAGTGACTACCCCATCTACCCCTATCACAGCCTCAACTCTCTCAACACAAGCTCTCTTACAGGAAGAAAATTCTACACTCTCAGAACTAGTGCTATTCATGTTGATGATGAAGTCCTGGTCATCCGGGCACCGCCTCTTAGACAGCACCATGTTCTTGAGGATGCCGACGAACGCGGCCTTGCGGCTGGAGAGCTCGCTGCCACTGTTCAGTGGGGTGGGCATGCCAAACATGGCATGCTTGACACCGGCATACTGCACCACAGCATGCTCCTCGCGCTCCTCTCTGTGGACGCGCTTCCAGCGGCCCCAAATTGTCTCCATGCCCTTTGCGTCGACGCTAAGACGCTGTCCTCCATGGGCCGCCACCACTGAACCCACCACCAAACCACCCGGCAGTAGTCCAGCAGGTGTAGCAAGGTTGGTGTCGCCAGTCTGCACCTCTCCCGGAGCCGAAAGCTGGGCATCCATAGAAGGAACAGCTGCAGCAGAAGCAGCCGTGGCCTTCGCACCCAGCAGCACCACCTCAGAAGGAGGCGCGGTAGGAGCTTTAACTGGCCCCTCCTTGGATGCCCAGGGTGCACCAGGCATGATGGAGGAGTGCACCCCATGTCCGCTACCAGCGGTAGCCAACGCAAGCGGCGCCCCTGGAGTTCCCGTGTTGATGAAGAGGGAAGCGTCCGAGGCATGCTGGCCGTCCAAAATGCCCCCCCCCAGCCGAAGCAGGGGCACCCCCAAAGTATGTTGCCTGCTCGGCCACCTCCTTCTGAAACTGGCCATTGGACCCAGATCCTGCAAGCACCGGCCTCCCCTCCTGGGATGTGCCAAGCACACGTAGCCCCGGGTCAACGACCGCCGTGGAACCCGCCGCCTTCCCGAGAGGAGACGCAGTCACCACCGGGGCAGCAGCCACGGTCAGGTTCTTGACCGCCGTAGCAACCACAGAGATCATCTTGTCCGGAAGCTTGGCGTTCTCCGTGTCCTCTTCATCTTCCCGGGCACCCGGAAGGCCCCAGAAATCAAGGTGCCGCCGAACCGGCCCACCCCATGACGACGCCTTAAGCTCGATGGAGTAGACCGCCTTGCGTTGCTCGGCCGGAATGTTGCAGTTCTTGGCCGTCATGTGTCCCACCATACCACAGCATAAGAAAAAATTGGGCAACTTCTCATATTTTCCATAAGGTGGCTGAGCCGCTAAGGAAGATCGTCGCCTTCGTTCCCTTTGTTTCTGTTTATTTGGTCTGGTGACCGGTGGATTACTTTGGATGCTTTCGTGAACTCTGGTTGGTGCTGTTTGACTTTATTTATAAAGTCAGACAAAAGCCTTTTGTCAAAAAATATACATAAAATATCACTCCGGTCGTTCGCAAATGCCACCCTAGCTGGCAACCGTTCGCTAGCTAGCGGGGTCCTAATACTATGTACGTGTAGCGTCCTTGGAGACTTGGACGTCGCCTAGCTAGAATCTTATCTGTTGATCCATGAATTGATTGATAATGTTAGAAGGGATAGAGAGGGATTGATGGAATCGATGGATGTTGTATTGAGCCTCACGGGCGAGTATACATAGAAGTACAGACTTGGAAGGCAAGAAGTCTCTCTTAGATATAAGGTAGGAGATGGATTAACGATAAAGGGTTTCCCCCCGCTTTATATTATAAAGCAACACTCCAAGCATACAACCGGCCATACAACAAAGGGAAAAGAAAAGAGCAAGAACGGTAAAGATACAAGACACCGAACGAGCCACTAACGAGCGTCGAATGCAACAAGCAAGCCTGAGCATCGAGGCCCTCGGTGAACCCGGTCTTGCACACGACACGACAAAGACAGGGTAGTGACTCATAGTCGGTGGAGGCCACGCTCCGTCAACTCCACCGAGGCCCATGGTCGATCAACCAGTCATCTCTACCTCCGAAGAAGGCCCTGCCCTCTCATCCCGGACCGTAGGGCGCCACGCCCTCAGCAGGTAAAGCCGCTCACCCCAAGCGGAAGGCCGGAACCAATGAAAGCCGGGGAGAAGACAACAACACGTCCACCTCCCGTCGCAGCGCCACACCCCATACATCGCCACTGCCGTTGCCGGATCAATGTCAACCGAAAGCAGCCGGGCAGGAACATCACTGAAGAAGACCGCCCCCCACACGCACCGAAGCCTCGACCGCCCCTCCGCCGACCAAAGGTGGTGCCTTCAAGAAGAATAACGGTGTCGGTGCGTCATCACCACCCAACCGGAGAGTTTGGGCTTTCGCCCAGGTCGTGGAGGTTGAGGGTGAGGGAAGGACCTCGATGCCGCCACCAGAGGAGAACGACGCCGAAGCGCCGCCAACATCATGGCCGCAGCAGCCAGCCAAGGGTTTCCCTCGGTCCATGCCCATCCAACCCTCCCTCCCCAACCAACTGTCAGAGCCAGCATACGGATGCCGGCAGCGCAGACCGGCGGGGTAGGAAGAGGCACAGGGGAGGAGGCCATCGCTTCAGATCCCGCTCAAGGGGCCAACGGGAAGACCCCCGGAGCCAGCTCCATGTCCGCCGCCGGCCCGCCGCCCACGCGGCCAGGCACGGCGCCCGTCCGCATCCACAACGGCCACCCACCGCAGGGTAGCCGCTGTGCTTCCCGGAAGTGGCCGCCGCCACAGATCTGGCGCACCATGCCGCGAGCACCAGCGCCCGCCGCGCGCGCGAGAGGGACGACCACCGCAGGCCCTTCACACCGCCGCCAGGCACCGGCCCCGCCGCCGCGCCCACTGCTAGCGCCACGCCGCCGCTCGACCTCGCCGGCCCGCGCCAGCCACCGTCAGAGCAGGGGAAGACAGGCCCCGCTGCTGCCGACGCAGACAGGGCTTCGCCCTTCCGAGCGAGCCGGCGGCGGCGAGGGGAGAGGTGGGGGGAGGGGGGCCCAGGGGCTGGCAGCTAGGGTTTCCCCTCCGCGTCGCTCGCGGGAGCGACCGGGAGGAGGAGGGGGAGAAAATTGTCAGGAGATGGATTACAAATTCTAGACTACCAAATACTTCTTCCGTTCCAAAATAAGTGGCTCAACTTTGTACTAGTTTCTGTACAAAGTTAGTACAAAATTGAGTCACTTATTTTGGAACAGAGGGAGTACATGTAACCCAAATATATCTCTAACAGATAAAAAATGACTAAAACACCATCGTCTCGTTAGGAAGCTGATACCATCGCCAGCAAAGTGTTTTAACGCTATAGAGCGTTATGGGCTGCTGCCTTTTAGCACTAACAATACTCTGATGATGTAAAAGTTGGAAGCGATATTGCGATAAGACCAGGAATAAGATAAGCCGAGAAGACAGAAAGCCTTGTCGCTGTAGACACGGCAATCAATCAGTTAACCACTGAATTCCACAGTCATGATACGTGACGGAATCGTCCCTTTGATGGCTTTTAGAGTTATCCATTTGAATATTTGCAAATGTTTGTCTGTTTCTTGCTAACGTCCACGCTAGGGTGGTGGTACACCCCTGCTAACTGGGCGGGGGGAAGCAGCTCACGCAACATTGAAAACGTTATTTCCACCTTCATCTTATTTCTAGCAGAGAGCAATTTTGCTTACCGTTCAACAATGTCGAAAATGACTGTCGGAGTCAGCTCAGCCGATCACTCCACCAGTCCCTGTTAGTTACTTCCTCTGTTTCAAATCTTAGTTCAATTATGATCTCGTACGTTACCATCGGCGTCAGCTAACAATGTCGAAAATGCAGCAAGATTCACCGGTACTTCACGCTTACAACTCGACGGTATACTACTCTAAGTTAGTTTCTCTAAGAAGAAATATCTTTAGATTGACACAATTAGGGCATTTCTAAATGGTCTCCTAAAAATAGCGGAGTATCCGGTGAAGTAAATCTTTAGTGGAGTATATTTACTCCACTAAATTTTGGTCCGTTCTAGCCGATCCCCTAAATTTAGCGGAGTAAAGTTACTTTTTGGTTTATGCATTTCGTCGAACATTTGCCAAGCGTGTCTGTGACGATGGTGACCACGCTGAAAACGATGGTGACCACCGATGCGCGCCATACTACGGCCTTCCACCCGGGGCTCTCGCCGTGCCGCACCGTGACCGTCCGCCATCGCGGTCGTGCTCGTGCTCGGTGAGGATGGAGGGGGGCGTTGGGGTCGTTGTAGCGCCGCCGCCCTTCTCGAGCAGCCTATACATACAAGGCAATTATCCGGTCCATTCATGCACGCATGAGCTGGCTTCTAGTCTTGTCGTGCACGGCTGTGTATGGTACGTACAGTACAGGCAAGCATGTCATGCGGTGCTGGCCTGGTGTAGCAAAGGAGAGCGGACACTGCCGAGGCGCTTTTGCACACCTCTCCGGCGTACGACCACAGATACAGCGATCAACTTGAGTGACTGTCTAGGGAGGGTTCCCGAGTGCCGTTGGTTGATCCGTTGAGTCATCGAGGTGAGATGAGTTGCAACGGGTGCCGCGTGCTGCATGCAGAGGAGAGCGTCGGTGTAGCAGAGGAGAGCGTCCATCGGGGTCGTCCTTGCAGCGGCGGCGACGGCGGCACGCAGGGGGAGCAGCGACGGCGGCGCGCAGGGGGAGCAGCGGCGACGGGCGGCAGCGGCGCGCAGGAGCAGCAGGGGAGGAGAGAGAGAGAACAGAAATTTTACTCTGGCCCATTTCAATGGAGTATATTTAGGGAAATGATTGGGGCCGGAGTAAAATTTGTACTCTCTTACGACGAATAAGGGATCGGTTAGGTCCCGTTAGAGGAGTAAAACCGCATTTTTACTCCTCTAACAGATTATAAAGGATCGGTTAGAAATGCCCTTAAATACAACTCCTTCACGGACCTCCCTCCAAGCGGACGATGCCGTGATTTTTGTGGCGCCCATTAAAGAGGATATTTAGGCGGTGTCCAACATCTTACAAAACTTTGGAGAGATCACCGGTCTGGTCACTAACTTCGAGAAAACTACTATTGTGCCCATCCTTTGTGGTGGCTTGGACCTCGATGATATCATGCAGAGCCTACCGGCGGTGCGTTGGTCCTTCCCTATGCGCTACCTCGGACTGCACCTCTCGGTCAAGCGCCTCAAGAAGATACACCTCCCATACCTGGAGGACAAAGTCGCCATACTACCTCCTTGGTAGGGGAAGCATTGCACGGCGGCGGGCCGCACCACCTTGGTCAAATCTGTCCACATCACCATTGCGATTTACCACATCACGACCCTAGTCATTCCTGTGGAGGTTCTATTGTCCATTGATAATATTCGTAGGGCTTTTCTTTGGGCCGGCTCAGACAAGGTTTCCGGCAGCAAATGCAAGATTAGCTGGGCTTTAGTGTGTCGGCCTTTAAACCTTGGAGGCCTCGGGAATTTGAACCTGTAGAATTTTGCCCGCGCCCTTCACCTCTGTTGGCCATGGATTGAATGGGAAGCGCCGGAGAGACTTGGGTGGGCACGGGGAGCCCGTGCGATTCCGTGGGCATGGATTTGTTCCATGTGCTCACGAAGGTCACCATTGGTGATGGCACAAAAGCGAGCTTATGGGAGTCGGCACGGTTAGATGGACTGTGGCCAAAGAACATTGCACCTCTTATTTAAGATATATCCAGAAGCAAGAAATGGTGCGTGATAAAGGCTATGCAAAATGACGCTTGGGTTGATAAGATAAACGTGTCTAATGGGCTCACAGTGGCGCACATTCAGGATTTCGTCACTCTCTAGACCAAGGTGTCCCAACAGACCCTCCATGATGACTGCCCAGGCACCATCACTTGGAAGCTAACCACCTCAGGCCGCTACTCGGCGGCATGGGCCTATAAGGCGCAATTTCTTAGCACTACGACAGCGAGCTTCAAGGGCACGATATGGAAAATTTGGGCGCCACCGAAGTGCAAGTTTTTTGCATGGTTAATTGTGCAAAACTGCATTTGTACAGCTGATCGTCTGGCGAGGCGTGGATGGCCAAATTGTGGGAACTGCCCACCTTGCAACCAGGTGTCTGAGTCGGCTGTGCACATCCTATTTCAATGCAGATTCTCTAGTAGGGTATGGGGTTCGGTCCAAGATTGGCTACAACTTCAGGGGTTTAATCCAAACGTGTGGCAAGGTTCTAGGATGTCGAATCAAGTGGTTTGCCATCTTTCATGACGGGCTTGGCCGCCGGAAGGCCATGGCTTCTCTTGTCATGCTAGTGGCGTGGGAGCTTTGGAATGAGCGGAATGTGAGGATCTTCAACAAAAAGTTTGTGACACCGTCCATAGCCATGTCCAGGATACGTTGTGAGGCAAAGAATTGGGGGCTCGTGGGTGCAACCCATTTGTTTAAACTAATACCGGAGAGTAGGCTCATGTGAGACCGGTTCTCGCCCTCGGGCACCAAAAATTGATCTAAACTATTTCTTAATAGATGAATACGACAAGTCTTTAGCCCTTTTCAAAAAAATATAACAACTCGATACTTGATAACCATCTCTCTTCCAGTAATTGCAAAAACATGTTATTTGTAGCTCAATGAAGAAAAGCATCATCCATCAATCCAAGCAATAGAAAACAGTCCTCACACAATTTTTAAAAAATATTTCGCCCTATTTTCTTATATTAATAAAGTCGCATAGCCAGACAATATATGGTATTGAGAAAAATGCCCAAAAGCTGGTAAAAATGAAAAGCACGACAAAGCACACCGAGAACACTAAAATAGCACAAAAGTGCATTACTGAACGCCTACCGCATGTCGTCAAGAAGAAGCACGAGACATGTCGTCGCGACCGAGATACACGCACACTCATCGACGAAGACCATAAGAGGGTTACAACGCAAAGCGCCGCTGCCGCCGCATTTGCCAAAGCCGACAAAGGTTTTCACACCAAGTATAGGAGGGGGGCATCGTCACTGACGTCAAGGTGCAAACTTTCGCTCGACCCCCTCCCACCCCCCACGTCGTGGGAACATGCACAAAGCCACCATGACGGAGAGATCACCGCAAAGGGACGGGACTCCAGACCTAATCAGGGCTAAGCACCGCCACCTACGACTTTTTTGCCAGGACCACCCGCCACCGCGCACCTCGCCACCCATATGGCCGAAGAACACCGCGAACATGTGCCTCAACATTGCTCGCCGAAGAGCCAACCAATAACCCACCATCCAGGGCCATCACCCCAACATCCATGGCCCTGAGTCTGTCGTTGCCCAAAGCCTACAACCACCAACCACCTAAGGAATGATGGGAATGTCACTCCTTCCCCACCCCTGGATAGACCCAAGGCTCATGCCCGCCCAGGCAAAGGGCGAGCACCCTAATAGCACACGACCATCGACAGTGGAAGGGGATGAATCCGTGATTGACATGACGGTAGATCCACACCCCTCGCCTACGCTCAGAGCATGGGAGGTGACCAACCCTCCGGCAGCGTCCTGCCCAGGCTCGGTTAGGTCTTGGAGAAGATCCCTCATCGGGCCGATGTCACCAACGGGTGGGAGGCAATGGCGTCACAACGTCGCGAAGGTCTGAGACAGCACCGATCAGGATGGCCCCTTGGACTTGCTCATCGTCATCCATCATCACCGGCCTAGATCCGCCACGCACGTCGCCTATCCAACGCAATCACAATGGGCTGCGTCCCACGCGCCTGCACCATGGATCCTCACCACCACCACCACCTAGCTGCAGCGCTGCAAGACCCGTGCTCTCATACCGCCAAAAGCCTTGTCGAGCCCAGCTCCCACGCAGAGGATCTGCCCCATGCCACGCGAACCACCATGCGGGAGAGGGTGGGAGGACTCGCTACCACCGACGTCGGATGGGCTTCACGTAACTGCGCCCCTGACGACAACGAGGGGAGGAGGTGGAGGAAGGAGGCCTAGCGGAAGCAGTGCCTAGAAGCCTCCCATGGCGCTTGCGGGAAGCGGCACAGGAAGAAGGTTTTTGTTGTTGTTGTTGCGAGGAAGGGCGAAAATGATATTTGTGTCCCCGCCTAAAGGAGTGACACACAACTCTTTTCATATCATCCTCCTCCTTATCTTTCACAAACAACAATCCCACAAGCCATGGGAAAACGAAACAATTATTGTAACCCAGGCCATTTTAGAGCATCTACAGACGGGCTCCTCAAACGCCCCCTATACGTCCAGGCAGGTGGTCCAATCAATGACTGGTCACAAAATCGTGACCCAGACGGGATCCTCAAACTGGACCTATACGTCTCGGTTGACTGACACCCCTCATATCCAACCCATATGTGACAGGCCGGACCCACCTCAAATTCCACCAAATTGACCAAGCCCATCAAATCCACCATCCTCTTCCCGCGCCCGAGCCATCGCCGTCCTCCAACTTTGCTCCCCATCCACACCGTCGATATCGTCTACCACCCTAGATGTCATCATCGGGTACTCCGTCACCCATCATCGGCACAGATGATGCCTCGACGTCATCCACGGGATCTCGTCCGTGGGGATGAGCTTCAAGGCGGAGAACATCGCCTGGAGGGAGCGGCAAAGGAAGCGGCGCGAGCGGGAAGCGACAGCAAAGGATGTCCTGCACAAGTAGGTGGGCATCGAGGAGGATGTGTCCCCTCCATTGCGCCTGGCCACCCTGCACGAGTACGCCTTGCCGACGATAAGGAGGCTGCCATCCGCACCGCCTGTGGCCGACGATGATCCGACGTCCCAATAGGAGATTTCAGATGGATTTACGCAATCGGAAGGGCCGAAGACGGTGTGCGACTCGCCGCAACTCCGACGGGTGAGGTCAAGCACGGGCAGTGCCGGCGTCGGTTCTGCCCAGATCCCGTTCGACAGAAAATGATACATTTTTTGCTCCATTTTGTATCGCTTCGTTCGTTATTCGTTGTGTCATTGGATAAATTTGTTGCATATATCATTGGATTGATTAGGTGCATATGTATGTGTCGGTAGTTTATTTGGAATCATTGTCGTTTTAGGAAAATTCATGTCCAACATGATCTATGAGGGTCAAGAGTCTACGAACCCTATGAAATATGACTGGGGGATACTAATTGTCCTACGTTCAATATTGGGGGAACATCGCGCACTAGCAAGAAAACAAAGTTGAAGATACCTAAGGCAAGAGGTCCGACATTCACAACAGTTGAGGATGTTTTGTTGGTTGAATACAAGCATAGACCCTATATATGGCACGGAGCAAAAGGAATATGTGGAATTGCATCCTACCAATACCACCCGCAATGTGGCCACTCTCCAACATAGATGGTCCACCATCCAAGACAACTTGAACAAGTTTGTCGGCCACTATGCTTCCGTGCTTGGCCGGAATCAAAGTGGGATTGGAGTCGCAAGTCACGCAAGTTGAATTGTTTTGTTTTTTCATAATTTGTATTGCTAGTTTTTTTATGTCACATTCGCATGATTACTTATTGTTTGATAGATGGTATTGGCGACTACTTTATACCAACAAACCGAGAATAAGTCATTCGGTTGTAGTCATTGTTGGATGAAATTGAATGGCAAACCAAAGTGGATACAACTTGTGTAAGACCTCAAAACCGGCAACGAGAGGTTGAAGAAAAATGATGGCTCAAGCTTCTAACAATCGATTGGTGGACGAGGACTCGGGAAGGCCTAGACTTTTGGATCAATTAAGGTTAAGAAGCAGAGGTTGCAACTTGCTCGAGACACGAACGATTCGAGGATAATATTTACGGACACAAGCCTCTTTGATGTGGAAGACAGGAGGTGGCTTGACGGGAATTACATCCTCCAAGAGCGAACCTCTGGGAGCTCGCTCGTGTGTGCCACGTCCTCCCGGTGGCGCTGTTACTCTAGGCTCGCTCGATGGAATCGCTTCATTTTTTTACTGCAGGTGCTCGATCGCGTGTTACTGGAGTGCAGCGACGTTTGCGTTCGTTCATAGCTGTGCATGGCTGGCCGTGCAGCTTTTCACGAGCAAGTGTGCTCTTGCCTGTTTGCCTCTGCGTTGTGAGCCGTAGTTTATCTGGGCCCGCACTGTCAGTCTTCTCGTTGGCTGTTTCCTGTGGTGTTCGTTGCGCTATATGGTGGGCTCATGCCAGGACCGTCTGCAGTTGTGGTGGAACGGCGCGTCGGGCGCTCTCTTTGCACACTGCTTTGTACCGTTTGAGATCTGTTTGTATGATTGTGGCCCGTATCTTTCTCCGTCCCGCTCTGTCAGTCTCTGCCTTGGTGCTATGAGTGGTCCAGGCTGTGGGTCGTGCGGCCACAGGGAGGTTGTCCGATCGATTGCCTATTCCCTGTGTTGCGTGCTCTCCGTGCCGTGCAGTTCTTTATATCTGCTACCTCTCCTTCCTTCTCAGTTTGTCCTCGGCCTCTCTCTCTCAGTTCTTGGTTCATCCGCTATACGGCTGCCATGGAGGTAAGTAATACCACTGCGGTCATCTTCCGTGTTCTTCTGTGATTGCGGAAAGTTTTGCTGCATGCCTTCTCTTCGCTCACCTGTTCGTCCTGTCTTGCAGCTCATGGCGAAGTGCGGAGAAATTGTCGTTGCTTCCTCATAGCGTGCTCGGTATTGCTGTTCGTTTCATTGTGTCCGACCTCCATTCACTGTTCAGGTGCGATTCCTCTCGCTTTTTGGGGTCAATTTCAATCCGCTTCTTTGTGGATGGATTGCTGCCCGTTACCTGTTTGTGTTTATGCTCACCGGCCTAAGACTGTGATGTATTCATAATTTTAGGCGCTTCTTGTTTCTCGTTGGTGATTGGCTTTCACGATTACCTCGTGTTTCGACTTCAGGTACACATCTATAATAACTACAGTTCAGTTCGGTTTTCTTGCTGTTGCTTGCACATCTCCAGCTTGGTAGTATTGCACGAAAACAACATTTAGTTCATTAGTATTATTGTTAGGTACGCACGATATGAACTCTAGCGATCCTGCTGCGGATCGTGCTGGTGCGCGTGAACGCTCTGTTGCTCGGCGGCGCGGCAGAGTGTCAGCGTGAATCGCCTTGTTTCAGGGTTCGTGTTTGTTTGGTTTGCTGTTCTGTCTTTACTACTTGGTCCTGTGGGCTCAGAGCAGCCGTCAAGAGTGTGAAAATATTCCTTTTGGTTTGTTCAGATGCGTTTAATGGTGCCCATTCTTCTTCATCTGCTCCTGGCAATACGCCGTTTGTAGGTGTGTGTGATGTGCCTGGACATGCCCTTGATTAGTGGCTCATAAATTAGGAACGCTTTTAACATCACTTGCAACGTAGGTGAAGGTTACTTCCCAGTTGTTTCGCCCACTTACAATAACCTTAGGCGTCGGCAGCGAATGCGAAAGAGGAAGATGCGTAAATGGATTTCTGCAGGTGTGTTGTCATTTAGCTGGCTTTGTGCATCCTTGACCGACATCAGCTACATTAATCTAAATGAAAACTTTTTTCATTGGAAGGATACCCGTACTCTACTACATCTGCCACACGGTCTCTGTTCTCTACAGAGTACACAGAGTTCTTAAAAGTGTTGGGAAACGTAGCATGCAATTTCAAAAAAATTCCTACGCTCACGCAAGATCTATCTAGGAGATGCATAGCAACGAGAGGGGGAGAGTGTGTCTACGTACCCTCATAGATCGAAAGCGAAAGCGTTTGACAATGCGGTTGATGTAGTCGAACTTCTTCTCGTTCCGACCGATCAAGCACCGAACGTACGACACCTCCGAGTTTTGCACACGTTCAGCTCGATGACGTCCCTCGAACTCTTGATCCAGCAAAGTGTCGAGGAAGTAGATTAGTTCCGTCAGCACAACGGTGTGGTGACGGTGATGGTGAAGTGATCCGCGCAAGGCTTCGCCTAAGCACTACGAAGATATGACCGAGGGTGTAATCTGTGGAGGGGGGCGCCGCACACGGCTAACAGTTATTGTTGTGTGTTCTAGCGGTGCCCCCCCCCCCCCACGTATATATAGGTTGGAGGAGAGGAGAGGCAGCCAAGGGGGCGCCCAAGTAGGAGGAATCCTACCTGGGCCCCTAGTCCAATTCGGCCTCCCCCCTTACCATATCCATCGGAGGAAGAAGGAAAGAGGAGGGAGGAGGGAAGGAAGGGGGAGGCCGAATCCCTCCCCTTCCTTCTCTCTTCCCCCCTTTCCTTCCTCCTAAGGTGCGGCCCATATGGGGGGCGCAGCAGCCCCTGCTGGTTGCTACGTTTCACCTCTTGGCCCATTAGGCCCATATCTTTGCCGGGGGTGCCCGGAACCCCTCTCCGGTGACCCGATATGTACCCGGTACCCCCGGAACACTTCCGGTGTCCGAACATCATCATCCTATATATGAATCTTTACCTCTCAACCATTTTGAGACTCCTCGTCATGTACGTGATCTCATCCGGGACTCCGAACAACATTCGGTCATCAAATCACATAACTCATATAATACAAAATCATCATCGAACGTTAAGCGTGCGGACCCTACGGGTTCGAGAACTATGTAGACATGACCGAGACACCTCTCCGGTCAATAACCAATAGCGGAACCTGGATGCTCATATTGGTTCCCACATATTCTACGAAGATCTTTATCGGTCGAACCGTTATGACAACATACGTAATTCCCTTTGTCCATCGGTATGTTACTTGCCTAAGATTCGATCGTCGGTATCTTTATACCTAGTTCAATCTCGTTACTGGCAACTCTCTTTACTCGTTCCGTAATACATCATCCTGTGACTAAGTCACTTTGCTTGCAAGGCTTCTTATGATGTGCATTACCGAGAGGACCCAGAGATACCTCTCCGATACTCGGAGTGACAAATCCTAATCTCGATCTATGCCAACCCAACAGACACCTTCGGAGATACCTGTAGAGCATCTTTATAATCACCCAGTTACGTTGTGACGTTTGATAGCACACAAGGCATTTCTCCGGTATCCGGAAGTTGCATAATCTCATAGTCGAAGGAATATGTATTTGACATGAAGAAAGCAGTAGCAATAAAACTGAACGATCATTATGCTAAGCTAACGGATGGGTCTTGTCCATCACATCATTCTCCTAATGATGTGATCCCGTTCATCAAATGACAACACATGTCTATGGTTAGGAAACTTAACCATCTTTGATTAATGAGCTAGTCTAGTAGAGGCTTACTAGGGACAGTGTTTTGTCTATGTATCCACACATGTATCAAGTTTCCAGTTAATACAATTCTATCATGAATAATAAACATTTATCATGGATAAGGAAATATAAAATAACAACTTTATTATTGCCTCTAGGGCATATTTCCTTCAGTCTCCCACTTGCACTAGAGTCAATAATCTAGATTACATTGTAATGATTCTAACACCCATGGAGTCTTGGTGCTGATCATGTTTTGCTCGTGGAAGAGGCTTAGTCAACGGGTCTGCCACATTCAGATCCGTATGTATTTTGCAAATCTCTATGTCTCCCTCCTTGACTTGATCACGGATGGAGTTGAAGCATCTCTTGATGTGTTTGGTTCTTTTGTGAAATATGGATTCCTTCGCCAAGGCAATAGCTCCAGTATTGTCACAAAAGTTTTTCACTGGACCCGATGCACTAGGTATTACACCTAGATCGGATATGAACTCCTTCATCCAGACTCCTTCATTTGCTGCTTCTGAAGCAGCTATGTACTCCGTTTCACACGTAGAACCCGCCACGACGCTCTGCTTGGAACTGCACCAACTGACAGCTCCACCATTCAAAATAAATACGTATCCGGTTTGTGACTTAGAGTCATCCGGATCAGTGTCAAAGCTAGCATCGACGTAACCATTTACGACGAGCTCTTTGTCACCTCCATAAACAAGAAACATATCCTTGGTCCTTTTCAGGTACTTCAGGATGTTCTTGACCGATGTCCAGTGATCCACTCCTGGATTACTTTGGTACCTCCCTGCTAAACTTATAGCAAGGCACACATCAGGTCTGGTACACAGCATAGCATACATGATAGAACCTATGGCTGAGGCATAGGGAATGACTTTTATTTTCTCTCTATCTTCTGCAGTGGTCGGGCATTGAGTCTTACTCAACTTCACACCTTGCAACACAGGCAAGAACCCTTTCTTTGACTGATCCATTTTGAACTTCTTCAAAACTTTATCAAGGTATGTGCTTTGTGAAAGTCCTATTAAACGTCTCGATCTATCCCTATAGATCTTGATGCCCAATATATAAGCAGCTTCACCGAGGTCTTTCTTTGAAAAACTCTTATTCAAGTATCCTTTTATGCTATCCAGAAATTCTACATCATTTCCAATCAACAATATGTCATCCACATATAATATTAGAAATGCTACAGAACTCCCACTCACTTTCTTGTAAATACAGGCTTCTCCGAAAGTCTGTATAACCATATGCTTTGATCACCTCATCAAAGCGTATTATTCCAACTCCAAGATGCTTGCACCAGTCCATAGATGGATCGCTGGAGCTTGCACACTTTGTTAGCACTTTTAGGATCGACAAAACCTTCTGGTTGCATCATATACAACTCTTCTTTAAGAAATCCATTAAGGAATGCAGTTTTGACGTCCATTTGCCAGATTTCATAATCATAAAATGCGGCAATTGCTAACATGATTCGGACGGACTTAAGCATCGCTACGGGTGAGAAAGTCTCATCGTAGTCAACTCCTTGAACTTGTCGAAAACCTTTTGCGACAAGTCGAGCTTTGTAGATAGTAACATTACCATCGGCGTCAGTCTTCTTCTTGAAGATCCATTTATTCTCTATGGCTCGCCGATCATCGGGCAAGTCCACCAAAGTCCACACTTTGTTCTCATACATGGATCCTATCTCAGATTTTCATGGCCTCAAGCCATCTGTCGGAATCTGGGCTCATCATAGCTTCTTCATAGTTCGTAGGTTCGCCTTGGTCTAGTAACATGACTTCCAGTATAGGATTCCCGTACCACTCTGGTGCGTATCGTGTTCTGGTTGACCTACGAGGTTCTGTAGTAATTTGATCTGAAGTTTCATGATCATCATCATTAGCTTCCTCTCTAGTTGGTGTAGGCATCACGGGAACGGTTTTCTCTGATGAACTACTTTTCAATTCGAGAGAAGGTATGATTACCTCATCAAGTTCTACTTTCCTCCCACTCACTTCTTTCGAGAGAAACTCCTTCTCTAGAAAGGTTCCATTCTTGGCAACAAAGATCTTGCCTTCAGATCTGTGGTAGAAGGTGTACCCAATTGTTTCCTTTGGGTATCCTATGAAGACGCACTTCTTCGATTTGGGTTCAAGCTTATCAGGCTGAAGACTTTTGACATAAGTGTCGCAACCCCAAACTTTAAGAAACGATAGCTTAGGTTTCTTGCCAAACCACAGTTCATACAGTGTCATCTCAACGGATTTAGACGGTGCCCTATTTAACATGAATGCAGCTGTCTCTAATGCATAACCCCAAAACGATAGTGGTAAATCGGTAAGAGACATCATAGATCGCACCATATCTAATAAAGTACGGTTACGATGTTCGGACACACCATTACGATGTGGTGTTCCAGGTGGCGTGAGTTGTGAAACTATTCCACATTGTTTTAAATGAAGGCCAAACTCGTAACTCAAATATTCGCCTCCGCGATTAGATCGTAGAAACTTTATTTTCTTGTTACGATGATTCTCTACTTCACTCTAAAATTCTTTGAACTTTTCAAATGTTTCAAACTTGTGTTTCATCAAGTAGATATACCCATATCTGCTCAAATCATCTGTGAAGGTCAGAAAATAACGATACCCGCCGCGTGCCTCAACACTCATCGGACCGCATACATCAGTATGTATTATTTCCAATAAGTCATTAGCTCGCTCCATTGTTCCGGAGAACGGAGTTTTAGTCATCTTGCCCATAAGGCATGGTCTGCAAGTATCAAATGATTCATAATCAAGTGATTCCAAAAGCCCATCTGCATGGAGTTTCTTCATGCGCTTTACACCAATATGACCTAAACGGCAGTGCCACAAATATGTTGCACTATCATTATCAACTTTGCATCTTTTGGCATCAATATTATGAATATGTGTATCACCACGATCGAGATTCAACAAAAATAGACCACTTTTCAAGGGTGCATGACCATAAAAGATATTACTCATATAAATAGAACAACCATTATTCTCTGATTTAAATGAATAACTGTCTCGCACTAAACAAGATCCAGATATAATGTTCATGCTCAACGCTGGCACCAAATAACAATTATTCAGGTCTAAAACTAATCCCGAAGGTAGATGTAGAGGTAGCGTGCCGACGGCGATCACATCGACCTTGGAACCATTCCCGACGCGCATCGTCACCTCGTCCTTAGCCAATCTTCGTTCAATCCGTAGCTCCTGTTTTGAGTTACAAATATGAGCAACCGAACCAGTATCAAATACCCAGGTGCTACTACGAGCATTAGTAAGGTACACATCAATAACATGTATATCAAATATACCTTTGTTCACTTTGCCATCCTTCTTATCCGCCAAATACTTGGGGTAGTTCCGCTTCCAGTGACCAGTCCCTTTGCAGTAGAAGCACTCAGTTTCAGGCTTGGGTCCAGCTTTGGGCTTCTTCCCGGGAGTGGCAACTTTCTTGCCATTCTTCTTGAAGTTCCCCTTCTTTCCCTTGCCCTTTTTCTTGAAACTAGTGGTCTTGTTAACCATCAACACTTGATGCTCCTTCTTGATTTCTACCTCCGCAGCTTTGGGCATTGCGAAGAGCTCGGGAACTCTCTTTTCCATCCCTTGCATATTATAATTCATCACGAAGCCTTTGTAGCTTGGTGGCAGTGATTGAAGAACTCTGTCAATAACACTATCATCTGGAAGATTAACTCCCAGCTGAGTCAAGTGATTATGATATCCAGACATTCTGAGTATGTGTTCACTGACAGAACTGTTCTCCTCCATCTTGCAGCTATAGAACTTGTTGGAGACTTCATAACTCTCAACTCGGGCATTTGCTTGAAATATTAACTTCAACTCCTGGAACATCTCATATGCTCCATGACGTTCAAAACGTCTTTGAAGTCCCGATTATAAGCCGTAAAGCATGGCACACTGAACTATCGAGTAGTCATCAGATCGAGCTTGCCAGACGTTCATATCATCAGCATCTACTCCTGCAGCAGGCCTTTCACCTAGCGGTGCATCAAGGACATAATTCTTCTGTGCAGCAATGAAGATAATCCTCAAGTTACGGACCCAGTCCGTGTAGTTGCTACCATCATCTTTCAACTTAGCTTTCTCTAGAAACGCATTAAAATTCAAGGGAACGGTAGCACGGGCCATTGATCTACAACATGGATATGCAAAAACTATCAGGACTAAGTTCATGATAAATTAAGTTCAATTAATCAAATTACTTAAGAACTCCCACTTAGATACACATCCCTCAAGTCATCTAAATGATACGTGATCCAAATCAACTAAACCATGTCCGATCATCACGTGAGATGGAGTAGTCATCAATGGTGAACATCTCTATGTTGATCATATCTACTATGATTCACGTTCGACCTTTCGGTCTCCAGTGTTCCAAGGCCATGTCTGTACATGCTAGGCTCGTCAAGTTTAACCCGAGTATTCCGCATGTGCAAAACTGTCTTGCACCCGTTGTATTTGAACGTAGAGTCTATCACACCCGATCATCACGTGGTGTCTCAACACGATGAACTGTCGCAACGGTGCATACTTAGGGAGAACACTTATACCTTGAAATTTAGTGAAGGGATCATCTTATAATGCTACCATCGTTCTAAGCAAAATAAGATGCATAAAGGATAAACATCACATGCAATCAAAATATGTGACATGATATGGCCATCATCATCTTGTGCTTTTGATCTCCATCTCCAAAGCATCGTCATGATCTCCATCATCACCGGCTCGACACCTTGATCTTCATCGTTGCGTCGTGGTCAACTCGCCAACTATTGCTTCTACAACTATCGCTAACGCATAGTGATAAAGTAAAGCAATTACATGGTATTTGCATTTCATACAATAAAGCGACAACCATAAGGCTCCTGCCAGTTGCCGATAACTTTTACAAAATATGATCATCTCATACAACAACGTATATCACATCATGTCTTGACCATATCACATCACAACATGCCCTGCAAAAACAAGTTAGACGTCCTTTACTTTGTTGTTGCAAGTTTTACGTGGCTGCTACGGGCTTCTAGCAAGAACCGTTCTTACCTAAGCATCAAAACCACAACGGTGATTTATCAAGTTTGCTGTTTTAACCTTCAACAAGGACCGGCCGCAGTCAAATTTGATTCAACTAAAGTAGGAGAAACAGACACCCGCCAGTCACCTTTATGCAAAACTAGTTGCATGCCTGTCGGTGGAACCGGTCTCATGAACGTGGTCATGTAAGGTTGGTCCTGGCCGCTTCATCCAACAATACCGCCGAATGAAAATAAGACGTTGGTGGTAAGCAGTATGACTATCACCGCCCACAACTCTTTGTGTTCTACTCGTGCATATCATCTACGCATAGACCTGGCTCGGATACCACTGTTGGGAAACGTAGCATGCAGTTTCAAAAAATTTCCTACGGTCACGCAAGATCTATCTAGGAGATGCATAGCAACGAGAGGGGGAGAGTGTGTCTACGTACCCTCGTAGACCGAAAGCGGAAGCGTTTGACAACGCGGTTGATGTAGTCGAACTTCTTCTCGTTCCAACCGATCAAGCACCGAACGTACGGCACCTCCGAGTTCTGCAGACGTTCAGCTCGATGACGTCCCTCGAACTCTTGATCCAGCAAAGTGTCGAGGAAGTAGATGAGTTCTGTTAGCACAACGGCGTGGTCACGGTGATGGTGAAGTGATCCGCGCAGGGCTTCGCCTAAGCACTACGAAGATATGACCAAGGGTGTAATCTGTGGAGGGGGGCGCCGCACACGGCTAACAGTTATTGTTGTGTGTTCTAGCGGTGCCCCCCCATGTATATATAGGTTGGAGGGGAGGAGAGGCAGCCAAGGGGGCGCCCAAGTAGGAGGAATCCTACCTGGGCCCCTAGTCCAATTCGGCCTCCCCCCTTACCATATCCACCGGAGGGAGAAGGAAAGAGGAGGGAGCAGGGAAGGAAGGGGGAGGCCGAATCCCTCCCCTTCCTTCTCTCTTCCCCCCTTTCCTTCCTCCTAAGGTGCAGCCCATATGGGGGGCACAGCAGCCCCTACTGGCTGCTGCGTTTCCCCTCTTGGCCCATTAGGCCCATATCTTTGTCGGGGGTGCCCAAAACCCCTTTCCGGTGACCCGATATGTACCCGGTACCCCCGGAACACTTCCGGTGTCCGAATATGATCGTCCTATATATGAATCTTTACCTCTCAACCATTTCGAGACTCCTCATCATGTTCGTGATCTCATCCGGGACTCCGAACAACATTCGGTCACCAAATCACATAACTCATATAATACAAAATCGTCATCGAACGTTAAGCGTGCGGACCATACGGGTTCGAGAACTATGTAGACATGACCGAGACACCTCTCCAGTCAATAGCCAACAGCGGAACCTGGATGCTCATATTGGTTCCCACATATTCTACGAAGATCTTTATCGGTCGAACCGTTATGACAACATACGTAATTCCCTTTGTCCATCGGTATGTTACTTGCCTGAGATTCGATCGTCGGTATCTTTATACCTAGTTCAATCTCATTACCGGCAAGTCTCTTTACTCGTTCCGTAATACATCATCATGTGACTAAGTCACTTTGCTTGCAAGGCTTCTTATGATGTGCATTACCGAGAGGGCCCAGAGATACCTCTCCGATAGTCGGAGTGATAAATCCTAATCTCGATCTATGCCAACCCAACAGACACCTTCGGAGATACCTGTAGAGCATCTTTATAATCACCCAGTTACGTTGTGACGTTTGACAGCACACAAGGCATTCCTCCGGTATCCGGGAGTTGCATAATCTCATAGTTGAAGGAATATGTATTTGACATGAAGAAAGCAGTAGCAATAAAACTGAACGATCATTATGATAAGCTAACGGATGGGTCTTGTCCATCACATCATTCTCCTAATGATGTGATCCCGTTCATCAAATGACAATACATGTCTATGGTTAGGAAACTTAACCATCTTTGATTAATGAGCTAGTCTAGTAGAGGCTTACTAGGGATAGTGTTTTGTCTATGTATCCACACATGTATCAAGTTTCCAGTTAATACAATTCTAGCATGAATAATAAACATTTATCATGAATAAGGAAATATAAAATAACAACTTTATTATTGCCTCTGGGGCATATTTCCTTCAAAAAGGTATAAGAGCGATCCAACTAGAACATAATAGATGCTTTGTCTGCACCTCTGACACGTCGTCTCTGCAGCCACCCATAGGAAGAGATCATATCGTGGTGCGCCTGAATACCGGTGCCAATTCTGCGGTGTCGTATTTTGGTACCATGAGAGATGCAAGCATGAATCGAACATAGGTGAGCGTCGTGTCTTATACTCCCTGTGCTGCAAGGGTGGTAAAGTGAAACTACTAGTGTTTAAAGAACCACCGCCTTTCCTATCAGAGCTGCTTAGATTTAATGGTGACTCATGGTGCAAACACTTCCTAGATAGAATCAGACAATACAATTCTCTGTTTGCTTTTACTTCCATGGGAGCTGATATTGACAGACACATTAATGGGGGTGGTGGTCCATATGTGTTTAAAATTCATGGTCAAGTATATCACCGTATCGGATCACTTTTGCCAAATACAGGTGCTACTGCAAAATTTGCTGAATTATACATTCATGACACACATAATGAAGTTAGCAACAGAATTAATGCCGTGATGTCTAAGGATGGTGAACAAGAAAGTGGTATTGATAGAGCGATAATTGATGGTCTAATGAAGATGCTTGATGAATTTAACCCTCTTGTGAAAACATTTAGGGTAGCTAGAGACCGTCTTGTAAACCAAGGTGATGAGAGAATTGGTATAAGAATAGTTGGTGCAGAAAAAGGATTCTGTGCAATTTAGCCTGCCCACCTGTGATGAACTTGCTGGTTTGATTGTTGGTGATTTTAGTGCCGAAAATTATCGTCGTGATATTATCGTTGATAGTCTTGAAAAGGGTTTGCACCATGTGTCTAGCCTACATCCTGCCTTTATGCCACTCCAATATCCTTTGTTGTTTCCTTACGGTCGTAGAGGATTTCAATTGGGTATACCACACAGGGAAATAGACATAACACAATCCATAGATATCACAAGTGAGTCTCCAGTTCCTGAGGGTAGAACTCATGTATCAATGGCAGAGTACTATTGCTACTGTTGTCATTACAAAAAAGACCAGTTCAACCCATTTGTTTGTTGTGGAAGATTATCGGCCCAGTCACAGGTTGATAGCTTTGCATGTGTGGAAGAGGGTAGATTGACATATATCACTGAACATCAAGATGATTTTAGATGTGAGCATTTCCAGGGTGTTGCCGATGCGGTTGGAAAGGGGCAACTTGATGGTAGCAGTATAGGTAAAAAAAGAATAGTACCCGCAGCCTTCACAAGTGGAAAACAGTACGGAAATCAAAACTTCCAGGATGGTGTTGCCATATGTAGAGTATTTGGTTCGCCGCACTTGTTTGTCACATTCACCTGTAACCCAAAATGGGATGAAATCAAGGAGGCCCTTGCATTCGAGCATGGGCAGAAGTACACAGATCGATCTGATCTTGTTTGTAGAGTGTTCAACTTGAAGCTTGCACACTTCATGAAAGGGATCATGAATGGTCGAGCATTTGGCCCTGTCTGCGCTGGTAATTGAACCGTCACAACTCTGTTTTTCCATTCTCATCCTTCGTATAGCATGTTTAGGCTGTAACTTGTACTCTGTTCATGTAGTGTTGTATAGCGTGGAGTTTCTGTAACACCCTGGATTTTTTCCATTTTTTTCCTTTTGATTTTGGTCTGGATTTACCTTTCGGTGGTTTAGTGGTCTTGCAACCTGGAGGGATCACCCTTGATTCCTCTTCCTGAGTGGCTTTTCAACCTCAAAACCATCCCAAGACCTTGCCATTTCCATCTTGGACCAATCCCAATATTCTTTTCCTTGGGAAAATTCCTTTTTCTATTAAAGGAATAACCCTGTTGTCCTGGGTTGTGAAGCAACCCATATTTCCATCATTCCAAAGATTCCCAAATAATTCTCATGAATTTTTTGGGTCAGATCTTACACAAATATGTCAAAACCCTTCCTTGACATGTTCAAAAATATTTCACAAATATTCCTTTTCTGATTCTGCCCTAGCTGTCAAGTTGAGAAGCAAGTACTCTTTATATTGGCTTGCTTGCCCCCAAACTTTTTGGTAATTCTTTCCTATCCATATCATTTCCACATACAAAAATTCAACTTCATTTGGCTATTAAATCTCCCTTGGCTAATTTCCAAAGTTTCTGGTCAACTGGAAGCTTTGTGAAGCAAGTGCTAGCTAGGATGATCCAAATGAGTTGAAATTTTGCAAGTGTCTTCATATGCTCAAATCATGACTCTCCACCAAATTTCAACCCTATCCAGTCATCTGTGTGAGCACAGCCTCAAATCTTGGTTTCTGATCAGATTTTCACATTGTGAAGCAACTATATTTTATACTGCTCCATGATTGCTAAAAATTTACCAGAACATTCCACTACCCATATAACTTATCTCCACAAAATTTGGGATCATTTCATCTTCCCAATAATTCCCTAGAATTTTACTAAGATTCTGGTCAGAGAGGCTCATTGTGAAGGAAGTACCATTTTGGCTTGTCCAAATGGCATGAAATTTTTATGGCACTCTCATATGACCAAATCATCATGTTATACCAAATTTTAGATCAAGTGGATACTCCATGTGAGTGTTCCATCCTAATCAAGTTTTTGGACCAGATTGGTCAGTTGCAAAGCAACTATGTTAAATCTTGGTCCTTTTCTTCTCAAACTTCACAGGATTGTAGTCCTTCCTATCCCAAACCTCCCAGACATCTTATTTGCCCCTTATCACTTCTCTGTTCATCGTAGTGGCGTGGTCAAGTTTGCTACAGCAAACTTCAGGTGATCTCTCCTATCCAACCACAGTTCCCCTCATCGATCCATCACCCCCTTGAGACTGTTCTTTGGAGGGACTACCCACTAGACAAGACGCTGCATGCCAGGGTGCACCGCATGCGCCAGTTCACGCGGTGACCACGCGGCTGGCATGCTAGCCAGCGCGCTCTGGCGATGGACCCCCTCTGTTTCGTCCATTCCTCCTCTCCCTCGACACCTAGCCATGTCTAGGGGCTTCCCCTCATTGTCGCCCTTCGCCCTGGATAACTCTCCCTCTCTCACGTCCCCTCCTACGTGGTGCGGCAGCCGTGCCCGTGACATGGCTGTCTCTGCCGCCGTCGCGTCCGCTTACCTGAGCTCTCCCGAGTCTTCCCGACCCCACCTGAGCCCTCTCCACCCCTCCGCGAAGCTTCTCGACACAGCAAACGGCCAGCCACGTCGCCCCGGAGCTCCAGTGTGCGGCTAAGCTCGCCACCGCGGCCGAGCTTATCCGGCGAGCTCGCCCGGCTATAAATAGGCCGGCCCCGAGGCCCTCGACCTCACCAAGCTCACCACCACACTCCACTGCTCCTCCCCAACCTCTCCATCCCTCTCCAGGAGCTCTCCCTGCTTGCCTATGCCGCCATGGCCGTCGGTGAGCCTCGCTCAAATACCGGCGAGCCACGCCCTATCTCTTCCTCCCACCGCCGCTAGAGCACCCCCTAGATCCTTGCGAGCCTCCCTGCCTCCTCGGTTGGTCGCCGGGACGCCTGTGGCCGTGTGCCCAAGCACGGACGACGGCCTCTGCCGCGGGCATCAGAGCCACCGCCACCACGGTAGTCCCCGATGCCCGTGCTGCAGCTGGATGGGTGCGGCGCTCCTTCGCGGTGCTGCCGGTGGTCTCCGCTCGGCCGGAGACGGCCGGAGCCGCCCGCGCCCTTCGCCGGCGCCCGCCTCTGCCTGATGCCACGGTCGTCGCCTCCACCTCTCCCCAGCCGCCCCTGAGGTTTCCCCTGGACGCGACGCTCGCCGGCGCACCCGTCGGTACTGGCGCCCTCGCCGGGGGTGGCCGGAGTTGCCGCTGCCTCTCACCCTCCCCTCCGTTCGCTGTCGGGCATGAGGAGGAAGAAAGCAGGGGAGGAGAGAGAGAGGGTCACCGCGGGACCCGCTGTCACCCTCTGGGCGTTGACCCCGCCCCGGGCCCGCTGCCAGTTTAAGTGGAAACACACTTCGTGAACTACGCGTTCGCATGTTGAAAGCGTACTTTTCCCTTAGCCCGGTTCAAAGTACATTTTCTGTATGCAGAAAGCGTATTCATTGAAAGGCGCTTTCTGTTTTGCAGCCAGGGGCTTGTTTGTGGATTTTTTTTTACAAATAGGTCCCTAACATTCAACTGGCAATAACTTTTCACTCCCTACTCCAAATGAGGTGATTCCAAAGCCCACTTCTTCGTCTCTTCGAGCCCGTCAAGTTGGTATCATTTTCATAATGTTTTGACACTGTGAAAATGACCATTTTGCCCTTGCCCGTAAACAGCCTCCTCCGAGAGAGAACTCTCCGCACCCCATTTCCGCGGACTCTCCGCACCCCCTTCCCGATGGTTTCTTCACCCCAGGAAAACCACAACTCTCATTTGCATAATTGCATTGCAATATCATAGTCAAACTAATTACTTTAATAGTAGGTATGTATTATTTGTAAAATGGATTGGATTATGCAATGCTGGAGTAAATTCTTGAATAGGTGACTACCATGTTGAGTACCGGATTGTTAGTGACTAATAGTTTACCCACTCGTTGATGCCATGACGTTGAGATTACCGTCTATGATTATTTTGGATTTCATCCGGCAGTATGTGGAGATGAATTAGTAGCAGTAGCTTGGACATAGTGGCTATTGGACTACTAGTTGGTTAATGTTTTGGCTTGGGATTACTATGATATCGGAGTGTCAGCTATGACAGAGATATTATTCAGAGATAGGATACTTCATGGTTGATCCAGAGTCACCAGTCCGGACTTATCCGTGCAGCCACATTTGCCAGTATGGGACGGCCTTGACTTGGTCTGGTCGCATGCTCTTTCACCGGTACCGCCCGACAAGGAAGGTTATGCGTGCGCACTACCCTGGCCTGGTAGGCGGCAATAACCTTGTGAGCCCAGTTGAGTTATATGGTACCAGGTCCCCGTTTGGGACAGTTTGTTAGCCACGACGGTGGCAGGTGTCACGCGGTGACACAGGGGCCACCCAGTGCAGGACTCCGGGGGAGGATGATTGTCGGTGGTAAGATGGGAGAGTCACGGGTCAGGCGGGTTTCGTTGGAGCAACACTGGTCCACCCGAATGGGATCACGAGGTCAGGTGCTCCATGGTGTGGGTAAAGTGCGCAACCTCTGCAGAGTGTAAAATCTATTCGAATAGCCGCGTCCACGGTATTGGACAGTCCATCCAGACCTGACTAGGTGGTCAACCATAGTAGTGATAAGGATGGAAGAACTCGTCGTAAGATCAGAAGTACTTGGTGGATCGTGAGTATTCTGAGGGTTGTGAGGCAACCCGGAAGAGAGTAAGTTTGTCAAATTTGTAGTGCAGATGGTATCAGGAATATGATATGTTAGCCATGGGATGGCTATGAGATGAGTGGTCGGATGACCACATGATTTGGATTGGATTTGGAACAGATTCAGATTGGATCCTGAGGTTATTCGGAGTATGGATTAAACTACTTAATATGCTTTACCTTACTGCATCTACTTTAGTAGCTATCTTGCTATGATGTTGTCTTGCCTTAATGCTGATGTTTGTTGTGAGCTTGCGAGTACATTCCAAGTACTCACCTGGTGTGTCATGCCAGTTTGCAGGTCATGCCATGATTGCTTGCTTGTCGAGGATCCTGAGTTTGCGAGCTAGGATACGCGTTCTAGCCAGAGTCCCTGCGGAGTGGAGACCATCACCGCCGTCGTTGTTCCGCTGCCGAGAGTTACTCCGCTACCTCAGGCTGTTCCGCTGCTAGCATAGAGCTACCCCGGGCCGGCGTAGTGTCGCCGTGCCATTGTAAACCTTGTACCTTTGTAACGATATCCATTGTAATAAAGAGCTGATTTGTTCTATGCCAACAGCGCCGTATTCCAGAAGACTTGTCCCTGGGCTGGAATACGGGGCGTCCCGGTCTTCTCTGAGCCGGGGTGCCACAGGCGTTAGTATCAGAGCAGGTCTGGCTATAGGACACCCTAGACCGCGCGAGCATTAGTAACCGGTAGTATAGGATCCAGTTGGTTTGCTGCACTTGTTTGTTGCATTTGTTTGTGCATAGCATACATATAGACTAGATATCTTATCACTAACGATGGATCTGGTGAGTGTAGGTGGCATCGGTTTCGGTTCCCTACTTGCGCTTTCTAGTTTGCATATTTGTTCCTTGGTGTGGTGTCATCTTCGTCCCAGCGGAGTGATGCCAAGGTACTTGGTGGTGTCGATCCCTTGTCGGATTGATGCACCGGTACCACACCAACTTATTCTCTTCCGACACCCCTATCATTTTGGTGATAGACAAGTTCTATCCCGGATCGTGCCATTCCACTAGCTGCTTCGGCAACCCTTACTGATCCTTGTTATTAGAAAAGGGCAATGCCTGCAAGCCTTTCTCTCCACCACTATCTCATTCCGCCACCTATTCTTTGGACGTGTACGATTTTCTTCCGTACGCTTGATGATGATGTGGCCGTAACTTCTGTTTTCTAACCCCCGATCACCAAGTCCGTCCTCACCTTCGTGTCTGCCCAGATGCAACCGGTGTTAAGCCCGTGTTTGGTGTAGCCCTGTTTACACCAACTTTTATCCACACATTGATTCACTTTCGTGCACATCGCCACGGCATGTTAGATCGTAATACCGGAGTTCTTGCGAGATTTGTGTGCTTAAGTAGGAATGCATATTATTGCTGTGAATAGCTGTAGAATGTGATATTGCTTGTGTGTGTGATCTTGCTGCTTTGTGTGCTTTTGATTAGTCGTTTCTTTTGTTTTTTTTATTTTGGCCCTGGGTGTTACCTTATTTTTTCCCTTATGGAAGTTACTCCCCGACACTGAACCCAAAGAGTCAGTGAAGAGACAGCCATTTGGAAGCTCACACTACTGCAGGATGCTGCTAACGCGACACTACGATCAGAGACCCTTCGACGAAACTGTGTGCGATGCAATAATCGCAAACGGTGATGTAAAAAACCCGTCAAAAAAGGTGCAAAACATTTGCGATGACGGATGCATCAAACACGGTTCAGATTTTAGTTGCGTGTGCGATGAAGGGCATACGGTTAAGTTCAATGAACTGTTTGCGATGAGAAAGAAGAACAGAAACGGGCAGCCAGATGAAGGTGTGTGCGATATACAGCATACGGTTCACTCGGATGAACTGTTTGTGATTAGGCAACACAAAAGAAACGGTCAGCTAGATCAAGGTGTGTGCGATATACGGCATACGGTTCACCTAGATGAACTGTTTGCTTTGAGCCAAGAGAACAGAAACAGTTCAATTTAACAGGATGTGTGCGATACGCGGCAAACAGGTCTGTAAACAGAAATGTGCGCGAAGACCGATAATAACACAGACGATTGCTTCTAATAAGACGTATGTGATATGCTCTGTCTACACAACATCTATTGGCCATTGGGCGACCGGCGGTCATCCGGGTACGCCATAAGGATGCGAAGAGGCATCCTATATCAGCAAGGACTAGCTGTTCCACCAATAGCTCATCTAAGAGAACTCTCAAGTTAACTGTGCTCGGGCTGGAGCAGCCATGAGATGGGTGACCGGATGGAGCAGCCATGTTAAAGAAGGTCTACCGCATTACTTTTTGACAATGTGTGATACGTGGCATACAGTTGATCCATCCGACCTGTTTGTGATGGAATAAGCCGTGTGTGTTGTGGGGTAGAATTAACCTCAAGGTCCTTGTTTTGAATTTTTTTTGTTTTTCTTAACACATGTTAAAGAAGGTCTACCGCATTACTTTTTGACTATGTGTGATACGTGGCATATAGTTGATCCATCCGACCTGTTTGTGATGGAATAAGCCGTGTGTGTTGTGGGCAAATGCTTTCTAGTATACAACTGTTTGCGATTGATGAATTCATCACCGACGGGTTCCGTAGTGTGGTCCGTGTTCATCTGATCATCATCTACTTCTTGTGCTAGCTCGATGTTCCTTATATGCTAAGTTTCCATTAATTGATGGCATTTTATGAACACGCCACCGTTTCCCGCCATTTCCTCATCTGTTTCCCGCCACCCAGCGATATTGCACATAAACCTAGGCGGCGCGCGACGCACGGAGGCAACAAACGCAGCCTGTAGCACATCCACCTTTCCCCAAGCATGCCAACCCAACAAAGCACCGCCTCTGCCATCAACCTCGTCGATGAGGAAAACGAGAAGGCGCCACGGCCCGTCGAGGCCGAGGCGCTCCTCGGCAACGCGATGGACGACGCCGTGATGCGCGTCATCGCCAGGGTTGAGCAGACCCTTGGCGCATGGCGCTTGAGCGCCGCGGATCAAGATAGGCATGTCAGCGCCGAGACGTTGCAGCTCGCCGCACAACATGATCGATGGCGTGCCGCAGAGCAAGCTAGGCGCGTCTGCGCCGATAGGGTGCGGCTCGCCGCATGGCGAGACCGTTGGAGCGCCGCAGAGCGAGAGGCGCGGCGCGCTGCACAGCAAGAGTGGATCCATCGGCGCTTGCCTGCTGTCGACACGGCGTCGTAGCTGGGTACACGTCCCGTCAATACCCCAATTCCTCGCTAGGAGTGGGCAGAGGCCCTCTGCGTCGTACTTGCACCAGAGGCCGGCCGCGCCGTACTTGCACCGGACGCCCGCCGCGCCGTTCGCATGGGTCGCGCCGTTCGCCTTGTCCGCGGCCCGCTCGATGCCAACGCGCTGGTCGGTAGGCTCGACCGCCTCCTTGGCCCAGGTGTCCACCTGGGCGCAGTAGAGGAACATGGCCGTCGCATCCTCGAGCTGGTGATCTCCGATGAAATAGCCAACTTGGAGCTCGAGATCGCGCTCCAGATGTACCGCGAGCGTGTCGACCGCTTGGACGAACGCCTGCATGAGTTTAGGCAGAGCCAAGAGCTACCATAGGCAAGGGCTGCTGGTCATGGTCTCATGGACGCGTTTTATTTTGTTGAGTCGTTTCGACATGGATAGCTATGTATTAACAACAATCATAGTATTGCTCTGTTAATTGCTCTGTTTCAATGTGTGTACTCTGTTTTCCGTTCTTATATGTTCTGTTTCAATATGTGTATATACGCTTTCCATTCTGTATATGTGGATGATAACAGCTAGATTCAAATTAGTATACAAAAACAGATAGAAAATGGAATTCATAATATATGTATATATATTAATTGTTCATTAGTTCATCACAGAATATATATAATATCATCACATATACGTGATGATACTTAACTTCTAGGTACAATGCATAAAATTAAAAATGAACAATACTAAAACTAATAATCCCTCCTGATGCGCGGCATCTTCCCAGCGCGGAGGCAGTACTCCGCCTCCTCCACCTCGCAGCGCTTGACGTACCGATCTGCCTCTTGCTGGCGGACAAGCGCGGACGATCTTGCCATTTCGTTGGGCGCCCACCGGAGCTCCTCATCGGTGGCATGCTGGAGCTTATCAGCCCACCTCCACGCAGCGATGAGGCGCCTAGCGCCTTTGACCTTCCTCGCGAAGTACCCGTCTTTGTACACCTCCTCCGCACGACGACGCGCCCGCCCCCAAAGCTCCACCTTCTTCTTTTCCCAGGTGGCATCACGGGCTTCACAGGCCGCCTGGTACCTGGCTTCCTCCTCCGCCATCTCCTTCTTGAACGCCACTTGCCTGGCTTTCTCAGCCGGCGGCAGTGACTTCCACAGACAAAGATTGTACTGGCCCCAAAACCAATCCAAAGTTGGGGGGTCCGGCGCAACCTCGTCCGGCGGCGCGTAGGGGTCCTCCTCGTCGCTGCTCTTCGACTGAGCGTCCTCGGAGGGCGGCGACTCCTTTTCGGCACGTGGGCAGATCGGCGGCGCCATGGCAGAGCTTTGAGAGAGAGAGAGAGAGAGAGAGAGAAAGAGAGAGAGAGAGAGGGCGAGCGAGGGGAGGATGTAGATGAGAATGCAGGCGGGACGACGTGAGCAAGGTAGTATTTATTGGCGGCCAGAATCTAGATCGACGGGAACAATACACACGCCAGTCGCCGGAATTTACGAGTACTGTAGTTTGAATTACACACGATTCCCGCATTAGAATCCGTGTGTGAACATAATAGCTGACGGTTTCCAATACAGAACCTTGTCTGATTAATAACCCCTGCCATTCACCTTCCAAACCTCAAGGCGCGAAATAGAGTGTCAATCATGTGGGGGCCGGTTGTCTTGCCAGATCTTTACATTTTCTTTTTTGAACACCAGATATTTACATCGTCTGAAGATTTTTTAACTCGCACACAAGTACACAAAAATATGATTTTTCAAACTGTTATGGTTAGCCGTTGCATGTAGATGTAGTTCAAATTTGAATTACGGTCATTAAATGGCTAAAAAATCACTTAAATGTCTTTAAAAGGTCAAATGACCCCTGAAATTTTCCAAATTTTCACATTACAGTTGTATTAGTGCACGTTAAACGTAGAAAAAATTTGAAGGCCGTAAGGGGAAGCTATCTCCCGTTCGTCATCAAACATGCATTGTTCCCTCTCGGAACCACTAGCCTTCTAGTGAGTTGCTCCGGTTTGTGAGGGGTGTGTGTCCAAACTTTCGTCAAACAGGCCAATTTTTTTACCACATCATCTTGATGCATGACATTACATCAAGCAAGGTTTCATGTTTTTCTGATCATTTTTTAATTTTTTGGAATTAAAATGCCATGGCACTCCATGCATACATATGCATGTGTCCATGCCGTGAGACCAATATGTTTGAAAATTCCTTCTAATTTACTGCACATGGAATTAACTCGCACACAAGTACACAAATATGATTTTTCAAACAGTTATGGTTAGCCGTTGCATGTAGATGAAGTTCAAATTTGAATTACGGTCATTAAATGGCTAGAAAATCACTTAAATGTCTTCAAAAGGTCAAATGACCCCTGAAATTTTCCAAAATTTGACATGACAGTTGTATTAGTGCACGTTACACGTAGAAAAAATTTGAAGGCCGTAAGAGGAAGCTATCTCCCGTTCGTCATCAAACATGCAATGTTCCCTCTCGGAACCACGAGCCTTCTAGTGAGTTGCTCCGGTTTGTGAGGGGTGTGTGTCCAAACTTTCGTCAAACATGCCAAATTTTTTACCACATCATCTTGGTGGCATGACATTACATCAACCAAGGTATCATGTGTTTCTGATATTTTTTTAATTTTTTGGAATTTAAATGCCATGGCACTCCATGCTTAATTGTGTCATAGCTGTTAGACCAATATGTTTGAAAATTTCTTCCAATTTACTTCACATGGAATTAAATCGCACACAAGTACACAAAATATGACTTTTCAAACCGTTATGGTTAGCTGTTGCATGTACATGTAGTTCAAATTTCAATTACGGTCATTAAATGGCTAGAAAATCACTTAAATGTCTTAAAAAGTCAAATGACCCCTGAAATTTTCCAAAATTTGACATGACAGTTGTGTTAGTACTACAAATTTTCTCGTACATTTAAAACACCATCCGTTGCCACTTTACTCCAAATTCGTCTTTCACAGCTAATAAAAAATATCTACAACATCACACACAGTTGTTTTGTAGGAACCGTTTGCGGTGAAAATTTCTGGGTCTATTTAAATCTTCCTCCTTAAGCTTCGCCGGCTCGTCTGCTCCAGTGCCGGCAACCCCCGAATCCACGAATCCCGATCCCCATTCCCGCACCCCCTTCTTGCAAAGATGACACCGTGGAAACGCTTCGTGAAGGCCCGTACGATGGCCGCGTCCCCCTCGAGCGCCGCCGCCTGCGCCGAGAGCGCGGCCGCCTACGCCGAGAGTGCCGCCGCATCCGCATTGAGCGCGGCCGCTTCCGCTGAGAGGGCGTCTGCGGCAGCCGACAAGGCAGCTACAGCAGCCGAGACGGCTGTAGCTGCTGCTGTGACGGCGGCAGCAAACGCCAAGAGCGCTCGAGCTGCCGTCCGTGCCGCCGATGTCGCCCTGGCTCGGGTCGAGGCCATCCACGCCAAGATATTCCAGGCCACCTCGGAATCCAGCATGCAACCCACGTCCGAAAAGGCGGCGGTGGCCATGGAGCACCTGCTTCCTCATGAGGTCGCCGAGCGGGAGCTGGAGATGCAGGAGGCGGCGGAGATCGAGGAGCGCCGGGAGGAGGAGTTGCGCGTGGCCGAGGTCGAGGTAGAGAAGAGTCTGTCCATCGAGGAATCGGCGGTGGAGTACCAACGCGAGCTCTGGCGCTGCCACTACTACGAGTACTACAACCTTGAGGGCGGCGCCGAGGACGAGGATGAGGACGCGGTCGACTTCAGCAGGGGGGACGCGGAGTCCACCAACAGCGGCATGTCGCCAGGACAAGTCATCGACGTCTCATCTCACAACGGCGATGGCCGGCGCGGTGGCGGATTTGTTAAAATTATGCGTACTTAGGCTTTGTTTTTAATGCTGGTCTTTTGTTAGAGCAATGTTTAGGTCAACTGGCTCTGTTTAATTACTAAAATTGCTCGATTCAGTAAGTGTGGTATGTCTGCTGTACGCTCTTTTGTGTGCCCAAATTAGCAAGCGATGTTAAATTATGCAATGACGTACCCGAGGAAATTTCCACCAAAATTTGAATTATCAAACTCATCCCATGCGCGTAAAGCAGAAGAATCGTTTGCGATGCACACGATCGTTCAAAGTGAATGGTGTCCGGCGGCACCGCGCGCAAAGTTTCCCTCCACATTTCCAAAATTTTGGCCTACCGCCAAAATATCTACCCCCGCCCCCCTCCCCCTTCCCCACCCCCTTTTCTCCCCGACCACAAGTCACATTTCCCCTGTTTCCTCCTTCCTTCCTTCCTTCCTTCCTAAGCTATAGCCGCTTCCTCGCTTGCTTCCTCGCTCTCGCCGTCTCGCATCCTACCACCGGGGGCGCCATGGTCTTCTTCAAAGACCTCTCCAGCGGTTCCTCCTCCGATGACGACTCCTTCACCACCTGGGTATGCCTCTCTTCTCTCTCTCTCGGGCTATGACTTGGAATGAAGGATTTTTACCCGGTGGTCGATTTGAGTCATTTCTTCCTCTTGTAGCTCCCTAGGACCATAAGTGGCAACGAATGGAGCTGGGTGGCTGAAGATCTATCTGCTAGTTGTCACCATCAATCTCCATGCGTGAAGCTAGTTGCGTTTGAATCTGTGGACAGTGGGAGGAAGTTTCTGGCATGTGCAGAGAAGGTTAGACCCTCTTTCGTTGTTACAAATCATTTGTTAGATGTGATTCAAACACTGTCACGGTCCCAACCCATTCATACCACACCTTCAACCAAACGCATCCTAAGACAGTGTCATAGTTTGTACCTAGTATCTAAAATTGTTGCCATCTCATCAGCGGTGCCATTAGAAAATTATTTGGCACCGCTTCAGCAGTTTGTGCAGCCAACTTTGGTCCACACATCCGAGCAGCCAAGCAGTAAAATACTAAATCTTTATGGCACGAAGGAACTGGGCATCAGAGCAACTAGGTGCTCCGGAGTCCGGGTCCCTAATTTTTTTCCGCTGCATCGGCTCGGTGCGCCGGTGCGAGATGTAGCAACAGTTGTCTTTACACCAGTTTTGGCATACATAGTGGATGCCCTTAGTGCTATTAGTTCTATGTTACTAAATTTGTGCATGTACACACCTGTTAGTATCAATTTGCTGTCATCCAAACACTGTCGCTATGTTGTTGCATTTATATTTACCTTCCTCATAAAATGTTCAATTTGTTATTTATTGTACATGAGTAAGAACTTGTAGCGTTGTTGTAGTTAATTATAGCTTCTGATGTTTCAGAATTTGGTTGTTGTCTCAGTAGCAATTAATTCATTTGCACATTGATCTTTTTGAGAAGATATGTCATAATTAACATGTTTCTTCAGTTTTTCAAAATAAGCATTGGTGATTTTCTATGTTGCTATAAACTCATTTCCCCTACAATTGTTACTGATCTAGTTTTAAATATTATAGGATGAACGGAAGTGTTCTTACTTGGAGTGGGTTGATCAAGAGTGGCCACAGTCTTTGAAGATGTGCCTAGCAAAGCTCTGGAGCATGTATGAGGAAGAGAACAGAGGTAGGCTTAGAGAAAGTGTTGTCAACGCTGAAGAATACTTGAAGATGCGGGATAAAAAGAGAAAGGTGGAGAATGAGCTCAGATTTTTTAAATCAGACTTTGCTAAGATGGTGTTGGCGAAGGAGGAGGCACTTTCCCAGTTGGCCAGTGCAAAACAGGTTCTTACTGAACTGAAAGCAGAGGTGGATAAGACGAGCCTGGATGATCTCGATTAGGGAAATGAATATATTGTTCTAATATTGTTCTTATGAAGTTGAACTAGCTATATGTTGTATTGTGCTGTTTTCAAGTAGCTATCGTACTGTGATGTTAAAATATATTTATGTGCCTGATATGAAATTGGCAAACAGCTGTTCGATATGAAATGTGAATTTGCGTAATACTGGAATTATTAATTGTAAACTAATAAACCTGCTAAATGTGTCATGGAACTTTGCAAACGGTTCTAGCAGTAAAAGCGCTTGTGATGGATAGCCCAATGCCACACAGTTTTCTTCATCAAATCGTGTGTGATGTAGTTGATAAAAGCAAACGGTTAACCAAGGCAGAGCGTGTGTGATAGTTACACCTATCACACACGAGCCTATAAATAAACCTGTGTGGGATGTACATATGAACGGAAACGTTTTCCCTGGATTGACTGTGTGGGATGTACATACGAACGGAAACGTTTTCCCTGGATTGGCTGTGTGGGATGTACATTCGAACGGAAACGTTTTCCCTAGATTGACTGTGTGGGATGTACATATGAACAAAAATGTTTTCCCTGGATTGACTGTGTGGGATGCACATAAGAACGGAAACGTATTCCTTGGATTGACTGTGTGTGATATACATACGAACGGAAATGTTTTTCTGGGATTCACCGTGTGGGATGTACATACGAACGGAAATGATTGGGTTTTGATGCCTCGCCCGATCGCACACGAGCTCATTTTGCCCCAGCCTATGTCCCAGGAGGGCCTATCCCCGACGGTTTCTGGGTCGTGTGGGAAGGACCCCCCTATCGCCCACACTCACTTGGCGACGGTTCCAAATGCCGTCGCAGAAAGGGGTTAAAAACCGTTTGTATAGCACCGACGCGTACCAGTATCAGCTCAGCAATATGGAATTTTCAGCAGACTATGTTATATCGGGAATATCGGGCCTGAATACAAATGATATCCTGGCCGGATTGGTTATCAGCATCAAGTATACATCAGTGCAACTTTCACAGCAGTAATGATCGCATCAGTAAGAAGGCAAATTGTGTACATGATCCACAGTGCATTCCGTGCCAAAGGTATGATTCATATACACGGTTTGAGTCTGCTATGAGTACAATTTGAACCCTGCTATGTTTTGGAAGCAAGCCAGAATGTGCTATGAACTTGGTGCTCAGCAAGAACAATAGTCGAACAACTTTCTTCAAACAATAAGTAACCGACAACAATAACATCAAGGTATACATATATATGCACTCCGTCCACATACGGCAAAGAGAAAGTTTCAGGTGTAAGCAACCCAGCCTTTCTCCGCAAAGCTACCAGAGAAGCTTACAGCGCAAGAATTCAAGTGTCTTCCTCGATATGACACATGGACATCTTCTGGTGCAAGGTACTCATGCTTCTTCAGTAAGCTATCACAGCAAGCTTCCGGCATAAGGTAGAGTCTTCCCCAGCAAGCCTTTAATGGGGGGAAGCGTCTGAGCCAGGAGCCCTATACAAGTAACTATGAACCTGGGTTCGGATAATCATTACCCTACGGGTAAAGCGTGGAGGATGAGAAAGCTGGTCATGTGAGCAAAGATACCCTGTCAGAGGATCAGGATAAGATATGCCTGCCGGAATATTGCACCTGACAACACCTATGGTCACATGGAGAATCAAGAGCACATAAACCCAAGTTCTTTCAGCAAAGGATCCAGGCAAAGAGAACTATAATGAAAAAGCAAGGTTGTCCATACAGGTATGGTAATGGTACAAATACTCCGGACAGTCTGGCTCGGTACCAGTCACCATGGGTACACACCCACGGGGTCTATTCCATTTGCAAGGACCCCATATCGAGACAACCCGCCCAGCCAACCAGTTATGCTCAAAATTGTCAGAAGAGGGCAACCAAGTTGGTCAGGTCAGCCGAAAGATTACTCAGCAGTTCAAATTCAACAACCATGTTAAAGCATTACACGGCCTACCATCCATATAGAGGTACCGACAGACTGAGTAATCAGAAGGATGAACAACAGTCTCGAAGCATGTGTCCTCACAGATGGGAATCAGTTAAAGACTAACCTGCCATGAACAAGATTCTGCTGCCAGGACCACTGTCAGTCAAGTCTATGGATAATATAACCGTACACCTTTATGCTGGTCACGACAGGTGACAGTCAAATATTTGGTAGGAGCCTTATACCCAAGACAGTGAAGATAACCAAGATGACCCAGCAATCCGTGCGAGAAGTCAGATTCTGCCAGGAGAACGGTACGATTCACAGTACTGTTTTGAACCCGGAGGACACATAGTCATTTGAAGTCACCCAATGCAATGAGTAAAAGATTTTGTATCCACCAAGAGAATTTGTTCACAACTCAGTAAACGGTCGTTCATATTGGACCTCATCACGACACGTCCATGAGGAACCACCCTCGGACTTACGAGCAGGGCACATTGTTTGGTCAGGATAATTTATTGCCCCAGACAGGATAGCAGACATAAAAGGATTGGAGTCAGAGTAGCATATGAGGTAAGATTTGCTAGAAAAAGGTTCCAGTGAAGCAAACCACCCCGAAGCAAGGCAGTCAGTCATATGAAACTCAGTGGGAGCATTATACAAAGGTAAAAAGGAAACCCGAGATGGAAACGGTTTCCTCAAGAGGAAATATTCATGTTTGATCCCTGAGCAACCAAATCTCAAGGACGAGATTTCTTTAAGGGGGGTAGGTTTGTAACACCCTGGATTTTGCCCATTTTTTCCTTTTGATTTTGGTCTGGATTTGCCTTTCTGTGGTTTAGTTGTCGTGCAACCTGGAGGGATCACCCTTGATTCCTCTTCCTGAGTGGCTTGTCAACCTCAAAACCATCCCAAGACCTTGCCATTTCCATCTTGGACCAATCCCAATATTCTTTTCCTTGGGAAAATTCCTTTTTATATTAAAGGAATACCCTGTTGTCCTGGGTTGTGAAGCAACTCACATTTCCATCATTCCAAAGATTCCCAAATAATTGTCATAAATTGTTTGGGTCAGATCTTCCACAAATATGTCAAAACCCTTCCTTGACATGTTCAAAAATATTTCACAAATATTCCTTTTCTGATTCTGCCCTAGCTGTCAAGTTGAGAAGCAAGTACTCTTTATATTGGCTTGCTTGCCCCCAAAATTTTTGGTAATTCTTTCCTATCCATATCATTTCCACATGCCAAAATTCAACTTCATTTGGCTATTAAATCTCCCTTGGTTAATTTCCAAAGTTTCTGGTCAACTGGAAGCTTTGTGAAGCAAGTGCAAGCTAGGATGATCCAAATGATTTGAAATTTTGCAAGAATCTTCATATGCTCAAATCATGACTCTCCACCAAGTTTCAACCCTATCCAATCATCTGTGTGAGCACAGCCTCAAATCTTGGTTTCTGGTCAGATTTTCACATTGTGAAGCAACTATATTTTATACTGCTCCATGATTGCTGAAAATTTACCAGAGCATTCCATTACCCATATAACTTATCTCCACAAAATTTGGGCTCATTTCACCTTCCCAATAATTACCTAGAATTTTTCTAAGATTCTGGTCAGAGAGGCTCATTGTGAAGGAAGTACCATTTTGGCTTGTCCAAATGGCATGAAATTTTTATGGCACTCTCATATGACCAAATCATCATGTTATACCAAATTTTAGCTCAAGTGGCTACTCCATGTGAGTGCTCCATCCTAATCAAGTTTCTGGACCAGATTGGTCAGTTGCAAAGCAACTATGTTAAATCTTGGTCCTTTTCTTCTCAAACTTCACAGGATTGTAGTCCTTCCTATCCCAAACCTCCCAGACATCTTATTTGCCCCTTATCACTTCTCTGTTCATCGTAGTGGCGTGGTCAAGTTTGCTACAGCAAACTTCAGGTGGTCACTCCCATCCAACCACAATTCCCCTCATTGATCCATCACCCCCTTGAGACTGTTCTTTGGAGGGACTACCCACAAGACAAGACGCTGCATGCCAGGGTGCACCGCGTGCGCCAGTTCACGTGGTGACCACGCGGCTGGCATGCCAGCCAGCGCGCTCTGGCGATGGACCCCTCTGTTTCGTCCGTTCCTCCTCTCCCTCGACACCTAGCCATGTCTAGGGGCTTCCCGTCGTCGTCGCCCTTCGCCCTGGATAACTCTCCCTCTCTCACGTCCCCTCCTACGCAGTGCGGCAGCCGTGCCCGTGACGTGGCCATCTCTGCCGCCGCCGCGTCCGCTTACCTGAGCTCCCCCGAGCCTTCCCGACCCCGCCGGAGCCCTCTCCACCCCTCCGCAAAGCTTCCCGACATCGCAAACGGCCAGCCACGTCGCCCCGGAGCTCCAGTGTGCGGCTAAGCTCGCCACCGCGGCCGAGCTTATCCGGCGAGCTCGCCCGGCTATAAATAGGCCTCTCCCGAGTCCCTCGACCTCACCAAGCTCACCACCACACTCCACTGCTCCTCCCCAACCTCTCCATCCCTCTCCAGGAGCTCTCCCCGCTCACCTATGCCGCCATGGCCGCCGGTGAGCCTCGCTCAAATTCCGGCGAGCCGCGCCCTATATCTTCCTCCCACCACCGCTAGAGCACCCCCTAGATCCTTGCGAGCCTCCCTGCCTCCTCGGTTGGTCGCCGGGACGCCTATGGCCACATACCCAAGCACGGCCGACGGCCTCCGCCGCGGGCATCCGAGCCACTGCCACCACGGCCGTCCCCGGCGCCCGTGCTGCAGCTGGATGGGTGCGGCGCTCCTTCGCGGTGCTGCCGGTGGTCTCCGCTCGGCCGGAGCCGCCCGCGCCCTTCGCCGGCGCCCGCCTCTGCCTGATGCCACGGTCGTCGCCTCCACCTCTCCCCAGCCGCCCCTGAGGTTTCCCCTGGACGCGGCGCTCACTAGCGCACCCGCCGGTACCGGCGCCCTCGCCGGGGGTCGCCGGAGTCGGCCGGGCCGGCGCCGGAGTTGCCGCTGCCTGTCGCCCTCCCCTCCGTTCGTTGTCGGGCACGAGGAGGAAGAAAGCAGGAGAGGAGAGAGAGAGGGTCAGCGCGGGACCCACTGTCAGCCTCTGGGCGTTGACCCCGCCCCGGGCCCGCTGCCAGTTTAAGTGGAAACGCACTTCGTGAACTACGCGTTCGCGTGCTGAAAGCGTACTTTTCCCTTAGCCCGGTTCAAAGTACGTTTTCTGTATGCAGAAAGTGTATTTCACTGAAAGGCGCTTTCTATTTTGCAGCCAGGGGCTTGTTTGTGGATTTTTTTTACAAATAGGTCCCTGACATTCAACTGGCAATAACTTTTCACTCCCTACTCCAAATGAGGTGATTCCAAAGCCCACTTCTTCGTCTCTTTGAGCCCGTCAAGTTGGTATCATTTTCATAATGTTTTGACACTGTGAAAATGACCATTTTGCCCTTGCCCGTAAACAGCCTCCTCCGAGAGAGAACTGTTTCCAGCAATCATTTCCGCGGACTCTCCGCACCCCCTTCCCGATGGTTTCTTCACCCCAGGCAAGCCACAACTCTCATTTGCATAATTGCATTGCAATATCATAGTCAAACTAATTACTTTAATAGTAGGTATGTATTATTTGTAAAATGGATTGGATTATGCAATGCTGGAGTAAATTCTTGAATAGGTGACTACCATGTTGAGTACCAGATTGTTAGTGACTAGTAGTTTACCCACTCGTTGATGCCATGACGTTGAGATTACCGTCTATGATTATTTTGGATTTCATCCGGCAGTATGTGGAGATGAATTAGTAGCAGTAGCTTGGACATAGTGGCTATTGGACTACTAGTTGGTTAATGTTTTGGCTTGGGATTACTATGATATCGGAGTGTCAGCTATGATAGAGATATTATTCGGAGATAGGATACTTCATGGTTGATCCAGAGTCACCTGTCCGGACTTATCCGTGCAGCCACATTTGCCGGTATGGGACAGCCTTGACTTGCTCTGGTCGCGTGCTCTTTCACCGGTACTGCCTGACAGGGAAGGTTATGAATGCGCGCTACCCTGGCCCGGTAGGCGGCGATAACCTTGTGAGCCCAGTTGAGTTATATGGTACCAGGTCCCCGTTTGGGACAGTTTGTTAGCCACGACGGTGGCAGGTGTCACGCGGTGACACAGGGGCCACCCAGGGCAGGACTCCGGGGGAGGATGATTGCCGGTGGTACGATGGGAGAGTCACGGGTCAGGCGGGTTTCATTGGAGCAACGCTGGTCCACCCGAATGGGATCACGAGGTCAGGTGCTCCATGGTGTGGGTAAAGTGCGCAACCTCTACAGAGTGTAAAATCTATTCGAATAGCCGCATCCACGGTATTGGACAGTCCGTCCAGACCTCACTAGGTGGTCAACCATAGTAGTGATAAGGATGGAAGAACTCGTCGTAAGATCGGAAGTACTCGGTGGATCATGAGTATTCTGAGGGTTGTGAGGCAACCCGGAAGAGATTAAGTTTGTCAGACTTGCAGTGCAGATGGTACCAGGAATATGATATGTTAGCCATGGGATGGCTATGAGATGAGTAGTCGGATGACCACATGATTTGGATTGGATTTGGAACAGATTCAGATTGGATCCTGAGGTTATTCGGAGTATGGATTAAACTACTTAATATGCTTTACCTTACTGCATCTACTTCAGTAGCTATCTTGCTATGATGTTATCTTGCCTTAATGCTGATATTTGTTGTGAGCTTACGAGTACATTCCAAGTACTCACCTGGCCTGTCATGCCAGTTTGCAGGTCATGCCATGATTGCTTGCTTGTCGGGGATCCTGAGTTTGCGAGCTAGGATACACGTTATAGCCAGAGTCCTTGCGGAGTGGAGACCATCACCGCCGTCGTTGTTCCGCTGCCGATAGTTACTTGGCTACCTCAGGCTGTTCCGCTGCTAGCATAGAGCTACCCCGGGCCGGCGTAGTGTCGTCGTGCCATTGTAAACCTTGTACCTTTGTAACCATATCCATTGTAATAAAGAGCTGATTTGTTCTATGCCAACAGCGCCGTATTCCAGAAGACTTGTCCCTGGGCTGGAATACGGGGCGTCCCGGTCTTCTCTGAGCCGGGGTGCCACAGTTTCAGAAACGGGGCCTTCCTCATGTGCATGTGTTGATCTGGCTTCAAGGTAGAACGGGTGCGGGTTTAACGGAGCTTGCAGATACATACATCTCGGCTGAGATTCCTGATCCGGCGGTAGATCCTCTTGGATATGCATTGGTTGATTAATTTATGATGCACGATCTGTGCAGTGAGGCTAATAAAAATTTTCCTTGCATGAAGGATAAGGTGTGTACTAAAGGGTTTCCTAAAGAATTCCAAACCGAAAGCACTGTTGATGTTAAAGGCTTTGTCATGTATAGATGTCGTGATTTAGGTGTCACAATTAACAAAAATGGAACTATCCTTGACAATAGACATGTTGTTCCATATAAGATGAGGCTTCTAAAGAAATTCCAAGCACATATAAATGTAGAGTGGTGCAATAAGAGTGAGGTTTTGAAGTACCTATTCAAATACGTGACAAAAGGCACGGATCGTGCAAATGTTGTTTTCACAAAATACAAAAAAAGAAAGCGTGGTGCTAGAAGCGAGCAGGATGAGAGTGTAGACGTCGATGCGGCTCCAGAAAGTTCTTTATTTGGGAAACATAGAAAGTTTACTCTAAGAGGAAAACTTGCTACTAGAAACTATGAGGTAGATGAAATAAAAGATTTTCTAAAGGCTTGATACCTGTCAGACAAGGAATCACTTTGGCGCCTCTACGGCTATGATATACATCATCACTATCCGCCTATCGAACGGCTAGCTTGTCATCTCCCAAACATGAACAATGTAATTTTCAAGTCCACTACAAACCTAGCGACGTTAGTTTCTACACCTTATCTACAGAGAACTACACTTACTGCATGGTTTGAGGCCAATAGAGAATTCCTAGAAGGTAGGCATCTTACATACTCTGAATATCCAGGTTTCTTTTGTTGGGCTGGAGATCGACGTAGGTGGAATAATAGAAAACATGGTACGATGATAGGTCGGATGTACCATGTCCCTCCGAACGTTGGTGAATGTTATTACCTTCGATTGCTTCTTATGTATAAGAAGGGAGCAGAATCATACGAGGACGTAAGAACCTTTGAAGGTGTTGTCTATGACACATTTAAAGAAGCTTGTTCTGCAAGGGGTTTATTGGGAGATGATGAGGAGTGGTTCAAAGATTTTGATGAAGCTGTGAAGTGGGGTATGGGTGGTCAGCTACGATCATTGTTTGTCATGATGTTTATGTACTGTGGTATAACCAATGAACGTGTGTTTTTTGAAAAATATTGGCGTTCCATGGGCGATGATACATTGTACAACCTACATCGAGCTTTAAATAACAAATCATATACGATTCCTGATGATGCTTTGAAAAATATGGTGCTCGAAGAAGTACATGAACTATTCTTACGAAATGGTAGTTCACCCTCTAATTACAATTTGCCTCCGATTATTGATGGTAGCACAAATGAGGTTGATAATAGGCTTATTGATGATGAGATGTCCTATGATATAACAGAACTGTCGATTCAGGCGCCGATTTTATATGAAAAACTAAACATTGACCAGCGACATGCATACCACTGTATTATCAATAGTGTCACCCATGGCCCATCTGCGTTGTATTTTGTATCTGGATATGGTGGAATGGGTAAAACCTTCCTATAGACCTGTATTGCTGCGTATCTAAGATCCGAGTGTAGGATTGTTCTTACCGTGGCATCTTCTGGTGTTGCCTCGCTGCTCTTACCAGGTGGAAGAACAGCGCACTCACGTTTTAAAATTCCCATAGATATAGATGACACATCACTGTGCGATATGAAACGTGGGACAAAGTTAGCTAGGCTAATCAAATCAGCTGTCCTTATTATTTGGGATGAGGCACTTATGACCCATAGACGTTCTTTTGAAGCAGTAGATAGATCAATGCGAGATATTCTTTCTGAAGAAGATCCGGCTCTTGCTCTACTTCCTTTTGGTGGGAAAGTGTTTGTGTTAGGTGGTGATTTAAGACAAATTCTTCCCGTTGTAGAAGGTGGTGTGAGAAATCAAACTGTAAATGCAACCATCACAAGTTCACCATTATGGGCAGACGTACAAGTCTTGCAATTGCACACTAATATGAGACTGAAAGCACCATCACTTAGTCTAGAGCACACTCAACAATTATGTGAATTTAGTGCGTTTGTGTTATCTATTGGTGACGGTACATTTCCGGCATGTCGTAGAGGGGATGAGGCAGAGCCAACTTGGATAGAACTTCCTTTGGACCTTGTTATAATTGCAGGAGATAACAAACTTCATACGATCATAGATGCTATCTACTATGGTTTCAATGATAGATATATGGATCCCTCTTATTTATGTGAGCGTGCAATACTATCTCCTACACATGATGTATGTGATGATATTAATGAAGTAATGCTCTCTATGGTTCCTGGCAAGACAAGAGAATATTTAAGTTATGACTGTGTATCAAAACTCACTGAAAAGTTAAGTGATATGGAAAGCATTTATCCAATCGAATATCTAAACATGCTCACTGTCCCTAATTATCCAGATCACAAGTTGGTTCTTAAAAAAGGAATACCAATTATGTTGCTTCGAAACCTAAATCAACCTGCAGGTCTTTGCAATGGTACACGAATGATAATCACAGATCTAGGTGATCGATTGATTGAAGCACGCATTATAACTGGATCAAACATTGGTGAAACTGTCTACATCCCTAAGATTATGTTGTCCACAAAAAACAAAAGATGGACCTTCACTCTTGAAAGACGTCAGTTCCCAATTAGAGTGTGCTATGCAATGACAATCAACAAGAGTTAGGGACAAACTCTATCAGCAGTTGGACTTTACCTTAGAAACCCTGTTTTTTCCCATGGACAGCTCTATGTTGCTCTATCTCGTGTAACATCAAGATCTGGTCTTAAAATTCTAATCAAAGATGATAAACAGAACTTTACACGATGGACAAGGAATATTGTGTATCGTGAAATTTTTACAGCACTGGAGTAGTACAAGAGCTTTGAAAGCACATGTACAGAGAGACGTAAATACTTGTATACAAGTGAATAAGTATAAGTATAACTCTTTTTCACATCATGTGTTTGTCTAAATGTCAGCTTCTATTAACCGACGCTAAAAGTGCAACTAATCCCCGGGTGGTTTTGGTAATTCATAACAACATATAGCTCATTGAACTAATATCCTTTCAAGTTAAATATTTCAGAAAGTTCAATGATTGGCATGGCACATGGACTAGAGATGTGGACCCCTCAAAATGCTAAGGACAAATATTGGCAAAAGCTCAAGACTCTACATTTCTATTTTAGTGATCCAAGATCACATTGAGTCCATAGGAAAAGCCAATACTATTAAAAGGGGATGAGGTGTTGCTTAATGGTCTCTTGCTCAAAGTGCTTAGTGATATGCTCCAAAGCCCTCAACCACTTTCTCAAATCCAAATATGTCCTAAACCTAAAGTCAAACTCGGCCCCACCGATTTGATCTATCCGGCACCACCGAGTTCCTTTGACATAGCCACTGCCAGAAACCCTAATCAGTTCGGTCTCACCGATAGGGATTTCGGTCTCACCGAGATGGGATTGCAAACTCTCTGTTTCCCTTCGTAACGTTTCGGTCTCACCAAAATGGGCGATCGGTCCCACCGAGTTCGCAATGCAAACTCTCTGTTTCCCTTTCGTAATGTTTCGGTCTTACCGAAAGGAGCGATCGGTCCCACCGAGTTTGCCTGACCAACTCTCTGTTTGCTCATTACTGAAATCGGTCTCATCGAGTTCATGCAATCGGTCACACCGAGATGAGGTTTTGCCCTAACCCTAGCACATCGGTCCCACCGAGTTGATCATATCGGTCCCACCGAGATTCCTAACGTTCACATTTTGAATTGAATCGGTCTCACCGAGTTCTTCTATTCGGTCTGACCGAGTTGGGTCAAATGTGTGTAACGGTTGGATTTTGTGTGGAGGCTATATATACCCCTCCACCCCCTTCTCTATTCAAGAGAGAGCCATCAGAACGTGCCTACACTTCCACTACTCATTTTCTGAGAGAGAACCGCCTACTCATGTGTTGAGATCAAGACATTCCATTCCTACCACAAGAAACTTGATCTCTAGCCATCCCCAAGTTGCTTTCCACTCAAATCATCTTTCCACCATATCCCAATCTGTGAGAGAGAGTTGAGTGTTGGGGAGACTATCATTTGAAGCACAAGAGCAAGGAGTTCATCATCAACACACCATTTATTACCTTTTGGAGAGTGGTGTCTCCTAGATTGGTTAGGTGTCACTTGGGAGCCTCCGACAAGATTGTGGAGTTGAACCAAGGAGTTTGTAAGGGCAAGGAGATCGCCTACTTCGTGAAGATCTACCCGAGTGAGGCAAGTCCTTCGTGGGCGATGGCCATGGTGGGATAGACAAGGTTGCTTCTTCGTGGACCCTTCGTGGGTGGAGCCCTCCGTGGACTCGCGCAACCGTTACCCTTCGTGGGTTGAAGTCTCCATCAACGTGGATGTACGATAGCACCACCTATCGGAACCACGCCAAAAATCTTCGTGTCTACATTGCGTTTGCCTTCTCCAAACCCTTCCCTTTACCTTCATATGCAATGTTTTACTTTCCGCTGCTACACTCTTAGAATTGCATGTGTAGGTTGATTGCTTGACTTGTGCTAAGTTGCTAAAATCTTCCAAGACTTAAAATAGGGAAAAGGCTAGATTTTTATTTGGTCAAGTAGTCTAATCATCCCCCCTCTAGACCTACTTTCGATCCTACAAGTGGTATCAGAGCTTTGGTCTCCAATTGACTTGATTTCCATAGCTTTGGTGATCATAGCCTTGGTTTCACAACCTAGGAGAGTATGGCGTCTAGCAAGGGAAATTACCATCGTAGAGGTCCTTACTTTGATGGTACTAATTTTGCTAGTTGGAAGCATAAGATGAAAATGCATATTCTTGGACATAACCCCGCCGTTTGGGCTATTGTGTGTATTGGTTTGCAAGGTGAATTCTTCGAAGATGGAAGAGAACCAAATCATGAAGCAACCGCGGAAGAATTGAAGATGTTGCAATACAACGCTCAAGCTTGCGATATCCTCTTCAACGGATTGTGCCCCGAAGAATTCAACAAAATTAGCCGCCTTGAGAATGCAAAGGAAATCTGGGATACTTTGGTTGATATGAACGAAGGTACCGAGTCCATCAAGGAATCCAAATTGGATGTGCTTCAAAGTCAACTTGACAAGTTCAAAATGAAGGATGGTGAAGGAGTCGTTGAAATGTATTCTAGGCTTGCTCTCATCACAAATGAGATTGCCGGCTTAGGAAGTGAAGAGATGACCGACCGATTCATCATCAAGAAGATCCTAAGAGCCTTGGATGGAAAATATGATACCATGTGCACTTTGATCCAAATGATGCCCAATTACAAAGATCTCAAGCCAACGGAAGTCATTGGTAGAATTGTTGCTCATGAGATGTCACTTAAGGATAAGGAAGAGCTTCACAACAAGTCTAGTGGTGCTTACAAAGCTTCATGTGATGCCCCTACAACATCAAGTGAGAAACAAGCCTTCAATGAAAAATTGAGCCTAATGGTGAAGAACTTCAACAAGTTCTACAAGAGTAGAAGCAAAGAGAGAAGTTCCAAGTCGAGGTCCTACTATGACAAGAGATCTTCTAGTCGTGATCGCAATTTCTATAATTGTGGAAGACCCGGACATTACTCTAGTGAATGTACGGCTCCCTACAAAAGAAGAGAAGACTCACCTAAAAGGAGAAGTAAAAGAGATGAATCACCTCCAAGAGAGAGAAGGAGTAGAGATGATCGTTATGAACGAAGACCCTCTCGCAGAAGCAAGGATTCGGAAAGGAAGGACAAGTCATCAAAGAGCTACACAAGACGAAGACATCAAGCTCATGTTGGTGAATGGGTATCCGGTTCCGACTCCGAACACTACTCCGAGAGAAGTTATCACTCCGACTTCGAACATACTCAAGATGAAGGTGTTGCCGGTCTTGCACTTGTGTCATCCAACTCCTACGACATATTTGACTCACCAAATGAAGGAATTGGAAGATGCTTCATGGCTAAAGGCCCCAAGGTATCACACCCCGAGTATGTTGATTTCAATAGTGATGAAGATGATTTGCTAGGTGATGATGATTTACTTGTTGACAACTCTAGTGATGAAAACTATGATGAAATTGCTATTAATCATGCTAATCAAGATGAAATGAATGACGATGATAAGAAGGAGATTGAGCGTCTAACTAAAGAAGTAAACACTCTTAAGTTAGCTCATGAAACTACCTTAGAGGATCATCGAGAGCTTTTAAAGACTCATGAGAAGCTACGCTTTTAAAAGCTCAATCTAGAGCAAGAGCATGGGTTCTTAAAAGCAATGAATGATGATCTTCGTAAGAAAAGTTTTTCTTACATTGCCAAGCATTTACTCTTGTCTACTTACATGCCACAAGTAAAATCTAGCAACAAGAACAAGAAATATTCTTCTTCTAGTAGTAACAATAATCATGCTGAATCCAATATTGTTGCTTCTAGTAGTTCTCTTGATTCCACTAATGATTCTCTTAGCCAAGTTACACTTGAGCAAGAAAATAGCTTATTGAAGGGAATTATAGAGAAAGGTGTTTACAAGAGCCTTGCCGGAAGTAAGCAATTTGAGGAGATTGTACGCAAGCAAGGAAGGCACCGGAAGAATCAAGGTGTTGGTTTTGAACGCAAGTTCAATGCCAATGGAGTTGAGTGGGAAGAAGATCAATACCCCAAGACGAAGTTTGTTCCTCAACAAGATAAGTATGACCCCACTTCTTTTGATGGAACACAAGCTCAAGATGATCTTCCACCACAAGACCACAAGCTAAAAGTCAAGGACAAGCTTCAAGAGGAGATTGATTCATTTGAAGAAGCTCCAAAGGCCTTGGTCAAGTGGCTTCCCAAGACTACATCAAGTTCCACTTCATCAAGTATGACTACAACTCCAAGGATCCCCATCAAGTTGATGTGGGTCCCAAAGAAGAAGAACTAGAGAGTTCTTGAGGGTGACTCCGCCAACATACTTCACTCATATTCATTTTGGCAAGGACAAGTGCAATCAACTTCCATATCTTGCACTAATTCAAGGAGTCACAACCCTCTTGTTGGTAAGACAAGGGACAAGGTAACCTAATGCTTTCATGGACAACATCATATGTGAATTTCACTCTATGTCTATGGATATCCTTGTGTGTTCCTTGTAGGACTAACCCTTGTAGGTATTGAAAGTGCAACTCACTCTAATGGATTGCTCCAAATGATCTACATCAACATTGAGCATCCACATCTTCAACATCTACATGAAGTCATCATCGACAAAACCCAAGGTTAGTTCATCCCTCTTAGGGGGGATATCACATCTAGGGGGAGCTTTACTCTAAGAATTGAGCTAAAGCAACTCTAATGGTGTGAACACAACAATGCTTTATGTAAAAGTGGTAACCCCACTTGTGCTTAAACGATGAGTATGACCTATGATCAAATGTTCTCATTTGACTCCTAAGTCAACATACTCATATATAGATGACCTAGTCATCGCCAATTGCTTGATAGATGCTAGAGTGTTTGTGCATACTTTGCCACATATTTCATTTGCTATCTTATTGTGTGAGCATGTTGGTTGCATAATTTTCTCCATTTGAGGACATCCATTTGTTGTTTTGATTGATTGGTTTTTCTTTTTGCCAAATGAATGGACAAGAATGCCTAAGTACTCCCTCTAGCTATCTATGCTTTTCTCGTCTCAAACTCTATTCATGCTACATCACAAAGTTTGATCAAGTCGAATTCGGACCCTCCGGGTGAGGAGCACTCGGAGCCACCGATCCGTCAAGGGCTTAAACTTCCAAAACCTCTTAATGGCTTTAGGTCTGACCGATTCATCCATCTCGGTCTCACCGAAATCATTGGGTTGATCTAGGTTTTCACCTTGGTGCAACCGATTAGAACAGTTCGGTCACACCGAGTTGCAGTAACCGCTTGCGATTCTGCATCTCGGTGCCACCGAGTCGTTCCACTCGGTCACACCGACAGTGACTGGGTATATATATCCGCGGGTTGAAATTTGGAAATTCCTTCAAACTCCCAACCGCGCCTGCCCAGCTCTGCCGCCCCCTTGGTCTCCGGATCATCGCCGTCGTCGCTAGCACCCTCCTGCTGCTGGTCTCTGCCGCCGTCAACGGGATTCTTCACCGCCGTTGTCGCCGTAGCAAGTCTGCCGCCAAGTTAGGGTACGGACTCGATCCCTTTGTGTGCACAAAGGTTAATGCCATGCTTCTAGCCACGATTGAGATCATCCTATCCAACCAAAACTTCCTCTAGATTAGTTTTGACGCAAAAACTTAGGGTTAGGTTTCCGCCGAACTCATCTCGGACTGACCGATTTGAAGTATTCGGTCTCACCGATTTGGCCCAGGCCATTGCACATGTACTACTCGGTCTGACCAAAGTGTACGAATCGGTGTGACCGAGTTTACTTTCTCTGTGAAACCCTAGCATCTCGGAGTCACCGAACTGTGACTCGGTCTGACCGAAACTGCCTGTTTAGACTCCAAAGTTGCTTCGGTGTCACCGAGTTAGTCATATCGGTAGCTCCGAAATGCTTTCTGCAGAAAACTAAAATTAAGTTTTTGAGTCAAACTTTTTGCCAAAATAGCTGTACTTTGTGATGCTCATCTACTCTGCCTATACCTATCTATTCACAGGGTCAGTGTCAGCCATGTCAGACAACAGTGACAGCCAGAACAGGTCATAGGAGCAAGCAAATCTCAGTGAGGGCACTAGTCCCTCCAATAGCAGTTATGATGAGGGTAGCAGAAGCACCCCAAGCAACTTGCCTCAGGCTGCAACTAGACAAAGGAAGAAGAGAACCTCAGATTCTGAAGATGAGGACTTTGTGGTTGATGAGGAGGTCACCTCAAAGAAGAAGGTAGTCAAGAAGGAGTATGCTGCTGCTACTGCTGCCACCAAGCCTGGCATAAAGAAGAAAGCTCCTGCCAAGAGAGTGCCTATGTCAAAAGCCAGAGCCTCCACTCAGGAAACTATGGAGTTCACTCTTGAACCAAGAGAAGAAGAGGCTGCTGGAGGCAAGAAAAGGAAGGAAAGGGTCAAGAAGAGCATGGCCAGAGTTATTGGCAGATCATCAATGATGAAAGATCCAGATGAAGATGATGAGGAAGAAGCTGTTGAGCCAGCACCAAAGTCTCAGAAGCTTATGGGAGATGCAATCAAGTCTGGGGCTGATTCATCTAAGCCCAAGATAGCTCCAAAGCCATCTGCCCAAGCTCAAGTCCCAAAGCCTACAGCACCCAAGAGATCCACCAGAAACATCCCAGCTACTGAAAAGAACAAGGCCCCAGTGCCTGAAGTTCAAGATGATGAGGAGCAACAAGTGCTCAGGAAGCTCAAACCAAAAATTCCAGATCATGATGACAATCATCCCATAGCTGAAAACATGAAGTTGAGAAAGGATGCAGGTCTCGGACTGTGGAGACAGACTGACCCATATGCTGTGAGGAGAAGGACAGTTGTGGACTACAGATTTCACACCAAGGAGCAGCAAGACTTCTATGAGACAGTTCTTTTGGACAAGAAGCCCATAGTTAGTGACATGAGATGGGTTGACTGGAAGTTCATTGATGACAATGAAGATTACTTCCCTGGAGTTCATGAGAGTTTCAGGATGAACGGAGTTGACAAGTTTGTTGGTCAGAAGCTGACTAAATGGAATGATGAGATGGTCATGCAATTTTATTCAACTGCACACTTCTATCTGGATGGCAAGATAGTCTGGATGACTAAAGGCACAAGATACCAATCATCTATTGCAGAATGGGCCAAGTTGATCAATGCCTCTGAAGAAGGTGAAGATGACACAAATGTCTATGCCAAGCCCAGGAAAGATCATAACTCCATGGCTCACATGTACAAGGAAATTCCTGATCATGCCTTGGCGTCTCACAAGTTTGGCTCCATCTACTATCTGCTGTCAGGGCTACCCACTATCAACACCATACTGAGGTACACTTTGCTGCCCAAGTCAGGAGATGACAGGATGATCAGAGGTCACTCAATAAACCTGCTGCATATGTTTGATGTGCCAGAGAAGTTCAAGGTGATGACTTTGATTGTTGAAACCATCAAGAGAACTGCTGCTGATCAGAAGAGGTCATGTGGATATGTCTCACGTATTCAGATGCTCATCAACTCCAAGATGGGAACAGGCACATACCTACTGGACAGAGAACACCTTCCCCTGAGGCCAGACTTTGAGGACAATGTTGTTGTCATGGATGCATCACATCCTACATTTGTAGAGGCTCAGGAGAAGCGAGAGCAAGCTAAGGCAACAAAGACTTCCAAGATGCCAGATGTATCAGCTATGAATCTCAAGACCAAGCAAGATCAGCTCACTTATCTGCTTGAGTCTACAATGAGCATTGAGAAAGGACTAGCCACCCTGACTCAAAACCAAGAAAGTTTTGAGAGGATCATTGAAACAAAATTTTATGATCTAGACTTGAAGGTCACAGAGATCCAAACCACAGTTGAGCAACTTCAAGAAGAGGCAGAGGACAGGAGAGGAAGAGTCACCACAGATGCATTTCACAGAGTGCTAAGAGCACAGAGGTCTGCAGCAGAGCCAGTTGTCACAGATTCCAGAGCTACAGCTTCAGCACCTGCAGCAACTGCCACTGTTGCACCTTCAGTTGCAACTCCTCCAGCTCCTCAGACATCAGCAGAAGCCTTTGCAGACGGACTCCTCTCAACGCCATCTACGAACATCGGAGCCACCAGCCCGAAGACCACTTCAGGAGCTCCCGGAGATCGTGCCTAGAGTGCCGAATAGCACTATGCATTTTTGAGCTTTTTGGTAACTTGTTGCCAAAGGGGGAGAAAGTGTATAGATCTTAGGCTGAGAGAGAGAGAGAGAGAGTGTGTTTTGCTTTTGTTTGCCTCTCTTGCTACTTGATATTTGTTCGTTTGGTTGCTACATTATTTATGCTTGTGTGTGAGATACACTTATGATCATGTGGTTGATCATTATGCTTTAATGTGTGCTTGAATGATGCTATATATAATACTTGTGTATGATCAATCATGTTTCCCTTGGTGATGAGTGCATGTGCTTTATATTCTATCATTTTGAGCGCTACACCAAGATGTATGTGACATGGAAGAGTAACCCATGATCCTAATCGATTGTGCATTTGTATTCAAAAGCAAATTTTAAATAATGCACAAATTTAGGGGGAGCTCTTGCTTATCACATACTTCTCAAAGCGACGATATATTTCATTCATATTATCATTTGTCGAAGCTTTGATCTATATGTTGTCATCAATTACCAAAAAGGGGGAGATTGAAAGTGCAACTAATCCCCGGGTGGTTTTAGTAATTCATAACAACATATAGCTCATTAAACTAATATCCTTTCAAGTTAAATATTTCAGAAAGTTCAATGATTGGCATGGCACATAGACTAGAGATGTGGACCCCTCAAAATGCTAAGGACAAATATTGGCAAAAGCTCAAGACTCTACATTTCTATTTTAGTGATCCAAGATCACATTGAGTCCATAGGAAAAGCCAATACTATTAAAAGGGGATGAGGTGTTGCTTAATGGTCTACTTGCTCAAAGTGCTTAGTGATATGCTCCAAAGCCCTCAACCACTTTCTCAAATCCAAATATGTCCTAAACCTAAAGTCAAACTTGGCCCCACCGATTTGATCCATCCGGCGCCACTGAGTTCCTTTGACATAGCCACTGCCAGAAACCCTAATCAGTTCGGTCTCACCGATAGGGATTTCGGTCTCACCGAGATGGGATTGCAAACTCTCTGTTTCCCTTCGTAACGTTTCGGTCTCACCGAAATGAGCGATCGGTCCCACCGAGTTCACAATGCAAACTCTCTGTTTCCCTTTCATAACGTTTCGGTCTTACCGAAAGGAGCGATCGGTCCCACCGAGTTTGCCTGACCAACTCTCTGTTTGCTCATTGCTGGAATCGGTCTCACCGAGTTCATGCAATCGGTCACACCGAGATGAGGTTTTGCCCTAACCCTAGCACATCGGTCCCACCGAGTTGATCATATCGGTCCCACCGAGATTCCTAATGTTCACATTTTGAATTGAATCGGTCTCACCGAGTTCTTCTATTCGGTCTGACCGAGTTGGGTCAAATGTGTGTAACGGTTGGATTTTGTGTGGAGGCTATATATACCCCTCCACCCCCTTCTCTATTCAAGAGAGAGCCATCAGAACGTGCCTACACTTCCACTACTCATTTTCTGAGAGAGAACCACCTACTCATGTGTTGAGATCAAGACATTCCATTCCTACCACAAGAAACTTGATCTCTAGCCTTCCCCAAGTTGCTTTCCACTCAAATCATCTTTCCACCATATCCAAATCTGTGAGAGAGAGTTGAGTGTTGGGGAGACTATCATTTGAAGCACAAGAGCAGGGAGTTCATCATCAACACACCATTTATTACCTTTTGGAGAGTGGTGTCTCCTAGATTGGTTAGGTGTCACTTGGGAGCCTCCAACAAGATTGTGGAGTTGAACCAAGGAGTTTGTAAGGGCAAGGAGATCGCCTACTTTGTGAAGATCTACCCGAGTGAGGCAAGTCCTTCGTGGGCGATGGCCATGGTGGGATAGACAAGGTTGCTTCTTCGTGGACCCTTTGTGGGTGGAGCCCTCCGTGGACTCGCGCAACCGTTACCCTTCATGGGTTGAAGTCTCCATCAATGTGGATGTACGATAGCACCACCTATCGGAACCACACCAAAAATCTTCGTGTCTACGTTGCGTTTGCCTTCTCCAAACCCTTCCCTTTACCTTCATATGCAATGTTTTACTTTCCGCTGCTACACTCTTAGAATTGCATGTGTAGGTTGATTGCTTTACTTGTGCTAAGTTGCTAAAATCTGCCAAGACTTAAAATAGGGAAAAGGCTAGATTTTTATTTGGTCAAGTAGTCTAATCACCCCCCCCCCCTATAGACCTACTTTCGATCCTACAGACGCCATTTCTTTTGTTGCAACATCATTGTACATAGAGTATATTTGCATCTCTTTTCCACTGGTAATTCATTTGTTCTTACTTCTTTGTTTGTACAGACTGAAATCAATAGCTTCTGCAATGCATATAACTACAGAAATGTATTTTTGTTATAGATGGCATTCGACTCTCTTTCGGATGTGTCTCCGGTTAGCAGGCACTGGAGCATTTGTGTACGTGTTGCTCGCATGTGGGACTACTGTGGCACACGTGATGGTCAGCCTCCATTACATGTTGACTTGGTGTTGGTTGACGAGAAAGTAAGCCTCCATTGACTGATAGTAATGTTTCATGCATTGTTTCACATATAAGTTTGTTTATATAGCAGCAGATGATGTGATTGCAATGTCTCCATTCCTCTTTACCCATCTCATTTGTTACATTTCCTTCTAAAAAAACTTTGTTTTCACCGGCTGCTCTCTCGAACAGGATAATCATATGTATGCAGAGATTCCTGGAAACGAAGCAACAAAATTCAAACATCTTGTTCAGGAACATCAGGTCTACTGCTTCAAGAAGTTCTTGGTTACCACAAGCAAAGTTGCTTATAAACCATTCCCTGCGAAGTACATGATCAAGTTCACACCATGGACCAGTGTTACCCATGTCAATGATGTTTCTGTGGACTTCCCTCTCTATGTTTACAATCTGATGCCATTTTCTGACCTGCCATCACGTGTCGGGGCACAAGACTTTTTTGTTGGTAAGCTTTGCAACACACACATGCTAGGTCTATCACTGTTTCAAGGTCTTCCATGCTAAAGATATTGACCGTTATTTTTTTCCCCAGACGTGATTGGGCAGATTGTTGGAGTGTCACAGCTTGCTCAGATTTGTATGCCATCAAGCTCATCTGACACTCCGAAACGGGTTATCGCTCTTAGGGACAACAGGTACCAATTATTACTAAATTGCAAACAATAGCAGCTATATTACATCCATACTTAGTACGACCACAAGAATACAAAACTGAAACAATTAGATATTTTTATCACTTGCTAAATATGTATCTGTCTTCTATCAATTTTCAGAAACACTGAAATGAAAATTATACTGTGGGGACAAAGAGCAGTTGAATTTGAAGCTCAGGTTGTATATGACAATGGACAGGACACAGCTGTTGTCGGTGTCTTTGTTGGTCTTCTCATGAAATCCTACAAAAGTAATATATATATCATCACATCTTGTGTTACCTATGCAATGTTGTGTATGTTGGAACTAAATGTGCTCTTATTTTTATGTACAGATGATGAAACTCTCAATGGAGGATCTGCATGCAGATGGTATCTAAATGAGGATCTTCCTGAAATTGATGATTACTTTGAGAGGTTTGTGCTGTGTAAGCAATAAAAAAATCACAAGTTTGTATTTAACAATATAACCTGTTGATTCTTTTGTACATAGGCTCGATGATGGATTTCAGAAGATTCAATGGATCTCGAATGGGGCTAAGAAATTTGCTGCAACTCGCAACAGAGCAGAGCTTCCTCACAAGACCGTAGAGGAACTAAGGGGCATGGATCCTTGGGAAACAGAGGTGTGTGGCGCCGACATTTAAATTAATGTTTGCTTCTCCTTTCAGTGATTTCCTTTGCAACTATGCATGTGGTGAAGAAAATAAAACTCATAGATCTTTCAATATAATAGAGCACGGATTTCCTATGCACTGTCACAATTTCAAAGGTGATGCCTGATCAGCCATGGTGGTTTCAATCCTGTTCAAAGTGTCATCGCTCTGCAAACTCATATGGTTCTGAGTTCAGATGCAGCGCCGGGTGCATCTCCACAAAAGCTTATCCAAAGTAAGACAGGCAGTGGTTTTAAGAATTCACTTTTACTATCATCATTTGGCTATGAAATAACAGAATCTGAACTTCATGTCCATAGGTTCCGACTCTGTCTGGAAGGAACTGATGGCACAGCAGCAGCAGAATTTGTCTTCTTCAACCGAGTTGCACAACAGCTTGTTGGGAAGAGTGTCATGTCTCTTCTTAGATCATCTGGGCTGCCTCGTGAGATAGCAGCAGTGGTCTCTCAGAAATATACCTTAGCTGTTTCAGTCACCCAGAAGAGCCTTTCTCAAAGGAACATATCATTCCAGGTAAATGGAATTGAAACATTCTTTGGAAGACAAAACTCTGTTGCGCATGACACTCATGCTGCTACTGTCATGCACGTGCTCACTATAAATGAATCTTCTGCTCAACCTATACTTGTTCCATCCATTGATCCAAGTTCGACATAGATGGTGCCACATTTGCCCATTCCAGCTGAACCTGTGTTGAAGAAAACTCCACCACGTGTGGTATGTGATCTACTCTGTCAATTATATTTCACCTGCATTATTTGTCAATGCAGTACCTCTCATTTGAGCATTCGATATCTTTGTAGCCTATTCGAAATCTCAAATGGAAAGAATCTGCTCTTGAGACTGCCGACAACGGTTCACTCAATTCAAGTACCCCCCTAGAACCAGAAGCTGGCAGGTACGTTCTCTTCAAGATCATTCATACTTATATCAGTTTCTGCTTTCTGCTAAGCATTGAACATCAGTGGATAGAAGCATCATATTAACTAACATTATACACAATCAAACTCGCATAGGAGTGCGTCTTATTAGCGTAGCAAACGATAATTTAATTCTGTTGCTCCTTGAACCATTCATGCATACACGCATGATACTACATATATATGTAGCAGAATCAATGTAGTGCTATGAACTTCTATCATTGTGCAAATGATATGCTCGTTTGCTAAACATATGATGTTTGATTATTAAATAACCACTGATTATTTAAAAAAATGCACAACCATTCAATTTAGAATTATTAATGCATTTTTTTAGCTTTGTTGGATACGCACTCGTTTGACCTCAGAGTCTGGATATTAACTTGTTTGCAAATGGTAAGTTACAGAACTGAACATGACAACGAGCAGCTGAGCATTGAAACGCCAAAACAAACAACTATTACCACTGAGGATGGTGCTGATCACGACAAAGGGTAACACCTACTCCACCTGCTTGTTCATCTTTCACCTAAATCACTGAAAATGTACTTCAATTGTATATACAGACACATGGATGGTGATCTTCCCTCTGAATCTGAAATTGTGGGTGATGATGGTGTCATTCTGAAGAAAAGGTAACTAGACCTAGAGCTAACAATTATTGTCATTGCAAAAATCGAGTGAGACTTATTTGTATGCCATTCACAGCAAAGTGAGCCCTGACATTCCCTCTGGATCTGGACTTCCCAAGCCTAGAGCCTATGCAAACCGCAAGAGAGGTGGTGCTGGCACGAAAGGAAAGTAAGCAGCCAACACAATTCGCAACCAACACAATTACTGCTTTACTTAATCAGCATATTGATAAAAAATCAGTGTTACAATTTGAATTACTTGCGGTTCAGATAGATTTTAGTGTTGTTTACTGAACTGTATTTTGTGTCTTCTATTGCAGGTGATGTCCTTGGCTCCTTGCGTTTGGATGGTGGCATGAGACCATGATGCTTGCTATCTAAGCTCATTCGACTCTGCATGTTAACCATATCTGCCAATGAAACTCCCTTATGTTATGTAATATATGAATTATCCACCAAAGTAATGGTGCAGCCAAACTTACCAATATTAGATGATATCGAGCTCATGTTCAGCCAACTGCTTTTCCATTTACCGCTGTCTCTCGGCGTAAGCAGATTTGTTGTGCATTTGTTCTATACTAGAAGCTTGTAAGATTGAACATTCAGCTAGCTGCTTTTCCCTTTGATGCCACTTGTTGGCATAAGTAGAAGCGTTGCCTACATATTGTATATAGTGGTACGTTGTAAGACTTGAACCTATGTTATGGTTTCCCTTATGCTGTGAAATACTTATGTGAATTACACAAGGTTGTTCTTACTATTATATATTTTATTTGAATTCTACTTCAGATATTATTGGTTGCAATGCATATCTTGTATGCACTTAGGTTTTTAACAGAAATGCATGAGCTAATCCATATTACCCTCTCGTTTGAACAAATTTATACATTACAAATAACCATAGCATTGATTACCGTTGATAATTCAATGGTGTTGTTTTTTGGTACGCCGAGCGCTGCAAAGCGGAATTATCGATGCCATTTTCCTATCTCTTAGACATGCATTCAGCTTCTCAGTTTGTTACTGTTCCTTCACATGGCGTAATCTGTCCCTTTTTCCTATATGAAGCATGATTTACGTGGAGATTATCGATGCCATTTTCCTATCTCTTAGACATGATTCATGCTTCCTTGCTAATCTGTTTTCTTTTCTATAGTTAATGAATTTTAAATAGGCTTAGTTGAAACTTAAACCTGCTAGAGCTTCAACTATGTCATTGATCTCTTTTTACATATATCATAAATATTACTGTTGAGTTTGATGGTTACTAAATGATGGGTTATATATCTACACCAGGGCCATGTGTTTGTAAGATTCAGGAGCGATCGGAGAAGGTGCAGATAATGCAAGAGAGTGGCACTTCAGTTTCTTTAGGCTGTTCATGTGTGTTCTCATGTGCATAGAAACTTACTATTGGTTTTCAGACAGCAAGATTCTCTTGCTTAGGGATTTCCAGCCCGAGTTAGTCTTGTTGTGTGTTTCAAATATTCAGTTTAAGGCCTAAATTTCACCAATATATGGCTTTTATTTACGTTCCCTACAGCGCACCAATTCATTTGCATCTAAGCAATCATATTTCCATGTGCAAATAAATAAAATTTACTTGTTATTATACTGCCCATGCCTGAGGAGGTGAGAATGAAAACTGAACCTACCATAGATCAGCATAATAGAAGCTACTGATTATCCTAGAAACTAATTTGGGCACTCAATTTCTCTGAGATAGTCAAAAAATGAATCATATAAATACAGAAGTACATCAGTAGTCAGGGCAAATAACTGAAGGAATGATATATGATAAGTTGATAGTGTACATGCAAGGAAAACATTATGCAATGAACAATGGACAAAGTTTAAAGCGGGCATTACTTGTATCATTTGAACTTGCCCTATTTTTGCAAGGATGTCAATCAGCCCCAACTAAGGCCCAGTTCTTTTGCCAGAATTTGGGGATTCTCCCAGAATCCGACCCCTACCCAGCTTCTCCCAGAATCTTTGAGTCCCATTTGTTTTACAATCCTATCTAATTAGACCCATCTTTGAGTCCCATTTGTTTTACAATCCTATCTAGTTAGGGTCTAATTAGATAGGATTGTAAAATAAATGGGGCTCAAAGATTCTGGGAGAAGCTGGGTAGGGGTCGGATTCTGGGAGAATCCCCAGATTCTGGCAAAAGAACTGGGCCTAAAAAGCTCATTCATAGCTAACCTAGCAGCTAATTTAAGAACCTTTTAGCATTCAAAGAAAGTAAGTGTGTAACTGTGCTGATTTAATATCAGTCGCAATGATTAAACCTTCTGTCCTGTGGGTCTTACTGCAGCATGACAATGGCAATAAAAGGATTAATTTATTTTCTATCAGCAAACTATGTTGCACAGGTTTGTAGAATGGATGAACAAACCTTGCAGAATATAGTACTCGCAAAAAAAAATCTTGCGGAATATAGTTTCTTTTATTGTTCTAATACAGTCTTATTTAAATTTCTAGAAAAATGTACAATGAACCAGAATGTACTATGGTGAGTGGGGATTCTCAGTTGACGAGACACCAATGTTCCGGTTCCGCACCCCCTTCGTGCGCGTGCTCCAGTTCATCCCCTGCGTGGCACCCTCCGTCCCGGACACCCCTGGCTTCTACGACGACGAGTGGGATGCGGGCTGTGTTGAGGACTACTACGATGGCGAGTGAGCCATCAATGGCGCGGATGAGCAACTGCTCGAGCAAGTGATGATGAAGGCGAGCGTCGACTTGGGGAGGGTGGCGGAGGGCAATGCGGTGAAGGCGGATGAATTCATCACAAAGTTCTGCACGTAGATGAACTACATCGGCAAGTCTCGGGGCTGCAATAGAGAAGCATCTGATTTTGATTCACTCTTGGATTACTTGTTTATTTCCTGAATTTGATTCACTCTTGGATTGTTTGTGTTAGATTGCTTGGTTATTTTTGCTGAATTTGATTCACTCTTGGATTCATTCATGTATATGTCAGCTGTACATGCCTGTGTGCTACCTTTCTATGTTGCCGCACTTCTAACTTAGTATTCTATTTTATTTTCAACAACTGCTGCTCATTACACGTTAATAAATGCAGCAGCAGGGTTAGTGCACACAGTGACACACAGGAGGCGCGCCCAGGGCGCGCCCCGGCCACTAGTAAGAAGAAGATCAACTTGCATAAGGAGTATGAGATGGCCAAAGTAGCGGACGCGACAAAGGTGGTGTTCGACGAGTGATTCATCATGTTGACCAGCCATGGCCCGGGTGATGAATTTCATTTTGGCATATCTAGATCGTTAAATTGAGATTTATTTATTTTATGCTTTGTTGTATTGTTAAATGTGATGAATTTGTAATATATGATCGACGCGCATGGATTTGAGGGTTTGATGATGAAAGTGGTCACCCGACGAGACATTTGAGGGTCATTCAACGTTGTTCAGGAATGCGCACTGACATATCTGCGGACGTTTAGAGGATCAGATTTGCTAAGCTCGGCTGTGATGCTCTTACAGCCTAAAAAAAAGGTCTCGCTACAAATTTAATGTCAGATTTTTAAACATTGGCAAACCGATTTTTTTTTGGACAAATTACATGTCGCGAGCTTTTGTCATGCTTGTCGAAGAAAATTGCCATGCCCGTTAAAAGTCTTGGATGCCATGCTTCAAATCTGGCATCTGATTTTTAGCATTTCCAAAGAGAAAAAACAGATCATTTACCAAAACCTTTGATTTGTCGCACCACCAAACGACGAAAGACAAAGCAGCCACAAACCAACCACGTTTCTAAGCTTCCACTTGTTTCCCTCCTCTCCCCCCGCTCCACCCTTCCGCCGCCGGGGCGAGGCGCCTCGCCGTCGCTGTCAGGGCGGTGGCCGGTGGGGCCCGCTCGGCAGCGGCCATGCGCGCCCGCTTCCTCCCGGTAATCTCGCGCCCCCCCACTCCCACCTTCGGTCCACGCCCAATTGGTGTCTTGGATCAATCAACCATAATATATTTGCTCCCGGCTAACCACACCACCACCACCTTTGATAAACACCACTGCTCCATCACCAGCTACTAGCGCGGCAGTGGCAACATCAGGGGAGCAGCTCAAGCGGTGCGCGGAGAGGTTGCCGCGGGTGCCACCTGTGCGGGGAAACGCGGAGGGGGCTAGCGGCGGCGGCGGCGAGGTGGTGGCACTTTGGTAGGAAGGGGTTCGCGGCATCGGCGGAGGCGAAGGGGGAGATGGAGAGCACCATGAAGGAGATACGGGGAGGCGGGGCGCCGTGCGTGCTGGACATGGACGACGCGGCGACGGTGGGCGGCGGCGTCGAGGACACCTACGGTGAGGACCGCGCCACCGAGGAGCAGCTCGTCACGCCGTGGACCGTCTCTGTCGCGAGGTGAGCGTCCCTGTCGGAGGGTTACTTCGCTTGGTTCATTTTTTTAAGGATAAGCTTTCTGATCCGCCGTGGCCTGGGCCCTAAAGGTTAGGGGTTTCTGTTTCTTCCCCGAGACAAACGATTTAGTAGGAGGTTATGGCGTTTTGTGTCTTCTGGTTATCGGAAGTTCGCACGGTTTTATCAATTCTCAGCTGCCATTTTTTCATAAACTTCAGTCACCTAATGCTGCAGTATTGAACCTGGAAGTGTGCAATTTCAGAAGAAGAAAATAAACGTAATTGGAATCTTACTCTTAAGTTATGTATGATGGTCGGATGCTTCAAAAGATGACTAGGATGAAATAAAAAGTCATGCAACTTAGAAATAGACAAGTCCTAAAAAGGTTTGCTGAAGGAATAGTTATTGGTATTTTTTATCCTACTAGGCGGCAACTGACGACAATTGACAGGAAAAATGTTTTAAATCATGATGCTTCGTGTTTTCATATGAAACTGTGATATGTTTCGATTTTCATATGAAACTGTGATATGACGACATATGAAATAAAAAAATCACGCAACTTAGAATTAGACAGGCCCTAAAAAAATCTGCTGAGGGAATAGTTATTGGTATTTTTTATCCTACTAGGTGGTAACTGACGACAATTGACAGGAAAAAAAAGTTTTAAATCATGATGCTTAGTGTTTTCATATGAAACTGTGATATGTTTTGATTTTGCATCCCTGAGGTCGCCAAACTGATTTGATCTTAAGTATGTGCTAGTTGACACTACACAATAGTACTTCGCCTAATCATAAAACTGGCATGGTAGAATTTGAGTCATTTACCAATGGAAATGCATGATCACCCGTAGGTAAGGAGAAATTTGTGGGCTATATATATGCTCAAATGGAAATTCTAACTTGTTTGGTGTGTGGCAGCGGTTACAATTTGTTGAGGGATCCACGCTACAACAAGGGGCTTGCGTTCACAGAGAAGGAGCGCGAGACACACTATCTTCGTGGCCTTCTGCCACCAGCAGTCATATCCCAGGAGCTCCAGGTCTGACATTCTCGATTCTTAATTTCATGTGTGGGCTCACTCTGATCCAGTGCACTATGATATTATCAGGAGAGGAAGATCATGCATAATATTCGCCAATACCAGCTACCTCTGCAGCGTTACATGGCTATGATGGACCTTCAAGTAACTGTTCACTATATTTTTCTTAGCTTCCATAGTGTAGCTGATGTGAGAAATCTACTTTGGTTACACTGTTGTTTTAATCCATATTGCAGGAGAGGAATGAGAGGCTTTTCTACAAGCTCCTCATTGATAATGTTGAGGAGCTGCTTCCTATTGTGTACACTCCAACTGTTGGTGAGGCCTGCCAAAAGTATGGGTCAATATATAGTCGTCCGCAGGGTCTTTACATCAGCTTGAAAGAGAAGTAAGTTTTGCTTCATGGATTTGTTCGTTGAGGTTCTATTTGCTGTTCATGTTCATATAGAATTTTGCTGGCTGTGCAGGGGAAAGATCCTTGAGGTGCTGAAGAACTGGCCTGAGAGAAGCATTCAGGTTATTGTCGTTACTGACGGTGAACGTATTTTGGGGCTTGGAGATCTTGGATGCCAGGTATTTTCCTTTTATGTGTCTGAAAATTTATGATGTTCACCGACTTGTTCCCATCTCTTTCAGTTCTAGGCCTTATGGGGGCACACTCATGTGGGTGTATGATTGTGGTGTTCGTGTGTGTGTACGTGTCTGCCTTGTAAACAGGAAAAAGAAAGAAAAATATATGGTGAACTGCCTCTCAGGATCTTGTGCTGAATGCAATATTTTATATGCAGGGAATGGGGATTCCTGTTGGTAAGCTTTCCCTTTACACTGCTCTGGGAGGGGTTCGTCCATCTGCAGTAAGTTGTCAGTTATACCTACCTCTTTTTCTCAGACTGCCGTTTCTTGATTGCATGGACTAACATGTTATTGGTATTCCTGAAGTGCTTGCCAATCACATTGGATGTTGGTACAAATAATGAGGAGCTTCTGAATGATGAATTTTACATTGGCTTGAGGCAAAGAAGGGCCACTGGCCAGGTTGGACGACGACGTTTTCTTCTGCCTGTATTCTTAACTCATTCTAGTTACCACCTCAAATTCTTAATTGGTCTTTTTTGTGCTATCAGGAGTATGCTGATTTTCTGCATGAATTTATGGCTGCTGTGAAGCAAAACTATGGGGAGAAAGTTCTCATTCAGGTAACCTACATGCTAAGAAAAGCTAAATTTTGAACAAAGTTTGGGAGCAGAAAATACATGCTGATGCGAAATGAGTTACCTCATGTTTATTATAACGAGTTAACACCTTCTTATCATGCAGTTCGAGGATTTTGCAAACCACAATGCCTTTGATCTCCTTGCAAGATACGGAACAACCCACCTTGTATTCAATGATGACATTCAGGTACTGTAACTGAATGACTGTTAGCTTGGTTGTGGTACAGTAAATTGTAAAATATTATTAAATGTACTCCCTCCGTTCCTAAATATAAGTCTTTGTAGAGATTCCACTATGGACCACATACGGAGCAAAATGAGTGAATCTACACTCTAAAATGCATCCATATTTGCTCCGTATGTGGTCCATAGTGGAATCTCTACAAAGACTTACATTTAGAAACGGAGGGAGTAGCATAGAGTTGCCCTTAGATTTTTGTTGTCTATACAAATGTTAACTGGGGGCTGGGGCTTATTCCATTGTACTAATGTTGACTTACTGTTTACATATTGCAGGGAACAGCTTCGGTGGTTCTTGCTGGGCTTGTTGCAGCACTGAAATTAGTTGGTGGTACATTAGCAGAACACACCTACCTGTTCTTGGGAGCTGGAGAGGTCTCTTGGTGCTTTCTTGTTTTGACATATCATTAGTTCACACAAAAGGATCACTCTTACTTTCTCTGGGCTTCAATGTTTTCTAAGTTGTTAGGGTATTTGTATTTTCCCACCGAGCAGTGACAGAGCCAAGGGGTGCGGGGGAACCCCAACCCCTTGAAAATTGTCTGCATATACCCTTCAACTTTATGTGTAAAACAGCAAACAGTTTCTACTTGCCCTCCTGCAAGGTTTAGTAACTTGTATTTGCCCCCCGCCCCCCACAGTTTAGAATAGTTAATGGTCCCTTATTTGGCTACACGATTTTTCACGCAAAAACAAAAAAAGGCTACCCAATTTTATGTGTGCCAGCTATTTGCAGTTCTGTATTAAAAAAAACTGCATCATTCCACTTTTATCAGGATTAGTTCTCCTTTATTTTATGGTTCTATATTATAAATATTATTATTAATTTCATCAAGTTTGTAAGTTTCTATTTGTCAGTTTATTGGAGGCTGTGTACCATATTTTCTCCACAAACCAATATATTTGCTCTGGTGCTTGCAGGCTGGGACAGGTATTGCAGAACTTATAGCTCTTGAGATGTCAAGACAGGTGGTGCATCTTTTTTATCTTGGGTTGCTGTCACTTGCAACTTGTGCACACATGTCATGAATCTAGACTGTGTAATAATTGTTGCCTGTGCAGACAAAAACGCCAATAGACGAATGCCGCAAGAAAATCTGGCTTGTTGATTCAAAGGTTAAGAACCTAGGAATATCTCGTATCTCTTTCAGTATTTTGGCACAGAATTTCAGCGTATTCCTACTTGCTAACTATAGATGCTAATCAATTGACAGGGCCTGATCGTCAGTACGCGAAAGGAGTCCCTTCAACACTTCAAGAAACCATGGGCTCATGAGCATGAGCATGTCGACAACCTCTTAGATGCAGTGAATGTATGAGTACGCTTTTGAAAAAGAATAATCTCATGGGTTTACCTTAGTTGTTCTCAGTCACCTGAATCTTTGCAAGCTTCTCTTCTGACCCAAGTTTGTCTTCTGGCATTCCAGGCTATCAAACCAACAGTGTTGATTGGCACATCTGGAAAGGGGCAAACTTTCACACAGGAGGTTGTTGAAGCCATTTCCTCATTTAATGAGGTAACTTTCACCGTGCTAATTTGTTACTTCTTTATTATTTTGAACAGTATCTAATGGTGTTCTGTAAGAAAATGTAGATGCCTATCATTCTTGCCCTGTCCAACCCAACGTCGCAGGCTGAGTGCACTGCTGAACAAGCTTACACATGGAGCAAGGTAATTAATCTCTATCGGCAATCAACTTGCTTTGTACTCGTTATCTTATTGATAGAGGTGTGCAACGTTTTCAGTGCTAACTGACTCACTGACTGGCTTAACAGGGTCGAGCAGTGTTTGCAACTGGAAGCCCATTTGATCCAGTGGAGTACAATGGCAAGATACATGTGCCTGGCCAGGTTTGAACAGCGAAACCTGTTCATTCAGAGATTTTATCTGCTTTAAATGGTCCGAACTAAACCTTTTGATATTGGTCCTGGTTACAGGCAAACAATGCATATATCTTTCCAGGGTTTGGCCTTGGGGTGGTGATGTCTGGGGCAATCCGTGTGCATGATGACATGCTTCTTGCAGCCTGTGAGTACTCGCCGGGATAGCTAATGTGCAACATATCGCTTATTATTAACTGTAAATATGTATTTACATTGTCACTTACATTACATGAGCTTAAATCAGTTAAAGAAGACGTGGTAAGGTAAACAAGGCATTCTTGTCAACAAGGGACTTTTTTTCCTTGCAATAAATTTCTCTACAGTGTAATTCCACCAGACAAAATATAAATTGTAGAAAAACTACTATTTCTTATGAATTAACAAGCTCCTCAAGACCCAACTTAGTTTACATGAAACTGATATACGCATACTTTAGGTCTTCTTGAAATAATACTATGTGCTAAGAGCATCTCCAACAGACGCGCGGTAGCGCGGCGCTCTAATTTTTTTTTTGCAGCGCCGAAATAACGTTTTAACGCGTGCGGGAAGGTGGTTGCTTTTTCAGGCGCTGGAAAATTTGGCGCGCCGCTGTAGCGCTTCACCAGGCGCGGTAAAATCCACAGCGCGCGGCCAGCCAGCGCTTGGAGCTGGAGCTGGCGCACAAAATACCCAGCGCGCGATGCAGTTTTCACCCGCGCGTTGAATCTTGTTTACCGCGCGCGGGATTATAGCACGGCTGCTCGAGCGCTACTTTCGGTCGCGCGCGCTATATAGCCGTTTTATTCAGCATGTGGCTTATTTAGCGCATCCGTTGGAGATGCTCTAACCCAGCAAACTGAATTTGATGCATTCCTTACCTGGAACAGCGGAGGCTCTGGCTCAGCAGGTCTCACAGGAGAATTTTGGCAAGGGGCTCATTTATCCCCCCTTCTCAAATATCAGAAAGATCTCTGCTCACATCGCGGCCAACGTTGCAGCAAAGGCATATGAACTTGGTCAGGAACCACACTTGCCAATGTTCTTATATATAAGCTATTATTAAATATAAATGCTTATCGACTCATCGTCTTTTCTCACCATCAATCCGTCTCACCCGTTGTAGGTTTGGCGAGTAGGCGCCCTCGGCCAAAGGACCTGGTCAAGTATGCGGAGAGCTGCATGTACAGCCCGATTTACCGCAATTACCGGTGAACCGGTGAATCCGCGTTCATCCGGCTGTGTACAGAAACTGTTTGTCCAACTACTTGCTTCAAAATCCCTGAAGAACGCCACTTGTGGTTAAGCTGTGCAACCGGAGTTGGTTCAAGCTCTGTTTTCGTATTTACTTCCTGTGCTGCCTATTCTGTAATAATCCCTCCGTCCCACAATGTAAGATGTTTTTCAAGCTATTTTGGCACGAAGGGAGTATTTCGCTTGCTACTACTGCTTGGCCTGTATACTGTAGTGCTTTTGCCCTGGATGTGATGTATAAACTGCCTTTGTGGCCAGATAATATAAGTCTTTGTATTCTCATCGGACAAAGTTATCGTCCAGTGCATGTGGTGGAGAAGGACAGGTTTGGAATAAAAGTTTCTACAGTTTCTTCCTCGGTACTATGGCCATTGTTTTCTGCAAGTTGTTGGCCGCATGCATTCTTGGCTCTTTGGTGGCGACACCAGAAAAGATTCTCCTCCTGTAGCCCGTGGGCACGGTGCCCATACTCCTCGGGGAGATTTTGGTAGGCAGGTGCAACGGACACCAGGTAAAGATCATTTTTCTCAGCATGCTCGAAGCATATGTATGTCATTGCATGTTTTGAAAAGCAAAAAATCCAACGTGGTAGTAGCTCACCAAGCTATGCAGTGTCTGAGTTGCTATGATGCAACAGTTTGGTGCTTTCCTCTTATCGTATGTGGCACCAATCTGTGCATCTTGGGATGCATAAGTCGTGACATTGACCGTGATAGTTTTTTTTTTCGAAATGAAGGCATAAGATTTGCCTCGTCATTAAATGAGAAAAAACAGAGTTTTAAGTGACCTACAATCATGACATGGAAATTACTCGCGCAAAACAATATTCTCTGGTTTCTTAGCGTCCGCGGTAACCCAAAGGTTAGCCTCATCGACTACAAGTTTGAGGAGGATTGGCAGCGGCGCATTTTTGTGGGGGAACACCTTAGAGTTTCTTTCATTCCATATTGTTGTCCAAGAGACAAGCACGATGAGAGAGGCCATTTAACTGCGAGAGTAGTTGATAAGGTTCGTCTCTTGCGTTTTTGGGTGTAAATGACACTGTCCAAGTCTCCATGCTGGTTTCCAATTCGATCATCATTGTACTGTGGCAGAAAGCTGCAGCTAATCATGGAGCAAGACGCTGGCGGCAATTCTCATCTGATTGAGCAGAGACCTATGAACTGTAGCAACGAATCTAGGTTGGCTAAAGCGAGATTATGCAGATGCAAATTGAGACTGTTGCAATTTCTGCCGTCCCATACCATCTCGTAGTACTGCTAGCCAAGGGAAGTGAAATAAAAGGTGCACTGCTTTTTTTTTAAGGAAATAAATTCTATTCCACTTAGACTAGGATCCTAGCCATATCGCTAGTCACCACACCATTGAACAAAATCAGGGGCAACATCTGCCCAAACATGCGGGGATATCTATGACGAGTCCTCAAACATGTTTTTTTTTTTGTCATATTTTGCCAAAATGAATGACTGGAACCTATTTGAAAATCCAAGTATTCACCGGAAGAACTTAAATTAAAACACGTTGAATTTGGGGGATGATCAGGCCTTAAACTTTCTCACATAGCTTGAGAAGATGCACATCTACATCTGAGGCACTCCTCAACCAGCCATGCGTAAAACCATCATATAACCTCTATTATTGGACATTTTTACTATGATCAACCACCAGTGATAGATGGTAAATCTTTGACATGACAACGGATTGAAATATACTCAGGAATCCGAAAAGGCGTGATCTCGCACAATGATATCACTGTACATATGTGTGCTTTCATGTTGCAAATGTACGGTGTTATTTATATATTAGCAAGTGTACTATTTGTGTCATTATTGTGTCGTCTCTCATGACCACTTTATGTATTCTGGACTCATTTTAGAAACATTGTTGTTGCAAAGAAGAACTAGATGTCGCACCTAGATTATAGAATACGATATTTTTGTGTGCAAAATAAAGTAGAGTTTTCAGCAGGAGCCGGCACCATAAGTTACATATAACACATTTTTTGTCATATTCTTCTTCCCGTGTGAATCAATGAAACCTATTTGAAAATTCAATTATTCATCAGAAGAACTTAAATTAAAACACATTGAATTTCGGGAAGTGTCGGGTCTTAAACTTTCTCACATAACTTGAGGAGATACACATTTTAGGCACTCCTCGACCGGCTATGCGTAAAACCATCATATAACCTCTATTATTATACATTTTTACTGTGGTCAACCATCAATGATATAGAGTAAATCTTTGACATGACAGCAGATTGAAATATACTCTGTAATCTGAAAAAGGGCGATCTCGCACAGTGATATCACTGTATATATGCGTGCTTTTCTGTTACAAAAGTACGGTGTTATTTATATATTACCAAGTGTACCGTTTGCGCTATTATTGTGTCACCTCTCGTGGCAACTTTACGTATGTTCGATTCATTTTAGAAACATTGTCGTTGGAAAGAAGAACTGGATGTCGTGCCAAGGTTATGGAATACGGTATTTTTCGTGGAAAATAAAATACAGTTTTGGGCTGGAGTCGATGCTATAAGCTTCATATAACGCTTGGTTTTCAACATATCTACATTAGAAGTAAAAACTTGGGAAAAATTAATTGGCATATATTTCGATATTTTCCTGAGAAAAACAGAGGCATACATTTGACATGTACGAGCGCGTCCACTCGCGTTGCATGCAGCAAGGTTTTCATGAGTGAAGTGCACGGTTGGTGTCAAGAAAAGCGAAGTGCACGGTGCAATGAAGTGCACGGTTGGTGTCAAGAAAAGCGAAGTGCACTCAGTTTACTCGGGTGGACCCATGGCGGGGCTAGATGGTCAGTGGTAATAGTCAGTTTACTAGGGTGAACCAGTGAAGTGAGCATTTTGGGCCTGAGAGTGGCCGAGCGGGACGGTGTGTTGCACTGCACCCTGGTTTCCGGGGGGCTTTTTGGCGTAGTTTAATCATCAGCTGGCACTGCGCGCGTGAAATCAGACACCGCGCGTTCCTGATCGCCGGCCACAGCCAAAAACCACCCCATCAAAAGCCGAGCTCTCTCGTCTCTTTCCCCGCCCGGTTAATTCCTCGCACTCTTTTCCACTGCTCTCGGCAGGTTTAACCTTATCGCCTCCCTGGTCCGGTGTGCGCGCGCACAGGCACAGGCACAGCACGCGGGTGCTGATCGCGGTGTGAGTGCTTACCTTCAGGAAGCTCTTCCGGTCGATGCCGGACGCGGAGAGGCAATCGCCATTGGCGTCGGCGGAGAGGCGGCCTCACTTCTTCAAGGTGCTCATCGGTGACTTCAAGAAGCGCCTGGTGAGTGCACCATTCACTTCACGGGTACATGTAAATTCTTCCCGTGGTGTCTTGCAGTGCATTGCATTTTTAGTCTAGCTCTAACTTTGGTTTGCCAAACTGATTAAAACACCGAGAACAAAGAAACTTGCATGCAAATGCATGCACCACGCTCTCAGAGTGGTGCATGCATGCACCAATGGATCCGAAGTGTAAGAAAGTTTGCACATATGTCGTGTCCTCTCAAAATGACTCGTCCATGCATTGCATGCACGCAAATGCAGAAAATCCCGCCAAAGTTCTGCAAGCACATCCCCTGGGAGGCGTCCAGGAAGGCCAAGGGCCTGAAAGAGGCGTCCATGGCGGCCACCCTGGAGGGCCCCAGCGGCCGGACGTGGCAGGTCGTCATCCGCCGGACCGCCGAGGGCACCTTCTTCACCGCGGGCTGGGCCAAGTTCGTGCAGGACCAGGCGCTGCGGGAGCTGGAGTTCCTCGTCTTCCGCCACGACGGCGGCACCAGCTTCGCCGCCATGGTGTTCGACAAGTCGGCGTGCGAGCGGGAGGACCTGCTGCTCGCCGGCGACGCGCCCCGGCCGCGCAGGAAGCGGGGTCGGCCGAGGACGGCGTCGCGGGCCGTGGATGATTCGGCTGGCATGGAGCTGGTCCCGTACCGTGCGCCTACCGACCGGCCGCCCCAAGTCGCGTGCTCCGATCGGATGCCGGAATCGGACAAGTCAAATGGTACGTGTTCCCTCTGTTTCTCTTCCTTCTACATAGCATTCAGATTTGTTTATTCAGACGCAATGGCGATGTGTTGCGTTCAACACAATGCATGTAACGGTCTTGCAGGATCAGCCGGGCAGCCCAGCCCTATGAAGGCCGAGGTGGGCGCCGACGAGCTCCCGCTGTGCTTGATCGCCGCACCACCGTCGGAGTCGGGGCAGCTCTCGCCGGGCCACTTGCCAGTCGGGACCAAGGACGGGTGCGCGGTGAAAACGCGGAGCATCCACGACGACCTCGCCGCGGCCAGCATCCCCCCTTCCGTGAGGAAGTACAACGGGTACGTGTCCCGGCGGCGGCCCGTGGCGAGCGCCGAGCGGCAGCGGGCCATGGAGCTCGCGCGCGCGTTCCGGTCGTCGCTCCCGTACTGCGTCATCCGCATGAGCACCATGCACGTCTACTACTCCTTCATGATGGTGAGCGCCGGCCGAGCAGCTAGCTAGCCCTCTCAAACTGTCAGATGCCTGATGCGTGTCGATGTGTCCGCTCGTGCATGCAGAGGTTCCCCACGGGGTTCTCGAGGCAGCACCTGCCCCGGGAGAAGACGGAGATGGTGCTCCGGGACCCGGACGGCAAGGCGTGGGCGGCGCTCTACATCCCCAGCACGAGGGACCGGCTGTCGCGCGGGTGGTGCGCGTTCGCGCGCGGCAACTGCCTCGAGGAAGGGGACTGCTGCGTCTTCGAGCTCGTCGGCGCCGCCGAGTTCCGCGTCCACGTGTTCCGGGTGGTCGAGCCGGCCGTGCCGGCGGTCAGGCTCCGATTAGCTTGAGTTTAGCTGTACTCCTGGAATTACCTGGCGTGCACTGGATCGTCAGAGACACTCTGAACGAAAGCAGTTGATCCCAACGGATAATTACTGTTCGAATGCACACTCTTGGTGTCAATCAATACTGGAAATAGTACGTAAGCTAGCACCGCTGGATCATTCGTCTCCTCCAGAAAAATGTGATGCAGTAATTCAAGCTGATGAGCGTTGGAAGTGTTGTCTCCTTGCTTGGTGCCCTGGTGAATGAAGTATCCAAGAAATTTCCGCGTAATCTTCATGTGGACAACGCGGAAAAGTAATCGCAAAGAACGTGGGAATGGTGTAAGTCGACGTCGCTCGTGACAAACCGTGAAGGAAATTGAACCAACGCAGCCTCACCGGTTGCTGCTGCTGTACGATATACCTCGCCGACGCTACAGGTGGACATGATGTGGATAGATTGGGCTAATCCTTTCTTTACCCACTTGTACTTGTCGTCCCTACCAACCCCCAAACGCCGTGTGCTCGCCGCAGCCGGCAGTGCGCGCGACCCCGGTTCGGCGAAAGTTGATTGGGACACGGGCTTTTGCTCATGGTAGCTACGTCTCAGTCAAGTTATATAAGAAAAAAAAAGGAAAAACCAAAAAGAAAAACTTTGCTTAGATCTCCATGCTAGATCAAACGAATATAACATTGACTGAGTATGTCTCAGTCGACTAAGACTTAACAAAAACTGCTTGCTCATACCTGAAAACTGTTTTCCAATTATTATTATTATTGCGAATTGAGCATCAGCTCTATATTAGGATGATCAAGAACATTACAACCAACCCTTGCAAAGAACAGAAAATTACAAGAAAAACCATGGAGAACAGCACGACTGCAACCTCCAGGCAGAGCAGATGGCGCGCCGCTGCCTCCATCGCTTCAATGATGAAGCCGGCCAAACCTTGTTTACCGACAGACGGGAAGTCATCAAACAAACAACCTGGAGAAGATACTGTTGGGAAACGTAGCATGCAATTTCAAAAAAAATTCTACGCTCACGCAAGATCTATCTAGGAGATGCATAGCAACGAGAGGGGGAGAGTGTGTCCACGTACCCTCGTAGACCGAAAGCGGAAGCGTTAGCTTAACGCGGTTGATGTAGTCGAACGTCTTCTCGATTCAACCGATCAAGCACCGAACGTACGGCACCTCCGAGTTCTGCACACGTTCAGCTCGATGATGTCCCTCGAACTCTTGATCCAGCAGAAGGGCGAGGGAGAGTTTCGTCAGCACGACGGCGTGGTGACGGTGATGGTGAAGTGATCCGCGCAGGGCTTCGCCTAAGCACTACGACAATATGACCGGAGGAGTAAACCATGGAGGGAGACACCGCACACGGCTTGGAACAATTGGTGTGTCTCCAAGGGGTGCCCTGCCCACGTATATAAAGGAGGGAGAGGGAGGAGGCCGGCCCTAGGGGGCGCGCCAAGTGGGGAGGGGTCCTACTAGGACTCCTAGTCCTAGTAGGATTCGGCCCCCCCTCTTATTCCTTCTCATGGAGGGGGAAAGGGGGAAGGAGAGGGAGAGGAAGAAGGAAAGGGGGGCCGCGCCCCCTTCCCTAGTCCAATTCGGACTCCCCATGGGGGGGCGCGCGCCACCTCCTTGTGGCCTGCCTTGCCTCTTCCCTATGGCCCATGAGGCCCGTTACTTCCCCCGGGGGGTTCCGGTAACCTCCCGGTACTCCGAAAAATACCCGATACGATCCGGAACCATTCCGGTGTCCGAATACTATCGTCCAATATATCAATCTTTACCTCTCGACCATTTCGAGACTCCTCGTCATGTCCGTGATCTCATCCAGGACTCCGAACAATCTTCGGTCACCAAAACACATAACTCATAATACAAATCGTCATCGAACGTTAAGCGTGCGGACCCTACGGGTTCGAGAACTATGTAGACATGACCGAGACATATCTCCGATCAATAACCAACAGCGGAACCTGGATGCTCATATTGGTTCCTACATATTCTACGAAGATCTTTATCGGTCAAACAGTAATGACAACACACGTCATTCCCTTTGTCATCGGTATGTTACTTGCCCGAGATTCGATCGTCGGTATCTCCATACCTAGTTCAATCTCGTTACCGGCAAGTCTCTTTACTCGTTCCGTAATGCATCATCCACGTAACTAACTCATTAGTCACATTGCTTGCAAGGCTTATCATGATGTGCATTACCGAGAGGGCCCAGAGATACCTCTCCGATACTCGGAGTGACAAATCCTAATCTCGATCGATGCCAACCCAACAAACACCTTCGGAGACACCTGTAGAGCATCTTTATAATCACCCAGTTACGTTGTGACGTTTGATAGCACACAAGGTGTTCCTCCGGTATTCGGGAGTTGCATAATCTCATAATCAAAGGAATATGTATAAGTCATGAAGAAAGCAATAGCAATAAAACTTAACGATCATTATGCTAAGCTAACGGATGGGTCTTGTCCATCACATCATTCTCTAATGATGTGATCCCATTCATCAAATGACAACACATGTCTATGGTCAGGAAACTTTAACCATCTTTAATGAATGAGCTAGTCAAGTAGAGGCATACTAGGGACACTCTGTTTTGTCTATGTATTCACACATGTACTAAGTTTCCGGTTAATACAATTCTAGCATGAATAATAAACATTTATCATGATATAAGGAAATATAAATAACAACTTTATTATTGCCTCTAGGGCATATTTCCTTCAGTCTCCCACTTGCACTAGAGTCAATAATCTAGATTACATAGTAATGATTCTAACACCCATGGAGTCTTGGTACTGATCATGTTTTGCTCGTGGAAGAGGCTTAGTCAACGGGTCTGCAATATTCAGATCCGTATGTATTTTGCAAATCTCTATGTCTCTCTCCTTGACTTGATCGCGGATGGAGTTGAAGCGTCTCTTGATGTGTTTGGTTCTTTTGTGAAATCTGGATTCCTTCGCTAAGGCAATTGCTCCAGTATTGTCACAAAAGATTTTCATTGGACCCGATGCACTAGGTATAACACCTAGATCGGATATGAACTCCTTCATTTGCTGCTTCCGAAGCAGCTATGTACTCCGCTTCACACGTAGATCCCGCCACGACGCTCTGCTTGGAACTGCACCAACTGACAACTCCACCATTCAATATAAATACGTATCCGGTTTGTGACTTAGAGTCATCTGGATCAGTGTCAAAGCTTGCATCGACGTAACCATTTACGACAAGCTCTTTGTCACCTCCATAAACGAGAAACATATCCTTAGTCCTTTTCAGGTATTTCAAGATGTTCTTGATCGTTGTCCAGTGATCCACTCCTGGATTACTTTGGTATCTCCCTGCTAGACTTATAGCAAGGCACACATCAGGTCTGGTACACAGCATAGCATACATGATAGAACCTATGGCTGAGGCATTGGGAATGACTTTCATTTTCTCTCTATCTTCTGCAGTGGTCGGGCATTGAGTCTTACTCAACTTCACATCTTGCAACACAGGCAAGAACCCTTTCTTTGACTGATCCATTTTGAACTTCTTCAAAACTTTATCAAGGTACGTGCTTGTAAAAGTCCTATTAAGCGTCTTGATCTATCCCTATAGATCTTGATGCCCAATATATAAGCAGCTTCACCGAGGTCTTTCATTGAAAAATTCTTATTCAAGTATCCTTTTATGCTATCCAGAAATTCTATATCATTTCCAATCAACAATATGTCATCCACATATAATATTAGAAACGCTATAGAGCTCCCACTCACTTTCTTGTAAATACAGGCTTCTCCAAAAGTCTGTATAAAACCATATGCTTTGATCACTTCATCAAAGCGTATATTCCAACTCCGAGACGCTTGCACCAGTCCATAAATGGATCGCTGAAGCTTGCACACTTTGTTAGCACCTTTAGGATCGACAAAACCTTCTGGTTGCAGCATATACAACTCTTCTTTGAGAAATCCATTAAGGAATGCAGTTTTGACATCCATTTGCCAGATTTCATAATCATAAAATGCAGCAATTGCTAACATGATTCGGATAGACTTAAGTATCGCTACGGGTGAGAAAGTCTCATCGTAGTCAACTCCTTGAACTTGTCGAAAACCTTTTGCAACAAGTCGAGCTTTGTAGACAGTAACATTACCATCAGCGTCCGTCTTCCTCTTGAAAATCCATTTATTCTCTATGGCTTGCCGATCATCGAGCAAGTCAACCAAAGTCCATACTTTGTTCTCATACATGGATCCCATCTCAGATTTCATGGCCTCAAGCCATTTCGCGGAATCTGGGCTCATCATCGCTTCCTCATAGTTCGTAGGTTCGTCATGGTCTAGTAACATGACTTCCAGAACAGGATTACCGTACCACTCTGGTGCGGAACGTACTCTGGCTGACCTAGGAGGTTCTGTAATAACTTGATCTGAAGTTTCATGATCATCATCATTAGCTTCCTCACTAATTGGTGTAGGCATCACTGGAACTAATTTATGTGATGAACTATTTTCCACCACTGCAACAGATTGATCACCACCAACCAGTAGCGGCGGCAAGAAAAATGAACGCCCCAGGCAGGCTTTGGGGGCACTGTAGCAATGTAGCTACAGTGCTACAACACCGCCCAAAGGAAATGCATCTCACGCCCCAGGCAGCAGCCCGGGCTGCCTGGGGCCTGTCTCCGCCACTGCCACCAACTAGAGGCGCCCACCAGATAAGCATCACCACTAAGAAGGCAATCATGTGCACAGCCACCGGGATTCGCCCTCATCGCATCTGAAGGAGACCACCACACCGGAAATGAAGCCCGAGGCACTTTATTCGTGAGCGCCGTTGTGACGGCCACACGAAAACCCTAGCCACCGATTCAAGGACAAGCCCTTGATTTGGAGCATACAAGCATACCTGAGCCGCAGCCGTCATCGACGACAAAGCCATCGGGCCAGAGCAACAGCAGGACAAGACTTTATTCATCGTTTGATACTTCATCTGCTCCCAGGAGAAGCCAAGGGGGATGCTGGCAAACCCTCCTGGAAACCTAACAGCGTAGCAAGAACTGCATGTACACAAATCCAATTGACGAGGTGTCCCCCTCCCACTCCAGCGGCGCCAAGGCTATCGCGAGGGGAGGGAGAGAGGAACTCCACTCTCTGATTTTGACTTTTTAAACGGTCTTCCTTCTTCTGGACCGGCTGCAGCGGCGGGGTCTTCCAAATCCGGCCATGTGCTGTGGTGCTCAACACCATGAGACCATCCAACATCTACTACCCGGTTGCGTTGTTACAAGGCAAGTTTGGGCGCCCCTCCTAGCAATGTGAGGAAAGATTGGGTGTGGAATGTGGATGCCAGATGCGGACTCCGACCTCATGGGGTGGTGGAGTGCACGCCGGGTGCCTGCAGCTACAAGCACGGCTAGGAATGTTTGAACCTGCTTGGTCTTGGTCTAATGGTGCTTGTGGCACTTGTGGGAGTATAGGAACGCCGTGGTCTTTGATGGGATAGCGTATCGCCGCAGGAGGTGCTACTCCATCTACGAAGGGAGTACAAAGCTTGGCGCGGGGCCGGTTTGATCAAGGAGAGAATATCACATGAAAACCAAGTTTCGATGGAAATTGGTGAAAATCATGTGGAAACGACGGTCTGAAGATTAAAAAAATACGGGATTTTACGAGTGTGATGTTATATTAGCATGTGAAATTCCCAAGTTCAAAAGCGTTAACATTTATACCCCCAAATAAGCATTACCATTTACGAGGTATGAAAAAAAATCAACATTGAATAGTGTCAAACAATAAACATCACTATTCATTGCTGAATTTGCTTTTTCATTGCTCATAAAATGTTAATGGGTTTGAACTTGGAATTTCACATGTGGTAATGTGTTTGAACTTGGAATTTCACATGGCAATAAGCATCACCCTCTTAACATCACGTATTTTTTCAGTTTTTTTAACTTTCAAACATGATTTCCACAATTTTTTCTTGAGACTAGGTTTCCATGCAATATTCTCCCCTGATCAAGGGTGATGTGTTCTCTTGCAGGACGATGGTGGAGGGCGGCGAGTAGTTTGTAGCTTGTATTAGGTTAGGGTGCGTTGTGCATGCTTATTGTAGGTGGCTGTAATGGCATCGTACGTGGCCGCTTGAGCCCTTCTTTCTATAAATCTTATGCGACTTCCGGATCGCAATTTTGAAATAGTTGTCTGTAATTTTCTAGAAAGTACAACTCCAGTTTTATGACTTGTATTTTGTCAGAAAAGTGTAACTTGGTGAAAAGTTATATATTGAAATTACACTTTGTACTAAAGTAAAGTCACACCTTTTCAAATCTACTAAGATAGTTTATGAGAAACAACAATACCTTAAATTTTCCTGAAATATATTGGTACCCGTATCGGTTACTCTTCTTTAAAAAACTTTGACTGGGACTTCTTAGAAGGGAATTATTTAAAACACATTGATGCCTACAAATGGGAATCTTGTGTCCATGGGTGGTAGAAATATCCTACTAAATGATGTCCTTTCTAATAGCTCCTCTTACCACATGTCCATGTTCTTGTTTAACAAGACCTTTACTGAAAAACTAGACAAGCCTAGAAGAAGATTTTTTGTCAATGATGCCATGTTGAGAAGAGATACTATCTAATGAAACGGACTATAATTTGTTGATCTAAAAATAAAGGAGGACTAGGGGTGTTACAAAGCAAAACATTGACCTTTTAGTTAAATGGTGGTGGAAGTTAGAACATCGGGAATGTATCACTGCAAACTACTCTTGTTTAAATCTGTTGGAACTAAATTTAATGATTCTCGCTGAAAAGCAATTTTGAAAGAGAGATATTCTATACGGCTCTGGCGACCTCACCTGACTCTGGAAAGATCCAATCCTAGTGCAAATTCCTTTGTGTGTGCCATGTCCTCGGGCCTACGACATTTGCAACTTCCAGGACCGTGTTGTCCAAGATTTCAGAAATGCAGGCATTTCCACCTTGTTTAGGAGGAGACTAACACCTGATTTATTCGGTCAATTGGACAACCTCTACTCTTTTTGTGACTAATATACCTATTTTCCAACGAGGAAGATGTGGTATATTGGGTATTGAAAAACATTTACAAATCCTTCTCGGTCAAATCCATGTACAGATTTCCTAGCCAAACTTTCGCGCTCGGAGCATCGAACCGATTTGTGGTTACAGGATGCTCCCGAGAGTCTGTTAAGCCTTTTGACTTTGGATTGTAAACCTATTTATTAATCAATAAAGCTCCCAACTTTTCCGCAAAAAAAATCCATGTACAGATGGAAACGAAGAACTAAAATTCACTTAAAAATCTATTTTTTCTGTGGAAACTTTTTCAAGATGTTGTGCTAACAAGAGATGTTACGAAAAGAAGAAATTGGTTTGGAAACCCTACCCATTTTTTCCTGTGATATACTTGAAGCATCTCAACATATTTTTTGTGTTGCCCTGTAGCAGGAGTGGTTTGACATACAGGGGGTTGTATTTTGGCATTGATGTGTGTCCTAATAACATCTAGTAATTCTTTGCTTAATCTATTCTGTCCGACCGAAGGGAGAACATTTCTATATTGTTGGTCTAGCGTCTGTCGCTTGGGCCATTTGGAAGGACATGAACATTTGGTTCGTTGGTGTATATACACCCTATATAAAAAAAGTAATTAAATAGAATTCAAAAAATCCTGAAAATATTTTTGAAACAAACTTGATCTTACATTGTACTCCCTCTGTAAACTAATATAAGAGCGTTTAGATAACTAAAGTAGTGACCTAAACGCTCTTATATTACTTTACGGAGGGAGTACTTGTGAAAAAATTGCATGAAAAGGGAAAACACATTGACTTCAGGGCAAAAAAATAGGCCAGAATAGTGTCTTGTTTACAACGATAATCCTTTTTTTGCCCCAAAGTCAACAGTGGTTTTTTATTCCCAAATTTTTATATACTACTAAAAAGAAAAACTTTATAAAAAAACTATTTTTACTTAAAAAAAATCAGGTGTATATACACCCAAGAACCAAAGGGCATTTCCTCATTTGGAACACCTACAATAGAGCTACTTTCGAGAAAATGATGATCGGATCAAAACCCTCTTTGATGTTATCTTTGCAACCTGCAACTCTTTATTTTCATATGCATTTATTCAAAAAGCAGAGGGCATAGAGGCTTTGAAGGCCGGAGCGGAGCCATTGAAGGCAAACACTGTCAACTTGATGAAGCTGCGTGATGCTGTGAAGCCGGGACCTGCGACTTCTGCCTAATGCGGAGTTCACAACTTCAGTTTTATCGGATGGCTATCTTATCTTTTGTTGTTCTCGCCTAAGGGTCCGATTGGAACACCGTTTTTCAGCTGAATACAACCGTAAAATATACCCTCGTACAGAAAAAACCGGCAGACTTTAGCTGCGCGCTTGGATGGTCATTTTCGAGCAGTAATCGTTCCGCCGGTATCCTAGATTATCCTTGTATCCAACCTGTAAACAAAATGCCTCACCCATGACCAGTTTTCCCAACCCTCGAATCCATCTCTCCATCAGGAATTTGTTGGAGGCATGTAATATACAATTGTAGAGAGTTGCAAGGGTAGCAAAAATCTAGCATTCCAAGCGCAACCTAACAGCTCGTTTGGCACCCAGGCTTTCATTTCATTTGATAGAAATGAAATGAAATCTCATTCCTGGGAGGATTTCATTTTGTGGGATTTGGATTCCAAGTTCAATTTTCTTGTTTGGCTGCCATAGGGGATTTGTGAAATGAATGCCATATGTTGTTTGGCTGCTATGTGCATATCTCAATATCTAGAATCAACACATTTACAATCTAAAAATGATAACCAGCCCCCCAAAAAACTGCATTTTTTCAGTACATCATCATCTTCACGCATTCAAACATTCAAATATGTCAAATATAATAATCTAAAATGCAGATAATAATAGTGACAAGATCTTTTAAGGGCCATTAAAGGCTGAAACTTGTGCTCGTCGAAAACAAAGTTCTTCGAATGTTCATAGCTTATTAAGCACGATATGGAAGATAAAAGACTACGACTCACATTACAAATGCATTAGGACGATGAAAAATAAATCTTTGCATCCAACAAAGGGGCTTGAACTTGCATGAAGATCTTGGTTTGGCCTTCTGGCTTCTTGTTGCCCTGTAGATATCATGTGAAGCATGTAAGCAAACTTACTACAGTAGTTAGCAAATGTTTAATTTCTAAAACATTATCTTAATTTATTAATTGGCACAATTGAAAAGTCAGATATTTTCTTCTGTACAATAAGCTAAAACACACAAAGTCATATATATATATATATATATATATATATATATATATATATATATAAGACAGAGAGGTCAACACAAGTTGGTTATCTTATCATCTTCCAAATTTACATAAAACCAGAGGATAAAGAACATGCTTATGTTCAAAGGAAATGGGACAAATGCATGCTAAAGGGAGAAAAATATCCACTCTCGCTGATGTAATTGAGACACTTCATTTCCCAGGCTAAGAAACTAGTAGCAAACAACCTTTTCTAGTTATCTAGGCGAAGTATCAAGTGAAAACCTTATTCAGTGAATAATGATTGAAACCTTGTTTGTACAGATCTGAATAGTGATTGAAACACCATTGCAACTAGCTACATGATTATACTTTCTAGTAATAAGTATAGAAGAAGTAAGAACTGAAAATGCAGTAAGCATAGCAAAGAGCAGTTCATATTCCTGAAATGCAGTAAGCATCAAAAGCTTGCAGGCTTTTAGCAAAGAGCAGTTTCTATTCCTAAAAGATCACAATCATACTCTGCATAATGGGTTGTTTTATTTCTGCACGAGAAAATAACCTACAAAATGGCTCAAATCATCTCCCAATTAAATAGTGAACGCGAGAGTTTAATGGCCAGTTCTTTGCATAACTTGTAAGTTTGCTGACTGTTACCAATTCTCTTCAGATGACACATTTGCTACAATTTAGATTGGCAATACAAACACTAGAAAATTCTCAAACTTAAACATTCAGAGATATAGAAATCTCAAAAGCTCATACCACATGAATTTCATGCCCTCAATAGATCAAAAGATAACTGAAGAAAGTCTAAACTAATTAATGAATAATAGATGTCCAGGGCCAAATGGTAATGAACAAGAACAGGCAAGCAACTAATGTAAAGTGGCATTCAGAAAAAATCATGCTACAAGCAAAAGCTCCATTTTTGCAAGTAAAAAACTAAACAGGCCAACCAACGAACTCCGCATGCATGACCAACAACAAGCACATAAACTCTATCCTTGTATTGAAGTGTGTTTTATAACCAGTAAATCAACCATGACTAACAACTAGCAACATACCTTCATTGGCCGATTTGTTTGAGGATCCATTTCTTCTTCATTCTTTCAAGCAGAGCCATAAGAGCCTTGAACTTGCAGTCATCTGCTATGAGGATATCATAAGCTACCAGCAAGTCATCATCATCCAGTCCAGCAATTGCATTGAGAGCATCCTATATTTCTTCGGGAGAGGAGGGTTTATCGCGAGAAGGAACTTGAGCAATATCGGTGTGACGCCCCCGGTTCAATCGTACACTAATCATACACGCAAACGTGTACGATCAAGCCCAGGGACTCACGGGAAGATATCACAACACAACTCTAAACACAAATAAACGGAGGTCCACAATATTACAGACCAGGGATCCGAAGATCCGAATACATAAGTCAGTCATACAAATAATATCTGGGTACAGACATAGTTAGACAAGTTCTGCCTTAAGAAGGCTAGCACAAACAGCGACACTAGATCGAAAGGCGTTGGCCTCCTGCCTGGGAGCCTCCGATCCTACTCCTGGTCAGCTGGCTCGATCCAGTAGTACGTGCCCTCTGGACCCGCCTGGTAGTAGGCTCCGGTGGTGGCGTCTGGCTCCTGGACTCCATCGTCTGGTATATCATCAAGGTGGGGTATATGGGGGAAAAGAGAAAATAAAGCAACCGTGAGTACTCATCCGAAGTACTCAGCAAGCAAGGATCTATACTACATATGCAACATTATCAATGGAGAAAAGGCTGTATATGTGGACTGGGCTGCAGAAATGCCAGAATAGAGAGAAAGGCCTAGTCCTATCGAAGACTAGCATCTTCAAACATCTTCTCAAAGCCATCATCTTGCAGCAGTAGAAGAGAGTAGAATAGCATTTTATTTAACAAACATGTTGAAATACAGCTCAAAGATCCTTCCTCGACTCCCAGCGAGAAAGTAATCCCGAAGCTCCAATTAAGTAACAAGTATCCAGTTTAAGTAGTAGATCGAGATACACAAACTGAGCGTCCTTTACCGTAGGACCGGCTATCGATAGAAGATTCATCCCTGCAGGGGTGCACTACTGTTACCCAACACGCTCGATCAACTCTGGCCGGACATACTTGCTGGGTAATGCCCGTCCTCGGAAGATCAACACGAAGCAGCGCTCTACCTAGGCTCAGCAGAGAGGTCAGCACGCCAGACTAACCTATGCACCCAGGGGTCTCGGGCCATCGCCCTGGGCACCCTGTGCGTTGCGTGGCTGGCCGGGGTGCAGGCGCGACACTGAACTCGCCAGTGAAGTATCCAGCCCAATCCCGACGATCAGCCCGCACGGTGAATCGTGACGTCTGATAAGCTTTCGGCGAAACGTACATCGCAGAGGGCCCCATAACCATTATCCCGCGTGGTGGCAGTGCGTATAGGGCACGTCGACCCACTCAGATCACACACCCAAATCCAATAGGCTCAATTAGTATCAAGCGGAGACAATCAGAGTCTCTGATGCTCCGCCACAATGTCACACTCGAGTGCCCTTCCGGCACACCCGAAATCATAGATCCCCAGCGGGTACCCACCAGGGTGGACCCGCCTGTGAAAAAGGTCAAGTAACCGTGTGGTCATAATCATCAGGGTGAACGTATGAGGTATCACCCTCGAGGTTCACACTGAGGGGTTGCACGACAGAGTCGTATCGGACATGGAGAAGGAGGAATCACCCTCGATGACCACGACCGAACAGCTATACTGCAGAGTATTCATCGTGAGTGCGTTACGAGGTATCACCCTCGGCACTCGATAGTTACTACGCAGAGTCGTACAACTAAGGGGGGGGGGTGTGAAGTGAGGCGTCTGTCTTTGATCGACGATCACGTTGATCGAGTCGTCGATGAACAAGCAGGGGCGACAAAGTAAGGTGGTGGGGTCACAGATGGTTCATACCAACCTATACTAAACAGTTTATCATAGGCAGGTAAGGTAGCAATGAACAGGTTACAACAGCAGGCTATGCATCAGAATAGGAGCATACATTAACAGTAGCGAAATTCTAATGCAAGCAGGAGAATAGAATGGGCGATATCTGGAATGCTCAAGGGGGGGGGGCTTGCCTGGTTGCTCTGGCAAGAGAGGGAGGTCGTCAACGGGCTGCTCGTCGGTAGAGTAGTCGTAACCTGGTGCAGCGTCGTCGGTCTCGGCGTCTATCGAGAGAGAAGGAGGGGGAGAGAAACAATAAATCCACGGCAATAATGCAAACAATATGTATGACATGCCTAAATGATATGCCGGGGTGTTCTACTGCCTAACTAAACGATTTAGTTAATTTAGGAATTTATTTGGATTTATTTAATTAAAGTTGGGCACTATTCATTTACTGAAATCGGTCTAAAAGTTCAATGTTCTTATAGCTGCGGGCGTCTGACGGGAATACGGAGGGCGTATCCGGGCTCGTATCGTCGTTCTGAGCAAGTTTCATGTATAAAATATTTTCATCGGAGATACGGTTTAAAAGATATGATTTTCTAAAGTTTTTATTAATTTCTGAAATTTACTTAATTATTTAATTCAACATTATCCGAAACAGTGATTGATGACGTCAGCATGACATCATGCTGACGTCAGCAGCCACCTGACAGGGTGGGTCCCACCTGTCATAGGCTGTTAGGTTAATTAGGTTTAATTAATTTAATTACTGATTAATTAACACTTAACTAGTTAATTAAATTAACCTAATCAGGATTAATTAACTAATTAATTAATTTTTATTTTTTATTTTTTTATTTTTTTATTTTTATTTGGGTCATGGGCCCCACTGGTCAGTGGACCAGGGGCGGACACGTCCGGGGCGTGCCCCTTTTGGGACCGGACATGTCCGGTGCCCAAAGGGGACGCACGGGCGGGCGCGGGCGGTCGGGGGCGCGGCGAAGCGTGGGCGCAGGCGAGCGCACGCGGGGCCGGAGGCGGGGCGGCGGCGCGGTGGCTGGAGCGGCCGCGGGCGGCAGCGCGGTGGCTGGAGCGGCAGCGGGCGGCGGTCGCGCGGAGGCGAAGCGGGGGCCGGAGCGGGTCGAGGCGACCGCGGGACGGGCGCGGGGAGCACGGCGTCAGGCGCGCGGGCGCGAGGACGGGGAGGCACGGGGTGGTCGCGGCAGTGGCCGGCGCGGATGCGTGCGCGGCGAGGTGCGGAGCGAGAGGGGGGGAGAGGCCCGAGGCCTCACGTGATCCGTAGGGACGGGGCAGCGGGGGCGGGGTGGTCGACGGGGACGACGGCGATGGGGGGCAGGCCGGCGGGACGAAGCGGCGACGTGCGGCGTCGGCGCGAGATGGAGACGGGGGGGCGCGGTCGGGCGCGTGGGGCGAGCGGCGTCGAGGGAGCAGGCGGCGAGGGAGAGCGGGCTCCGGGCGCGGCGTCCAACGGCGACGGCGACCGATCCGGGGCGATGGACGGTCGCCCCGATCCGATCTGGATCGGGGGAGGGGGCGAGAGGGGGGAAGGGCAGGTGGGGTTAGGGGTTTGTTGGTCTCCTGGGGGAGGCCATATAGAGAGGGGGCGCAGGGGCGGCCGGCTGGGCTTCGGCCCAGTTGGGCCGGGGGGGTGTTGCTCTTTTTTCCTTTTCTGTTTCTTTGTTCCTTTTTTTTATTCTCTTTTCTCCACTGTTAAATGTTTAGGCCCCAAATGGTTTTTGTAAAAAGTGTGACCTATTTCATAAATACCAGTGCATTATTCCCTAACACCTAAAATTAGTTTGGGCAAAACATAATTCCATATTTATTTCAGATTTAATAAATGGTTACTAAATATTATCTTTATCCGCTGTTTGAGGTTGTTCGAGTCACTTATCCAATTCCAATGATGTTGGTTTCAATTTTAGAATAGCCTCTGGAATATTTGTTATTTATCTGACATTTTAGCTCCTATGTTGGACAACTTTCATACTCCACTTTCATTTAAACTTGAATTTGACTTAGGAGTTGAAATGCAATGTGATGCTAATGATGATTATGCACTGTTGATCATGCTAACATGTCATTATCAAAAGTGATTACTGTTGCTAATCACCGGGGGTGTTACAATCGGCTTTGTAGGCGCTTGTAAAATTATCCAGTTTTTCACCAAGCATAGATGCAATTGAGTCATCTGATCGGTATCTTTTCTTCTTCTGTTCCTTACCGGTTTGAGTAGAAGATGTCACGGCAGACTCGATGTTGACATTGTTCACATTCTCCGCAGCCATTTCCACTGCACTTTCAACGGCGATTCTGGCCCTGGTTCCCGTGGCATGATCCTTCGAGAAGACAAGGCTGATTGAGTCCCAAAACTTTATGACCTTGTGCCTATAGCAAGCGGCATCTTTGTTTGCTTGCAAAACATGAAGACAAATAGTCTCATGTCATGTTGGAAAATGTAACACACATCCATCCAAACACCAAATACACATCCAAAGAGAAAACATGGACATCATGATATATCAGTACAAGTATGAGTGACAACAAAAGATAGTAATTAATTAAGAAACTTGACCACATGAAAGATGAAACTGAATCCCGTGGCCATGCCATGAATACATAGTTGCTCAAGATGTAGTGCTTACCTTGACATAGTTGCTCCACACGCCCTCACTATCAACCATAAGCTTGTTATGGATCCAATCCCACCCAAAACCACTCGTTGACAACATCTTGCTGACATTGACATAGTGTCTATCAATAGTCTTGCACCTTGAAATGACATTCTCCTTTGTGATATCCACATTGCACTTGGCTCGAACATTGTTGACAACTGCAGTATAAACATGTGGTTTCCACCCATTTTGAGCACGGTCCCCTCTATTGTAATGCTCCACGAACACATTCAACATTGCCTCGTCCATTTCATCCGTCCAGGTAAGGTAGTTTCTACCTCCTTTCTTCTCCACATCCATATCTTCCTGCAAGCAACAATACATGTATGAGACAAACGTAGAATCCCGAGAGAGAGAGAGAGAGAGAGAGAGAGAGAGAGAGAGAGAGAGGTTCAAAATAGGCATATGAAATATATGAACATACAAATGAATGAATTCAATGATTGGCTCCCCCGCGCCTCCTTTGGTAATCTGCCCACATTTGATTAGCTAAGGTATCTCACTTGTTGTTCCACTCAGTTGTTGATTCAACATGTCTAATCATGTTTGGTTCTTTGGGATGTTCGATGGCAGCATCATTCAACTGATTATCCACGTCGATTAGCACTATATCATCCATCTCTCTCTGCCTATCTCTTAGAAAGTTATGCAATATGCAGCAAGCCTTAATGACACGGATCTGCGAGATGGTATTATTGGCGTGTTAATAAAAAACTAAAAATAAACAGAGGCTTGGTTTTGCAATATACTATGTGATACCTAATTCCGTATGCGAAAAAATGAACTTGTCCTCAAAATAGCCCATCTCATCTTTAGTAGACCAAAAGTTCTCTCTATCACATTCCTAGCTGATGCATGTCGCAGATTATATAACTCTCTTGGAGTTTGTGGGTTATTTCCATTAGCCGCCCATTCTTTCAAATGGTACCGGACTGACCGGTATGGAGCAAAGAAGCCCGGACCATTAGTGTACCCAGCATCTACAAGGTAGTATTTTCCTAATGTTTGCAAAAATAACAAGTATTAGATATTATATTTACATTGAAATATCATAACTTAGTTGTTCTACCATACCAAGACAGAGAATTACCATGTGGAACTCTAAAAGCGTCTTGTCGTGACATTGCATCTCGCAACACTCGTGAATCTGATGCAGAACCTTCCCATCCAGCTAAGACATACAAAAACTAATGAAAATATGCCCTAGAGGCAATAATAAAATGGTTATTATTATATTTCCTTAATCACGATAAAGGTTTATTATTCATGCTAGAATTGTATTGATCGGAAACTTAAATACATGTGTGAATACATAAACAAATACCGTGTCCCTAGTGAGCCTCTACTAGACTAGCTCGTTGATCAGAGATGGTTAAGGTTTCCTAACCATAGACATGAGTTGTCATTTGATAACGGGATCACATCATTAGGAGAATGATATGATGGACAAGACCCATCCGTTAGCTTAGCATATTGATCGTTCAGTTTATTGCTATTGCTTTCTTCATGTCAAATACATATTCTTTCGACTATGAGATCATGCAACTCCCGGGTACCAGAGGAATACCTTGTGTGCTATCAAACGTCACAACATAACTGGGTGATCATAAATATGCTCTACAAGTATCTCCGAAGGTGTTTGTTGACTTGGCATAGATCGAGATTAGGAATTGTCACTCCGAGTATCGGAGAGGTATCTCTGGGCCCTCTCGGTAATACACATCATAAGCTTGCAAGAAAATGACTAAGGAGTTAGTTACGAGGTGATGTATTACAGAACGAGTAAAGAGACTTGCCGGTAATGAGATTGAACTAGGTATGAGGATACCGACGATCGAATCTCGGGCAAGTAACATACCGATGGACAAAGGGAATTACGTATGTTGCCATAAGGTTCGACCGATAAAGATCTTCGTAGAATATGTAGGAGCCAATATGGGCATCCAGGTTCCACTATTGGTTATTGACCGGAGAGGTGTCTCGGTCATGTCTACATAGTTCTCGAACCCGTAGGGTCCGCACGCTTAACGTTCGTTGACGATATAGTGTTATATGAGTTATATGATTTGGTGACCGAATGTTGTTCGGAGTCCCGGATGAGATCACGGACATGACAGAGTCTTGAAATGGTCGAGAGGTAAATATTGATATATAGGACGATGGTATTCGGACACCGGAATAGTTTCGGAGTGCACCGGGTAGTCATCGGATCACCAGAAGGGGTTCTGGGAGGCCCCGGGAGGTCTATGGGCCTAATGGGCCAAGGAGAGGCACACACCAGCCCACAGAGGGGCTGGCGCACCCTCTCCCTGGCCGCCGTCCCTAGAAGAAGGAAAGGAGGGGCCGCCACCTCCTCCTGCCTTTCCCTCCTTGTGGGAGAAAGGAAAGGGGGGGAGGGGGGCACCACCTCCTCCTTCCTTCCCCTTGGCGCCAAAAGAAGGAAAGGGGGGACGGCCTAGGGCAGGAGCCCAAGTTGGATTTGGACCTACTTGGGGCGCCCCTTGGCCTCTCCCCTCTCCCCCACCTATATATATGTGGGAGGGGGGTGCCTAGCACAACCATGACAATTGCTTAGCCGTGTGCGGCGCCCCCTCCACCGTTTACACCCCCTGTGGAGATCACTTCACCATCACCGTCACCACCCCGTCGTGCTGCCGGAACTCATCCACTACCTCGCCATCTTGCTGGATCAAGAAGGCGGAGGATGTCACCGAGCTGAACATGTGCTAAACACGGAGGTGCCGTACGTTCGGTACTTGATCGATTGGAGCGCGAAGAAGTTCAACTACATCAACCGTGTTACTAAACACTTCTGCTTACGATCTACGAGGGTACGTAGACACACTCTCCCCTCTCGTTGCTATGCATCTCCATGGATAGATCTTGCGTGTGCGTAGATTTTTTTTTCCATGCAACGTTTCCCAACAGTGGCATCCGAGCCAGGTCTATGCGTAGATGATATGCACGAGTAGAACACAAAGAGTTGTGGGCGGTGATAGTCATACTGCTTACCACCAATGTCTTATTTTGATTCGGCGGTATTGTGGGATGAAGCGGCCCGGACCAACCTTACATGTCCACGCACATGAGACCGGTTCCACCGACTGACATGCAACTAGTTTTGCATAAAGGTGGCTGGCGGGTGTCTGTTTCCCCTACTTTAGTTGAATTAAATTTGACTATGGCCGGTCCTTGAAGAAGGTTAAAACAACAAACTTGATGAATCACTGTTGTGGTTTTTGCATAGGTAGGAACGGTTCTTGCTAGAAGCCCGTAGCAGCCACGTAAAACTTGCAACAACAAAGTAGAGGACGTCCAACTTGTTTTTGCAGGGCATGTTGTGATGTGATATGGTTAAGACGTGATGTGATATATGTTGATGTATGAGATGATCATGTTTTGTAATATTGACAACCGGCAGGAGCCTTAGGGTTGTCTCTTTATTGTATGAAATGCAAGCGCCATGTAATTGCTTTACTTTATCGCTATGCGTTAGCACTAGTTGTAGAAGCAATAGTTGGCGAGACGACCCCGACGCAACGATGTAGATCAAGGTGTCGAGCCGGTGACGATGGAGATCATGACAATGCTTTGGAGATGGAGATCAAAAGCACAAGATGACGATAGCCATATCATGTCACATATTTTGATTGCATGTGATGTTTATCCTTTATGCATCTTATTTTGCTTAGAACGACGGTAGCATTATAAGATGATCCCTTCACTAAATTTCTGTTGGGAAACATTGCATGGAAAACAAAAAAAATTCTACACACACGCAAGATCTATCCATGGAGATGCATAGCTACGAGAGAGGAGAGCATCTTCATACCCTTGAAGATCGCAAAGCGGAAGCGTTTATCAACGCGGTTGATGTAGTCGTACACCTTCATGATCCGTCCCGATCAAGTACCGAATGTACGGCACCTCCGCGTTCAGCACACGTTCAGCTCGATGACGTCCTCGCCTTCTTGATCCAGCAAGAGGGGCAAAATAGTAGATGAGTTCCGGCAGCACGACGGCGTGGTGACAGACTGACGGTGGTGGTGAAGAACAATCTCCGCAGGGCTTCGCCAAGCACAACGGAAACTATGACGGAGGATAAACTAGAGGGGATAGGGTTGCCGGCACATGGCTTGGTGATTCTTGATCTATCTTGGGTGCTAGCCCTGCCCCTCTATTTATATGTTGAGCCTTGGGGTCGAAACTTGGAGTAAAATCCTCCTCAAAGTCGGTTTTGCCCGAAGGCAAGAGTCCTTCTCAGACTCCAGGACCAGACGCCAGGGTTCCCGGCGTCTGGACCCAGATGCCAGGGTCCCTGGCGTCTGGCCCCTGGTCTGCGCAAAACTTTTGCGCTTTCGAAAAACCTCGTAGGCTTTCCCCTTTGGCCCAAATAAAGTGTCCTGGCACCACAACATTTCGGGAAACATCCGAAACCCCTTCCGGTGAATTCCGGAACTCTTCCGAAGACCAAACACTATTATCCCATATATCAATCTTTACCTCCGGACCATTCCAGAGCTCCTCGTCATGTCCATGATCTCATCCCGGACTCCGAACAACATTCGGTCACCAACATACACAACTCACATAATACTATATCGTCAACGAACGTTAAGCATGCGGACCCTACGGGTTCGAGAACTATGTAGACATGACCGAGACACCTCTCCGGTCAATAACCAATAGCAGAACATGGATGCCCATATCGGCTCCTACATATTCTATGAAGATCTTTATCGGTCAAACCTTATGTCAACATACGTAATTCCCTTTGTCCATCGGTATGTTACTTGCCCGAGATTCGATCGTCGGTATCTTCATACCTAGTTCAATCTCGTTACCAGCAAGTATCTTTACTCGTTCCGTAATACATCATCTTGCAACTAACTCCTTAGTCACTTTGCTTGCAAGGCTTCTTATGATGTGTATTACCGAGAGGGCCCAGAGATACCTCTCCGATACTCGGAGTGACAAATCATAATCTCGATCTATGCCAACTCAACAAACACCTTCGAAGATACCTGTAGAGCATCTTTATGATCACCCAGTTACGTTGTGATGTTTGATAGCACACAAGGTATTCCTCCGGTATCCGGGAGTTGCATAATCTCATAGTCGAAGGAATATGTATTTGACATTAAGAAAGCAATAGCAATAAACTGAACGATCAATATGCTAAGCTAACGGATGGGTCTTGTCCATCACATCATTCTCCTAATGATGTGATCCTATTATCAAATGACAACACATGTCTATGGTTAGGAAACCTTAACCATCTTTGATCAACGAGCTAGTCTAGTAGAGGCTTACTAGGGACACGATATTTGTTTATGTATTCACACATGTATTTAAGTTTCCGATCAATACAATTCTAGCATGAATAATAAACCTTTATCATGAATAAGGAAATATGAAACAACAACTTTATTATTGCCTCTAGGGCATATTTCCTTCAATTTCAAGATAAAAGTGTTCTCCCCGAGTATGCACCGTTGCCAAAGTTCATCGTTTCGAAGCACCTCATGATGATCGGGTGTGATAGACTCTACGTTCACATACAACGGGTGTAAGATAGTTTTGCACATGCAGAATACTTGAGTTAAACTTGGCGAGCCTAGCATGTACAGACATGGTCTCGGAACACTGGAGACCGATAGGTCGAACGTGAGTCATATAGTAGATATGATCAACATAGAGATGTTCACCATTGATGACTACCCCATCTCACGTGATGATCGGACATGGGTTAGTTGATTTGGATCATGTATCACTTAGATAACTTGAGGGGTGTTTATTTAAGTGGGAGTTCATTACTAATTTGATTAATTGAACTTAATTTATCATGAACTTAGTCTTATAGTTTTGCATATCTATGTTGTAGATCAATGGCCCGTGTTACCGTTCCCTTGTATTTTTAATGCGTTCCTAGAGAAAACTAAGTTGAAAAATGATGGTAGCAATAATGCGGACTGGGTCCGTGATCTGAGGATTATCCTTATTACTGCACAGAAGTATTATGTCCTTGATGCACCGCTAGGTGACAGACCTGCTGCATGAGCTAATACAGACATTATGAATGTTTGACAAGCTCGATCTGATGACTACTTGATAGTTTAGTGCGCCATGATTTACGGCTTAGAACTGGGGCTCCAAAGATGTTTTGAATGCCATGGAACATATGAGATGTTCCAAGAGCTGAAATTAGTATTTCAGGCTCATGCCCGTGTTGAGAGGTATGCGACCTCTGACAAGTACTTTGCCTACAAGATGGAGAAGAATAGCTCAGCCAGTGAGCATGTGCTCAGAATGTCTGGGTACTACAATCGCTTGAATCAAGTGGGAGTTAATCTTCTAGATAAGATAGTGATTGACAGAGTTCTCTAGTCACTATCACCAAGCTATTAGAACTTTGTGATGAACTATAATATGCAAGGAATGACTAAAACGATTTCCGAGCTCTTCATGATGCTGAAATCGGCGGAGGTAGAAATCAAGAAAGAGCATCAAGTGTTGATGGTTAGAAAGACCACTAGTTTCAAGAAAAAGGGCAAGGGAAAGAAAGGGAACTTCAAGAAGAATGGCAAGCAAGTTGTCACTCCCATGAAGAAGCCCACAGCTGGACCCAAGCCTAAAACTGAGTGTTGCTACTACAAAGGAAATGGTCACTGAAAGCGGAACTGCCCCAAATACTTGGCGGATAAGAAGGATGGCAAAGTGAACAAAAGTATTTTTGATATACATGTTATTGATGTATACCTTACTAGTGTTCGTAGTAGCCACTGGGTATTCGATACCAGTTCAGTTGCTAATATTAGTAACTCGAAACAGGAGTTACAGAATAAACAGAGACTAGTTAAGTGCGAGGTGACGATGTGTGTTGGAAGTGATTCCAAGGTTGATACGATCACCATCGCACACTCCCTCTACCTTCGGGATTAGTGTTGAACCTAAATAAATGTTATTTGATGTTTGCGTTGAGCATGAATATGATTAGATCATGTTTATTGCAACGGTTATTCATTTAAGTCAGAGAATAATTGTTGTTCTATTTACATGAATAAAACCTTCTATGGTCATACACCCAATGCGAATGGTTTATTGAATCTCGATCGTAGTGATACACATATTCATAATATTGATGCCAATAGATGCAAAGTTGATAATGATAGTGCAACATACTTGTGGCACTGCCGTTTAGGTCATACTGGTGTAAAGCGCATGAAGAAACTCCATGCAGATGGACTTTTGGAGTCACTTGATTATGAATCATTTGATACTTGCGAACCATGCCTCATGGGCAAGATGACTAAAACTCCGGTCTCCGGAACAATGGAGCGAGCTAATGACTTATTGGAAATAAATACATACCGATGTATGCGATCCGATGAGTGTTGAAGCATGCAGCAGGTATCGTTATTTTCTGACCTTCACAGATGATTTGAGTAGGTATGGGTATATCTTCTTGATGAAACACAAGTATGAAACATTTGAAAAGTTCAAAGAATTTCAGAGTGAAGTGGAGAATCATCGTAAGAAGAAAATAAAGTTTCTACGATCTGATTGCGGAGGCAAATATTTGAGTTACGAGTTTGGCCTTCATTTAAAACAATGTGGAATTGTTTCACAACTCATGCCTCCTGGAACACCACAGCGTAATGGTGTGTCCGAACATCGTAACCGTACTTTATTGGATATGGTGCGTTCTATGATGTCTCTTACCGATTTACCACTATTGTTTTGGGGTTATGCATTAGAGACAGCCGCATTCAAGTTAAATAGGGCACCGTTTAAATCCGTTGAGACAACACCATATGAACTGTGGTTTGGCAAGAAACCTAAGCTGTCGTTTCTTAAAAGTTTGGGGATGCAACACTTATGTCAAAAGGCTTCAGCCTGATAAGCTCGAACCCAAATCGGAGAAGTGCGTCTTCATAGGATACCCTAAGAAAACAATTGGGTACACCTTCTACCACAGATCCAAAGGCAAAATCTTTGTTGCCAAGAATGGATCCTTTCTAGAGAAGTTTCTCTCGAAAGAAGTGAGTGGGAGGAAAGTAGAACTTGATGAGGTAATTGTACCTTCTCTCGAATTGGAAAGTAGCACATCAGAGAAATCCGTTCCCGTGATGCCTACACCAACTAGAGAGGAAGCTAATGATGATGATCATGAAACTTTGGATCAAGTTACTACTGGACCTCATGGGTCGAACAGAGCACGTTCCGCACTAGAGTGGTACGGTAATCCTGTCCTGGAAGTCATGTTATTAGACCATGGCGAACCTACGAACTATGAAGAAGCTATGATGAGCCCAAATTCCGATAAATGGTTTGAGACCATGAAATCTAAGATAGGATCCATGTATGAGAACAAAGTGTGGACTTTGGTGGACTTGCCCGATGATCGGCAAGCCATAGAAAATAAATGGATCTTCAAGAAGAAGACTGACGCTGATGGTAATATTATTGTCTACAAAGCTCGACTTTTTGCGAAAGGTTTTCGACAAGTTCAAGGAGTTGACTACGATGAGACTTTCTCACCCGTAGCGATGCTTAAGTCTGTCCGATTCATGTTAGCAATTGCCACATTTTATGATTATGAAATCTGGCAAATAGACGTCAAAACTGCATTCCTTAATGGATTTCTTGAGGAAGACTTGTATATGATACAACCGGAAGTTTTTGTCGATCCTAAAGGTGCTAACAAAGTGTGCAAACTCCAGCGATCCATCTATGGACTGGTGCAAGCATCTCGGAGTTGGAATATACGCTTTGAGGAGGTGATCGAAGCATATTGTTTTATACAGACTTATGGTGAAGCCTGTATTTACAAGAAAGTGAGTGGGAGCTCTGTAGCATTTCTGATATTATATGTGGATGACATATTGCTGATTGGAAATGATATAGAATTTCTGGATAGCATAAAAGGATACTTGAATAAGAATTTTTCAATGAAAGACCTCGGTGAAGCTGCATATATATTAGGCATCAAGATCTATAGGGATAGATCGAGACGCTTAATAGGACTTTCACAAAGCACATACCTTGACAAAGTTTTGAAGAAGTTCAAAATGGATCAGTCAAAGAAAGGGTTCTTGCCTGTGTAACAAGGTGTGAAGTTGAGTAAGACTCAAAACCCGACCACGGCAGAATATAGAGAGAGAATGAAAGTCATTCCCTATGCCTCAGTCATAGGTTCTATAAAGTATGCTATGCTGTGTACCAGACCTGTTGTGTGCCTTGCCATGAGTTTGGTAAGGGGGTACACTAGTGATCTAGGAGTAGATCACTGGACAGCGGTCAAAATTATCCTTAGGTACCTGAAGAGGACTAAGGAAATGTTTCTCGGTTATGGAGGTGATAAATAGTTCGTCATAAAGAGTTACGTCGATGCAAGCTTTGACACCAATTCGGATAACTCTGAGTCTCGATCTGGATACATATTGAAAGTGGGTGCAATTAGCTAGAGTAGCTCCATGCAAAGCATTGTAGACATAGAAATTTGCAAAATACATACGGATCTGAATGTGACAGACCCGTTGACTAAACTTCTCTCACAAGCAAAAGATGATCACACCTTAATACTCTTTGGGTATTAATCAAATGGTGATGTGGACTAGATTATTTGATTCTAGTAAACTCTTTGGGTGTTGGTCGCATGGCGATGTGAACTAGATTATTGACTCTAGTGCAAGTGGGAGACTGATGGAAATATGCCCTAGAGGTAAAAATAAAATGGTTATTATTATATTTCCTTAATCATGATAAAGGTTTATTATTCATGCTCGAATTGTATTGATCGGAAACTTAAATACATGTGTGAATACATAAACAAATACCGTGTCCCTAGTGAGCCTCTACTAGACTAGCTTGTTGATCAAAGATGGTTAAGGTTTCCTAACCATAGACATGACTTGTCATTTGATAATGGGATCACATCATTAGGAGAATGATGTGATGGACAAGACCCATCCATTAGCTTAGCATATTGATCGTTCAGTTTATTGCTATTGCTTTCTTCATGTCAAATACATATTCCTTCGACTATGAGATTATGCAACTCCCGGATACCAGAGGAATACCTTGTGTGCTATCAAACATTACAACGTAACTGGGTGATCATACAGATGCTCTACAGGTATCTCCGAAGGTGTTTGTTGTGTTGGCATAGATCGAGATTAGGATTTGTCACTCCGAGTATCGGAGAGGTATCTCTGGGCCCTCTCGGTAATACACATCATAAGCTTGCAAGCAAATGACTAAGGAGTTAGTTACAAGGTTATGCATTACGGAATGAGTAAAGAGATTTGCCGGTAACGAGATTGAACTAGGTATGAGGATACCGACGATCGAATCTCGGGCAAGTAACATACCGATGGACAAAGGGAATTACGTATGTTGCCATAAGGTTCGACCGATAAAGATCTTCGTAGAATATGTAGGAGCCAATATGGGCATCCAGGTTCCGCTATTGGTCATTGACCGGAGAGGTGTCTCGGTCATGTCTACATAGTTCTCGAACCCGTAGGGTCCGCACGCTTAACGTTCGTTGACGATATAGTGTTATATGAGTTATATGATTTGGTGACCGAATATTGTTCGGAGTCCCGGATGAGATCACGGACATGACAAGGAGTCTTGAAATGGTCGAGAGGTAAAGATTGATATATAGGACGATGGTATTCGGACACCGGAATAGTTTCGGAGTGCACCGGGTAGTCATCGGATCACCGAAAGGGGTTCCGGGAGGCCCCGGGAGGTCTATGGGCCTAATGGGCCAAGGAGAGGCACACACCAGCCCACAGAGGGGCTGGCGTGCCCTCTCCCTGGCCACCGGCCCTAGAAGAAGGAAAGGAGGGGGCGCCACCTCCTCCTGCCTTTCCCTCCTTGTGGGAGAAAGGAAGGGGGGGGGGCACCACCTCCTCCTTCCTTCCCCTTGGCGCCAAAAGAAGGAAAGGGGGGCCGGCCTAGGGCAGGAGCCCAAGTAGGATTCGGACCTACTTGGGGCGCCCCTTGGCCTCTCCCCTCTCCCCCACCTATATATATGTGGGAGGGGGGCGCCTAGCACAACCACGACAATTGCTTAGCCGTGTGCGGCGCCCCCCTCCATCGTTTACACCCCCGGTCATATTTTCGTAGTGCTTAGGCGAAGCCCTGCGGAGATCACTTCACCATCACCATCACCACGCCGTCGTGCTGCCGGAACTCATCCACTACCTCGCCGTCTTGCTGGATCAAGAAGGCGGAGGATGTCACCGAGCTGAACGTGTGTTGAACGCGGAGGTACCGTACGTTCGGTACTTGATCGGTTGGAGCGCGAAGAAGTTCGACTACATCAACCGCGTTACTAAATGCTTCCGCTTATGGTCTACGAGGGTACGTAGACACACTCTCCCCTCTCGTTGCTATGCATCTCCATGGATAGATCTTGCGTGTGCGTAGAATTTTTTTTGTTTTCCATGCAACGTTTCCCAACAAAAACTTCATATTCCGGTCACAAACACCATGCACATTAGTGGTCACATCTTGCTTTCTATTCCTATATCTACCTTGCTTGAGAGCGGAAACATGGACATCAACATGTGTGCCATCTAAAGCTCCTAGCCCATCTGGAAACCATTTCCATCTACTATCCTCGGGCTGCTTGATACTTCTCCAACGTATCTATAATTTTTTATAGTTCCATGCTATTATATTATCTGTTTTGGATGTTTTATATGCATTAATATGCTATTTTATATTATTTTTGGGACTAACCTATTAACCTAGAGCCTAGTGTCAGTTTCTGTTTTTTCCTTATTTTTGACTTTTACAGAAAAGGAATATCAAACGGAGTCCAAACAGAATTAAACTTTACGATGATTTTTCTTGGACCAGAAGACACCTACGTGACTTGAAGAGAGGGCCAGAAGAGTCCCGAGGAGGCCACAAGCCTCTAGGGCGCGCCCTAGGGCGCGCCCTAGAGGCTTGTGGGCCCCTCGGGTGTCCTCCAACCCTAATTCCACCTCTATAAATTCGGAAATATTTCCCAAACATCAGAAGAGTCCACCAAAATATTTTTCCGCCGCCGCAAGCCTTTGTTCCCCTGAGATCCCATCTTGGGTCCTTTTCCGGCACCCTGCCGGAGGGGGATTCGATCACGGAGGGCCTCTACATCAACCTTGCTGCCCTTCCGATGATTCGTGAATAGTTTACCACAGACCTACGGGTCTATGGCTAGTAGCTAGATGGCTTCTTCTCTCTCTTTGATCTTCAATACCATGTTCTCCTCGATGTTCTTGGAGTTCTATCCGATGTAATCTTATTTTGCGGTGTGTTTGTTGAGATCCGATGAATTGTGGATTTATGATCAGATTATCTATGAATATTATTTGAGTCTTCTTTGAACTCTTTTATGCATGATTAAGATATCTTTGTATTTCTCTTCGAACTATCAGTTTGGTTTGGCCAACTAGATTGGTTTTTCTTGCAATGGGAGAGGTGCTTAGTTTTGGGTTCAATCTTCTGGTGTCCTCACCCAGTGATAGAAGGGATAGCGAGGCACGTATTGTATTGTTGCCATCAAGGATAAAAAGATGGGGTTTATGTCATATTGCTTGAGTTTATCCCTCTACATCATGTCATCTTACTTAAAGTGTTGCTCTGTTCTTATGAACTTAATACTCTAGATGCAGGCAGGAGTCGGTCGATGTGTGGAGTAATAGTAGTAGATGCAGAATCGTTTCGGTCTACTTGTCACGGACGTGATGCCTATATTCATGATCATTGCCTTAGATATCGTCATAGCTATGTGCTTTTCTATCAATTGCTCAACAGTAATTTGTTTACCCACCGTATGTTTTTTTCAAGAGATAAGCCTCTAGTGAAACCTATGGCCCCCGGGTCTATTTTCCATCATATATTTTCAGATCTATAAACCAAAAAACCCAAAAATATCTTGCTGCAATTTATTTATATTTACTTTAGTTTGCTCTTTTATTTATCTTTTATACCCATCTCTATTAGATCTCACTCTTGTTCGTGACAGTGAAGGGATTGACAACCCCTTTTTCGCGTTGTGTGCAAGTGTTTGTTAGTTTTTGCAGGTGCATAGATTGGAGACTTGCTTGTGCCTCCTACTGGATTGATATCTTTGTTCTTAACTGAGGGAAATACTTATCTCTACTTTGTTGCATCATCCTTTCCTCTTCAAGGGAAAAATCAACGCAAGCTCAAGAAGTAGCACTGCTCAGCTGAAGGGCTTGGTAACTTTATAAACTCATGAGACAAGGAAAGGACAACTCTTAAGATCTCATTGAAATGCCTACTGATTGTCTCGAGTGCCCATCTATACGTGCTTTCAATTAACCGGTATTTTATCCCATGGCTTAGCACTCGCAGAAACATTGTGACTAATTCTTCAACTGACACATAAAATGTGTCCCCCAAACCACATCTTTCATGCAAGATAGCGCACAGGTCCACAAAAGACCGTTTAGTTAGGCGCAAACTATCAAAATAGTGCTTGTTAGAACCCTAATAAATTGATCTAAGCATCTGCTTTCTAATCCTAATCTCCGCCTCATCCTCACTGAAACCATCAAGCTCTCTAATCTTCCTCTGACAATACGTGTGTTGAACTATCGCGACAACCGACACAAAAAATCCAGCAGCTACCCTCTTCCTTTTCTCTCTCCTCTCATCGTCATGCAATGTGTTAATGTGCAAGTCCGACATCTATATTAAGATGAAGAAAACAACAATTGAGAAAGCACTCAAGCTTGATTACTAGTGGTACACAAAAAACTCATGCTCATTGCTTGTGTACATGCCCAACTCATAGTAAAAAAAGCCCATAAATTGAAGAGGAATAACTAACAACAACAACATCAACAAAAAGAATTTGTGTGATGGGAAAGCTATGGAAGGAAAGACAAGTTAACATGGCTAGAGCAGTCAACAAGCAGAATTCAAGAAATAAATATATTTTTGTTGATAGGGAACAAGAATTAGTTATTCCTCATGTATGAATGATGCTCAAAGCAGTCATTGTTAATCTAGGACTCCCGACTGATGTTCTTGAATTACAACTCTACACATGGCCTACAAGCAGTCACCTGTATCCCCTCCCAAATAATTGGAATATATAATAAGACTTTGATTCCCATGGCCTCATCCGGCTCGAGGCTTTTGTCACACAGAAATTTGTACTAATATATCTGTACGCACATATAGTAGTGGTCATAATCTACTAATTCCAGAGAATGTGCATTTTTGTTGCACACATAACAGCGTCTTCATCCATGAACAAGAAGGGAACGTTCATCCAGGAACAAGAACAACAGGTTGTTCCATATGCACTACTAAATTGTAAAAAGGAAAATGAAAATGCATTTCTGAAGAGGGAACCCCTTCCAGGAGGGTTGAAAGAGGTTGTACCTCGGTCAGCTGAGGAAGACAACGAGCAAAGGTGGATGAAGGAATCTGGCGTTGTTGGGGAGGGCGGCCGGCAGGGAAGAAGAGCACGCGCTAGGTGGCGTTGGAGATCTAGAGGAGCCGGTCGGTGATGTTGAAGATGGGGAGGAGGCGGTCCGTGCCGATGAAGAACATGGGACTCCCGGTGCTTCTTGCTCCTTAGTCCTCCGGGGGTGGAGTTGACCGACAGTGGGCTGCCCAGATAGGGTGGCTGGAGTGAGGCGTCCTGCTGAACAGGTGGGTTCAGGTTAGGGTTAGGGTTCAAGAAGAAAAACGCATCAGAGAGAGGGAGGGGGAGAAGAGAGGTGGGGAAGGGAGCGAGAGGAGAAGCCTTACTGGCGGCGAGAGGGACAGGTAACCCTGACGTCGGAGTGTCCTTGCGACCTTGCCGGAGGAGAGGGACAGTACGGGGCGGAGATGGACCGGGACGGGGCGATCTGGCGGGAGGAGAGGGATCGAGACGGAGCGACCTTGCCGTCGGAGAGGGTGGTGGCGGGGTGGAGGAGAGGGTGGGTGGCGGCGGGGTGGAGGAGAGGGTGGGTGGCGGCGGGGTGGAGCAGAGGGTGGGTGGCGGCAGGGTGGAGGAGAGGGGTCAGGATCGAGAGAGACAGAGAGCTGCATCAAATCCAGACAAATGAGAGGAGTCGGGGAGGGATTTCGGTCTAGCTAAGGTACCGGTTCGTTGGAATTCGGAAATGGAATCCAATGTTCAATTTTGTGACAGCCAAACAAGTTGGGGTCAGATTTCGGAAATGAAATCCGCAAAATCCGACCCAAATGACAGGAGCCAAACGGGCTGTAAGTGGAATCACGATTGTGGTTTCCGAGTTTGCCTTGTGGTATTAGGATTAGTGTTATCTTCGGTGCTACCTGATTTTTGGGTAGTGCGTCGTGTTTTTCAAACAGTGCTTTAAACTGTCTTCTTTCTCCTTCACGCTTTTTATACAAAACTCTGAAACTGTATGTCTGATAGTGTATTTTTGGGAGTATGCTATTTTTATTCTTTTTCAATGAAAAGAGGATAATCCTGATTAAAAAAGACAATATCTACTACTATTAAACAAGCAAACATATTCATCATCGCTAAGTGCACACAGCCTAACCTACCTATAACAACACGAAACAATTAGAGCCCTACGATCAAGTCCACTCATTTAGATCTAACCATTAAGATAACAACTGACCCAAACTAAAAGTACCGTTTACCAATTTTTCGGGGCGGCCGTCCCCGTCCGCCCCACGCTCGTGCCCTTCGCCCACCCATAACCCCCGTACATCACGCTCGATCGGGTCAACCCCCAACTCCCGTTCCTCTCTCCCATGGAGCGCCGCCGCCGCCCACCGCGTCCCCCATCTTACCCGCCACTCACACCTCACCTCGGTCGCCGGCGGCCTCCCCCTCCACTACATCGCCTCGGCCCCCAACGCCCGACGCGCGAAGAGTAGGCAGACACAAGCCATGGCTGGGACGCGCGAGGCTCCCACCGCTGCCATGCAGTTGAGCCGTCGTCGCGGATGCATGAGGAGTAGTCGCCCTTCCTCCGGGCACCCACGCGGTGTCGCCCACTGCGCCGTCCGACGCAGCGCGCACTTCGGCCCTGATTTGCCGCCGCCTCGCCGACCGGGTGCAACGCCTCATCTCGCCACACCTCACCCGCCTGACCTCCCATCGCGCCGGACGGCCCCGCCTCCTCTGCAACTTTTGGTTTGTCACTATCAGCAAAAAAATCTGCAACTTCTCTTATCTCCGCCTCCTTCTTTGGTAAGAGCCTAAGAGGTGGCTCAAATGCTATCCTCATTGACATTCTGCTATTTGTCCTTACATCACAAACAAAAGATTCAGAGGCTCAGGTTCGTGATGCATCTATGGGTGAGGTTTTGATTTTGTTCAATATGAGACAGTATTAGTTTTCTCCTATTGTTCTCTTCTTATTTTGCACCACCCATCATCCTTATCACGGTTTGTTGCACAACATGATGGCTCAGCATGCTTGGAATGGCGTGGTGATAGCAAGGAATTCAGGTGTCGCCTCTCTCTTTCTCCGTTGATAAGACATGGTTACAGATATGTACTGCATACTACAATGCTACCTGCTAAGTCACAAGACGTAGATCTGACCTCAATTTGTTTGTTGCTTCAGTCCCAGAAGATTCATTATTTTTCCTTTTGTTTCAGGTTTTATTGAGGATTTTTTCTGACAAAGTTGAGTGATCTAGGTAAATATAAGAGGTTGAATCGCCCAACACACAATGCCATTATCTTCACAACTCGATATTCTAACCCCTGTACCCCCTGCAATGGACGAATATATTGATTAGAATGAATTCCTGGTACTAACAAAAGGCTTAGTTAATATTATTACTGTCGATTCCCAACTGATAATATTTAAACATTTTGTTATCTGTAATGCACTCTCTTGGATGACCTGATAAGGAGGTGAATTGTTGAAGAAACTATAGTAGTTGTTGATAAGTCCTTGTCTATTGGAAAAAGATTCAGTTCAAAATACACTATAAATAACACTTAAAACTGATGTTGTATCCTTGAAGAGTTGATTTATCTACTTTGGCTTGTTTGCCTGCTTCAGTGACTACATGATTCGTTGCTCGGTGGAGACTGGCACTGCGGTTGTGCGTAGCACGCATGGCGTTCTCATCCATGGGGCCTGTCGGCCGGTGGGGAATGACTGAAATAAATTCCGCTGGTTCATGTGGCCGACCAGTGAAGAAAAAGCACATGTTTTTTTTTTGGTTGAGGTTGCTCTGCACTTGTTCGTACCAATGCCAAACATAGGTGATGGTTTGTTTGTATTTTTTCTTCAGAACTTCATTTGTAGAAATTGCTGAAAAATGAGTTTTATTGTTGCAGTGAGGAGTCCATTGACGACGACGAGTACTTTCTGCCGCAGGACAACGCTCCGGTCAAGAAGGGCGGCAAGTCCGCCGACGACTGTGAGCCCGCCCCGTCGCTGCCGCGCCTCTGCTGCTCCGGCGGTGCAGCGCTATTACGCCGGCAGCAGCCTGCCTATGCTGCTACCGCTGGCACCCTGTCGCGCCCGCCGTCGCCAGAGAAGCGCGAGACACCTGCCACCGCCACGGGCACATGTGCCACCGCCGCCAGAGCGGCACCATAGACCCACCACCCCCATCATGTTATTGGACATTCCAATTCGTGGCGCCTTCCACATAATCCCCGAATCGCCAATGGTATGGTACTCTCTCTCCTTTCCGGATGATCGATGGATCAGATGCATTTTTGTCTCCTCTTTGAATTGAGTACAAGCATGTATCTGAACTTTTACCCCCTTTTCTTCTGCGGTTGGGCACGATGCGGCACATGTTCCACCGGTTCAGGAAGCACATGGTTGAATGGAATCCAACGGAACTAATGCTGCAGCGGTAGCATCCGATATTTAGTGATTCATGTTTAATTCGGTGAAAACAGCTATATCATCCCATATTCTTTCACTTGCATTGTTCTGTTCCATTGATGTTATAGCTGGTACTTGCCAGTCTATATGGAGTATAGGTATGAAAGGAGTAAGTGAGAAGAGTACATGATTGTAGGTTGCAACTTCCTAATTATTCGGCTGTGTTCAGGTGTGCGTGTTATAGTTACCTAAACCATGCAAAAATGGACAGATTTTTCTAGATATGAAGCTGTTATTAGCTAACATCTCTTGTTTTTCCTCACAAATATTGAAGCATTTTGGTTGTCCCGAGAGAAATGAGGACACTGTGCATGCAACCTTTCCTTACCAACCTCACAAATATTTGAAGCGTAAGTTTCTAACTACAAAAATGATCTCAAAACCTTGCCTGTGACATTGCACCTATGATATGAAGAGTATGAATTTTTTTACAAAAAGAATATATATAATTTGTGGTAGTAGAATTACATGGTAATACTTAATATTTGATTCATATTCCTTATCCCGTATGGAGTAAAGTCTCTATAGCCTTTATGTCTACAACAATTTAACTTTGATACTGGGCAATAGGTATGCTGAGCTTTGCCACTTTCTGAAGTGTGTCGAAACAGCATGTAAAGGTGAATGTTGATGCTGCGGCAGCGCGACATGGAGGTTTCAGAGCAGTCGCAGCGATATGTCGTGACAATGCAGGAGGCTATCATGGGGCCTCAGCGGTGGTATTCAGAAATATCGACGACCTTGAGGTATTGGAGACTTTGGCAATTCGTGAAGCGCTAGCTCTCTCAGATGATCTTTACTTGCAAAAAATTGCTATTGCTTCAGATTGCAAAGTGGTTGTGACGGTTGAATAAAAGCTTGGTGGGTTTGTCTCAAAAAAGTTTCTTGATTTTCAGGAAATTGAGGAAGAGCGTCTGAGGAAAGAGGGGGAGAGGAAGGCTTGGGAAGCAAAGAAGTGGGAAAAGGAGAGGGAAACTAGGAGCGTGAACTGCTAAAAGATAGCGATGATCCCATGAGTCTATTATAAATACCATTGTAATTTGATGTCTTTTTATTGATGTTTCTTTATGATAAATAATTGAGAAATAAAGAAGCATTGTGGCATATCAAATATTACCATACTATCAGATGTTTTTATTATCTTCAGTCATTTCCTTTTTGGTAAACATCATGTGTTATGTTTCTTAACAATTATTTTTTTGATTTGGACTTACTTTGGAAATGCAAAGTGGGGATTTGGATGTCTGTCCACTCTAATTTGGCTCTGAAGTTTCGATTTGGATATTCGTCTCTTCTTCGAGACTTATAATAAAAATCCCCTATGAATACATTCGTCGAGCTAGGTGAAAAACCAAGGGGACTTATAACATGGCTACGAAAAAAAGCTAATAAGTGATCACTAGGTAGTAGCACCATAAGTTTCATATATCTGGGTTGAGCTTTCAGCTTATTTTCACCTCCTTCATTTGTCAATGTCATTTAGTTTTGCCTCCACATGAAGAACATTATTATTGGTAATAAATAGAACATGTATGGATGAAAAACTATGTAAATATTAGACAACTATTTTAATAATTATTATTTTATGTCAAGTGAGACGCGCGTTGCACGCACATGCAAGCTTACTAGTACCATAAAATGAGAAGAAACCATTAGTTAATCGGAATCACACTTGTTATGTTTTTTTTGAATTAACATAACGTTTGATCGCAAACACGTTTTAAACGGACAAGAACCAAAGATGACACGAATGTAAACACGTGACGCGACGTCCAGAGTCCCAACAAACAGAAAAATGGCGTTTCGGATCCTTATCGGCTGACCACACCGCACCAGCACTCCGGCGGGCACACGCCGTCCTCCCCGGTCGTGAGTCCGCCCTGGACCGCACCTACCCAAACGAGACGACCCACCGTCCGCCGCCGGTGCGCCCACGCCGCTCTCCTCTGTCCAACCCCGACAATTCTCGCTCGCTCACGGTAAACCAACGGCCGTAGTACATAAACTACCGCGCGCACCTGCACACCCCAACCACCCCTCGGCCTGTTCACCTGCCACATCAGAACCAGTCCTCCCCCTCCCGGTGCGCGTGACCGGCGAGGCAGACGGAAGATGGCAACGGCAGCCTCCGCCTCCGCCTCCCCCGCCGCTCTCCGCGCCAAAACCCCAGCCCCGGGCGCGCACCCCAGCCCGAAATCCAGCCTCGCATTCCCGTGGCCTTCCCCGGGAGCCTCCGCGTCCGCGTCCGCCGCTGCCTCCGGCAGGCTCCACGCCAGCCTCCACCTCGGCGGGGTCCGCGGCGTCGGCACCGCCAACGGCACCGGCCTCCACGTGCTGCACCCCGACGTCAAGCCACTGGCCGTGCCCAAGATGGCCGGCGGCGCGGGGGCCCAGAAGAGCATCCTGCTCTACCACTGCGAGGAGATGAGGGATCTCGCCCAGCAGGTGGCCGCCCGGAACGACGACATCGAGCTCTGCACCATCTCCTGGAGGTCCCAGCCGAGCTCCCTCTTCACTTCTAGTATTGCGTTGCTCTGTTTTTCTCCTTAATTGGGTGTTTGAATTTTATTTGGTGCGTCCGGAATATTGGATTCTCTTGGTAGTACACAATTTGAGACCCAAGCTTTCAGTCTGTCGGAGGGAAGTCTCTCGATTGCTCCAGTTCAGGGCAAATAGGCAGATGTGATGATTTTGGCGTGGGCTCGTTTAAACTTGCAGAGTGCATCAGGATGACATTTCTTCCCCAAACTGAGGGAAAAATATCCAAAGTGGGTGGAAAGTGGAAACATTCTGAAGACATCCCAATTGATAATTGATGGAGGGGATCTTACCCAATTATTGTTCAGTAGGCAGTTGGGACAACAGAAGCATTTTACCGACTTATCGTCTAGCAACTGATAGTACTACAATTCGCGTAGAAACTGTACTTCCTTTCACAAACGCCTGTTATGGCCCAAAAACTGATTTAGTAGCATATACTCCCTCCGTTCCGATTTACTCGTCGTGGTTTTAGTTCAAATTTGAACTAAAACCACGACGAATAAATCGGAACGGAGGGAGTACGTGATTGCTCATGGGCACCATCAAGGGACGTAGATTTGAAAGTGTAAATCATCGCAATGTTCTGATCATGGTAATTTAGGAGTAGGTAGGAACGAGGACTTTTTTACTTTTAAATTTGTCCCTGCAGCAACTTATTTAATGTTAGTAGAAGTACACCAAACTTCTCTCTCCTGTTAACCTCTGCTCAATTTTTCAGGAAGTTTCCCGATGGATTCCCAGATTTGTTCATACCAAATGCCCAGAACATTCGTGGGCGACATGTTGCTTTCTTAGCATCATTCAGCTCGCCTGGTGTCATATTTGAGCAAATATCGATTATATATAATCTGCCAAAGCTGTTCATTGCTTCATTTACTTTGATACTGCCATTTTTCCCAACTGGGACTTCCGAGCGTATGGAAGACGAAGGAGATGTCGCAACCGCCTTTACACTTGCTAGAAGCTTGTCACACATACCAATATCCAGAGGTGGACCCACCAGTTTAGTGATTTTTGATATTCATGCTTTGCAGGTAAGTGAAATTCGTCCATACCATCCAGTTGAGTTCTTCACCTGTTCTGTTCCTTTAAAAAAATATGTGTAAACTTGTGTGCAACAATACATCAGGAGAGATTCTACTTTGGAGACGCAATCTTACCATGTTTTGAGAGTGGCATCCCCTTGTTGAAAAGTAGGCTTCAGGAGCTACCTGATTCTGATAACGTGAGTACGCTTGAGTCTCAATTAAAGGAAGAAAAACAAATTTTAATTGACAATGTTGTATGGTATCTCTCTGATACACTCCTTAATATGTTTTTCAGATAGCCATAGCTTTTCCAGATGATGGCGCATGGAAGCGCTTCTATAAGCAACTCCAACATTTTCCTATGGTAAATATGCTCTGTCCTAATACCTCTAAACATGAACAGAAATTGTCGTTCTTATCTATTTATTGTATAATGACTTGTTTCCGCAAAATGTGTTGAAATAGATTATATGCAACAAAGTTAGAGAAGGTGATCAAAGAATTGTGCGTATAAAAGAAGGAGATGCTAGAGGCCGTCATGTTGTTATAGTGGATGACTTGGTGCAGTCTGGTGGTACTTTGATTGAATGCCAGGTAATGAAATTTGTTTATGGCTTAAAATCTCCTTTTATTCTGGTGATTAATTGTGGATCTTCAACTCATGTGTCCTTGTGGTTGAATAAATTTGTATCTCAATTATGTATTTTTACCATACTTCATCAAGAGTGTAAACTAATACTCTAGTTTCCTGTGCAGAAAGTGTTGGCTGCTCATGGAGCAGCAAAGGTTAGTGCATACGTGACACATGGCATTTTCCCCAACAAATCATGGGAGAAATTTAAGCCCGATAATGGAGGTATGTACCCGTCATTAGCTTCATAATATTAGCATGCTAAAAGGTTTCCCTTGGTATTTTTATTATTTTTCTCTGAATTGCTCCTGAATCAGAGATTCATAGACAATTAATATGATTATGAACAAGTTAGTTTCTTTCTCAGCTGATACCCTCTTAATAGCATGTGACCGAATTATAACAGCTGGTCAAATTGGTTGGCAAACCTATTTTTCCTTTTTTTCGTAGCTTTGTCACTGTTAAACATTTATTCTTTCACCTACCATACATGTTTGACTGAGCAACTGATTCTTGACTTTCCAACGAGCTCACATATGAAATGTGCTTCGCCCTAGAGGGAAAACCATTTTCTCTTCTTTTTGTCAACAAGTCAGCTTCGAGCTGCAAACTTGTCCAACTTTTGGCTTGCATGGGATGAAATCCTTAAAGATATCAAAGAAAGAAGGCTTCCAGTTCCTACCATGACACATAAAATCTTATTATTTTCCTTGCATACTACTTTCTTGTTGATGCAGTGTAGCTGCATCATGTTTCAACTCCAATGTTATGTATATATCTTTTTGTCCTAACACCTTAAGACACCAATTTGAGTGAAGCAATTTGGAGAACCCACTTTTGATTGTTCATGCAAACAGCATGACTATAATGGAAGCACCTTGCACATGACTATAATGGAAGCACCTTGCACAAATGAAAGCACCTTGCACATGACTAATGGAAGGTGCCACACAGTTACCTCTGTGTACATGACTATAATGGAAGCACCTTGCACAAATGAAATTTCAAGAGCTTTTGCTAGTTCAGCACTTTTGTGTTATAAAAATAATCTGTTCTGCATTTTCTTGATTATACTTACCAACTTGGTCATTGTAAAAATTTCAGAGGGTCCGGAGCATGCCCTGAGCCACTTTTGGATTACCGACTCGTGCCCTCTCACAGTTGAAGCGGTCAAGGACAGACGGCCGTTTGAAATTCTCAGCCTGGCAGATTCTATTGCTTCTGCTCTTCAGATTTAGCAAGCTGTTTCGGTTTGCTCGCTCGGCTGCGATATTGTTTAGTTCATTTTTCTAGCACATTTCCTTCCCACCCTTTTTGCAGTAGTTTCTTTTGGCTCGGATATTGTTTAGTTCATCTTTTAATCTTTATTATTCCCGAGAAACCTCAGATCCTACATCTTCACCTTAGGGAAGTGTTCAATGGATTGTTGGAACCACAAAAACATTTCTAGGATAGTATGCCTAATAACTTGGCAGGACAAGCTAAGTGAGTCACATGTTTGCTATATAAATAAAAAATCGAATAAGTTTATCTGGCTTTATATTCTTGCATACTGTTCGCACACGAACACGTCACCGTGTACCTCCAACGCCAAGGGTGATGCACCGCAGCTCACGTCGAAGGAGACCCGCACGGAAGCACGGTACGCAAGCAATCCGGCGGGCGCTTTTTAGCACCCGAAACCCCACGCGTCCGGGAGAGACCCTGTCTGGACGCGCGGTAACTATGGGCTGCCCTAGGTCGATTTGCTCGCCCCTAGAGCTTCGAGGATCGCTGCCCTTCAACACGAAGAAGGAATGAAGAACAAGAGAGAAAGAACAAGGGAGAGATGTAAAACTAGGGTAAAAAGTAGATGGGTTTTGCGATTGTGTGTTGTCGTTCAATCACCGTCACCCCTTAGGTATATAAGAGGCGGCTGGACTTCCTGTGCATGGAAAATGCTTGGATTCACATCCAAAACCCTAGTCAAATTCGGATGGTTTTGTCCGAACTTTCCAAAACTGTTCGGTCTAAAACTGGCTGCACCTTGCGGGTCGTTTTTTGAGGTGGTAAACGACTTCGGACGGAAACGAGCCAAAAAGAAATTTTGACCGTTTCGACGAGACGAACAACTTTCATGTGAACGTTTTTTTTACGAGAGGCCCTCTTGAGGGGGTTTTGGGCTGTTTTTCGAAGTCTGCAGCAGAGAAATCTGAAACCCAAATGATTGTCCCCGGAGTGTCTAGTCATCCTGATGCAGCATCTTGTACCGGCTTTAACTTTTCCATACGACATTGGATTGAGACATTTTTATATCTAAATCAACCGTTTTGACGAGACGCACAACTTTCATGTTGAAACTTTTTGCATCCGACGCCATCTAAATTGAGTATCATGCCATTTTATAATCTGATGTCAACATGAGCATCTCTGAAATTGTCACAACTTTTGCATCCGAGCTCCGTTTTGGACCATCTTCGAATAGAGGCATCCAATGGTGACTTCCAATCGTAAGTTTGAATTAATCTTGACATAGATTTAAGCAACTTTTACAATTGTGCCACTTTTGAGCGTCAAAACATGCCCCCCTGTTTTTTGGCAAAGCTAGTGTGCCGAAAAATAACTTGTACCGTGTTTGTTCTAAGGACGATGTCAATACTCCATCGGCCATTTATATGTGCTTAGGGCGATAATTCTCTATTGGCCATTGCTTTTACGTTTTTGTTTACATCATACCTTGGAACCGATTACCACCAATCAGCTTTAAAGATGTAGGAATGAACCCGTTCCTTGTAGCATTAAGGAAATCAAACTCCGAGAGCTCACGCCCTGTTAAGCAAGTAACATCGGGATGATTCCAATCCACCGATGCATTGGCCAAAGCAACACAAGCCGAATTATCTGCGTGAATGACTTCTACTTCATCATCGACCCATTGTATTAAGAATTGATGCATGGTAGATGGCACGCACTGGTTAGCATGAACCCAATCACGGCCTAATATAACATTATAGTTACCTTGCACCTCGGCGATGAAGAATGTGGTGGCCAAAGTGTTGCTTCCTATAGTGAGTTCCATGCACATCACACCTTTGGCCTCTGTCTTCTCTTTACCCTCAAATCTACCATATTGGTCTTCATCAATGCATCATCATGTAACCCCAACTTCTTGAAGACCAAATAGGGCATAAGATTTACCACAGCACCACCATCAACGAGCATCCTAGCAATCGGTGATCTGTTAATATGACCTTTGAGGTACAATGGCTTCAAGTGTTTCACCGGTTCTTTTGGCTTCTCAAAGATAGCGTTCTTAGGACCAAAATCTAGCTGGGCCACCTCCCCTTCTTCACCTATAGCACAAAACTCGGCAAGTAAGTAATACACCATATTAATATCCATACCTTCCCGAACCGGCATAGATTCGTAATCCACCATCTCATCTTCATCTCCCAATGTGTATATTGGACTTGAAGTTTCCTCAGTTGAAGGAGATGTTTCAGGTGGTGTGGATGATGTAATAAGGGTCGCATCATCCTCTTTTGGTGGGGTAGGTGTTGCTGTAGCTAATGTAGAAGCATTTGCATTTTCTTTTTGTTTAGGCCTCCACACTTGTTTTGTGAGTGCCATGGGCCGAATTTCATTGAACAATTCATCCCTTTGCTTCTCTTCTTTGCACTCTACCTTCTCGTGGTTCCTCATGCGTTGTAATATCCTTTTCATGGTCTTAGTTAAACCAGGAGGACACCACTTAGGTTGAGTATATTTGGGATCACTAGGTTTGGCCTTGCTTGTGCTAGCCTCACAATCATTAATCATGGAACCCTGCTGAACAATAACAATATCACCATTAGAATTAGCCAGATTACCAACAATCAACTCTTTGATCTCCTTTTGCTTGTCGCATTCTGCAATTTCCGCATTAGGTAACTTAATACGCCACACCTTTTTATTGACCTTGCTTGAAAAAAATGTTGGCCGATTAGCACCATAGCTCAAACGGCCTTGTGTGGGATAATAAAGCCTCTCGCGAGCCGGCCTTCTAGGTGCTGCCCACCCCATATGAAAAGCATAAGGATCCATTGGGGGCTGCCCCCATCCTCCATTGAAGTCTCCCATGTAATATGGCGGATAGGGGGTAGTGACATGCACGGTGTTGGTGCCCATGACCCATATGGCCTTGCATAGCATCAAAATTCTTGCTTCAGAGGTGATCTTGGATGCTTCGAATGTGATGACCGATTAGAGCTAGAACCAGTCGCTTCATTGGCATATTTGGATAGCAACATATCAAAAGTTGGCTTGATTTGCTTGAGCTTAGCTTCACTCTATTTCCACTTGCCAACTTCTGCATTCTTGGGCTTGGTAAGTTTAACATGAGTATTCTCTTGGGATTGTGGCGTTTGTCCCCCCCCCCCCCCCCCGAGTGCATGATTTTTGACGATGATCTTCAATACTTCCTTGGCATCGGGTTGTTTATCAAGCACAACCTCTCTTCCCAAGACCTTGGCACCCTCATTGCCTTTCCTGGGTTCACCAATAACAACATTATCTTTATTAGCAGATTCGGCTATATTAGGCCGAATTAACATTTTCTTCCCTTCCAAGTCCATGGTATTTATCGGGAAGGGCTGTTTATCAACTTGCATCTCAACAAAATTCAATCGTCCGTCATTAATGGCTGATTGTATATATCGTCGAAAAACATTGCAATCATTAGTAGCATGAGAAAATGAATTATGGTACTTGCAATAAACATGTTGTTTCAGCTCCTCAAATGGCGGTATGGTGTGTGATATTCTAATCATCTTATCTTGCAAGAGAGCATCAAATATTCTATCACACTTAGATATATCAAAAGTAAACTTCATCTCATCATCACGATTCTTGCGAATCGGCTTAAGAGCATTGCATGTATAGGGTTTGGCCTTTGAGGACCAAACAAACTCAGTAGTATAAACATCAACCTCATCGTCCGAATTATCATCATTGTATTCAACCATATGCATTCTAGGACGATCGGTTGTAGATCTATGAACCTCTTTACTTCGACTCTCTTGAGCCAAAGCTTTTTGCAAGACTTAGTTAACATTCAGAAACTCATAACTTTCTATCCTCTCTTTAATATGAGTTTTCAAGCCATTAAGAACAAGATCCGCCGAGTCTCTCTCGCTTATCACTAAGTTATAACATCGTTTTTTATATCTCTAAATCTCTTGACATATGTAACACCCCCATGTATCAACTACAGTGATCACCTCTTAATCCTGCCTTGTCATCATCATTTGCAATGCATGATCACAGTGATAATTCAACTCATTTCAATTTCCCTCTCTGAAATCAATTCAAATTCAAAGTGCAAAATAAAGTTGCCCAAAAGTTACTGGAAAAATGTTCATCTCATAGCAAATATTCCATAACATTTATTTGTTAAGGAATACAACATCACTCTTATGCAAAGATGAACAGTAGCAATTAAAACAGAACAATTCCAGCATATTTAAATGCTATTTCATTTGTGAAAAATACAAATGAATTCTTCTGGTCTCCAAAATATTTGTGGCACTGTCTAAGATCACCAGGTAATTAAAGGGGCACTTCCCATATTTTTCCTAAGTGATTAGGATGCCCCAAATAATCTTTTATCTCTCTCTGTTTATTAAAGAAGAGAAAACAGAAAACAGAAAATAAGAAATAGAAAAAGGCCTAATGACTACTGTGCGGCTGGGCCTTAGTGAAACAGTAGCCGACCCAGCCCGTTTGGGGGTCGTCGTCCTTCTCATCGCGCGGTGTCGCGCGCCCGTGCTGACACGACGACAGCCGCCTCGCTGTTGGCCATCCCACGGCTCCCCGGTGCCGATAAGAGCCTCCCCGGTCGCCTCTCCCTCCCCCGCAACCCTAGCCTCCTCACCCGCTCGCACGCGCCTCGCCTCTCTCTTTTCCCCATCTCGCTTGAGACCTTGTCGTCGTCCCCCGCTCGATCCCGCGCCCACCGTCACCGTTCAGCCTCGCCGAGATGTCGAGAAGCTCCGCCGCCCTCCGCTGCGTCGCCTGAGCCCAGCCCCTGGAGATGATGGGCTCGGCATTGGGCGAATCGAGCTCATCCCCGACCTTGGCCACCTCTTCTTCTTCGGCGATCTCCGACGATCCTCTGCGCTACTAACCTGTCGACGGCTTTCCGTAGCCTCCTGGTGAGCTCCTCCTCCTTGCCCCGCGCTCCTCTGCCCTCCTGCGCCTCCGTATTCGCCGTTGCCATTGCCGCCCGAAGCGAGCTCCACCGCCGTGCTCGTCGCCGTTGCTACACACGCCGGCGAGCTCAAATGAGCTCATAGCCGTGCTCAGCACGACCATGAGAACCCAACGCACACACGCGAGCGTTTTGCCGTGGCCTGACTCGCCGATCCCGACGATGACCGAAGTCCGGCGTCCGCCTCGCCGCTCGCCGTCGGCGTTCCCGACCACCGCAACCTCCGTCGCCACCCCAGATCGCCTCACCGTCGACTGCGCGTTCGAATGAAGCTGGATGCGCTCGAAATGGCGCCCTGTGCGCGAAACCCGACCGCCACCCGAACGTGCCGCCGTCGTTTTGGTCGCCGGCGACGAGTCGCCGGTCGACGCCGACGTGGACGGCCAGGCCCCACCTCAGAGTCACTGACCGCGGGCCCCACGGGCCCCAGTTGACCCAGTTGACTGGGTCAACTGCTGACTGGGCGCCGTGGCCCACTGACAAGCGGGCCCCACCTTGTTTAAGCATTTTTTTAAATAAATAAAATTGTTAATTAAAGCGTTAATTAAATTATTTAGTATAATCACTCACTGACTACTAGGGCCCACCGACTAATTAACCTAACTAGTTTAAACTAACCCCTCTGTTAGTGCCACTGTCACTGACATGTGTGTCTCACTGGACCCACAGGTCAGGTTTGACTCCAGTCAACCGTATTGTTGACTGCTGATGTCACACATACGTCATGCTGACATCATCCCGTACTATTCTGGATAATGTTGATTTAAATAAATAGAATAAATTCCAGAAAATGTCTAAAACCTTTGAAAATTCATAGAAATTAAACCGTAGCTCAGATCGAAAAACTTTATACATGAAAGTTGCTCAGAACGACAAGATGAATCCAACGGTGCTATCTGTTTCCGTGTCGGGACCCTATACGGAGGTGAACCCGCAAATTTTTGCCCATTTCCGGTAGATGAATAGTGCATATATACCGGTTAATAAATCCAACTTTAATCCTAAAATAACTAATATGATTTAGACATGTCTTTAGGCAACCCTGCACTGCATGTTGGCATAGCATGCTCTGTGTTGCATATGTTTTCTGTGTATTTATCTGTTTCCTCCCCCTCTTCTCTCTCGGTAGACCCCGATACCGACGCAGTTCCCGAGACCAACGCAGCTTAGGAGCCCGACGACACCGTTGATGACCTTGCCTTTGCCGCCAAGCAACCAGGCAAGCACCCCCATTTGAACATGCCTATATCACCTATTCTTTCTTCCTCCTGCTTGCATTAGAATTTGCTACTGCGAGTTATCCTATTCTAATGCATAGCCTGTTTATTATAACCTACTAGTGATACCTTATCTGCTTATCCTAAACTGCTTAGTATAGGTTGGTTAGAGCCCCATCAGAGACACCACTTTGACCCAGTTGCCCCCACTGGATTATCAGATGACTCGATCAACGTGATCGACAACCAGGCCCCGGCACCGCACATCACCCCCTTAGTTGTACGACACTGCAACGTTACCATCGAGTGCTAAGGGTGATACCTCGTTTAGTACTTCTGATGTTAACTCTGTAGAGTAGCTATTCGGTCGTGGTCATCGAGGGTGATTCCTCCTTCACCACTTCCGATAACGATGCCATCGTGCAACACCTCAAGTGTGAATCTCGAGGGTGATTCCTCCTAAGTTCACCTTGACGGATACATCGAATAGGAATCCAACAAGGGTGATACCTCGGATTCCCTGATGTTATGGACACACGGATACTTGGACTTTACAACTGTTACTTGGAAAGGCGGGTCGACCCTGAGAGGTACCCGCGAGTGATGTGGAGACGGGTTGACCTGGACGGTACCCGAGAGATAAATACGAGGCGTGGCCGGGCATTCTTATCCCTTGCTGCAAGTCCTCGAGACGGGGCGATGGGGTCACATCGATCGTGAGTCTCTGCTCGTTACCGCACTACCAAAACGCTAACGATTTGGATATTTGATCTGAGTGGGCCTTTGGCCCGATAGCACTAACCATCACGCGGGAAAGTTATGGGCACTCTGCATCATATGCATCAGCCGAAAGCTCTGTCAGACGTCTAGTTCAGCATTGCGGCACGGTCGGATCGTGTCGGCCATCCGAGGCGACGCTGGTATCCACCCTGCACGCAACGACCCGGAGTGCACAGGGCGATGGCCCAAGACCCCTGAGCGCTTAGGATGTAGACCGGCGGGGACCTCTCTGCTGAGCTCTAGGTAGGGCTGCGGTGTGTCGTTTGGCCGAGGCTGGGCATGACCCAGAAAAGTGTGTCCGGCCGGAGTTTAGCAAGCGTGGTGGGTAAGTTGGTGCACCCCTGCAGGGAAGAACTAATCTATGCATAGCCGGATCCTCGGTAACGGACGCTCGGAGTTGTATCCCGATCAATACAACTAGAACTGGATACCTGTGATGAGATATGGATAGTAGGGCTCTGGGATTGCTTTCTCGCAGGGAGTCGAGAATGGATCTCTGGCCGAGGTTGATACTTGGATATTAGGGCTCTGGGATTGCTTTCTCGCAGGGAGTCGAGAAAGGATCTCTGGCCGAGGTTGATACTTGGATATTAGGGCTCTGGGATTGCTTTCTCGCAGGGAGTCGAGGAAGGATCTCTGGGCGAGGTTGATAACTCTACCACTACTTTATATTGTGCTGATCTACACTCTTCTAATGCTCCAAGACCGCTGAAGATGCTGAAGATGCTAGTCTTCGATAGGACTAGGCCTTCTCTCTATTCTGGCATTTCTGTAGCCCAGTCCACATATACAGCCTTTCTTTGATAATGTTGCATATGTAGTGTAGATCCTTGCTTGCTGAGTACTTCGGATGAGTACTCATGGTTGCTTTGCTTCCTCTTTTTCCCTATACCCGAATGATGCGACCAGATGACGGAGCCCCAGAACCAGCTGCCCCCGCCGACGACTGCTACTACCACCCCGAGGGTGGTTACTGCTACGAGCTTGCCGACGACCAGGAGTAGGATCGGAGGGTCCCAGGCAGGAGGCCTGCGCCTTTTCGATCATAGTGTTTTGTTTTGTCCCGCCTTTTCAATGCCTTTTGTTTTTATCTTTTATATCTGTACTCAGATATCTGATGCTTCCGCTGACGCTTGTAAGCGAGCTTATGTATTCGAGCCCTCGAGGCCCCTGGCTTGTAATATAAAGCTTGTATTATTTTAATTTGTGTCTAGAGTTGTGTTGTGATATCTTCAAGTGAGTCCTTAGGCTCGATCGTGTGCATTTGCGTGTATGATTAGTGCACGATTAAGCCGGGGGCGTCACAACATAATCGGTGACCGATTCATCATGTTTTTGCCTAACCGATGTAAGATGTGACAACTTAAGCTCATTATCACCGCTATAAAAGTGATCATGAAACTTTTGCTCTAATTGCGACCATAAGAGAATTGAACCATGTGGTAAAGCAGCAAACCATGAAAATGCGGTACCAGTTAAAGATAATGGAAATAAACGCACTTTCAATTCTTCTATGGAACCTGCTTCACCCAACTGCACTGGATACTAACTAACATGCTCCCATGTTGTCTTCGTGCCCTCTCCACTAAATTTAACAAAATCAGGAACCTTATAACCTTGAGGGTACAAAACTGCATCAAAGTGTTCAGGATAAGGCTTTTGGTACACATGACTCTTTACCTTTGGCTCGTTTCTGAAAGTTTCTAGAAACATCTTATGCAAATCCTCCCTTAATTTAGCTAAAATTGGATCCGAGGTAGACGAAGATGCTTGTGGCAATGACATAGGAGCAACTTGAGTACTAGCTAGTGGTGCAACTTGTGGGATGGGCGCCGAACCATAATTCGGCGGAAGACCAGACATGCTTGCATCTATGGGTGGTGTGACAAAGTGATTCGGCGTTGACGCCGAATTGGGCACACTCATAATAGGATTAGGATATGCAGGTGCAACCACAAGCTGGTTGGTTTGACTAGGGTAAAAATTCAATGGCAATTTATATTGTTGTTGCATAGGAGGTGCCGATGAAATAGGTAAAGTTGGACTAGGGTTTTCAGATATACCAACAGTACCACTAGATGGCGGAGGCATATTTTTCTTAGCATTAGTATTTGCCACAAAAGAATTGTACGTCATCACATTACCCTTACTAACAAAACTTTCAATCACAACCACTTGCTCAGGAGAAAAAACTTTACTCATAGTGATTTCATCTTGTTCGTCAATGAGAGGAGGGAAATTGACGTTTCCAGCCAGAGTGATGTTGCCTTGACGGTCCTTTTTGAAACTTGGAAGAAACGCCTCCAAATCCTCCTCCTCGAAGTTCTTATTGAGCGCCTCAAAAGCCTCTTCACCCTGCTTCTTGTGCGCTTCATAGGCTTGGCGATGTTCATCCGATAGTTCATCAAAACCGGGCTTAATGATGTTATCGGCGTGAACTTTTGAGGGCGTAGGGAGATTAGACATGGTTGATGATGATTCTTGATCTTCCCTCCCCAGCGGAGTCGTCAAAAAGTGTGATCGCACACGAACATGTCACCGTGTACCTCCAACACCGAGGGTGATGCACCGCAGCTCACGTCGAAGGAGACCCGTCCGGAAGCGTGGTACGTAAGTAATCCGGCGGCCGCTTTTCAGCACCCGAAACCCCACGCGCCCGGGAGGGACCTCGTCTGGATGCGCGGCGGCTATGGGCTTCCCTAGGTTGATTCGCTCGCCCCTAGAGCCTCGAGGATCGCTGTCATTCAACACGAAGAACGAACAAAGAATGAGAGAGAAAGAACAAGGGAGACATGTAAAACTAGGGTAAAAATTAGATGGGTTTTGCGATTGTGTGTTGTCGTTCAATCGGTCGTCACCTCTTAGGTATATAAGAGGCAGCTGGACTTCCCATATAAGGAAAAGGCTTGGATTCACATCCAAAACCCTTGTCAAATTCGGATGGTTTTGTCCGAACTTTCCAAAACTGTTCGGTCTAAAACTGGCTGCACCTTGCGGGTTGTTTTTGAGGTGGCAAACGACTTCGGATGGAAACGATCCAAAAAGAAATTTTGACCGTTTTGACGAGACGAACAACTTTGATGTTGAACGTTTTTTTATCAGAGGCCATCTTGAGGGTTTTTTTTGGCTGTTTTCCGAAGTCTGCAGCAGAGAAATCTGAAACTCGGATGATTGTCCCTGGAGTGTCCGGCCATCCTGATGCAGCATCTTATATCGGCTTTAACTTTTGCATACAACATCGGATTGAGACGATTTTTATATCAAAATCAATCATTTCGACGAGACGCACAACTTTCTTGTTGAAACTTTTTGCATCCAAGGCCATCTAAATTGAGTATCATGCCATTTTATAATCTAATGTCGACATGAGCATCTCTGAAATTATCGTAACTTTTGCATCCGAGCTCCGTTTTGGACCATCTTCATATTCACCTTGATCTACTAGAAGAGAGGCATCCAATGATGGCTTCCAATTGTAAGTTTGAAATAATCTTGACATAGCTTTAAGCAATTTTTACGATTATGCCATTTTTGAGCGTCAACACATACTTTTCTCCCGATTTATGTCACGGTGTGTGATTCCGGTGGTAAGAAGGATTTCGGAAGTGCCTGCTAGTGTTGTTGCCATGCCGCCGCTACATGTGGGCTGTTGGCTCATCCACCTCTACACTTGATAAACTATGGTGTCAGGATCTTGGCGGGATTCAGATTGATAAGGATAGGGATAGGGATAGCTTTTTTTTACGAAAAGGCCTTATGGCTTGCACTTAGAGCAACTCCAACACGCCGACTTAAATGGACGCGTGCTTTGTTCATTTTTGTCCGTTTGGGTTGGCCGCCCACTCATCGTCCGCTCCCTTTTACGTTTGGGTCAGCCGTGTGCCCAACGCGCGCCGACCCATTTCATGTTCTCACAGAATTTAAGAAGCCATCGTCTACAGTTCATGTCGACGCCATGCCAGCAGCTGGCATTCATGCCAGCCTCCAAAAAAAACCACCACACAGTTCATGCTGGCGCACTTGCCAGCGGCCGGCACACATGCCAGCACATAAAAAAGGGCGGGAGTTCAACCATGTCGTCTCAGCCGTGGTCATGCCAGCACACTTGCCGACATATAAAAAAAGGATGGCGATCTCCGCCATAGATTACTCGTCATCGAACTTGACCAAGTCGGCCTACATCTTCTCGAATCAATGCCTCTTCCTCGGGGACACTGTGCTCAAATCCACCTTCATGATCTCCATCCCTCTCATCATGCTAGCGAGCGTCACTTCTTTTGTCTTGGTCTTGGCATTGGTGGCCTCGATCTCGAGCATCTTCGCTTGCTTCTCCGCCTCCACCTTGAGCATCTTGGCTTGCTTCTCCGCATCGAGCTCAAGCCTCCTCCTTTGGATCTCCATGAAGGCCTTCATTTGCTTTTCCTTGTCTTGTCGGCGCTTCTGCTCCCTTGTGTCCTTCCTAGTCATCATGCCTTCCAAAGTGGCATGCAAGGCAATCGACGCCGCATCGTGCTTGTCCTCTTTCTTGGAGTTGGTTTTCCCCCACGGCCGTGGCTTCTCGTCGTCCCCATGCTCCTTGACGGCTTCCTCCCCTCAACACGCCTTGGCGGCGGCATATTGCGCCTTGAACTTCTCCTCCCCGTTGATGACCATCCAACAATGGGTGAGGTTGAAGGACTTGCCTTCATGTTGGGCCTTGAATGCATCCAAAGCTTGGAATGCCTACAAATGAATAGCATGCACGCATATGGGCAAATGGACATGGAAGTATATTGGCATACGGACATGCAAGCACAACAGAAAAGAAGACGGACGCATGCATACCATATCTTTCATGCCGAGGCCGCTCACGGGACGTCCCTCGATGCTCTCAAGGGTAGCACAAAACTTGTTGCACTCTTGTTGTATCACCCTCCATCACTTCGAGAGGGACACCCACCCGCGCTTGCTCTCCATTTGGTAGGTGTCGGTGTCAAAACCGGCAGACCTCGGGGTAGGGGGTCCCAAGCTGTGGATCTCAGATCGAGGGTAACAAGAATGAAGGAGACGATGTTTACCCAGGTTCGGGCCCTCTTGATGGAGGTAAAACCCTACGTCCCGCTCTTGTTTATATCAATGGAGATGTATCAAGTACAAAGTTGATCTACCTCGAGATCGTAATGCGTGGTCTAACTCTAGGGCCAGGTGAATGATTTTGCATTGATGTGTCCTCTATGGGCTAAACACTATGACTTATATACACGTTAGGGAGGGTATCTAGGGTTACAAGGTCGGTAGCTAGGAGCTAGGCGACGGCAGAGATCTTGGAGTATACGTCAAGTCTTCGGGGGAGGCAGTCTTGATCACGCCTTCTGCGTGCGGCTTTCGGAGTCCATCTTGATCATGAATGAGGGCCTGTTGCCCAACCCGAGAATCGTGGGTCGACCAGGTTAGCACCCCCCAATCTAGGACACCGTTAGTAGCCCCTGAACGGGTCTTCGCGCCGAAGACATCTTTGTGGGACTTTGGATCCGGAGTCTTCGGCTCGACAGGCGAGTTCCCCTCTAAGGAGTCTTCAAATACCAATGGTCCTACTAGGTGGACCCAGACTTGCCGCACATGGCTCTAGTCCCTGGCCTTGGCAACCGCACCTTTACGGGGAAACGAGTCGCTTTATGGCAAAACGTCAAAGCGTCGGTCTCTCCCCCTTTATATTCATAGGTCAGTCGCGTCGATTTACCACACCGGCCCAACCCTTCGTTTCCAAACCAAACGTGCCAGCGTTTCCTTCTCTTGAGTCCATCCTCTAGAGTTCCCATGGCGAGCGATACAGGCTCCTCCAAGTGCCCACACGACCCTGTTAGAGACGATTTGGGCAGCTTGGCAGTCTCGCGCCTTCATCTGGAGCGATTAGCCAAGCAAGGTTATCTGCCAGATTCAGATCTGACTGCGACCCGTGCAGGATTGACATCCATGAACGGTCAAGTATATGCAGAGAATCACCCGTCCCCTCGAGAGGGCTAGAGGGTATGTTTGGTCTCCTTTTTACTGTGGGGACTAGGGTTTCCTATTCACCCCTTCCTCCGGGGTCCGCTAGAGTTTTATGGGATGCAGCTTCATCACCTCACTCCCAATGCTATTCTACATTTTGCGGGGTACGTCGCCCTCTGTGAGATGCACCTCGGATGCGAAGCACACTTTGAGCTGTGGCGGAGGTACTTCATCATAATGCCTTGTTCCCCAGTCGAGAAGTTCTATGAGGTCGGGGCAGCCAAAGTCAGTTGAATCGAGAGGACAGAATACCCGCCCAGCTCACCTCGGGAGGATACCGACGTCTGGCCAACCCAATGGTTTTATATAGACGATGTCCCCCTCATGGAGCCAGTTCGGCTAGGACTCCCCTTGTTCTCTATGGAGCCCCCGAAGAGGCGATACAGCTGGAGGCCAAAGAGTTCAACCTCAGAAGAAAGCTTCGAGGTAACCAAACTGGCAGCCCACGTGACACAGCTGACGCGCACCGGCCTAACCATTATTGATGTAATGGCCACGATGATAAACCAAAGAGTCCAACCACTTCAGCAGTGCCCCTACTTATTATGTGAGTTCAATGGGACCGACGATACTTCTTGAACCATTCGGGAAAGTTTTTAGGACCAAGCAGCCTTAGGGACAGTGCTGGCCGGGATCTATCAAGGGCCGCTGGATGACTTTTCCCAGCGACGGTTCCGTTACAGACTGTCGTATTACAATCTTGCCGACATAGTAAGCTCATTCTTAATTTCCCTGATTTCTCTAAGCTTATCTTAATATCTGACCCGCCATGTACCGGCTCTTCGAACAGAGGCGGGGGTGTTGGCTTGAAGGCGTGAGCTGTCCGGCACCTGAGCCAGAGCTGCACTGCCGAGCCGAGGACCCTCTTTTCAATGGGGACAAAGATCTAGCTCTTATTTATGAAGGAAGAAAGTTTTTCCTAGAGAACCTTGATGGCTTAAGAGTTGCTATCACCCCTGACACGCCGGGGATGAGGCCGACTTCATCGGTAATGCTCCCTTCCTCTAATCGAAAGAGAGCCCCTAGTTGTTTGACTTCTCCTCCAAAGGGGCGGTGCTCAAAACGCCTTCGCAGAGATGCATCCCCACAAGAAAGCCCCCCCAAGAGGCGCAAGAAGATCAAGCCGAAGTCACAGGGGTGGGCGAAAGTGCCCCTTCGATTACCGGGTAATTTTTTATTACTGCCAATGCAAAGATATTTCGGACATTTACCTTGCTCGATCATCTTGCAGACAACCCTCAGCAACAAGTGCGAGAGTCACGAGACCTGCGGCCTCACCTAGGGAGGCAGAAGTTCATTCCCCCACGGGGATTTGGTCCGAAGCCCCCCGACCTGAGGACTCAGCGACCAGCTCAGCTACCCCCCTCGAGATCCAATGTGCAACAAATTACCACCGCCGGAAAGCTTCCCTAAGGAATCCGGCCTTCTCGGATTAGGAGTTCAACGCTCTAAGCGCGGTATATGCTTATCTCGGGGTAGCCCGAAGTGCCTTCGATCAATAGCTGGACATCTTGTCGCGGGGCCTGCGGTTAAGAATTTATCTGAATTCTTGGGACTTTGGAATTTTGAGTATTTGTTTGAGGACAAATAGGACTACCCATGACAGTAGTAGCCCCTAAGGCTTGGTATGGGTCGCCAGGATCGTGCCAAGGCTTGAATAACAATCAATGGCTGCTGCCCTTTTATAGGAGGCTCGATGGAAGAATGACCAGCTGGCCGAGGCGATGGCCCAGACAAAGGGGAAGCTGGACACTGCTCTAACCGAGGTGGACCAGGTGAAGAAATTCACCAGGGTGGCGCACGGTAAGTGCTCATACCGACCTTTATGTACGTTATGAAGGGAATGCGATAGCCCTAATGCCAAAATCCCTTGTAACCGCGGAAGCCCTAGGTCATCTTGAGAGGGACCTGAAGCAGGCCCGTGAAGATCTGTTGTACGCAGAGTCGCAGTGTCAAACTAGCCACCATGTGGTGAGCCAAAGGGTGGACGGGGTGAATGCACTCAGGGCTGAGAACGCCAGACAAGCCCTGGAGATTGAGAGCTTAAAAGCTCATCATGTGGTTTGACCGAAGTGATAAATAGACTGACGTCGTTACTATGGCAGCTTCTTTGTCTGGCTTACCCCCTGATGCCCGAGGTCCAATGCCCGAGGAGATGGCGAATCATCTTTCCGTGGTGCATGAAAGTGCATGGAAATCGATGAAGGATGTCTACCAGGCTTTATGGCCCGAGGTGGAGCAAGTTCCTGAAGACATGGCCGTTCTGGCCGAACAGCTAAAAAGAGCTAGACGTCGGATCCAGGCATGGAAGGTATCCGCCTGCCGGGAAGGTGCAAGGGAGGCCTGGGCGATGGTGAAGACCCACTATACCGGTCTGAAGACGATGGAGCTAGCAGAAGTAGGACCCATGGGGCCTGACGGGGAGGAAATTTCCACTAGCCGTGCCTACGAAATTGTAATGCTTGCAGCGCGATTTTTGCAAAAGGATTGCACGCTAGACACCTTAATAGATGGGCTAGACCGTGCGTAGTTGTTTTGTACGCCTTCATGTATTTGAAATACTTTATGTCAACTTTCATACCGTTCATCCAAACTCTATCAGTCAACCTTCGGCTTTCACCTCCTCGGCCAAGGGCCGAGGAGTGTCTCGTACTACTGGCCGAAATCATCAGGCCAGGTGCTTCAGGTGACAAGGCAATCTGGTTATGTGGTTCTAAAGACCAGAGGGTGACGGAAAGTTATGTTATATTACTATTTAACATAAGAAACATCTTCCAAGGAAAATAGTTCTTCCAACAGTTCCTTTCCTCAGGCTGTTGTGTCGAACACATCGGTCCGAAGATGCGTGGCCTTGGGGTTAAAGCCCCTGGTCGAGGTTTGAAAAGACCCCCTCCACATTAACCCTATGTCATGGCCGACCGACTTGAACTATAAGACTGCTAGCTTTCTGCTTTGTCCATTTGAGGTACTACACCGGCTGACCCGAGAGTAACAATCACATCGGTGCTCCCTTTGCCCCCTAGTCAAAATATCGGGAATGTAAGGGGCAAGCACGGGAGCCGGGCAACATAGCTTGACCAAATCTTAAGTCAAATTGATGCATATTATGGCTTTAAAGACAATAGTGCGTAAGAGGTGGAACCATGCGCATTTTGAAAAGAACATGCTTTATCATACCTCCGAGATCATTTCAAAATGGTCCGAGGTGTAAAAATGCTACTTCAGCTTGCGTTGGTTTTTCTCCTGAAGAGGAAAGGGTGATGCATCAAAGTAGAGATAAGTATTTCCCTCAGTTAAGAACCAAGGTATCAATCCAGTAGGAGAAACACACAAGTCTCCAATAATTGCACCTGCACAAACAAACAAATACTTGCACCCAACGCGATAAAGGGGTTGTCAATCCCTTCACGGTTACTTGCAAGGATGAGATCTGATAGTGATAGATATAAAAGATAAATAAAAGTGCTAAATAAAATAAAAGTAAATAAATTGCAGCAAGGTATTTTTGTATTTTTGATTTTATAGATCTGGAAATAATATGATAAAAGATAGACCCGGGGGCCATAGTTTTCACTAGAGGCTTCTCTCTTGAAAGAAAGCATACGGTGGGTAAACAAATTACTGTTGAGCAATTGATAGAAAAGCGCAAAGTTATGACGATATCTAAGGCAATGATCATGTATATAGGCATCACGTCCGTGACAAGTAGACCGACTCCTGCCTGCATCTACTACTATTACTCCACACATCGACCGCTATCCAGCATGCAACTAGTGTATTAAGTTAACAAGAACGGAGTAACGCCTTAAGCAAGATGACATGATGTAGAGGGATAGATCCAATCAATATGAAAAAAACCCACCTTTTTATCCCTAGTGGCAACAATACAAATACGTGTCATGTCCCTTTTTGTCACTGGGATTGAGGACCGCAAGATTGAACCCACTACAAAGCACCTCTCCCATTGCAAGAAAAATCAATCTAGTTGGCCAAACCAAATCAATAGATCGGAGAGAAATACAAAGCTATCTTAATCATGCATAAAAGAGTTCAGGGAAGACTCAAATAATATTCATAGATAATCTGATCATAAATCCACAATTCATCGGATCTCAACAAACACACCGCAAAAGAAGATTACATCGAATAGATCTCCAAGAACATCGAGGAGAACATTGTATTGAAGATGAAAGAGAGAGAAGAAGCCATCTAGCTGCTAGCTATGGACCCATAGGTTTGTGGTAAACTACTCACACATCATCGAAAGGGCAGCAAGGTTGATGTAGAAGCGCTCCATGATCGAATCCCCCTCCGACAGATTACCGGAAAAGGTCCCCAGATGGGATCTCACAAAGACAGAAACTTGCGGCAGCGGAAAAGTATTTTTGGTGTGCCCTCTGGTCTACGTGGAATATTTAGGTATTTATATAAGAAGAATTAGGGCTAGAGGAGTCACGGGGGGGGGGGGGGGGGGCACAAGCTTGCAGGGCACGCCCTATGAGCTTGTCGTGCACTCGTGGCTCTTCTGGCCTCCTCCCGAAACTTCTAGGGTGTCTTGTGGTCCAAGAAAAATCATCCAAAAGTTTCGTTCTGTTTGACTCCATTTGGTATTGATTTTCTGTAAAGACAAAAACAAGGAAAAAAACAGCATCTGGCACTGGGCACTAGGTTAATAGGTTAGTCCCAAAAAATGATATAAAATAGCATAATAATGCATATAAAACATCCAAGGTTGATAATACAATAGCATGGAACAATAAAAAATTATAGATACGTTGGAGACGTATCAAAAATCAAGGGGAAAAACAAAGAAAAAGGGGTGTAAGTTATGCACATCGACAGTGTGCAGGGCGTCAGCCGTAGAAGCGTCGGAGTAGCGCCGTGTTCTAGGGGTTGGGCGCTAGACGACCATCCTCTGGATCTCTAATTCGATAGGCTCCTCCAACTAGCACTTGGTCGATGATGAATGGCCCGTCCCATCTAGGTGATAGTTTGTGCTTCTACTTTTCGGGATGTAATCTCATGACGAGGTCCCCGACATTGAAGTCCTTTGCGCGGACTTCTCCGCCGTGGTAGCGCCGGGCCTGCTGCTGGTAATAGCTGATCGTGCCCATGCGACATTGCGTTCTTCTTCGAGAGCCTCTAAGGCATCCTGCCGATCGAGCTCGGCCTCTCGCTCTTCATACATGCGTACTCGAGGTGCGTCGTGTATGATGTCGCAGGGTAGGACTGCCTCAGTGCCGTACACCATAAAAAACGGCGTGTAACCAGTGGATCTGTTTGGCGTAGTACGCAAGCACCATAGGACGGAATCGAGTTCTTCGACCCATTTGCAGTCGGCTTTCTTAAGGGAGCGCACGAGCCTTGGCTTGATACCGCTAAGGATAAGTCCATTGGCTTGCTCCACTTGCCCATTGGACTGCGGGTGGTAGACTGACGCGTAGTCGAGCTTAATGCCCATTTTCTTGCACCATGCCTTGACTTCTTTGGCCGTGAAGTTTGTTCCGTTGTCCGTGATCAGACGGTGGGGGACACCATAGCGATGTACCACCCCAGAAATAAATCCAATGACTTGGACATCTTCGGCCGAGGTAACTGGTTTTGCTTCGATCCACTTGGTGAATTTGTCTACCATTACGAGTAGATATTTTTTTTGTTGGCTCCTCCCACTACAAAAAAACCCACTTCCGTGATGATACGTGTTTGTCACAGTAGGTCACATTTTCTGTCATGCATGTACATCCATGACGATTTTATGACAGAATCAAGATAGTCATACCTGTGCTGTCGTAGAAGTGTTCCATGACAATACCAAAATTATCATCACGGCAGTGTCCACTTCCATGACGATAAATGGCACGTCATGGAAGTGTTTTCGTCAAGGGTAACCGACATGTGGCTTCCACCGTAACAGGTCACCGTTAAGCTACCGGGTTTCGGTTTGGATCCGATAACCCGTTAACAGCCCGGACCAATGGGGATTTTTCACGTGTAAAATTCTGATTCGCCGGAGTATCCACGTGTCAGCTCGGCGTTGGGACAGATGTCATCCAGCGAGTGGACGGGACGCGCCTATGATATGTCGACACGTGGCTTGGCCCAACAGCGGCCCATTCAAGTTAAAAGGCCGGCCCGTTTGACTTGGTCAAAAGGTAGCGTCCCGGCCCACAGAAAGCCTATTAACGGCGTGTTCGCATATAGCCCATTTACAGCCCGCTAACTCACGGCCCGTTATGGCCTATCCGAATTAGGCCCAGTAGCGTCATCTGGGCCGTCCAATATGATTCCAGCCCGTTGTAACTTCTGGCCCATGTATGACCCATGACGTCTTTCGGCCCATATGAGGCCCTTTGTAATTCCGGGCCCAATAAAGGCCCGTGGTGAAACTGGCCCAAAATGAACAATGTATCGCTTTATACCCATTAACGACCCATTATTCCATTGGGCCGTTTCCAGCCCGTGTTATCTTTCATCCTTCTAAGGGCCCATTTATTCTTGGGCTCATTTCCAGCATTCGATTACTTACGGTCCGTTAATGGCCTGTTCCGCTTGTGGGCCAAATTCAGCCCGTGGTTACAGTCGGCCCATTTATGGCCCGATAATCCGTTGGGCTGATTTCATAGCGTCATCAAATACGGCCCATTAATGACCCGTTATGCTTGTCGATAGAATTAAGCCCGTTATAAATATTGGCCTACTAACGGCCTGTTGTGCTTGGGCCATAAACTGACGGTTTCCACTCTAGCCCATTTACGGCCCATATAGCGGTCTGTTATTGGTCCAGAAATAAGTAGGGCCCATGTTTGGAGAATCGATCATACGGCCCGTAGAAGGCCCATTGATTCTACGGCCCGTAGAAGGCTCATTGATTCTACGGCCCATAGAAGGCCCATGGATCCTACGGCCGATGGTTACAACGGTTCGTATGTTGCCCATGGTTATTGTGGCCTAGTTTTAAAAATATTTTATTGTGGCCACTAGCAAACCGCGGAAAAAGAACTACAGTGACTACAACCAAAAAAATAAACAAGACAATAAGGAAATAAATAAGCAATCAACTAACGCTAGGCTATTACTGCTATTACAGGTATTACATCCACTCAGCATGAAAGTTCGCCACCAGTGCAAATATAGGGAACAAAGCAGCATATTACATACACTGGGCGTCTAAATTGGCCACCAGTGCAAATAAATGCGCAGCAAAACAAGTCCATAACTGAAACAACTTCAGAAGAGCTCAAGAAACGTTATCCTGGGTATCGACCATGCTGGCAAGACGCTTAGCAAGCTTATTAGCTTTCTCTTGTTTGGCGCTTAAATCCTCCAGCGCTTGCTGTTGCACCAGAAAGTATGCATCTGAATTTTGCAGGGACTTCCTTAGTCCTCCGGCTTCATGTCATAGCACATCTGATCAATGTCTTTCAACTTGAAGTTGAGACTCAAGAAGCCAAACTGATTTAGGCAGCGAGTTCGAAGAGCTTGTGCCAGCAGTAGTGGCCAGTAACTCGAACACTACATCAAGACATGACTTTGGGGTTGTCTCACTGTCTTCAAGATAGTTTTTATCAGCTTTCTTGGAGACCAACAGGGATGTCTACTATCTTGAACCTTATCTGCATTACTTCCTTCACCATTGCATAATGGGGTAATCTTCTCCAATATTTTGTCCGTAATCTAAAAGAGAAACAGGCAGACACATCACAGGTTTACCATGTTGTATATGAAACTCATTTTGGTAAACCAGTTCAGTAGTAAGGTGGACAGGATAACAACATGAAACAAACATATATCTATGTACTATGGTCACTGTATGGTCTATATCATTCTTGTTTATGTTGCCAAATCAAGATAGAGACAGTTTAAATCATATCTGTTTAAGACAAAGCAGCAGACATAATATAAGTGTGGGAAACTACACAACACTAACAACACTTGTAGTGTGCATGGCATGAGAACATAACTGTTTATTCAATTGAAACTGAAATCAACATAAAGCAAGTTACAACAGCAAACCAGTTCAAGAAACAGGTTTAAAACATACCTGTTACGCCATTGGAGTTTCAATTGCATCCTCCAAATTTGAAATTAGTTGGTATGAGTAAATACAATGATGCAAGAGCAAAGGAGTATGAACCATAGCTACGAAACCTGACCTGAGAACAATTCTTCTTCTGCTTTAAGCGTTGACTTGAGGTTCGGAGTGGTGGTCCTCGTGCTTTGGGCACTGCAGTTGCCTTACTAACTGCTCGTGTTTGGGTGCTTTGTGGTGGAGATGATGCTGTGTCAACTGGAACTGGGTTACTATCTGCTGGGGTTGGGGTTAGAAGGGGTGTAGCTGGTTCTCTGTCCAACTGGGTAGGGGTACAATCTGCTTGAGTCTGGGTTATGTGTGGTGGGGCTGGTTCTTGGGCAAGTACAACCGTGGTTCTATCTGCGTTGACAGGTAGCACTATCTTTTCTGAAGACCGTGTTTTTACTCCCATAGATACTGCCATCATCCCCTCCAATTCAAATGGCTGATAAACAAGAAAAGTAATTGAATGTACAGACATTGTATGATAGACAGGAATTGAATGTACAGACATTGTATGATAGACAGGTGCAATGGATAGTAGGGAAGAAAATAGGGCATGAAATAATTCATATTTATGTTGTCTAACCAAACAGGATAGCATGACACAATTTCACATATATGATGGCTAACTAAACAGGATAGCATGACACAATTTCACATATATGATGGCTAACTAAACAGGATAGAATGACATACTTCAAAATATGATGACTATGTAAATAGGATGACATGATATAACTATACGATGTGTCTATTAAAGTGGTTGGCATGCCATAATTCACATACATGCCGTCGATGGAAACATGATGGCATGATATAATTCACGGATAGAATGACATAATTCAAAATATGATGAATATGTAAACAGGATGAGATGATATAACTATATTATGTCTTTAGAAAATGGGTTGGCATGCCATAATTCAGATACATGCTGTCTATGTAAACATCATGGCATGATATAATTCAGATATATGATTTATATACTAAGCAAGTGAGCAGAGGGCAATCACATATATGATGTGTAAACTAAGCAGATGGCATTCAATATTGTGTATATGATGTAAAAACTAACCATTGCAAGACAACATATGCATGATATGAGTAACATAACCCTGCCAAGTTTGAGCATACACCTAAGGGGGGAAATAGTCCTGGTCATCTGTCTCTGAATCCTCCTCTGAGGAGCTATCTATAACCAGCAAGATATCTGCTTCAGCAGGTAGCATTGTCTGCTCTGAAGACCTTATTTTCACTCCAGATTTTTCCATAACCAATTCAAATGGCTGATGCACAGGAAGAGTAGTTGAATATACAAACATTGTCGACAAATGGAATACATAATACAAAAAAGGATGGCATGATATAATTCACATATATGATGCTTGGCTAAACTGCATGGCATTGCATAATTCACATATATAATGCCTTGTAACAAGATAGCATTGTATAATTCACATATATAATGTCTTGCAACAAGATGGCATTGCATAATTCACATATATGATAATTAGACACTAAACAGCTGGCATTCACACAAAGCATGTCTAAACTAAGCAAATGACATGGCAATGCAAGACACCATATGCATAATATGAGCAATATAACCCTGCCAAGTTAGAGCATGCACCTTGGGGGGGGGGAATAGGACTGGTCATCTGTCTCTGAATCCTCCTCTGAGGAGCTATCCGTAACCAGCAAGACATGTGCTTCATCAGATAGCATTGTCTGCTCTGAAGACCTTGTTTTCACTCCAGATTTTTCCATGACCGTGTCGAATGGCTGATGCACAGGAAGACTGGTTGAATGTACTAACATTGTTGACAAATTTAATACATAATAAAAAAGGATGGCATGATATAATTCACATATAAGATGACTGGCTAACCAGGATGGCATTGCAAAATTCACATATATGATGCCTGGCTAAACAAGATGGCATTGCATGATTCACATATATGATATAGAAACTAAACAGATGGCATTCACACAAAGCATGTCTAAACTAAGCAGATGACATATTTTATGTATAAAGTAAGCAATGCAAGGCGCCATATGCATGATATGACCAACATCAACATGCCAAGTTAGAGCAAAATACCTCAGGAGGTAAATATGAGTGGTCTGCTCCCTCTGAATCCCCCTCTGAACAGTTATCTTTCTCTTGATTACAGTCTGGAATGGGGGGAGGGGGGGTTGCTTTTGCGCCCACCATGGAGCAACGTATGCATGAAATTTTATTGCCACGCAAGGCTTGTCTCTTTTGCTCTACATGTTCAGTACCATTGTGTACAATAACTGACATGCATAGGAATAAAACATAGCGAGATTATGTAAGGAGTGCATGCACAAATCCAGAGTGATGGTAGCAACCTGTGGATAGACCCAAAACCAATGATAGCAGGCAGATAAGAGCTTCAGTTAAAAAATACAGATAATGGCTCATTTAATGTTTGTTTCCCACCCAACATGAAACTCATAGTAGACACCCAAGATTAACCAGATAGTAGACAGATACTATTGATTGCTGCCCCAATATGTACCCCACAACCATTTAAAAACTCAAGTTTGAGCATTAGTTTGGACCTCACTCGGAGTCTAATCGGTGAGCAGGACGGTAAAGTAGCATGTCATATTAAGCGATGCATAACGTAAGCCGACACGAAAGAGTGCGACCTCTCTTGCGGACCCGTGTAGTCGTCAAGGTTATCTGCTCAGTTGCTGATGGTAATGCAGTTGTCGTTGCTGCCAGCGGCGGGGAAGAAGATCTGAGGCGGCGAAAGACAGTCTGGAGGGCGGATCCCTACTGTGGTGAACCCTTCCGTCATTGGAGCAGCTGAGCTAGGGTGGACCACAGCGCAGCAGGAGCGGGATAAACCACACAAGGTTTTCTTTGACACATATCTGTAACAGAAGTAATTCTGTAAGGGCTTGTTTGAATTGGAGGATTCTAACAATGCAGGGATAGGAAATACACAGGAATAGGATAGGAATGCACGTGCAAAACAGAGAATTTAAAAACACAGGATTTCTGTCAATCTGGGTGTTTGGTTCACAAGAATTGGAAGATCACAAGAATGCAAAGAAGCATGGTGAATTTAAGTCAAACCACAAGAAAACGTACAGTTATAATGCTATTATGCTACTATCTCTTAGTCTTCATGAATAGGAATTTGAAAAGGAGGAATTAAATGGGACAATTACACTTCTCCCCCTAACTTGAGCCACCACCTGGCATTTGCCCCTAATTTTCTGGTATGCTCAAAAATACCCCTCTGCCATCAAGTCACTTTATAGACCCTTCTGTGCCGTTACCGTCCGGTCAAAGGGCTTTGACCATCTGGTGAACAGTAACATCGTGAACAGTAAATTGGGAAAAATAGCAAAAAAACATCTAAAAATTTGCAAGCACCTTGCGCACCACAGTCTCTTTGATGCCAAAAAATTCATATTTTTTTGAATTTTCTTGCTATTTTTTTGAATTTACTGTTCACAGCGTATAGATTTATAGTTTTTCCTTTGCCACGAGCTCCTGGAATGTCCAAACAGCACGAAAATTTGCACGGACCTTGCTCCCTTGAGTATCTTCGATCCCACAAAATTTCGTATATTTTTTATCTTTTTTGCTATTTTTTTCGAATTTACTGTTCACCAAGTTACTGTTCACAAGACGGTCAAAGCCCTTTGATCGGACGATAACGACACAAAAGGGCATTTCTATAAGGTGACTTGACGGCAGAGGGGTATTTTTTAGCATAGCTGAAAATTAGGGGCAAATGCCAGGTGGTGGCTCAACTTAGGGGGAGAAATGGAATTGTCCCTATTAGAATTCCTATGGTTTTTCTTTGAAGGAGACACTAAAGGAACAAATCCTACAGTTTTCCTTTGCTCCATTCCTTTGAACCAAATGCATGAATAGTAGTACCATAGGAAACTTTCCAATTCCTATATTTTTCCTTCACTTTTCCTTTCAAGCACTGGCGATTCTAGAAGGCAGGCTTGAACAGGCAAAAGCCTACACTCCAAAAATGTTTTTGTGCTACTTCTACTACTTTGGACCCAGGCCACTGCCCTACTAGCTCAACTCCCAGGCCCATCTACAAATCCACAGCTCAAAATCATAGAAATAAATAATGATGGCTTTCGAGAGAGTCCATCACGGATAGCTAAGTTGCCTGGTACCTCACTGCTTGTCATATAGTAGGAGAAACTAATCGTATTTCACGTTACTGCGCGTGCTCAGTGGATAGTATATATAACATGTAGAGTAAAAAAGCGATGCAAGAAGTGTACAACCTCTTTGGCGAAGCCATGTCGATCTCAACATCATTGGGTTGGTCGCTGAGGATGCTGCGGCTGATGTGGCTGTCGGAGGAGGGGAAGAAAATCTTAGGCGTCTGGAGATGGAGCAGAGGGTACTGCTCCGCTGTGATGGAGGGTTTCATCGTTGGAGCAGCTCCGATGAGTTGTACGACGGCGAGGCTGAAGCAGGACAAGAGAGACAATGTTAACCTGAGTGGAATTCTAATAGCATCTCCAATAGATGATGTAAAATACATAACCACAAAGTGCTAGATGTAAAATATAGCAGCTGCTCATCTTTGAACTTAACTGTCAAAACTGAATTTAACTGTCGAAACTAAATTTTACTGTCGAAACTGAACACACTGGTAGAAGAAAAGCAGTGCACTAATAGTTTTGGCCGCTCGAGCACTAGTGGCAGAGTAGCAGTGATCTAAATCGATAGCTGCTCCGGCAGGGAACGTAATACCAGAGAGCAGCCAGGGCAGCTAATCATGCAGCAGCAGCAGCACCCAGAGCAGCAGCGCGTGCGAGAGCTGGGGCAGCTAGTCGTGTAGCAGCATCTCGGGTAGCAGCAGCAGGAGCTCGAGCGAGAGCCGGAGCTGCTGCTCGTGCAGCAGCAATGCGAGCAAGAGCAAGAGCAGACCAGGTAGGGGACCGAGAGCAAGAGTAGAGCAGCAGTGAGAGCGAGAGCCGAAGCAGCAGCAACAGCAGCAGGGCCAGCGAGAGCCAGAGCAGCGGCATCAGCTCCTACTGATGTGGACGTCGTCGTCGAGGGAGCGACGCCATGGAGGAAGTGGCCGGCGACGCCGCCGTAGATGGAGCCGCGCCATGACGGCTCAGGACCGAGCGTCGGCAGCACCATGAGATCGAATCAAAAAGAAAATGCAATGATTAGTGTAGAACCTCTTTGGTGGCGCCGATTAGGCCTTAGCTTCATCCGAGGAATCGGTGATGGTGCTGCTCTTCTAGTGGTGCAGGTGAAGACGGCAGTGTGGGAATGGAGGTGGCGCGATAGACGAGGCGAACATCGGGGCAGCTCCTTGGAGGTGAAGGATGGGGTGGCTGAACCAGCGGGACGATGAGATCGATGATGGATCCTCATCCGATGCGGTGGATGAGGGACGTCGAGCTGTTGTGGTAGACGATGTCGTCGGGGAAGAGGCTCCGGCTGAGTGGCGGACGGAGGAGGATGTGGGGCTTCATGGGTTTTCGCGGCCTTGGTGTATGAATGGGGGCGAAGGGGATGGGAGGGGAAACCATGGCTTAGGGACGCGCTTGTCTGAAATGTGGGGTAAGTTACGAAAGTACCCCCACCGATTTGAAGTAGGCGGTTCTTTCAGTTCAGGGGTACCACGGGAATTTCGCGTGTCGGGATTTCGCAGGAGGTGGGAGTTTTCGCGCGCATTGTAATTTTGGCATAGCAAGACGCGGGTTGAGACGGAGGGAGTTTTCGGAGCACAACAAGACAAAGAGATATCTTAAAATTTCGGGATAACAAGGCACGGGTTGAAGAGGCGGGAGTTTCGCAGCACAATAGACAGAGATGCTAGCTTGAAATTTCGGTATAACAAGGCGCGGCTTGAAATCGGGAGAACAAGCTTAACGTATACAAAAAAAAGACAATTCGCACCCCACTAGAGAGAGCCATGTCCCGTTTTACTATATTACTAGAAATGCCATTCAAAAATAACAACAAAAAACTAAAAAAATCGGGACAACATGCTTAACGTATACAGTACCAAATCAATTTGCAGTTCCCTCAATAATAAAAAAACAATTCGTATTGTCTAGCATATGGACTAAATTTGAGTACATTTTCCCTGTTTGAATGGGATTGTACTCGGGTTAGTTATACAACCATCTAAATATTATCTTCACAACACATGGCATGAATATAGGAGTAGTAAATTCCCATATAGATATGAACTACATGTACATACGATCTCGAATTCAAATATATGTATCCATTTTATGTTGAATTCAAATCATAGTACATGTATGCTCTACCTAGATGTTCGGAATCTAAACCATGTATGATAGTATGTACAATGTGTTTAACATGCACAACACACACACACACACCATTTAGATATGTGCTGCGAAAGCCACCCATAATCTCCAATTTGAATAGTGTGTCCATGTGTAGGAACGAAGTATGTCTACCAGAGGGGGGTGAATGGGTGTTTTAAATTTTCTTCGGAAAACTTAAATCTCTCAGAACCCAGCAGCGGAATAAGTGAGAAACAAACTACAGTGAACTAGAACAGGGTACCGAAGGGAAACTAAAATATGCATCAAAGTAAATCATACGAATGAAAACGCATCGAAGGTATACATGAGTGATAGAGGTAACTGAAGATGCTCGATGGCGACAAGGTATTTGTTCAACCAGTTCTTCCTTCTGCACAAGGACTACGTCTGGTTGGAGGGGTTGTGACTTAACACAGAAGATAAACTCTCTTCACCCTATTCTCCTCGATAATCGATTCGTCAACCGATGCTGATCAATCATGGTAGATACTTGAAGGCGATCTCCGAACCTTTACAGACTTCTTCTTCGAGAACCACAATTACTCTTGGTCTCTGAAGAAATTGACACCTAACCGTCTAGAGAGTTTGTAGCTCTCAAGATTAATAGGCGGAGCGTACTAAACTTAGATTCCAGTGATGCTGAACCACTATCTAATTCTTTGGCTCTAGGGTTTTTCTCTCGGTGGATTTTAAACTCAAATCGCTCAGAGAGTGGGTTGCTCAACAAATTTCTCAGAATCAAATGGAGCAGCCACTGGACAAAGCCGGCGCGGGGTGGCTATTTATAGCCGCAGCTTTCCCAGATGGGAAATGACCATTTTGGACATGAGGTCCAGCCAATCGACAACCGACACATTCACAACGGTCGGATGTTGGAGCAACGGTAACATTACTTGAGGAACAAGTAATGCTAACTCCTCGGTCCGAGGCAAATCTCTCGCAGCGAAGAAGATCATAGTCTCTTGCTGGCAAGTATTTACTCGGAGCACAAAGAGACTTCTCTCACAGCTTTCATAGGATTTGGGTTTAGCATCAGAGAACCAAAGCTTCGAACGCTACACCCCTCTTAATAGTACGGTGGTCCTATGACTCAATGAAAGGAGAAGAACAACAAAACAAATGCTATGTCTTCACTTCGTCTTCATTCTTCCTCGAGCGCAGTCATTTGCTTCGAACATGCACCGAACCAATTGCTTAAACTTCAGCAATTTTTAGGGGTCACTCTTGTTAGCTTTATCTTCGGTGATAACCTTCGCTGACGCGCAGGGAGATTATCTTCGTCGTTTGCATCAAACTCCTCGATACTTCAGGGACCTGTTGCTCTATGTGCACTGGCAAACACATAAATCCCATATTGTTTATGTCAACAAACTCCAAAACATAAGGGGCCTATCATTGCACCAACAATTTCCCCCTTTTTGGACGGTTGTTGACAAAACAGATAATCATCGAAGTGAAGATAGATAATTGAAAAGTAGAATAAACAAGAGTGAACTTGCATTACTTGACTCGATGATGAAATATACTCCCCCTAGATGTATGCAGGGCCAATTGATGTACAATGAGGTTCCTTGCAATTCATTTGATTGTGTGGAAATTTTTCAATCATACGAGGTAATGATTCGCACTGATGATAGGTAATCCAACGAGGATATGGCGCAATCATTCATGACTTCTGATAATGATTCCACCTGCAAAGCAAATACTTCGAGAGAGAATAGTGAGTAGGTGGGGTTATCAATATTACAGCCCATATTAGAAGTTTTACATCAGAGCACAAAACAGGCTTAAATTGTCTCAAGATATAGAGCGAGTAAGCACACAGAGAGAAAAACCAACAGTGCAAATCTATCGAAACTCTCGATGTTATTCTCCCCCTTTTTGTCAACTAGTGTAAAAAAGGTGACGAAAAACATGAGTGCGAAAATCTGAATATGATTCACTCTGAGGCATCGCCCGAAGAAGTTTCTGATTCGGAGGTGTCTGGAACATCTTCGTCTTCAGCAGCAGCAGCAGATCTTTCAAGACTGGCTTGGCGCTGAGAAGAGGAAGGCACATTGGGATCAGCCTCATGAGTCTTGCGAGATAGAGAATTTTCTTCAACAGGTTTTTCAGTTGGCTATGTGGCTTCTGATTCGTTGAGTATGTTGCACAGCTGAATCCGAAGTAAATTCGTTGTTGGTTCATGAGCTGGCAGAGGAGGTGTGATGCGATCTTGAAAATCTTCAGCAGTGAATCCTTGATCAATGTACTTGTAGAGTTCTTGAAGGTGAGAGTGACTCAGTTGCTTCTTTGAGAAAAATTTCCAAAGCAATTTCCATAAACGCTTCTTGTTTTCTACTGTGATCATGTGCACAACTTTTGTTCGGTTCTGAATAGCATTTAGTTCGGCAGCCAGATGCTCTTTCTCTTAACGGTCTTCAGCCATATGCTTCAGCAGTAGCTGTTGAGTGTGCATGCTCACTTCAAGATGGGAAGGAGGCTGAGTGTTTAGAAAATGTTCATGCTGAGGTAGCTTTGGTCCTTTGAAGGTGTTATGGTAATCAGAAGGACTGGACACTGGAGCTTTTCCCGAAGAGAAATCTTCCATTACTTTCAGCGTATCTCGTATAGGAGGAATGAAGCTTTTGTGGCTGACTTTGGCAAGATATTCGGTTTTCATTGCATAGTCAATCACATTCTGAATCCAGGGCGCATACACCTTGATGGTTTTGGGACACTGAGCTGAATCCATCAGCATGCGCAGAAACATATCTTCGACATCGAATATGAACCCTTGAGAGATGGCATGGATGGTGTTCTGAAGAACATCAGAGATAGCATTGTTAGTATTCATCCCAGCCAGCGGAGAAAGGGTATAAGTCAGTATATGGTAAATAGTTTGATTATCGAATGTCAAATGTTCAGGCAGAGGAGGACCATGGTAGTCACGAATCTTATCTTCATCCATTGTGCATCGGAAATCTTCATCAAAGATTGCATCAATGTTATGAACTCGAATTTCAGTCGTGCCATGTTCAAATCGAGGGAAATGAAAATGAGATACAAAGTCCATGGCAGAGCATTTGATCCTTTTTCCTTCAATCATCCATTCCATGATCCATTTAGTGTTGTCAAATTTATCACCAGAGATATATAGAGTAGCATAGAATTGAAGGATAACCTCCCTGTTCCATGGATGCTGATATGCAAAGACATGCGTGAGACCATAGTCTTCGATGTCTTGCAGGACTTGAGTAAAGCAGCCAATGTTCTTCATCGCAACAATATCTGAAACTCATGAGGAAAAATCTTCAGGCTTTCATAAAGAATCCGTGAATAATATACAGCCTGTTCCTGAGTCCAGAACCGAGGAGATTCAAAAGTACGAGGCTTGCTGTATGGACTCTCTTGAAAGAAATTTGGATGAGTGTTCCTATTGAAAAGAGGCCCTTTGATGCCAACACCGGTGGAAAACAACGGCAGTCGCTCGCGAGGATAAGGGTATTTGAGTTCATCTTCAATAGAAATCACTTCATCTCCAAAGATAACTGAGTTAGAGTGATGAGTTGACGCTGATTTTGCTGCAGAAGGATCAACATCTGAAGTTCTTCGTGAAGTGTTGAGAGAAATTTTTAGAGGAGAGGGAATATCCTTTTGTGCAGGTGCAGACTCAGGCATCGTAGCTTTGGCAGCAGCTGGGGACCGTTGAGAAATTATTACAGGAGTAGCAGAAGGAGGAACAAAATCATCTCGTTCAACGCGGACAGGAGAACCTTGTCATTCAGACCGAGGAATTTCATCTTCTTCTGACACTTGATGCTCAGAAGGATTTGCTTCATGAGCTGGTGAGGCAACAGGCACTGATTCAGTTAGCCTTGGCGAAATTGATGCATCTACAACTGGTTCATGAAGAGGCGATGGAATTGCTTGTTCAGGAGAGTTTTCTCTCTGTGTATCAGCTTCTGGAGGAGGAGGAGCATTCTTCTTTGCAATCTTCTTCTTCTTCTTTTGCTTCGACGGATCAATGTGCCCACTGACCAATCATTATAACCAGTCACTTTGGCTTGGTGATCAAGGCAAATCTTGCGAACGATTTGATCTAGATCTGAATGAAATCCCAACCTCCTGTGCCGAAGGACTTTCAGCTCCTTATTGACATCCGCATAAGATTTTTCAAGTTGCTTGATGACAAACTTGGAATTCGTATTTTTCATACAGTTGTCAAGCTCCTTGAGTTGGCCAATGAGGTCATTGATCTCAACTGAATCATTTCTCATATTTGGATCAGAACAGACGCTTGAGAAATAACTTCAGAGGGAATTGGCAAAGATGCTACTTCTCCATCAAACAAGTCTTCGACAAATCTGTCCAGCTGCTCCATGATGAACATATGATCGAAAGAATGTGGTGCAGCAGAGACATCTGGAGGCGGTGCAGCGTTCTGAGCAGAAGGAGCAGTCTGTGCCACATTTTGCTCGGTCGGAGGCAATGATGCCAAAGGTCAAGTCAGTTTTGGAGCAAATTATGCAGCCTTTTCTTTCACAGCATCAGTACTTGGAACCTTTTGCTTAGCAGCAGGGCCTTTGATTTGCCTCACTTTTTCTTTCGGAAGCTTTTCTCCTGGCTGAGCTGAGCCAACAGGAGCTTCTATGACCAAATCTTTCAAATTTATTCCATCAGGATGAGGATATGTATTCACTTTGTCAACCATTGTGACCGTGGTCTGAGGGGTCTTTCTTTTCAAAGAATTCTTCTTCGGAGGTGCAATGGGAGCAGCACACCCTCGAAGATCTGGCAGCACAGTGGATGTAGTGACATTCACTTGTTCGGAGAGAGTAGCATCAACTTCTTCTTTGGTGAGCGGAGGATCATCTTGATCAGAAGAATCGCTTTCATATACAATATGCTTAGCAGGTCTTTTCCTTGGTGCACTCTTTTTCTTCAGAGCAGCAGATTTTGAATCATGTTTGTTCTTCGTGCGCCGTTCTGCTTTTCCTTCAGCCTTTTTCTTCTCGACGTCTGACTTGATGAGACGACGATTTTCTTCTTCTCTTGCCTGCTCCTTTTCAGCCTTCTTGGCTCTCTTTTCAGCATTCTTAATGCACTTGGCCTTTTCTTCAGGAAAAGAGTCTGGAGTTATGAGAGACGAGTCATGAGCATTTGGAGGTGGAGTAGGCCTTTCCTGGGGCTCACCTGCCCTGATGAGTCCAATTTCGCGACAATCACCCCATGGGGGATGGAAGGCAAAGTTGTTTGCATACCGAGGAGAACCATCTTGTAGTGAAACCACTTCCGAACCCAGTGACGCTGAATCTTTTGCACACGCCTCTTTCTCTGAGTTGAGTCCTCTCCAGGTACTGTGTTATAATCATCGTGTGAGATATACTGAGCTGAATTGGTGATGGGTTGCCTGCCACCTTTCCTTTTCTTCGGAGCATCTGCCTCTTGCTCATTTGCATTTTGTTCAGATCTTTTCCTCTTGCTGGTAGATGGGCCTACCGTTGGGCCCTTAGCATTTGGTGCTTTTGATTTGTCTGCTGTTCCCATGAATGCCTCGTTGTCATCAGCCATACTGTGTGGTTTAGCAGAATCTTCAACCGACTGCATACACCTGTGAAAGAGAATAGGTACGAGGGAAAATGGGGACATGGTCACAAATATTCACAGCGAAAGTTTTCTCGAACAAAAACATTTTTGAGGAAAAACCAGATATAGACTTTGAGAGATGTTTCGATTGAATGAAACATATAGATCGAGCTAGTAGGTCCGAAGAATAATACTAGACAGCGAGCTAGGCATATCATTCGAACGAAGCATAACACAAACCCTAGATCTGACAGATTTGGATGCGAGGAAAAAACTACAAACCACATCCGTACTAGGAAGGTAAAAACTTAGATCTAAGATATGCGGTAAAACCGAAGAATATTAACGGCGGATGAACTCGAATCGAGAGAGATGGATGCTCGAGTTCGAACCACACGTACCCTAGCTTGGTGACGTGCAGCAACTACGGCGGTGTGGGGAAGAGGATATCCCGCGGCGGCGTGGGAGGACTCCGGCGACCTCTTTCCGGCAGTTAAGCGGTGAAGGGATCGTCGACGTCGAGCTCAAGGTGGAGCACTACGGCGAGGGTTTCAGTGGAGAGAGAGAGCAAGGATAAAGAGAGTAAAAGTGAAAGAGGAGAGCAGCGCGGTTTATATAGGAGAATGGAAATAACCGTGCGCTAAGGTTTTTGATCGGACGGTCTCTAGATAGAGACGATTGCGATTCAACGGATAGGATGGATTGGCAGTTGATGTGTTGCACGTGGCAACCATCAAAGATCGTGGTCCTGACTTGGGCGGGAAATCCAAAATTTTGGACAGCTTTCGCAAAGAAGATAAATGTTCGGACCGAATCTTAATCGTGGTCAAGGACACCAGATAAGCTTCGTTCCAGATAAAATTGAGCATTTGCGACGGAACAACATAGACTGGAAGAGATTGATCAGAGGGAAAAACAGGGTCCTAGGCATTTCACTCAGTCAGAGAACACAAATACTCGAAAGAGAGCTATGAATGAAATGCATTCGGACAGAAACCAAATCCATCGAACGAAGAGAAAATCAACGAAAGAAAATTGTGGTGGCGTAACCCACCGTATAAGAACTGTATGACCCCGAGCATCGCACAATTATCATGGTACCCGGTTAGTCTAGTTTCTTAGTTAATGTATTCACTCTCAGAAAGAAAATTTCACTTTGTCGAAATTTTCGGACTCTTTGAGTGTTATGCACCCATTCCTTCAAAGATGTGAAAGTGTTAGCACGGGTGCCGAGTCTAGCTTACTGCACGTTTGCGAAGTCTAGGATATTTAGCTCACACCGTAACGCACAGAATCTTTTCTCGTCGAGAGGCTTGATGAAGATATCGGCGAGATTGTCTTCAGTCTTGACGTGATTGATGATAATGTCCTCCCGAGCAACATGATCGCGAATAAAATGGTGTCTGATGGCAATGTGCTTCGTGTGAGAATGGTGCACAGGATTATGTGCAATTTTGATGGCACTCTCATTGTCACAATATAGAGGAATGTGCTTGACCTTGATGCCATAATCCTTCAGTGTTTGCTTCATCCATAATAACTGAGTGCAACATGCGCCAGCAGCAATATATTCGGCTTCAGCCGTAGAGAGAGATACACAATTCTGCTTCCTTGAAGACCAACAGACCAAAGATCTATCGAGGAAATGACATGTCCCCGAAGTAGATTTCCTATCAACCAAGTCACCAGCCCAATCTGAGTCTGAATAACCAACAAGATCAAACTATGCTCCCTTAGGATACCATAAATCTAAGGTGGGGGTGTGAGCCAAATATCTCAGAATGCGCTTGACCGCTTGGTGATGCGATTCTTTCGGTGCAGCTTGATAGTGGGCACACATGCAAACACTCAACATGATGTCAAGTCTGGATGCACATAGGTAAAGAAGAGATCCAATCATCGAACGATAGGCTTTCTGATCATAATCCTTACCATACACATCTGCATCTAGCTTACCATTCGTGGGCATTGGAGTTTTATAGCCCTTCATTTTGGAATCTTGCATTTTGAACTTCTTCAGGCACTCCTTCAGATATTTCTCCTGAGAAATGAAAATGACATTTGCTTGTTGACGAATTTGCAGTCCGAGAAAGAATTTGAATTCACCCATCATGGACATTTGATATTTATTGGACATCATTTTCCCGAATTCTAAGCTACAAGCATTGTTAGTACAACCGAAGATAATATCATCCACATAGATTTGACAAACGAATAAGTCATTGTCAACAGCATGAGTGAAAAGTGTGGGATCTGTGGATCCTGGCTTGAACCCTTTGTCGAGCATAAACTTCTTCAGGGTATCATACCATGCTCGAGGGGCTTGCTTTAGCCCATATAAAGCTTTCTTCAACCTAAAAACTTTGTTAGGAAACTCGGGGTGTTCAAAGCCAAGTGGCTGTCTAACATAAACTTCCTCATCAATTTCACCATTGAGGAAAGCACTTTTCACATCCATTTGATATAGCAAGATATCATTGTAATTTGCATAAGCTAGAAGAATGTGAATTGCCTCAAGGCGTGCAACAAGAGCATATGTTTCACCAAAATCAATACCTTCTACCTATGTGTACCCTTGAGTGACAAGTCGTGCTTTATTTCTCACCACAATGCCATTTTCATCTTGCTTATTCCGAAAGATCCATTTTGTGCCGATGATATTGTGCTTCTTGGGATTTGGTTTATCAACCAGTTCCCAAACATCATTCAATTCGAATTGCACCAACTCCTCTTGCATGGCATACATCCAGTCTGGATCATTCATGGCTTCTTCATACTTGGTAGGTTCTGCCAATGAAACAAAGGAGAAACTTCCACAGTAGTTAGCCAAACGAGTGCGTGAACGAGTTGTGGGTCGATAACCTGGATTCTCTATTTTGTCGAGAATTAATGAGGGATCAACTCAATTTGCCACACGAGGATGAGCATTTTCTTCGTGATTGTCATTATAATCATCATCAGCATTTGTGTCATCATTTCCTTCAGGATTGCCATTTTGATCGGCATTTGGATCTTGATTTCCATTTCCATTCGGAGGAGCATTTTCTTCGGCAGTGACTTGACGAGTTCTGCTTCGAGTCATAGGAGCATCATCGTCAGATGACTCAGGTGCATTTCCTTCAACAGGCTTGACGCTCCCAATGGCCATTTGCCGAATAGCATCCGATACCAGCGATTCATCTATCACATTTGGCACGTGCTCCTTTTTGAGAGCCGTTAGATTCATCAAACCGCATATTTACCGTTTCCATAACTTTCTTGTGGTGAGAGTTATAGACTCGATACGTATGCGAATTTGAGCCATAACTGAGAAGAAAACCTTCATGTGCCTTAGGTGCAAACTTGGAGGAATGATTCATATCAAGAATGTAACAAGGTGCACCAAAAACACGTAGATAAGAAACATTCGGTTTCTTGCCAGTGATAAGCTCATATGAAGTTTTCTTAAGGAACTTGTGAAGATAAACACGATTGATAACATGACAAGCAGTGTTAATAGCATCAGCCCAGAAGCGAATGAGAGTTTTATACTCACTAAGCATAGTTCTTGCCATTTCAATAAGAGTTCTGTTCTTACGTTCAACAACCCCATTCTGTTGTGGAGTGTATGCAGCAGAGAACTCATGAGTAATACCATGTTCATCGAGGAATTCAGCAATATGAGTATTTTTGAACTCAATTCCATTATCACTTCTGACATGCTTGATTCGCACATCGTATTCATTCTGGGCCTTCTTAGCGAAGTTTTTGAAGATATCTTGGGTACAAGTCTTGTCTTCAAGAAAGAATACCCAAGAGTATCGAGAGAAATCATCAACAATAACCAGACCATAATGACTGCCACCGAAACTTGCATAATTTTGAGGACCGAATAAATCCATATGAAGAATTTCCAGAGGTCTTGTTGTGGTCATAACTGTCTTTGAAGAATGATGCTTCTTAGCCAATTTACCAGCCTCATAGGCAGCACAGAGACGATTCTTGTCGAATTTTACATCAGGAATCCCATGGAGATGATTTTTCTTCACCAGTCTGCAAATTCCTCATGCCTGCATGACCAAGTCTACGGTGCCACAGCCAACCTTCGATTGCTTTCGCAAGCAAACAAGTTTGGACTGAGGGACCCTTAGAGAAATCCACAATTTAAAGATCACCCTTTCTAATTCCCTCAAAGACGAAGGAATTGTCAGAGGCCATGAAGACTAGCATGCCTAAATCACATAACTTGCCAACTAACATAAGATTGAATCCAAGGGATTGAACAAGTAGCACATCATCAATAGATTTGTCCTTGGATATAGCAACTTTACCTAGCCCAATTACCTTTCCTTTGTTGTTGTCACCAAAAGTGATATACTTTAGAGGAGAAGCAGTTAAGTTGGGGTCGACAAACAACGACTTGTCTCCGGTCATATGACTAGTGCATCCACTGTCCATAATCCATTCAGTGCACCCGGAGACATAGTCCTGCAGAAGAATTAGGCTTTCTTAACCACCCACATCTTTCCAGGTGGCTTCGAAACAAATGAACGAGCGAGATATGATTTCTTTTGATAAGTATAGTTGTTACTCGATAAGGAACGAGCATAATTGAAAGAGTAAGCATTGAAATTCTTTCCAGACGCATGAGCATAGTGATTGTATCCAGTATGCATATATTCATTCTGTCGAATTCTTTGTGCCTGCATGGTCAGTCGAGCAGAAACAGGCAAAGCATCAATAGTTTTCTTTGGCACCCAAATAGCTTTCTTAGGGGGGCCATTTCTGTTGTTGGGTCCAACATAGCGAGCAATAGTCTCACCATGTTGATTCTTGAACAACTTATAGTTGTCCAAGGAATCATCATCAGGATATTCAGGAATAGGAGAGTTGTATCCTGGAAGTAATGCTGGATCGAGCATTTTGCTCTTTGCGGGAACCCACACAGTTTGAGGATATTGATGTGGTTCCCAGTAAGAACCATCCTCATTCAATTTCCTTTTGAAACCGATACCTTCCTTTCTGGGATTTTTGTGAAGGATATATTTCTTCAAGACATCACTTAGGGTTTGATGCCCTTTGAGAGATTTGAACATTCCTGTCTGAAGAAGATCCTTTAACCTAGCATTTTCATCAGAAACAGAACCATTTTCCTTGATATAGGGGTTAGCCTTTACAGATGATTCAACATTTGATTCAGCATTAGTTCGTTCAAGGCATTTCAAACATGGTGGCTCAAACACTTCAGGTTTCTCTTTAGGTTGTTGGGCGAGAAGAGAATTTTCTCTTATCAAATCCTCATGAGCCTCTCTCAGCACCTCGAGTTCATGTTTCCTTTTCAGGTAATCATAGGTCAATCTTTCATGGTCTGTTGAGAGAAAATCATGACGAGTTGAGAGTTCATCCATTCGTGACTTGAGAGTGGAATACTCTTCAGTCAGCGACTGGTTTTTCTCCATCTCGTCAACCAACAACCCTTCAGATTTCTTGAGAGTTTTCTCAATTTTCTCAAGAGAATTTTGTTGAATATTAACAATTTTGATCAACTTAGCATGGTCATCCTCATCAGAAGAATATTGATCACTGGAATGAACCTTATGATGTTTCGAGGATACCTTTTCTTTCAAAGCCTTGGCCATGAAGCAATAAGTAGGAGATTCGTCATTGCTTGAAGGATTCCCGAAGAAGTTTGTCGTAGGAGAGGAGGCACATGCTATGCCTGCCATGCCGGGGTTGGAATCTTCTTCTTCTTCGAAACCTGACGATTCTTCTTCATCAGAATCCATTTTCTTGCCAATGTATGCCTTGGCCTTGCGAGAGGTATTCTTGCGGTTGGAGGAGGACTTGGAAGGATTTCTTGACGAGGATCTTGATGAAAATTTTGACGTGGAGTTATCCTTCTTCTTGAAGAATTTCTTCATTTTCTTCTCATCATCGGAGTCGTAGTTCTTGCTCTTGCTTTTGCCTCGATGGTTGCTCGAATCATATCTCCCACTGGCTCGGATTTCAGCTTCCCAGAGAGGGCAGTCCGAAATGAAGTGTCCTGGCTTTTTGCACTTGAAACAGGTGTATTCTCCGGCTGGTTTTGAAGATTTTGAACCCCCAGAGTTGCTTGAACTTCTTTTCTAGAACTGGCTCTTCTTGTGGAAACACTGGAATCGTTTCGTGATCAGTGCAAGATCTTTGCTGAGTCGTTCTGGATCATCTGAATCTTCTTCGGCATTTCCATCTGAGGAGGAATCAGCCACAGCCTTGAGAGCATGATTTTTGCATTAAGTTGAGCCACACAGATCTATTTTCCCTTCTTCTTGTTCCTCGTGAGTGTTCAGTCTTTCCATGACATCAGCAGAGTTGAGGCTTCTGAAATCAGGACGCTCGCGAATCATTAGAACAAGCGTGTCAATTGAAGTGTCAAAGGATCGAAGCAGTTTCTTCACAACTTCATGGTCAGTGATATCCTTGGTGCAGAGTCCTTGAAGTTCATTTGCTATGTCACTGAGGCGGTCGAAGGTTTGATGACAACTCTCATTTCCAATGCGCTTGAAACGATTGAACTTTGCCCGAAGAGTATCAATTCGAGCTTCTTTCTGAGTTGAAACTCCTCCATTGATCTTTTTGAGGACATCCCACAGCTCCTTTGTAGTTTCACACTGGCAATACCGAAGGAATTGTGCTCAAGAGAGATGGCCACCAATTTCATCTTTGGCTTGAGCATCCAGTTGAATGAGCTTCTTTTCTTCATCGGTAGTAGCTTGAGGAATAACAACTGTGAACCCGATATGCACCACGTTCCACATATCATCATCTATAGCTCGAAGACGGATCTTCATCTTCTCCTTCCAGAAGGGATAGTCTGTCCCATCGAATATGGGAATCTTGAGATGCAACTGCTAGTTCACTGAAGACATACTTAAACTCCAAAGTCGTTAGACTAAAATGAGCAGAGTCAAGGAGTACCTTGCTCTGATACCAATTGTAGGAATGAAGTATGTCTACCAGAAGGGGGGGTGAATGGGAGTTTTAAATTTTCTTCGAAAAACTTAAATCTCTCAGAACCCAGCAGCGGAATAAGTGAGAAACAAACTACAGTGAACTAGAACAGGGTACCGAAGGGAAACTAAAACATGCATCAAAGTAAATCATACGAATGAAAATGTATCGAAGGTAAACATGAGTGACAGAGGTAACCGAAGATGCTCGATGGCGACAAGGTATTTGTTCGACCAGTTCATCCTTCTGCACAAGGACTACGTCTGGTTGGAGGGGCTGTGACTTAACACGGAAGATAAACTCTCTTCACCCTATTCTCCTCGACAATTGATTCGTCAACCGATGTCGATCACTCATGGTAGATACTTGAAGGTGATCTCCGAACCTTTACAGACTTCTTCTTCGAGAACCACAATTACTCTTGGTCTCTGAAGAAATTGACACCTAACCGTCTAGAGAGTTCGCAGCTCTCAAGAGTAATAGACGGAGCATACTAAACTTAGATTCCAGTGATGCTGAACCACTATCTAATTCTTTGGCTCTAGGGTTTTTCTCTCGATGGATTTTAAACTCAAATCGCTCAGAGAGTGGGTTGCTCAACAAACTTCTCAGAATCAAACGGAGCAGCCACCGGACAAAGCCGGCACGGGGTGGCTATTTATAGCCGCAGCCTTCCCAGATGGGAAATGACCATTTTGGACATGAGGTCCAGCCAATGGCCAACCGACACGTTCACAACGGTCGAATTTTGGAGCAACGGTAACATTACTTGAGGAACAAGTAATGCTAACTCCTCGGTCGGAGGCAAATCTCTCGCAGCGAAGAAGATCATAGTCTCTTGCCGGCAAGCATTTACTCGGAGCACAAAGAGATTTCTCTCACAACTTTCATAGGATTTGGGTTTAGCATCAGAGAACCAAAGCTTCGAACGCTACACCCCTCTTAATAGTACGGTGGTCCTATGACTCAATGAAAGGAGAAGAACAACGAAACAAATGCTACGTCTTCACTTCATCTTCATTCTTCCTCGAGCGCAGTCATTTGCTTCGAACATGCACCGAACCAATTGCTTAAACTTCAGCAATTTTTAGGGGTCACTCTTGTTAGCTTTATATTCGGTGATAACCTTCGCTGACGCGCAGGGAGATTATCTTCATCGTTTGCATCAAACTCCTCGATACTTCAGGGACCTGTTACTCTGTGTGCACTGGCAAACACATAAGTCCCATACTGTTTATGTCAACAAACTCCAAAACATAAGGGGTCTATCATTGCACCAACACCACGCATGCAATGTGGCCAAACGATGCCTGCCATCGGTATCTCAAATTCAAATCAGTCTGACCTTGTTCAATGTGTATACAGTATAGCATGCTCATTTCAAAACCACACCACGCTTATCTCAATTATATTCATGCATGCATGGGTTTCAAACATCATGATCTCTTATTCAAATATTTGAATTAAACTTTACATTGATTATGACCTCACCAAGTCTTTTACACCCACACAGTCGTCTTCTCTTTATAGTTGTACCACTGACTTTCTCTCGTGCATGCCACACACACTACCACTCAGCATTATCCATCGCACACACACAATCTTTTTCTTCAGGTCGGTCTCCCATGCATGCACACACACACCTCCCCCTCTTCATCGTTTCGGGCATTCTTTATCTCTCACATGCATGCGCAATGATCGATGTTCCTCTATGTGTGTGTATATATAGCTAGGTCTTTCCCAGTTTTCCACACAAACCTATCAATCTACATCTCTAGTCAGGTCTCACCCTCTTTCCCATGTACACATCGATCAATCTACCTCTCTATATATGACTACATAGCTAATACACACACATTATCTATACATCGTCTCCCTCTCATCATCCATGCCTTCAGCTTCATCTCTTAGACGCGCGCACAATGGCGAAGATAGGGGCAGCAAAGACCCTGACCCCCCTAACATCACTATATTGAGGCTAATATGAATGTGATCAGTAGATTAATTGCTAGTAAAATGGTTTAAGTTGATGAATTGGCCCTCCCCATAAAGGATTAGCAATGCTTGGCCCCCTAGCTCATTTAATTTCCATAGCTCTGCCACTGCGCACAACCGCGCACGTTCTCGCCCCCTCTCTTTAAATATCGATCTCGCACTTGTGCACTCCTTCCCAGTCTCCCTCCACTTGGCCCCTCGCACCATCTTCCAGCACCCTCCATATCCCAGTGCTTATACGATCGTATAGCTCTTCCCTCTATCTGTCTCTATTGATATCTCACGCGGTCGAACCCTCCCCTCCCTTCTCGTATATCACCCCGGCCCCATGCACATACATGTATGTATATAGGCCTCTCCTTCACACAAATTGCATTGACACGTATTCCCTCGCGATATCTCAGTATCTCTCTCACACACAGACTACGTGTACGAAAGAGAAGAGGTGCACACACGCACTCGTTCCCACATACAAACGCGCGGGTGCACGGTGGAGCACATTTGTACAAAAAATGAGTGTGTAGAAAGGCTTTAGATGATGTGCCACTAGTCTATATCTGTACCCCTATATAGTGTGCGAATAACTTTGAAAGATGGTCATTGGATGAAGCCAATCCGACGGTGCAGAGATGGCAAATCCAAGCACTACTGGCCATTGGATATCATCTACATTCCACGAGATTCTGCCACATGTACAATCTAGAAGACTCCATGGTTGAACTTAAGCATAATGCACAAACCTCAAAACACAAGCACTTCTCTCTTGTTCTAGAATCTTCGTATCATAATTGCCAAACTTTTTTTTCTAGATGAATTGCCATTATTTGTTTTTACTTTATGCTTTACAACGCACAACTCCATGAATCTTAAAATAGATTAACTTTTTTATAAAAACTAATTGATTTTGATTTAGATGAACTATAAGAATTAAACGAATCATCTACATCATGCATATATGACTCGAAGCTTACATGCTATAGTGTGGTATTTATTCATAATTTGGTTGCCAAATCTCATGCGTGCAATGCACGTGTACCTTACTAGTACTTCCAGTATGTGCAAAACACGTAAATTAGAATTCCAATGGCACGCTACACAGTGTTTCTCCCCTTTTCAGTTAATATATTGTGATTAAAATGATGTGGGGGGCATCCATGAAGCCACGTGGCACATGTGGAGGTGTTGCCGCGACCTTCTTGTGTGGATTGATCACAGTGACGTGCTGCTGGTTCCAGAAGAATGTACTCGTCCTCTCTCACGCACACTGGCGGAGTACGTGCATGAAGCGAAGATGTGCACGCACACACTCATTCCCTCGCACGGACCCGCGGGTACACGGTGGAACACATTTTTGTACGAAGATCCACCCCATGTGATAATTTGACGCGTGTAAAGTCGTTCACTTAATGGATGGTCAATTAATACAGCGCATGCAAATTGAGTGGACATGAGGGATGAAGTAGTTGAGAATGACATTACTACTCCACTGCATGCATGCGAGTAGTTAAATCATGGGTTGCTACTTCCATTGGTCTCCTTCGTATTTTGTGCCAATTTTTTTACCATAATTTTAAGTAACACAATATTTATGCATGTCATAAAAAGTAATATCGTCGAAAACTATGTTCAAATGCAATTCCAATGATATAATTTCTCGTGACATGCATTAACATTTTCTTAGTTAAATTTTTGGTCAAAAATTGGCACAAAATAAAAAGGTGGCCAATAAACCAGGACGCAGGCAGCATGATCAATTTTTGCCTGGGTTACTGTTGGTGGCCTTTGTATTTAAATATGGACGAAGTGGAGTACTAGTACTATCTTTATCTTAGCCTCGTAGGGCTCTCCCAGTGCCTACGCTCGCCTCCCCGCCTCGCCATGGGGGATCCCGCCATGGATAATCCCTTAGATCCCAGGATCCCCTGGGCTGCCCTCTCGCTGCGGCCCGCAGCACTGCCGCCTTTGAGCAAAACCAACATGTGTTTCAGAGGGGATCCATTGCTCTGGAATCACAGATCGATGGCGCCGGAGGACATGCCAGGGCTGCATTTCAGGTGGTGGGCAGCAAGGGCAAATCAGATCAAGGAAGTGTCGCATCGATTGGAGACAAGTTCGAAGGAGCTGCGCCTGGCGAAGCACAAGGCGGAGGCGCAAGTCGATCTCAGGGGAGAGATGCTGAGGGATGTCAGCATCTGGTAGCGTCACGTTGATTTTGAGCTGGGGCTAATGGCAGAGATCATATTCACGGAGTCGACTATGAAGGAAAGAGCGCGCATGCCTGCGGGATGGGGTGAGCAGCCGGTGCAGCTCTTCAAATGGGCGGTAGGAGAAGCCAAATCGCGGAGCCAGCGGCGGTGCTGGGCATGCATCGTAGGTGAGGTGAGCTGCCCTCCTTCCCCGCCAGCGATGCAGTGACCTACTCGGTTGTTGCTGGAGTGAACTTGCGGTGCCATGGCGGTTTGCAACCATGACAATCACTCCATCTATATGTATTGTATTTCTGTGAAAATACTTGGTCGTTTGGAAAAAGATGGTAATTGATTTACCAGTAGTTTTTGAATGCTTGGTCGTGACAATCACCCGAAGCCACAACCACAAGTCTCCATCGCGTAATACTTACGGTCGGTCGCACCAACAGACGGTCGGTCGGACCCGCGTCTCACCGAAGGGACACGCATTGGCTTGGTCTGACATGTATGACCAGTTACATCACGGACTTGTCCGACCGCATTTGAGCAGTAGTAGGAGTACTTGAAATTTGTGTTCCAGGAAACTCATCGGGAGCCATTTCGGGCCTCGAAACCAAAACCATCAATTAATCTTTAGCATGCTCCCATCACATTCCAAAGTAGTACTACCATGCTATAATTAAGCGCAAACCTGTTCACACCTACGTATCAAACCTGAACGTGTTCCCACTATGCAGGTTTTAGTACTAGTGCTAGTAGGTTATAAAAAGGGGAACTACCTAGATGAAAATTACTCTACCTTCCTCCTCATAAGTCTTTCTTGTCCGTCCGTCCCTGCCATGGCCGGTGTGCAGAGCTCTAGGTCGAGAACTACTAGGAGCAAGGGAGCGGCGACCAAGGCCGCGAAAAAAAAGAGAGGGCTCGCCGCCTCGCAGAGACCTCGAAAGATCTCTCACAGGTAGGCGAGGGCTCCCAGGAGCGCCCTAGCCGCGGAGGCGAACATGCCAAGCTGGCAGTGCTGAAGTCATTATCCCTCGACGACATGCCCGATCAGCTCAATAAGGAGAAGGAGTTGATCGACGGCTTGCTGGAGCTGCTGAAGGAGAGCCTCGACGACATGCCCGCTGAGCTCAATAAGCAGGAGGAGTTGACCCCCGGCTTGGTGAAGCTGCTGAAGGAGAGTATTACCTCGGGTAAGAAGGCGACCGGCGAAATCCTGTAACTTTAGGAGGACAAGGCGAAGCTTCGCCACGAGCTCGACCTACTGAAGGAGGAGAACGCCAGCTGGAAGAAGCTGCATGAGAAGAGTAGTTCCTCGGTGAAGATGCTGAACGCCCTCGTCATGGAACAGAAGGAGTTGGCGAAGCTCCGCATCGAGCACCCGGCTGCTATCAAGGTACGTAATGCGGCCGTGGAAGAGATGATGAACGCTCGCCTCGAGAAATCCTGCGTCATGGATATAATGAAGAAGATGGCGGAGGAGACGCGCGAGGAGATGAAGGTCGTGGAGGCGATGAAGAAGCAGTTAGGAGCAGCCAACAACCCTTCATGAAGTAGAGAACAGCGCCCTAGACTTGTGTCTGCGTCTTCCTTCTTTTGGGGGAGGGGGGGGGGGTAATCTTCCTTCTTCTTTTGATCCTGTGTTTCTTCTTTTGCTTCGGGTGTTTCACCGCATGTGTCACGTTCTCTGCGAGGCACGAATAGAACAATGCTAATGATGAGCGGCGCCGTGGGATCGATGACTAGCAAATTAGATCATTTTTTATCGCCATATCGCACTGGGCTGCCGTGTTTCGCGCTCCTCCGTCGTACTAGTACTCTAGTGGAAAAATTGAGTATACCGCACGGTTCTTTGCTCCTCCTCAGGTCGTTGGCAACATTTATACGAGCAGTCAAATCATAAGGCCCCACCTTCCAGCAGTAATGAGCAATCAAATCACAAAGGCCCTCGCCTCTCGTGAAACCGACCAAGCGAGACTGCCCCGCCCTCTAGCCTTTTAAATGTACTGTTGTACAGTAGTAGTATTGATGGATTGCGCCATGGAGCAAAACTAACAAGATGAAATTAAAGAAAAAGGTGGTACATATACAGAGCGCTCGTCGCGAAATTATGCATATAGAACTATTAAAAAAGCTAGTACATTCTTAGATGGGGTGCTAAAGTCTATTAAAGAAATTAGCATACCTATTTAATTCTTTGACAACTAAACTCCTTCATGCTTTGGGTAAACTTATCTAATTTAAGTTTTTTGAGAATTACTTATCTCATTTAAGTGTTTTGCGTATGTGGCATGCTTAGAGTGTGGTTAATATTATAGCCAACTGCTGGCTATATGATGTTGGCCATATCATATATATAGTATGTATATGATGTGAAGAAACGAGTGGTAGTACTACCAACTACAAGATGAACTGTAAGAAATACTAGTATGTACGTACTGAAGAGTTAAAGTAACGAGAAAGAACATAACATAGTTCTGCTGGGGGCTCAGCACAACACACCCCTGAAATAAAACTAAGCACCCTGAAATTAAACTAAGCAACTAATCCAGTAGACACTACATTAGAACCACCATGAGCAATGACACTGCCACCTTACTCGGACTCCTCGTCCACGTCCTCGACTTCGTCCTTGTCCCTCTTCCTCTTAGCCGATACTTCTTTGCTTGAACCACACACTAGGCTCTCGCTCTTCATCCAACCCTTGTAGATATTGAAACAAAGGTAGGCGTCCATTTCAGCGTACTGGATGTGGTCTTTATCTATTAAATTCCACTCCCATGCAGGATGAAACTTGTGGTGAGGTTTCGTTAGTTTTCCATACGAAGGATCAACCATGGCTCCTGCCAGGGTGTCGGGGTACACAAACAGGAGTGTACGTTTCCCCCTGACGTGCACGGATAGCAAACCACCGGTCCGGCAACTCTCGGCATCCAAGACCAGACCAAGCAGAATAGATGAGCTCTTTGAGAAATCAAAGGGCAGATCAAGAAGATCAAGACCAACCAAAGGAGCAAGATACCACTAAGGAAAAACCTCCCTTGCCGGGCAGGCGAGCTTGGCGAGGTCGAGGTTGCCCAGAAGACAAGTCTCAAGACTGCCTCGGCAAGCTTGCCGGGGACGCCGAGGGCAGATTACCCCGCCAAGACTCCACCGCACCACCTCACAGCAACGCAAGTCATCGATCGGTGCGGTGTCGAGCCCCCAGGTGACTAAATGGCTATTATTTGGCACGTGGCAGCCACTTCCGAAGGAAATCACCTCCAAATGACACCCGTCCAGAGACGTGTCATGCAGGCAGGCGAGAAGGTGGCCGAACGGCACGACAAGGCTTGCCGGGCTACGCTACGATGTGACACTAAGCAGCGCATTTAATGCGCTCTGTCCTGTCTGCAGAGTTAGGTATGATAGCACTGTTTGCTATCTAATCAGTACGCAATGACTGATTTGCCATTGTGGTGACCCCTTGATCTATAAAAGGAGGGCCATGGCAACCTTAGAAAGGATTTGGACCCTTGTACACTCATACGCGCGTAGTTGCTCTCGCCCCGAGGCGACCCTGTCGGGCTAGAGCGCTGCATCTCCACCTCAGTCCTCTCATCAATCCACCAAAGCAGGAGTAGGGTTTTACGCCTCACGGTGGCCCGAACCTGGATAAAAATTGCCCGTGTGATCGCTGTCGTGCTGCTCCGCGCCCTCCGCTCTTTGTGCAATGTGTCCTTCCCCACTACCGAACCACAAGGGGCCGATGGCCCCATAGGTGGTCGTGTTTTCCCACGACATCTTTGGCACGCCAGGTAGGGACGAAGCGCTTGCGTGAACCCGAGAGCGTACACAGCGTGTCATCTTCATCGTCATTCTCTTCATCGACGGCTTCATCATCCATGACGCCCAAGAAAAGATGGGGCATAGTAGGACGAGAGGGGAGCGGTATCGCTCCCCCGCCCAACCTGTCCAATCTCCGTCGCCTTTTTCCGCCGTGGCTGCAGCAGCGACGGGAACCAGGAATGGTGGTAGCGTGACAACCCTGAGCGGGTCAGGCAGCATGGCTGCCATGCAGGCCCCGCTCAGAAAAGGGGGCAAAGTGTAAGGGTACAAGGTTTCTCTCTCTGCCACTCTCACTTATCGACAATCGAGTTACTCTGGGTTTAGCATCATCGATGTCGATGAGCCCTTGCGACACTCGGTCTAGCATTTACCCTGCCTAGGGAAATCCTAAGTAAAGCGCTGGTTCGAATCCGTTGATTGATGTCCCGGCAAGTACGCTCTGGCAAGGCCATCCGCATTAGCGTGACTTTTATGCCAGCCGCCGTCAGATTTTTTTAAAAAGGTGTGGAGAGGAGGAGAGAGAAACCAGTCGTGCCTTGCATCGCGTCTTGCCACCCACAAGATACACATGATTCTTGCCGGCACCTGCCGGGAGCCAAAAAGCAACACGCGCGGCGCCATCCCTCCCGAAGCATGCGAACGCGGCAAGCGGCCGCAGCTAAAGAGGATGGAGGAAAGCAAGGACAAAAGCTAAGTCCGCACAATCGTTGCTCTATCATGGACCTAGAATTTGCATTTGCTTATCCCTTGGATACCCAGGCGTACGTATGTGGAAATCCTTCGCGTGATGGCACCTTACTAGTTCTTTGTCTGCGCCCTTGTTTTGTTCTGAGCCTGCTCGCAGAATGGGCGGCAGCGTCAAAAGCTACTAAGGAAAAACTTGCCGGGACGTATCCTCGCCAAGATGAATGCTAAGGGCCCGGCCCTTACGACAATCGCGGCAGTATGATACCGGCAGGCAACCAAAACGCACACAGAGACTAATCATATGAACACCGATGGGTAAACTCAGAAGGGAGAAGCAGGCAGTTAAGATTAATAAGGACATCAGTTCCACACAAATAAAAGAAGTACGGCGTCTAAACATGGGACATGCATCATGTTTTGTTACAGGACAGCATGATGGCAAGGATAATTCAAGGCCGTGCCTGGCGACCTCGCAGAACAATGTGGACGGCAAGGACCTTGTCGGCATATGGGGCAGCTTTCTCCCCGACAGCCGAAACATCTGCACCCCCCGGCAGCTTCCTAAAGCCGTTGGCAAGGTCGAGATCCGGATGGCGGTAGGTGATGTTGCTCAGAACCATGAAGAGAGCGTTGTGGGCAAGCTTCCGGGATTCACTCGTGAAGCGACCGGCCCTTCCCTCTTCATGTGCCTTCAGCTTTTCGACCAGCTCGTTGAAGAAGAGTCCTAGCTTGACGCTGGGGACCTCATGCCTACTGGCAGAGAAGACTGGCCCTTCCATGCCCATCGCTACAGTTTGGGCGGTGAGACGCTCGATGATGTTGACCAAGCTTTTGATCCAAAGGTTGACCTGCTCTGTGTGGTTCGCCAGCTTGTTCTCTGCATCTTTCCAAAGGAGCCTTGCGGTGTCCAAGTCCTTCACCAGGTGCTTCTCGCGAACCCCGCTGCATTCGCCCGAGCTCTCCAGGGTGCCAATCCTGGCCTTCAAATCTTCAATGGTGACGTTGGCGGTCTCAAGGCCTTGGCTCTTGGAGGAGAGCTGCGATTGCACATCCTTCAGAAGGGTCTCTGCATTCCGCACCTCCTCCTTGAGGGTCGCGACCTCCTTGACGCTCCCGGCAAGCTCTTCAGTCAATTTGGCCACCTGTTTGTCGAGGTCGGTCTTGGCAGTGGATGTAGCGGCAAGGTCATCAGCAAGTTTCTTAAGTTGGACGGAAGAATCAATAGTAAGGGCGTCCAGGGCTGCCTTATGCCTGACCTCTTGCTCCTTGGTACGCTGCTGCACGAGGGCTTCCAGTTCTTCGTCCTTGGCACGGAGAGTGGCTTCGAGCTTCTCTTCCCAGGAAGAGATATCCTTCTCCTTGGCGTCCAGGAGCGCATTGCGCTCCGCCAAGCAAGCCTCCCGGGCGATGACATCTTCCCTTGCCATGGAAATCGCCTCCTGCTGCCTCATCAAGACTTGGAACTGCTTGCCGTGCCAGTCGCGCAGCTCGTTACCCTTGTCCCTCAGCTTCTGGTCCACCTTGTTAGCGGACTTGCGCTGCTCCTTGAGCGCCTACCATTTCTGGCTGTGCCGATCCTGCATCTCTTTAATGCCTGCTGCCATGGACTCCAGGAAAGACAAATCCATGGTGACAGTGGTGGAGTCTTCTACCTCTTCGACCCCCTGGTACAGCGACGCTAAGATGCGTTGGAGCTCTCCATCAAGTTTCGCGCTCGTCGCCGCTGACGAACCGGGGGCTCCGAGCCCAGGCTGCGCAAGCACCAGCGCCAATTGACTCGAATCTGGCGGTGGGGCCCCTACCGAGGTGGCAAATGAGGGAAGGGGGTCCATAGTTTGGAGGGGGGTTTTCTCTTCAACCAATACCCCCGACCCTGACATGCTACCGAGGGTTTTCTTTGGTTCCTTCGGGGGCTCCTGAATACCCCCGACGGCGTGTTCCTGCCCTTCTGTGGCAGCAATCTTGGTGGCTTCCTCCGCGGCATCCTTCCCTATGCTAGCCACTACTTCCAGTAGTTCAGGCTCTTTGATCAGAGGGGCTACAGGCAGAGTCAACAATCGATGATAAGGAAGCATAAGCATTAGAGAGCCAGGGACATGGAGCAAGATGGTGAAAGCAGCAGAATCAAGAAGAGTAAATGGATTACCCGGAGATGCCTGCCGTGGGGGAGCTTCGGCTTCCCCAGCAACGTCAGTTGCCGGGCCATGATCACCATCCCCTCCCTCAGTAACCACGGCATCGTCCTGGGCGGACCCTTCCATGGAAACCTTCGTCGGGGATCTCTCGACTCGATCGGCGGGCGGGGTGGGCCCCTCCTGAAAGGACCCGCCCTGAGTGGTCTCCTCCCCTCCTCTGGCCACAGAGGTAGGGAGCTCTCCTCCATCACTTCCGACAGGGGGAGCCAACCCTACACTTTCAGGCCGGGGGCTGGGCTGGGGGCTTGGTGTCGGGTTGTTCGTGCCGCTTCCCGCCAGGCCCGCGCCTTCCACAGTCTTCGGCGGCTCCGCACGCCTGAGCCGCTTGGTCCGGTGGATGAGGGTTTCACCTTCTTCCTCCTCCTCCCTGGCAAAGACGGTGAGCAAAGATCAGTCACTAAGCAAGAAAATATGCGAAAAGTACAACAAAGAAAGGAGAGTGTCCTTTCTTACTCTTCTTCAATGAGCATGGAGCTCAGCTCGAACGACCCCATGATCCGCGGTGATTACGTGAAGTGGACGTTGGATTGACTGGTCATCATAACGAATCGCTGCACGCACAGCATTCTCTCGCCACGTGTCCGTGCACTGTTTGGGGCCTAACCCAATGTGCCCGGCGACACGTATGGCTCAGGCCCAGGGGCTTCTGTCGAGGTACACAAACAGGGGTGTATGTTTTCCCCTGACTTGTGCACGAACAGCAAACCACCGGTCCGGCAACTCTCGGCATCTAAGACCAGACCAAGCAGAAGAGATGAGCTCTTTGACAAATCAAATGGCAGATCAAGAAGATCAAGACCAACCAAAGGAGCAAGATACCACTAAGGAAAAACCTCCCTTGCCGGGCAGGCGAGCCTGGTGAGGTCGAGGTTGCCCAGAAGACAAGTCTCAAGACTGCCCCAGCAAGCTTGCCGGGGACGCCGAGGGTGGATTACCCCGCCAAGACTCCACCGCACCACCTCACAGCAATGCAAGTCATCGATCGGTGCGGTGTCGAGCCCCCAGGTGACTAAGTGGCTGTTATTTGGCATGTGGCAGCCACTTCTGAAGGAAATCACCTCCAAATGACACCCGTCAAGAGACGTGTCACGCAGGCAGGCGAGAAGGTGGCTGAACGGCATGGCAAGGCTTGCCGGGCTATGCTACGATGTGACACTAAGCGGCGCATTTAATGCGCTCTGTCCTGTCTGCAGAGTTAGGTATGATAGCACTGTTTGCTATCTAATCAGTACGCAATGACTGATTTGCCATTGTGGTGACCCCTTGTTCTATAAAAGAAGGGCCATGGCAACCTTAGAAAGGATTCGGACCCTTGTACACTCATACGCGCGTAGTTGCTCTCGCCCCGAGGCGACCCTGCCGGGCTAGAGCGCTGCATCTCCACCTCGGTCCTCTCATCAATCCACCAAAGCAGGAGTAGGGTTTTATGCCTCATGGTGGCCCAAACCTGGATAAAAATTGCCCGTGTGATCGCTGTCGTGCTGCTCCGCGCCCTCCGCTCTTTGTGCAATGTGTCCTTCCCCACTACCGAACCACAAGGGGCCGATGGCCCCATAGGTGGCCGTGTTTTCCCACGACACAGGGTCAGCATTGAAGGCTGACGGGAGAACACCAGCCTATTCTTCTGGAGGTTGAAGGGATGGCCTACAACGAGGCCTATCCGACCCAGGACTTCCTCATTGTTATGAAAGTCTACAGTAACGAATTTGACTCTGTCGTCCTCCAGGAAGTTCTTAAAATCCTCGCACGTAACGTCGGCATGGCATATGTGGTAGACGAAGCACAAGTTATTCACACAAACCTGGATCACAGCGGGCTTCTTCTTCTCTTCCTCCTTTAGGCTCTTCTCTTTTCCCAGGACTGTGGTGAACTCAACATTTAGCCTAGCGACCCAGTCATCACCATCTGACTTTTCGAACATGCGTTTGAAGCGAGCAAGGCATCCTTTCACCGCCGCGGAAGGCGGGTGTAGATGACGCCGAACTCATCGCTGGTGATGGTTCTAACCTTGTACTCATCGTGGATCATGGAGATTTGGGACGCCATGGATTTTGGAGGAGGGTTAGGATTAGTGGAACTGCTGTAATGTGAAAGGACGGGACGACTAGGAGCGAACTGTCGTAATGTTAAAGGATGGTCGGGGATGAGTAGGAGCGAACTGCTAGCGGTTTTCTGATTGTAAAAATGCTGAGTGGGCGTGTGAACGGCAGGATAGTGGCTTGCCCGTGGATAAATGGCTTCATGCACAGTACTATGGGGGCCCAATTAGATGTCATGTCTACTAGACCCACTTTGTAGGCCTAACAGTATAGCATATGCGTGTTCGCACGTCAAGCGTCGGGAAAATTACAGGTGATACGAAGCTTTCCATGCTCCATGATATGGGCTTCTGAGAGCCCTTGGATCTGAGATCGAACGGTTGCATGACGTGATTCTAGACCTATGGGTGAATATCCTATCCTGGAGGGTTATTCTACAAATTTTCAGCAACTTAGCATGTGACTGTTCGATCTCAGATCCAAGGGCTGTCAGCAGCCCGTATCATGGTCGCGCCTACCATGACCGTCGCCTCACTCGCGCGGTCGCGCCCTTGGAGATTTTAGACGGCTATAAATGAGCTTTGTTTGCCTACTTCGCATGCATGAAACTACTTCCTCCGTCCAGGTGCGTTAGGCTATCTGGTGTTGGCATGTCATACATAGTCATCACTTATAGTCACTCATACAACAAGGTTAAGGTTGGCTATAAGAGTATTTTTTCTACTTCTCTCTATCTCTTTCTTTGTAGTATTTATTGCATTTGCCAAGGAGTAAGTAGCTAGGGTCTTGCACAAGAGCCCACTCCCACCATTTTTCCCATGTCTCTCTCCTTGACATATAAGAGCATGGTTAATAGTACAGCCAGCCGCTGGCTATATAATGTTGACACATCATATATAGTCAAGCTTACAGCCGGCAAGTATAATAGTTAGATGTAAATAAGTACTATTTTATTGATACATGGCCCGCTTCTCCTCTCTCTCCTCTTCTCTCTCTTCCAACTCAGCATAATATATTATTTTAAGTCTTACAGCCCGCCTACGTCATCCTAGTATACTTGCTCTAAGGCTGGTCATAGTGGGAGTAACTTAGCTAGTACTCCCTCCGTTCCTAAATATTTGTCTTTTTAGAGATTTCAAATGGACTACCACATACGGATGTATATAGACATATTTTTGAGTGTAGATTCACTCATTTTGCTCCATATGTAGTCACTTGTTGAAATATCTATAAAGACAAATATTTAGGAATGGAGGGAGTAGTAACATAACACATCCCAAGATAAGTTTGCCTACGTGGCATGTAGTTAATGAGGAGAGAGGTGTTTAGAGTAACGTAATATGTTACCATCACATAGCACTTTCCAAGGCAAGATGAGTCTACAAGCTAATAAATATACCACCTATGACACTACTTTTATGTTACTCCCCACTATGACTAGCCAGCAAAAGTGCCATGTAAGCGGGCAATAAGCCCATTATTTGTAGAGTACTTGTTCTTAGCACCTGTATACCATGGAGAATTCAGGGGAGACTCACCCCGGTCGTAGCACCGTTGTAATAGTGATAATGACTAGTCAAATCACTGGGCCCTACCTGTCCAGCAGTAACGAGCCATCAAATCACACAGCCCTACGTTTGCAGCAGTAAGTTCAATCCGCTACTCCCTCATCTTCTCGGCTCTCTGCCGAACCAACTAGGCGGAACTGCCCCGCCTACCGCGTGGGAAAAGCCCCGCCCTCGACTTTTAAATATAATTTTGTATCCATGGATTGCGCCATGGAGCAAAGCCAGAAGAAAATGGCGGTACACATGTATACAGCACCCCCGTCGCGTTCGCTGATACGTCTCCGTCGTATCTACTTTTCCTAATGCTTTTCCTCTTGTTTTGAACTCTAATTTGCATGATTTGAATGAAACTAACCCGGACTGACGCTGTTTTCAGCAGAACTACCATGGTGTTGTTTTTTGTGCAGAAATAAAAGTTCTCGGATTGGAACGAAACTTTGCGAGGATTTTTTATATAATAAAAGAGAATGACTGGAGCCAAGAACCACCGGAGGGGGGCCCCTGGGTGGGCACAACCCACCAGGGTGCGCCCCCCTCCTAGCACGCCCAAGTGGTTTGTCCCCACCTGGTGGCCCCGCTGACCGTATCTCCGACGCTATAAATTCACATTTTTGGAGAAAAAAATTGGGGAGAAAGAATTATCGCATTTCACGAGATGGAGCCGCCGCCACCTCCTGTTCTTCATCAGAGGCCAGATCTGGAGTCCGTTTGGGGCTCCGGAGAGGGGGATCTTCGATCTTCATCATCACGAACCCTTCTCCATCGCCAATTCCATGATGCTCCCCACTGGGAGTGAGTAATTCCTTCGTAGGCTCGCTGGTCGGTGAGGAGTTGGATGAGATTCACCATGTAATCGAGTTAGTTTTGTTAGGGCTTGATCCCTAGTGTCCATTATGTTCTGAGATTGATGTTGCTATGACTTTGCCATGCTTAATGCTTGTCACTTTGGGCTCGGGTGCCATGATTTTAGATCTGAACCATTTATGTTATCACCATTATATCTATGTTCTAGATCCGATCTTGCAAGTTATAGTCACCTATTATGTGTTATGATCCATAAACCCCGGAGTGACAGAAGTCGGGATACTTTCCGGTGATGACCGTAATTTGAGGAGTTCATGTATTCACTATGTGTTAATGCTTTGTTCCAGTTCTCTATTAAAAGGAGGCCTTAATATCCCTTAGTTTCCATATGGACCCCGCTGCCATGGGAGGGTAGGACAAAAGATGTCATGCAAGTTCTTTCCATAAGCACGTATGACTATTTACGAAATACATGCCTACATTATATTTATGAACTGGAGCTAGTGCCGTATCGCCCTAGGTTATGACTGTTATATGATGAATATCATCCGACGAATTCACCGATCCAATGCCTACGAATTTCTCTTATATTGTTTTTACTAATTTACTGCTGCTACTGTTACTGTTACACTTGCTACAAAATCATTGCTATCATTGTTACCGTTACTGTTACTATCACTACTGCTATCAAAACTATCATACTACTTTGCTACTGATCACTTTGCTGCAGATAATTAATCTCCAGGTGTGGTTTAATTGACAACTCAGCTGCTAATACTTGCAAATATTCTTTGGCTCCCCTTGTGTCGAATCAATAAATTTGGGTTGAATACTCTACCCTCGAAAACTGTTGCGATCCCCTATACTTGTGGGTTATCAAGACCTTTTTCTGGCGCTGTTGCCGGGGAGCATAGCTATATTTGTTGAGTCACTTGGGATTATTATCAATTTATCACTATGAAGAATCTGAAGGATACCAAGACTAAGATTTTTCCCTCTAAGACGATGGGAGGTAAGGAACTGCCATCTAGCTCTGCACTTGATTCACTTTCTGTTATGAGTAGACTTGCAACACCACCACATGCTATTAATCCTGATATGTCGCAAGTTATTGATGATGCTACTTCTATGAATGCTACTTATGATGATGCTAGTACCTTGCTTGATGATGGTGTGCCACTAGGTGATTTTCTTGACGAACAAATTGTTAGAGTTTGAGAGAAAGAAATTATTGAAACTGATGAGATCACGGAAACTGATGAAGTACTTCAAACTAAAAATTTAGAAACACCTGTTAGACCTAGTTCTCCTAGACCTGAATTGCCTGAGATACCCGAGGGTTATGTTATGGATGGAGAGGTAACTAGGGTTATTCTTGCTTGTAAGGATAGAGATGATCTGAAAAAATTATTATGCAAGTATAAAGAAAAGACTTTGAATGCTAAAATGAAATGTGATCCTCAGTTTGCAACTTCACCTATCTTTGTTGATGATAAGGGCTATGAATTCTCTGTCGACCCAGAGTTAATTACTTTGGTTGAATCTGATCCTTTCCATGGCTATGAAACTGAAACTGTTGTGGCACACCTTACCAAATTAAATGATATAGCGACCCTGTTTGCTCATGAGGATAAAATTCGCTATTACTATATCCTCAAGTTATTTCTGTTCTCATTAAAGGATGATGCTAAGATATGGTACAATACTCTTGCTCCTGGTTGTGTGTGTAGTCCCCAGGATATGATTTATTATTTCTCTGAAAAATATTTTCCTGCTCATAAGAAACAAGCTGCCTTACAGGAAATATTTAACTTTGTGCAAATTAAAGAAGAGAGTCTCCCACAAGCTTGGGGGAGGCTTCTCCAATTGCTTAATGCTTTGCCTGATCATCCACTTAAGAAAAATGAAATACTTGATATCTTCTATAATGGACTAACCGATGCTTCTAGGGACTTCCTAGATAGTTGTGCTGGTTGTGTTTTCAGGGAACGAACCATTGGACAAGCCGAGGAATTATTGAATAATATATTGAAGAATTATGATGATTGGTCCCTTCCTGAACCACCACCTAAACCCACTCTGAAGAAGAGGGGTATTTTATATCTCAGTCCTGAAGATATGCAAGAGGCAAAGAAATCTATGAAGGAGAAAGGTATTAAAGCTGAGGATGTTAAAAATTTACCACCTATCGAAGAAATACATGGCATCAACACACCACCACCATCACAGGTGGCAGAGGTAAATTCTTTATTAAATTTTGATGAAGGTGATATCCCTTATAATAAACATCCTAGTCAATGCCTTTATGAGTTTGATAATTACATTAGAAAACAAGATCACTTCAATGCCAATGTTATGAAACAATTGAAATATAATTCGGATATGATTGCTCGCTTGAGTGACTTGTTATTTAGAATCTCAAATGATGTTAGAGGTGTAGGAAAACATGCCTCTATGGTTCAAACTCAATTAGAACAAGTTGCAAAATCTCAAAGAGAATTGCTTGATGAAATGAATAATAATATACATGACTTTGTTGTTAGAGTAGCAACTAGAGGAGGTAAAATGACTCAGGAACCACTTTATCCTGAGGGACACCCAAAAAGAATTGAACAAGACTCTCAAAGAGCTAACACTGATGCACCTAGTCCTTCTAAGAAGAAAAAGAAGAAGAAAAATGATAGGACTTTGCACACCTCTAGTGAACCTGAAGTAGAAGAACCTTCTGAAAATAATAATGATGTTTCTATCTGTTATGCTGAAACTCAATCTGGTAATGAACATTCACCTAGTGATAGTGAAAAAGATAATGAGGATGTTCATGAAGACACTCAACCAAACAATGACAAGGAACCGGATAATGATGTTGAGATAGAACCAGTTGTTGATCTTGATAACCCACAACCTAAAAATAAAAGATATGATAAAAGAGACTTTGTTGCTAGGAAATGTGGGAAAGAAAGAGAACCTTGGGTTCAAAAGCCCATGCCCTTTCCACCTAAATCAACTAAGAAAAAGGATGATGAGGAGTTTGAACGCTTTGCTGAAATGCTTAGGCCAGTCTTTTTGCGCACTCGCTTGACTGATATTTTAAAGATGGCACTTTATGCAAAATATATGAAAGACATCATCTCTAATAAAAGAAAATTTTCGGAAGCTAAAATCCCCGCTATGCTTGCTAACTACTCTTTTAAGGATGGAGTACCTAAAAAACTTGGAGATCCGGGGATACCAACTATACCTTGTTCCATAAAAAGAAATTATGTTAAAACTGCTTTGTGTGATTTAGGAGCTGGTGTTAGTGTTATGCCTTTCTCCTTATATAAAAGACTTGATTTGAATAAACTCACACCTACTAAAATATCTTTGCAAATGGCTGACAAATCAACCGCCATACCTATCGATATTTGTTAGGATGTGCCCGTTGTTGTTGCAAATGTTACTATCTTGACTGACTTTGTTATACTTGAGATGCCCGAGGACGACAACATGTCGATTATCCTTGGTAGACCCTTCTTGAATACTGCAGGGGCTGTTATTGATTGCAATAAAAGCAAGGTCACCTTTCATATCAATGGTAATGAGCATACGGTGCACTTTCCAAAGAAATAATTTCAAGTGAATGGTATTAATGTTATTGGAAAATCTCCGACACTCACTATTTGAAGTTTTCAACTACCTCTACCTACTCCCAAAAAGAAATATGAAATGCTTATTGTTGGGGACTTGCATATCCATGTTGAGGTAACTTAGTGTTTTACGAAAGTTCTTCGGTTTCATGCTAATCGAAAGTGGTTGTTAATAAGACTTGATCAACCTTATTAATGGATCATTTTTTAGAGGCATGAGGTTGATGAATTTAGTAAGCACTACCTTCTGTCCTTACCTTTTGTTTTCTGTTTTTATTAGTCATTTGAAATAAAATACCATGTTTTGCCTGTTTTATGATTTTCCCGTGCAATAAAAAAATGACCCAGAAATAAAAGTTCTCAGAATGCCCTGAAAATTTAACATGATTTTTTTCTGAATATTTAATAATTTTTAGTGCAAATAACATCAGAGGGGGGGTGCTCTAGGTGGGCACAACCCACCTGGGTGCGCCAGCAGTCCCAGGCACGCCCTGGTGGGTTATGGTCCCCACGTGGGCCCCCTCACTTATCTCTTTAGCCCATGTCATCACCTACGTCCAGAAAAAAATCACCATTGCTCTCTCCCTCGTGTTCTTGCTCTCAAACCCGCGGATTTCGATCTCTTTGCTCGAAGCTCCATTTCCGAAACTGTTTTGGGGGATTGCTACTTGGTATGTGACTCCTCCATTGGTCCAATTAGTTTTTGCTTTAGTGGTTTATATTTTGAATAATTAGCTACTCTTGGTGCTGTTGTAGATGAGCTTGCATGTTGAATTCTTAGAGTTCTAAGTAGTTTGAATGCTTGATATGGCCTCTATGCATCCCTATGAGTAGTTGCTATCAATCTTGTAAAGTTTTGTTGACAAAAATTTTGTGACTCAAAATTTTTCAGAAAATTGTACACAAATATGATGAACCTCTTTGGGAGGAGTTCTTCGAGGCGAAAGTCCTTGGAGGCATCTTCTAGTAGCAGCTCCGTTCGTCGGTCTTATGTTAAACCAAGTGCAAATTCTATATGAGATGCCGCCACCAAATCATGTCTATGGCCGTGCGACGATTTCATGATCATGGCCAGTATTAAAGAAGAGTTTGACCAATATATCCACAACGCCGAGTGTTGGGATATGACTATTAGATATGACCCGCCCAGGAGGGGCCGGGTCATCCCAATGGCGGTTCATCTAAATGAAGCCTAAGAGTATATTGAAGATGGCAGTTCATAAGACAGGCTTGTTAAAGGGCCCAAACCCGAAGGCGGCGCAAGGCCCGTAAGTGTAAACCGTCGTGTATATGTAAACTTGTATTGTAAGGCATATAAGGTAAGTCACCGAGCCGGACACGTTTGTATGAGCCGGCCGGGACTCTGTAGGCCGCAGGGCGTCAACCCATGTATATAAGGGGACGACCCGGCAGCGGCTTAGGGAGAAGAAAAGAACAACAGCTCGAAAGCCAGGCAAAGCGTATTCGCTCCCTGGTAATTGAAACCCTAGCAATACCACCTCAAACTGGATTAGGCCTTTACCTTCACCGCAAGGGGCCGAACCAGTATAAACTCATCATGTCCTTTATCCCGTTTAACCCCTTTAAGCTAACCTCGTCGCCATGGCTCCACAACTAAGTCCTTTCATTAGGACATCTGCCGTGACAATTCCACGACAGTTGGCGCCCACCGTGGGGCCTGCGCACGGTGGTTTTGAGTTCTTGAAGGGCAGCTTCTAAGGGATCAAGGGGTACGCTGTGGGCCGGATGACCAAGAGTCATCGCGGCAAGCTTTACATCGACGATGCAGGCTGGGGCCCCGAGGCCGGCTCAATTGAGTACGGGTACTGGGTCCCCTTCGGCGGAATCCATGTCTTCATCGGCAAGATCGGCGAGCCGGGCCCTGAGCTGGACATCTGCGCCGACATCATCGAGACAGCTCAGCGCGCATGACCTGCCCGAGTTCAACCCGTCGTGAAGCGTGCCTTCGTTGGGTTTATCCATGGGGCTGAGTTAGAAGGCTCTGTGTCTGGCGGTGAGACGGCCATCTACTCTGATGGTGAGTCGTCCATGGGGGAGACCAGCTCGATGTATCAACTACGAGACGGACGGCTTGGGGGCTGTTCCGATGGCGACAATATTCCGGATCCCCATGAGCCGCCGAATAGGGTGGCGATCTTCATGGCTGGCACCCAGCCGGTTCTCGGTTCGATAGCCGTCACGGCCATGACCTCCAGTGCAACGGCGGTGACGGCAGCGGGTGTTGGCAGTTCAGCACGCCCGCCGGCTCAAGTTTTAACAGATCTGTTGGAAGCTCTGGCAACCCTGATGGAGGTAGATGTAACCCCAGACAACCAGGAGCAGCATAAGGCGGAAGTGGCTAAGCTGCACAATGAGATAGCACAGGCCAAGATAGAGCTGGTAGCGGAGAACGCTAGGATGAATGCAGAGCGGGCCGTTTTAAACGCACAAGCACAGCGGATTCATATCGGCTCTCGGTGGATCAGAACGCTGCCAACGAGGTCTTAAGGAGAAAGCACGGGAGTCGTCTACCTTTGGTTTATGAGTCGAGGAACCTCTTCAACACACCTGGAGCAGGGGCCAGTGACCCGCCAGTGATAAATCCGATGGCTGAAGCACGAGGGGGTGGAACGCCGGGTTAGCCACGCGTGACAGGTTCTCCGCATATGAACTACACCCCGCCTCAGCACATGGTGACGCCGCCGGATCATTACTCAACCCCTTTAGACAATATGATTGCTGCAGCTACAAGATTGGCAGCTCTGCCAGTTGAGGGTGAGACCCCGACGGTGGTTGAAACCCGAAGGGCTAGAGAGCTTCTTCAAACAGCTTTGGTACAGCAGCAGGCTTATTCTTATAGTCGTGACCGGATTCATTCGACCCCTCGTCCAGGCCGGAGCTACAATAGGCACATTGACTCGCCAGCCGTGTCGAGTACTGAGCAGCGCCGTAACCAACCTCATGGATATGACCTGACGCGCAATGATACCAATGCATAGGATTTAGTGGACCAGGGCAGAGCGCGTCGAGAGGCTGAGCTGGCGGCTCGACTGGTGGCTCATCAGCACGCGCCGGTTTACCCGACGGCTTCATTTGAGGCAGGTGTAACTTCTAGAGCGTTGGGTGTGCCGTGTTTAACGGCAGCTCTGCGAAACGAACGTCTGCCCAAGGACTTCAAAGGCCCCCGCAAGGTGCCTAATTACACAGCAGATCAGCCCCCTGAGGCTTGGGTGGAGAGTTATGAGATGGCTATGGAGATGCTGGATGTTAGTGAGGCCGCATACGCTAAGTATTTCACCATGATGCTGGAAGGAACGGCTCGTACCTGGTTGAAGGGGCTACCGGCTAACTCCATCGGGTCCTGGGCAGAGCTGAAGGCCCGGTTTATCCAGAATTTCAAAGATAGGTGCAAGCAGCCCATGTCAATCGTGGATTTGGTTTCTTGTGTTCAAGCCGAGGGCGAGTTAACGACCAGCTGGGTGCGCCGGGTCTCGACTATCATACATTCTTCAGATAACATTAACGTCGGCTCAGCGGTTCTAATGTTGGAGAAAAATTGCCGTTTCATTCCACTTAAGCAGAAGCTCGGGCGGCTTAAGCGTCATTGCAACGACATGGGGGAGCTTATGGCAGCTCTTGTTAAGTATGCCGACTCTGATGGTACCAAGGACCCCGACTCTGAAGATGAAAGATCGGGAAAGGGAAAGAAGAGTAGCGGCATGAAGGGATAGCAGAACAATTCAGCCAATCAGGGCGGCAACGGTAAGCGCAAGGCAGATGATTTTGTGGCTAACACCGGTGCGCGGAGTTATAACCAGCGTCGTAAGGGGAGGCCGACTCAAGGGACAAAATTTGACCTTGAAGCAATATTGAGTTAGCCATGTCCGAAGCACGGAACGAAGGAGAGGCCAGCTACCCACCTGTGGAAAGATTGCAGTATCATGAGACAATTCAGGGAGTCTGTCCAGCACAACCATGGCCCGAACGGCGGTTCAGGATCCGGCTCTCATGGTCCGGGTCGTGGAGGCGGCGGCTCAAATTCCGGGTTTCACGGTCAAGGCAATCAAAGTGGTTACAGCCAGCAGAATAATCAGGGGAATCAGCAGCAGCGACCGTCTGGTTATCAGAGCAACCCAAAGCAATTGAATAGTGGACAATACCACGTCTTCACCACCAACCTGTGTATGCGGGATCAGAAGCTTGACAAGAGGGCAGTAAACGCGGTTGAGCCAGCGATGCCATGTTATTTACGGTGCTCAGAGCAGCCTATTGTGTGGAGTTGTGATGATCATCCGCCCCGGGTTGATAATCCGGGTCACCTGGCTCTGGTGGTGGCGCCTCAGGTTGGGGGCTATAAATTTACTAAGGTACTCATGGATGGAGGCAGTAGCATTAACATACTTTATTATGAGACCTTCCGTCACATGGGACTGACTGATAAAAATCTTAAGCCGTCAAACACTGTTTTCCATGGTGTGGTGCCGGGTAAGTCAGCCTATCCAGTGGGTAAAATATCTTTAGAAGTTGCCTTTGGAGATGAGCATGACTCCAGGTCTGAGACTCTAACCTTCGAAGTGGTCAAGATCAAGAGCCCTTATCATGCTCTGTTTGGTCGACCGGCTTATGCTAAGTTCATGGCAAGGCCTTGTTACGTTTACTTACAGCTTAAGATGCCGGGTTACAAGGGCACCATCACAGTACATGGGAGTCGCAAGGTGGCCCTGGAGTGTGAGGAAGGTGATGTTGCTTATGCTGAATCAGTTTGTGCAGCGGAGGAGCTGAAATGTTACAAAGATAATGTTGACCCGGCGGACATGACGTCCTTGAAAAAGCCAACCACAGAACATGATCCTTTGCTAAAATTTAAGTCGGCAGATGTTACTAAAATGATTGATTTTGTTCCTGGCGACTCATCTAAGCAGTTCAGCATCAGTGCCAATTTGGATCCAAAATAGGAAAGCGCGCTCATCGAGTTCATCCGTGAGAACCGGGATATCTTTGCATGGAAGCCTTCAGACATGCCAGGTGTACCGAGGGAACTCGCTGAGCACACTCTCAATATTGATCCAAAGTTTAGGCCGGTCAAGCAATTCCTTCATCGTTTTAACGAGGAGAGGCAGAAGGCCATTGGTGAAGAAGTGGCCCGGCTCTTAGCGACCGGGTTTATCATTGAAGGTTTTCATCCGGAGTGGTTGGCTAACCCAGTGTTGGTACTCAAGAAGAATGGCATGTGGCGAATGTGTGTGGATTACACGAACTTAAATAAGGCTTGTCCGGCTGATCCGTTTGCTCTCCCCCATATTGATCAAATCATTGATGCTACGACGGGTTGTGAGCGATTGAGTTTTTTGGATGCTTATTCTGGTTATCATCAGATCAAGATGGCGGTTAAGGACCAGGAGAAGACGGCTTTCATTACTCCGTTTGGAGCCTTCTGCTATGTGTCTATGCCTTTTGGGCTCAAGAGTGCACAGGCGACTTACCAGCGGTGTGTGCAAAATTGCCTTCACAGTCAGATCGGGCGAAATGTTCATGCTTATGTAGATGACATTGTGGTGAAATCCAGGAAGAAGGAGACCTTGATTGATGATTTGAAGGAGACGTTTGACAATCTCCGGGTCTACAAGATGATGCTTAACCCGGCCAAATGTATTTTTGGTGTACCAGTAGGCAAGCTCTTGGGTTTTTTGGTTTCTAACAGAGGCATTGAAGCTAACCCGGAGAAGATCAAAGCCATTACTTCTTTGGCTAAGCCGGCGTGTGTTAACGATGTTCAGCGTCTGGCGGGTCGCATTGCAGCTTTAAGCTGGTTTATAAGCCGGTTGGGAGAGAAGGCTATTCCTCTGTATCAGATGATGAAGAAGACAGATAATTTCGTCTGGAGTGATGCTGCTAATGAGGCATTTGAGGCGCTTAAAAAGGAGCTGGCTGAGCCGCCGGTTCTGGCTGCTCCCATTGAAAAGGAACCTCTGTTGTTATATGTGGCTGCCAATGGCCGAGCTGTCAGTGTGGCCATTGTGGTGGAAAGGAAAGAGGCAGGCAAGGAGTATCCGGTTCAACGGCCGGTTTACTACATCAGCGAGGTGCTTATTGAGTCCAAACAAAGGTATCCGCATTGGCAGAAACTTGTATATGGGGTTTTCATGGCAAGCCGGAAACTCAAGCAATATTTTCTGGGTCATCCCATTACTGTGGTCAGCTCTGCTCCTTTAGGGGATATCATCCAAAATAGAGAAGCCACAGGCCGGGTCGCCAAGTGGGCCATTGAGCTTGGGCCTCATGGTCTGAAGTATGTGCCTCGTACGGCCATCAAGTCCCAAGCGCTCGTGGATTTTATCAATGACTGGACAGAGTTGCAAACGCCTGAGGAAAAGCCGGATAACACATATTGGACTATTCACTTTGATGGGTCCAGGCAATTGGAAGGCTCGGGGGCTGGAGTCGTCTTGACTTCCCCGCGAGGTGATAAATTTTCTTATGTTCTCCGGTTAATGTTTCCTTGTACTAACAATGCAGCTGGGTATGAGGCCTTGCTCCACGGTCTTCGGATGGCTAAGGAGATGAATTTAAGTCGGGTAAGGTGTTTTGGTGACTCAGATCTGGTAGCTCAGCAAGTTTCCGGTACTTGGGATTCTAAGGATCCACTCATGGTGGCTTATCATCGAGAGGTTGATACTATTGCGGGTCACTTCAAAGGATACCAAGTCAAGCATATTGATCGCAGGAAGAATGAGTTGGCCGGTTGGGCTCTCAGCGTAAGCCGGTGCCACCCAACACGTTCCTGGATGTCTTGCTCAACCCTTCTGTCAAATTACCTACTGAGGAGGATCTTGCTGTTCCTGACCCGGAAGCACAATTGGTGGCGGCTCTTCATGTTATTCCTGATTGGACAGTTCCGTATTTGGCTTACATGACCCGGGGCGAATTACCTGAGGATGAAATTCTGGCCAGACAGATAACCCGGCGGTCTAAGTCAATGTCAATATTTAATGGGGAATTGCACCATCGCAGTGTCTCAGGGGCGTTTCAACGTTGCGTCTCTCCTGAAGAAGGCTATGAGATTCTGCGAGAGATCCACAAAGGAGATTGTGGTCACCATGCCGGTTCTAAATCTCTCGTAGCTAAAGCTTTTCGTCATGGGTTTTATTGGTTGACGGCTCATGCTGAAGCAGAGGATTTGGTCAGCAAGTGTGACGGTTGTCAGAAGTTTTCACGCCATGCTCATGTGCCGGCTCAAGAGTTGAGGATGATTCCAATTACTTGGCCTTTCGCAACTTGGGGGCTTGATATGGTGGGGCCTTTCAAGAGGTCCAAGGATAAGAAGACCCACCTTTTGGTGGCGGTTGACAAGTTCACTAAGTGGGTTGAAGCAGAACCGGTCAGTAAGTGTGATGCAGCAACGGCAGTTCAATTCATCAAAAAGGTGATCTTCTGTTTTGGCTTTCCACACAGCATTATAACAGATAATGGTACTAATCTCTCTAAAGGCGCTATGAGAGAATTTTGTCAATGGGAGCATATTCGACTTGACGTCTCCTCTGTGGCTCACCCTCAGTCCAATGGTCAAGCGGAACGAGCTAATCAAGAGATTCTGCGAGGTATCAAGCCCCGGCTTATGGTTCCTTTGCAAAGAACGCCAGGTTGTTGGGTGGAGGAGTTACCCTCAGTGTTATGGAGTATCAATACAACTCCCAACAGATCTACGGGTTACACACCTTTCTTCATGGTTTATGGAGCAGAGGCGGTTCTCCCTAGTGACATCTGTCACGATTCACCCCGGGTGGCGGCTTACATTGAAGCTGATAACGAAAAGGCACGTCAAGATGCACTTGACCTATTGGATGACGAGCGTGATCTTGCGGCGGCTCGTTCGGTGATTTATCAGCAAGACCTACGTTGTTATCACAGCCGCCGGGTCAAAACCAGAACCTTTCAAGAAGGCGACTTAGTGCTCCGCTCATCCAGGATCAGACAGATATGCATAAGCTATCACCACCTTGGGAAGGACCTTTTGTGGTCAGCAAGAATCTGCATAATGGATCATACTATCTTATTGACGTTCGAGACCACAAAGACTCACGTAAGTCGGAGGAGGAGACACGTCGGCCGTGGAATATTGCTCATCTTTGGCCCTACTATACTTGAGCCATCGGCTCTCATAATGTACATAGTCTGATGATGTATATATTATAAACAGTATATTAAAGCCGGCATCCCTGATAATTCAGGGCCTCTGTCGTTTTCACTTCTTTGAAGCTGAGTCCTTATCATCATCTTACCTGTTCATTTAAGAGGCTTGACGCCCAAACTACAAAGACCAAAGAGAGTTGGATGCACAGCACAGCTCAAACATAGGTCCCCGACGAACACAATCCGTAAGTATGTCACTTGGGGGCTTCCTGTTCAAACATAGGCATATTCGACCAAAGAGAACATAGCGTGACTACCCTCTTGACCAGGTTATCTTGTTCAAACATAGGCGTATTCGACCAAAGAGAACATAACCTTTCCGGGTCATCCTACCTGTATACCAGCTGCTTCAACTCCATCAGGTCATCCTGATTGACCCGTCGAACTCTTAACAATCAATCTTTTACGGTGTATTCACCAAAGATCTTGAGCTTGTTAAGGTTCAAACGGCGGCTTGTCATGCGAGAGCACGGCTTACAGATAGTCAGGATAGACCCAGGCTTCATAAGCCGCCTTCTTTGAAACTTGGATAAATCGGCCCGTGATGCATGCTGCTACTCTGACCCCGCGTACTCCTGATAAGTCTATCTTTATACAAGACCTGACTTTATCTATGTTCAAATGTCTATTGGGTACTGTGAGTGCCGGCTCATGGAAAGCACGTACTTTCCAGTGGCTCAGGCTAGTTTCATTGAAGAAGACACTTTGGCTTGGCGGCTTACAACAGCCTCGAGTTTCTTGAATTTCTTGATTTCTTATTTTTTGACATTTGGTTTTACAAATTGGGCCAAGCTGCCCTATTTTCGGCTCATATTTGAAGCACCTTTCGGGTTTCTGCAACCCACCAGGATGGCAGACTCTAAGTCGCCAAGAGCATAATAGTATTATGTTTTGAGTTATAGCTCTAATCACATGAAGCTATTAAACTGGCAGTTTAAAGCGTACATCACAGGTACGACCTTTTATTTAAATTGTGTCAACATTGTAGTCCGACCGGCCCTGGTTATGGACTATTCGTCCCCAGTGGCTTCAATTGGGTATCATCACCCGCCCGGCGGTAAGCCGCCAGGGCACTTGTAATTTCTTTGTGTGCAGGGTAATTCAGCATAAAGTGATGGTTTCTTAAACTGGCAGATCAGCAGTGTTGCGCAAAACAGAAGCATGCACGATGGCATGGCAGTTTAAAGTTTCACTACCCTATTACATGACTCCATGAGTCAATAGATCAAGTGTTTTTCATACGGATCAAATATAAACCACCCAGCGGTTCAATCTTCTTGGCCTTGCTGACTTGAGGCTTCTGGATTATCCTTCTTCGTATCTTCGTCCTCTGCCGCTGTCTGGAGATTCGGTGATTACCAATCAATGCCACATAAAGCTTGAAATTCAGCTTCATCATCTATAAGTCCAGACGGGTCAACTTCAGGGGCAAAAGTATGCTTACGGATTGGAGGGATTAAACCCATCACTTTATAAGCCGGCGTAGGCATCTTTTGATTCTCCGTGCTGTAAGCCGGGTGATATTTCGACAGATCCGTCTCATTCGCGATCAGACTGGCTAGAGGGCGTATTTCTTTCACACAGGCAGCAAAGTCTTTCTGATCAAATGCAGTGCCGTCCTCTTTTAAGCTTGGGTATCTAGTAGCTACCTCAGACGGGTCTAGCTCTGGTAGCCATGCCTTGGCCCGGCTCAAGGCCGTTACGGCACCGGCTCTTGCAGACGACCGTTTTATTTCATCAATCCTGGCAGGTAGCACGGAAAGTTTTTTCAAGACATCTGACAAAAGAGTTGGTGCTAGAATAGTCGGAGAGACTGTAGCCAGTGTACGCTGAGCTCCAGTATACAGTTGTTCGACAAGGGTGTAAACATCCTTCAGCTTCACAAGCATGTCTTGGTTAAAGTTGCTGCTCCTTGGACCTGAGTAAATCATAAATCGGTCAGAGGCGGTTTATAACCATCAAGGAAAAGATTCACTTTTGATGTTTAAGAAGGCGACTCACCAAAGATAGCGGAAACCATCTGAGATACACGGTGTTTTAAACCAGTGAGTTCAGTGGTCACCTCCTGAAGAGCCGCCTCCACTTTTTCAGCTCGTTGTATCAAAGCAGTCTTCTCTTCAGCCCAAGTGTTTCTCTCTGCCTCAAAACTGGTCTTCATCTTTTCTGTCTCAGCCACGCTAAATTCGAATTTTGATTTGGCCTTCCGGGTCTCAGCTTCCTGATTCTCCAGCTGGGTCTTTGCATCAGTCAATTGTGATTCAAGTTCAACAGTTGCAGCCTGTATGAAGTACAGACTTATCAACACATTCATATCAGGATTACAAGAGTATAAGTCCCAAGTCTTTTGCAAGCAATAACACTTGGCACTTGGGGGCTAATGCCTGCTGAAAAATTTCTTTATACAAACAATTCATGTGAATAAAGTCCCAAGCACTTTGCAAGCAAGAGTACTTGGCACTTGGGGGCTAATGCATATTGCTCGTGTCTCCTAACTATCTTATAATGACCCGGTTGTGCTGTAAACAATCACAACCGGCTCATGGGGGCTACACAGATAAGCTCTCTGTTATAAGCAATGGGAAATAGGACCGGCTCATTCATGCTGATTAAGCCGGCCCTTGGGTGCTACGGATGCAATGTTATCAGAACAAGCCGGCTTTGGAGGATTCACTACAACTGTTCACATTTCTGCTAAAATCTACAGCCTATTCAATCTTATCATAACCAGTAGACTTGGGGGCTGGCAGGATGTATATAATTTATTTAAGCAGGAATTCATACCTCATGTTTCTGATGCATTTGTTTCACCATCTCAATTTCAAGATCGTGGCTGGAGTGTACTTGGTTGAGATAGCCAGACAATATCTCGCTGCTGCTCAATTGTGCATAGTGAGAGACATCAAACCTCACTTTCCGCCTTTCAATAACCTCTTGTTTGGCGGAATGTTTTTCCAAGATAGTTGGATTTCCCAGTTCTATAAAACCGGAGCCAGTGATCAAAACGTCATCAGTATGAGTCTCTGACGGCTTAGGTGAGCTTGACGGTTCAGTGATCAAAGAGTCGGTGTTGGTATGATCAATGGAGAGATCAGGAATTTCAGGTGGAACGCCAGGGGCAGGTTCTTCTGGCTGTTTTTCAGAAGCTTTAGGTGCAGAGACTTGCTGCTCCGTTTCAACAATTTTAGGAGCTTTAGTTGGCTTGGTAACTTTGGCCTTCTTGCTAGGCTTTGCTTGTCCACTGCACGGGTTGTGACAGGTCAGTATAGTTATCAGAGTGTAAAGAGGTAAAGAATAAAAGTAATTGTTGTCACCCAGGGGCAGTCTTGAAAGCCGGCAGTTGGGTCTATGATGAGTTGCCAGAGGAAGAACGAGAGGTTTCCTGGTAGTTTGAGTCAGAGGAATTGAGTGGCTGGCGAAAGCAACCCGCCAGTGGGTAAAAAGAAGTTAAGCTTAGAAGGACCTCATTTTGGAATTTCCGTGGAACTGGAGTATTCGGTACGCCAGAAGACAATTCTTCACCTTCGCTTTTTCGAGTCTGGCGTCGGCTTTCGTGCTGCTGTTGCTTCAAAAGAAAGTGAGGATCCAAATGAGCTAAGGGGTGTGAAAACCTTACTTTCCGGGTTACTCGTCGAAATTTCTGTCTTGGCAAAGGCTCTGAGTCGGAGGAAATAATAGTTACCTCTTCTTCAACTGCTTGGCTGGCCCCCGTGTCATCCTGGGAGTAATCAATGTTAATAAGATAATTGAAAAAGGAGCCAAGAGAGTCAAGGGCTACCTCCGACTCAGAGGTGTCATCTAGATCAAACATGTCAGAGGCAGTTGGTTTCTTCTTATGCTTCTTGGTGGTTTTCTTGGCGGCTTTCTTGGCAGCCCTGGCCTTCTTGGCGGCTTCATGGTCATATTTTGCCTTCCAGAAATCAGATTTAGCCTGTGGAAATTAGCAAAGTTGAGTTAGTACAATGTTTGAATAATGAGATAAAAGTAAGATGAGTTAGACTCACATCTGGCGACGGATTAAGTTTGCAGAAAGGGTTCAGACCCACTTTGCTGCAGTCTTCAGAATCTTCGTTCAAAAGAGTTTTAACCATATCAGTAATTGCGTCATCAGTTAAACGCAAGGGGTTGTGGCGTAATGGATCCTTGGTACTGCCTATATAAGTGCACATTAAGCCGGGTCGACGGCTCAAAGGTATGATCCGCTAGGCAACCCAGCACCGAACCAAGTCAATGCCAGTTAAACCGTTTCCCAGCAGAGCTTTAACCTTTGCAATGGTGGGAGCAAGTTTTTTACGCTCAGCAGCGGTAAGCTTTTCAGGAAGATGATGCTTTGTGTCAAGGCGTTGGGCACGATAATCCGGCAATGGATTTTCGTCAGCTGGAGAGGTGTCTTTGCAATAAAACCACGTTTGGTTCCAATCTTTGCGGTGACTTGGCAAGCGAGCGTAGGGAAAGATGGCGTCTCTTCTTCTCTGAATTGAGATTCCACCAAGTTCCAAGCTGGGTCCATTCGTAGCCTCATTCTGGCAGTTTAAATAAAAATATTCCCTAAAGAGTTCGATGATGGGCTCCTCTTGAAGGTATACTTCGCAGAAGACTTGAAAGTTGTAGATATTTGACACGGAATTGGGTCCGATGTCTTGAGGATGGAGATGGAAGAAGTGCAGAACATCTCAGAAAAACTTAGAGCCAGGTGGTGAGAAGCCCCGGTTCATGTGATCAGTGAATACAATGATTTCGCCGTCCTTTGGCTGAGGTCTTTCTTCGCCTGGATCAGGAGCACGGTAATGCATAACATTCTTTGCAGGCAAGTACCCAATTTTGACAAAGTCTTTAAGTGAGCCCTCAGTGACGACGGAGGGAACCCAATTGCATGTATAGACTGTCTTTGGCAGCATTGTGAAGAGAGAAAACCTAAAGGAAAGGAAAATTTTGCCGGTTCAGATCAATTTGCGAAACCACAAGTTAAACAGCTGCAGTGTATATTCAGAATGGCGGCTTAAATGAGGACTAATGATATATGAGTAATTATAAGCCGGTGATGTAAGCCGCCATGACAAGTACTGGTATTCGAGGTCTGACAAGAGAAAATTTTACTAAGTATTGGGACAAACAGGTCTTGTAGATTAAAGCTATGTGATTGGATCTGCAGCTGTTCAGAAAAATGGAATAAAATCTAAACCTAAGGTGGCGGCAGCAGAGAAGTGGGGATGTTTAGATGAGATCTATTGCTATGAGGATATATTCTGATATTGCAAAACAAGTGCTAAAACTGCTACTGCGCAAGGTTTGTACTGTCTTCAGATCAAAATTATGCAAGCTAAGAAAGAAAGGGAAGAACGGTGATGAACACCGACGAACAGAGAAACCCTAACATAGATCTATGAAGAGGAAAAGGGAGGACTTGCCGGTGCTGGTTGACAGCGGAGGGGCGCCGCAACGTTCTGGTTCGTTCAGGGCGATGTAGCGGCCGGAAAAAGCAGGGGATGAAGATCGATGACGGCGGAGCTCGGGTGCGCGGGGGCGCTGCGAGGAGGAAGAAGAAGGCGAGAAGGAAAAGAGGGAGAGTGAAAGAAGGTCTCGAGGCCCTATTTATAAGGTTGGAAGGATAAGTGGCATGCGCGGGAATCGAGGTGACAAGAAAATGGATATATAACGGCGCGGACGCCTCGATTTTCGGAGGTTCAGTAAAGGAAAAGATTTATTAAGATTTGGGCCATATATAGAATTAATGACAGGTGACGTCACGACGGGTCACCGCGATTTCAGGAGATGACGTCATGACGGATTACAAATAACACAGGAAGATGAAGAGTGATTTTTTCTAACTGTAGAAGATTGACATGAACAAGTTCAAATCAACCTGGGGCCTAATGTTGGGGATATGACTATTAGATATGACCCGCCCAGGAGAGGCCGGGTCATCCCAATGGCGGTTCATCTAAATGAAGCCTAAGAGTATATTGAACATGGCGGTTCATAAGACAGGCTTGTTAAAGGGCCCAAACCCGAAGGCGACGCAAGGCCCGTAAGTGTAAACCGTCGTGTATATGTAAACTTGTATTGTAAGGCATATAAGGTAAGTCACCGAGCCGGACACATTTGTATGAGCCGGCTGGGACTCTGTAGGCCGCAGGGTGTCAACCCATGTATATAAGGGGACGACCCGGCAGCGGCTTAGGGAGAAGAAAAGAACAACAGCTCCAAAGCCAGGCAAAGCGTATTCGCTCCCTGGTAATCGAAACCCTAGCAATACCACCTCAAACTGGATTAGGCCTTTACCTTCACCGCAAGGGGCCGAACCAGTATAAACTCCTCGTGTCCTTTGTCCCGTTTAACCCCTTTAAGCTAACATCGTCGCCATGGCTCCACAACTAAGTCCTTTCATTAGGACATCTGTCGTGACAATTCCACGACACCGAGCTCGTCCCTACATCAAAGATAAGTGCAACCAACATCTCAGCCTCACGGAATCATTTACCAAAGAATTTAAATTTCATCCTCGTGAGTCTAGAGTGTCGTTTAAACTGTATGACCATCCATTTACTTTACCTCTAGAAACATTTTCTAACTACTGCAAAATCCCATTTTGGGGTTTGCTAGACGAATCCCCAAGATCTGAGTATGAGATATTCTTGACTAGCCTTTGCTTTGGTGAAACTAGAGGAGTGACGCAAGGTAGAATAAAGAGTATTCATTTCCCTTCGATTTAATACTTTGCACTATTTAATGGAAAATGCATCGTAGGCAAACAGGACTGTAGTACACTTTGTGCTCCTGACTTAAGCCTCATACGTACCGCTCTCACCGGTGCTAAATGTTATAACCTTTGAGCGATTGTTGCACGCAGGTTGCAACACAACGCTGGTAGTGGATATTTTTATGGTGGGATTTATGCCACACGTCTAGCAAGGGAGCTGGGTGTATCACCTTGGCCTCATGACCCTATCCTGCCCACGCAGTACTTAGACTTTGATGCCATGAAGCGCCATAAGTTCCTTAGTGGTGAAACTCATAATTATACATATAACTTGTTGTTTAATAAAAAGTCCGTTGTGGACACCTTTTTGCCTGCGCCTGCTCTTTTTGATGTTCACATCAAGGGAAGGTATTATGTTCTTGTGAGCGAGGCTCGTGCACACAACGCTGAGGTTGTGGCTGCTCGGCAGGCCGAGGAGGCTGCACCAAGAGCCTCCGTGAGCTACCACTCTGACTACTATGCAGGCCGCGGATGGTGATTACCAAGCTAGGCCAAAAGCCTAAGCTTGGGGGAGTACGTATTTCCACCAACATTACATTCATGTTCACATATTTCATTCCAGTTGTCGGTGTCCACACTTTTTCATTGTATTATCCATGCTAAATTTATTTTCTCGCTTTCTTCTTGTGTGTTTGAGAAACTTTGAGAAATCCAAAAAAATGTTTCTTGCTTCTTTTCGGTTTTTCTTTCTAGTTTAGTTAGTTGTAGTATTAAAAAGAAAACCCAAAAAAGATTTCCTTGTTCTTCTTTTGCTGGTTGGGAGCTGTCCCATGTAAATAGTTTTTCTTGTTTTTTTTTCTTTTTTCTTTAATTTGCTTTCTTCAAGAAAAATTAAAAACTCCAAAAATATTTCAGTGTGTTTCTCTGAATTTCTTTTCTTTTTATTGAGTCATACCGAGGAGAAGGCCACAATGAAAATGTCGAGTGGCCCTCATATGCATTATTGTTGATCTAACAAAGAGCCCAAATTACCTTGTCTTCTCCTTTGAATAAAATGTTTGCAGATTCCAGCTTAGTCCACGGCACTCTTGCACTATTATTATTTTCAAATCATTCGGTCATGCAAGTGAAAGGCAATAATGACGATATTTGGTGAACTGGTTGTGGCAGAGGGAAATGGGTATGAACTCAACTTGTTATGTTTTTGTAAATATGTTTAACCTAGTATCCATGATTCAGCCTATTATGATCAAACATGTTTGCAATGACAATTAGAGATTATAGTTTCTCATTCCATGCTTAAGTAGCTAGGAGTGGATGATGATTTATCTTGGATGTCAACATTGCGTTAAAATGATTGTGATGTAGTATGATGATATGGTATCCTCCTCCGAATGTTCGAGTGGCTTGACTTGGCACATGTTCATGCATGTAGTTGAATCAAAACCAACATAGCCTCTGTGATATTTATGTTCATATCCTACTCATGCTAGTATCCAATGTTACTTATGCATAATGCATGTTGATGACCGTTTTCGCTCTCGAGCTGGCCGCTTCTCAACCTATTTGCTAGCCTTCACTTGTACTAAGCGGGAAAGCTGCTTGTGCAGCAAAATCCTAAAACCCAACTTATCCCAGATGAGTCCACCATACCTACCTATATGCGGTATTACCCTGCCATTCTAAGTAAATTTGCATGTGCCATCTCTAAAAACTTCAAATAAACATCCGTTTTTGTGTGCCTGGATTGTTCATAGAGTGACAGGAGGTAGTCAATATCTTCCATGCTAAGCGAGTTATTCTCATGATGAGTGTTTATTCACTCGTCCTTGCATGAGAGGGGCGGTAATAGGGATGCCCAGTCCCAAATTCAAAATTGCAAATAATTAAACAAAACTCCCCCAGGATTGTTGCTGGTATGGACGGTACCCGTGGATTCGGTTAGTCGTGGAGTGTGTTTGTTGGTGGAGGGGGAGTAAACCTTTACTTTTATCGCTTGGGAACTGCCACTAATGTGTTTAGCATGGAAGATATCGATAACTGATGGTCACGAAGTAAACAGGAAGGGTGCATTTCTCAAAATTTCATTTACCTCTATTTTAAAAACTTGATCTCTGGCACCGCTGCAAATCACTGCTTCCCTCTACGAAGGGACTATCTATTTACTTTTATGTTGTGTCATCACCTTCTCAAATAAGCGCCATATCTGAGAGCACTATTGTCATCCTCATGCATTGTGTATAGCTAATGTTGGGTGCATCATGACTGGATCTTTTCTACCATGAATTACAATGTTTAGTCGCTGCTTGAACTTTGGAGGTGCTCTGCATTTATGTTTTGTGGTCTCAGAAAGGGCTAGCGAGATACCTCTGTTGTCATATTATATCATGGTTGTTTTGACAAAGTGTTGTCATTTGAGATATTTTATTATTGCTCGCTAGTTGATTATGTCATTGATATGAGTTAATATAATTTTTAAGAGTCATTGTCGACACGGTTAGTCATGATCTTTGCTGAAAACCTGGGTGCTACTTAAGCCTATTTATGTAAACAAGAGCAAAAGAGTTCGTAAAAGTTTTTCTTTTTCACTTTCAGTTTATCAACTGAATTGCTTGAGGACAAGCAAAGGTTTAAGCTTGGGGGAGTTGATACGTCTCTGTCGTATCTACTTTTCCTAATGCTTTTCCTCTTGTTTTGAACTCTAATTTGCATGATTTGAATGAAACTAACCCGGACTGATGCTGTTTTCAGCAGAACTACCATGGTGTTGTTTTTTGTGCAGAAATAAAAGTTCTCGGATTGGAACGAAACTTTGCGAGGATTTTATATATAATAAAAGAGAATTACTGGAGCCAAGAACCACCGAAGGGGGGCCCCTGGGTGGGCATAACCGACCAGGGCGCGCCCCCCTCCTGGCGCGCCCAGGTGGGTTGTCCCCACCTGGTGGCCCCACTGACCCTCTGAACCATTTATGTTATCACCATTATATCTATGTTCTAGATCCGATCTTGCAAGTTATAGTCACCTATTATGTGTTATGATCCGTAAACCCCGGAGTGACAGAAGTCGGGATACATTCTGGTGATGACCGTAATTTGAGGAGTTCATGTATTCACTATGTGTTAATGCTTTGTTCCGGTTCTCTATTAAAAGGAGGCCTTAATATCCCTTAGTTTCCATATGGACCCCGCTGCCACGGGAGGGTAGGACAAAAGATGTCATGCAAGTTCTTTCCATAAGCACGTATGACTATTTACAGAATACATGCCTACATTACATTTATGAACTGGAGCTAGTGCCGTATCGCCCTAGGTTATGACTGTTATATGATGAATATCATCCAACGAATTCACCGATCCAATGCCTATGAATTTCTCTTATATTGTTTTTGCTAAGTTACTACTGCTACTGTTACTGTTACACTTGCTACAAAACCATTGCTATCATTGTTACCGTTACTGTTACTATCACTACTGCTATCAAAACTATCATACTACTTTGCTACTGATCACTTTGCTGCAGATAATTAATCTCCAGGTGTGGTTGAGTTGACAACTCAGCTGCTAATACTTGTAAATATTTTTTGGCTCCCCTTGTGTCGAATCAATAAATTTGGGTTGAATACTCTACCCTCGAAAACTGTTGCGATCCCCTATACTTGTGGGTTATCATTCGCCTCGCACCCCAGACAGTCGCTCGGTCTGGCACGCCGCTCACCGATTGGAACGCGCGTCATATTGTGTTTGCACCCACATGTGGGACCGCAATTGAGAACCGACCATTGGCACACGCACACTCCCCCGTCCCCGCAAGTCGGCTGAGTTAATAGAAGAGAGAGGCGAGCGATAGTACTGGAGCAGTGATGTACACACGTCTGTGCCTAGACGATCCCTGCACGACACGGGAGATCAGTTCGTCCATGCATGTGACCAGACTCCAGCAGACGGCTGGCTTGGCTATAATCTACATATCGTCCAGGCTGTGTTGTACAGGGGTGTAGTTCTAATGAGAAATCTAAAAAAAGGTTTCTTGTCATCTTGCAATATTAGGTGTCATGTGCTTCGGATCACTGCGAGGGTTAAACAGCGACAACTGCGTTCCTCCAAGGCGCTGGTCATTGGGGGCACATGCACGTAGACTACTCGGCTGCCATCTAGGTCAAGCCGGCTATGTTAATTAGGACATCTATCGATTGACCCCTTTTCTACGAGTTTGTCTTTAATTTGAGCTTTGATCCTCGTCTAGTTTGTCCGTCGGGATTCATGTTGTCTCCTTGGGGCAGTGAGGTTATGGTTTCTTGTCATGTGGCAATTTTTCGTGTTATATGTTAATCCGGTGCTTCAGATCAAAATGATGACAACTGCGCCTCCGGGGTACGTGCATGAAGAGTTCTCGACAGTCATTGACGAGGTCAAGCCGGCTTCGGTAGAAAAAAGAAAACTACTCCACTATATAGGCAGGAGCCTCCGCGCTTGCTTGCTAGTGTTGCTTTCTTCACACTCTCTCGTCCTCTCCAGATCTAAACACGACAGCGGTGGCCACACTCTCTCTCTGCTCACCGCTGGTCACAGATCCAGCCAGATCCCCTCCGTCGGGGAAGGTGAGAAGGTGCAACGTTCACGCGGTCGTCCTCGGCGACGGCTCTGACCCATTGCCGGTGCGTCCCGATCGGCGTGCCTTGCCGTCGTTCTCTCCCACGCAGCACCGGCTAGGGAGGGCCTCCGACCCCTTCTTCCTCGCTGTCGTAGTGTGGGCAGATCCTGCCTCCCGCTGCCCACCTAGCGACATCCCGGTGATTCTCAGTTATAACTTCCTTCACAACCGGCCTTGCTCTACTGCCCCAGCTCCTCATGTCGCTGCATTTGTATCTTTTACTACTTCTCAGGGCCCCTCGTAGATAGGATCGATCGGCTGTTTGAAAGCCACCTAAACTTTTAATGTTAAGAGGTAAAACTACTTCATGCAGTCGAATCTAGTAGTACTACTTCATGCAGTCGAATCTAGTACTACTTGGTTCAAACAGGGAAGAAAGGGGGTGGGGTGGGGGGAGATTTGTTACCTGAATCTGGGACTTGGTCGAAAGAGGAAATAATGGGGGCAAAAAGTAGCAGAGACTGGTTATCCAACTGGTCTCTTGGTCTAATAGGGAAATAATGGGAAACGCGGTACAAACTCGATATAAACTGATCTATTGGTTGAAAAAGGAAAGAAAGTGGGGACTGGGGGACAAGTCAACAGAGTATGTCCAGCACTAGATTTGCTGGCCTCACACAGTAAAAGGTGGCTATACCGAACAAAAATGGGACCAACCCAAATATCCGGTTTGGATGTTTGTTGCCCCGAGCCCCTCTTATGTAATGCCACTGGTAAAATGTACTAGCAGTCCCACTGTTAAAGTAAGGACACGTTAAACCAATGTTGTTTTCAATGTAATCCCTCCAGTAATATGAATCAGGCACTATTTTTTCATGTCCTGCTAAATTTCCCATTAAGATAATTTGCTTCTTTTCGTTAGAAATGCAACTGTCCTGATCTGCCTACTCTCACCTGTTAATGTAATGTTGCTGGTAAAATGAAGCAATGGCACCATTATAGTAATGTCGTATTTAACAGTTGTCATAGTTAATCCTAATGCCCACACTAATATCTAGCAATGTTGCTGCTTTAGAAATTACTATTGTCCTTATAGGATCGCCATTCAGATAAGGAACATGCTTTCTTTTCATTTGATGTATGTTTCATCACTTGTTAGTCACCCTCCTTTCCACCTTTTTGTGCAAACAGAGATATACATTTCACGCTTGATCTTAGTTGAACTGCACAAACTGATATCCAAATTATAGTTGAACATTCCACGAGCTTCACGACCAACCTTGATGTTGCTCAATTTTATTGCAACTAATGAAGAAGAAGCTGCTAGCTCATGGGACCAAGTACTTGCTCACTGCATGATGCAAACATTGCTTCATTTTAGGTGAATTGCACAAAAAGGTCCCATGAATTGAATCATCCATGTTGGTGACTGGTGTCATCCCTTCTACCATGGCATTAACTGTAGATATGGTTCCCATCACGAGGTATGTTCCTTTTTGGTCGGACTGTTTGCCAAAGATCCTGCATGTTGACTCTGCTCTTGTGCTACTGTTTTGGCACTGCCATGATAAAGCAGTAATGTTATTATTTTGCACCTTAATCTAGTAGCACTATTAATTTGAGGCAATGTTTTGGCACCGCTAGTGCCACTGGTTTTTTATCAAAAGAGGGGGTTTCCTACGATTTCATTAAAGAAACCAACCATAGAGAACCATTATCCGACAACATCTCAGTCTAAACGGGCAGTTATGTGTCGTGGTATCACACGGCCACCTATGGAGCCATCGGCCCCTTATGGTTCGGCAAGGGGGAAGAGCGCATTGCACAAAGAGCGGAAAGCACAGAGCAGCATGACAACGATGACACGGGCAGTTTTACCCAGGTTCGGGCCGCCGTGAGGCGTAAAACCCTACTCCTGCTTTGGTGGATTGATGGAAGGACCGTGGTGGAGAAGCAGCGCTCTAGCCCGGCATGGTCACCTCGGGGTTGGAGCAGCTACACGCGTACGAGCGTACAAGGGTTCGAATCCTTTCTAAGGTAGCCACGGCCCTCCTTTTATAGCTCAAGGGGTTATCACAATTGCAAAACAGTCATTTATCCAATGATTAGATAGCCACAGTGCTATCATACCTAACTCTGCGGTCAGGTCAGGGCGCATTAAATGCACCGCTTAGTGTCACATCGTGGCGTAGCCCGGCAAGCCTTGTCGTGCCATTCAGCCACCTTTTTGCCTGTTCACGTGACATGTCGCCTGGACGGGTGTCGTTTAGGGATGATCTTCCTCAGAAATGGCCTGCCACGTACCAAATAACAACCACTTAGTCCCTTGGGGGCTCGACACTGCACCGATGGGTGACTTGCATTGCTGTGAGGTGGAGCGGTGGAGCTTTGGCGGGGTAATCCACCCTTGGTGTCCTCGGCAAGCCTGTCGGGGGAGTCTTGAGGCTTGTCTTGGGGTAACCTCGACCCCGCCAGGCTCACCTGCCCAGCAAGGGAGGTTTTTCCTTAGTGATATGTTGCTTGTTTGGTTGGTCTTGGTCTTCTTGATTCACCCTTTGATTTCTCAAAGAACCATCTCTTCTGCTTGGCCTTGTCTTGAATGTCGTAACCTTGCTCTTGAGCCTGTGTACAGTCCGGGCAACACACCTGGGGGTTTGTTGCACCGATAGGAGCCCCCGGGCCTGGCCTAAACGCGCTGCCGAGCGTCGTTGGGGTAGGCCCTGTCTAGTACACAGGTGAGCGGGTTGCGGTAGCTCGTCCTTTGAGATCTTCTTTGCTTCTTCATTAACCTGTGTCTGAGTCAGTTTCCAGTTTTCCCGCGCGTCGCGTGATGCCAATTGCAGTGGGGCCACCTTTGTAATGGCCCGTGAATGACTTTAACGCACGGGGGCGTAACTACCAATTCACTCCTCCCACCACGTCCTTATCCTTTGCCACGTATGCTGCATGCATTGAGTGGGGTAGGTGACGGAGGCGCGTGGTGCAGGAGGGAGAGTCATGGCAGGGGCTCAGTCTCCCTTGCTTGGTGTAAGGGGGCGGCGATCGGATCTGGCCGTCGGCGGTAGCTTTGACCGGTCAGATCAGAAAGAAACCCCTCTGGGGCAGGGGCGAAGGATCAGCCCCCAGCACCAGCTTGCCTATAAAAGAGGGGGCAAGGATGAAGCAGAGGTGTCCATCCAAGCACCTCCTTTCTTTGTTTCTTGCCCTCTTCTTTGTTGAGTTGAGGGGGAGAGGCCGGGGCCGGGCCCCAGGCTCTAGCTTGGGGTTGATGATGCCGAATGCTTGTATTGATGCTGGGGGAGTGAGTCTGGTCCGGGGGTGCAGGAGATGCAGCGGTCGGGGGTGTGGGTGCCGAACTATCCACAGCATGGGAGGCGTTATGCTCCTCCGAGACGGTGAGGCGCCCGCCTCTCCCACATGAGCTGGCCACTTGGTGGAGGATGCTTGCCCTGGCCACAAGATGCCGAGGTTCGCCAACTTGACGACGAGGCTCCTGGGGCTTCCGGCGCCTTCCTGGGGTGTAGCATTCGGGATCTTTGGTAATCCCAGCACTGCTCCTTCCGGCGGAGTCGGGGCGATCCTTGAAGACGGCGGCACCTTCCTACCCTCCAAGGTGGGGAGCTATGCTCCTCGCACGCCTCGGACGCCGCCGTCACCTGCTGCTTCTCAGGAGGAGGTGTCGGCCCGAGGGGCCGGCATCCTCCAGGAGTGGTGGTGATGAAGAAAGAACGAGGGAAGACGGAGAAGGCGGGTGGCAGGCCGTCAGGTCAGAGTACGATGGCACCGACGCCTTCGTCTCGTATTGCTGGCCCGCTGCCTCATCTTTCCGCTCTTCCCCTCCCTCCTCGGCACCATCATCACCGGCCTCTTTAGGACGGTTGCCGGGGAGGGGGTCGCTCTCTTGGTGCCTTCGCCTCCTCCATCAGTCTTCCAGCTGAGCTCCGGAGGTTCTCCCCGCCGGTGCTTGTGTCGGGGCTTCTTGCTGGCCCTGGAGGTGGTGACCAGGGCACCGCCGAGCTGCTCCCTCCGCCCCTCTCCTTCGCAGCCTCGCCACTCCGGATCTTGTCAGGCTGCGCCCGGCAAGCCCTGACGGGATCGGGCTGGGCTTCCGCTCAGGCACTCCTTTTGCCCTCTTCACCTCCTGCTATAGTGCCTAGGAGGAGAGGGACAAGAAAGGGATTATGGGGCACTTATCTTTTTTCAGTCTAAAACATGTAGGCACTTGCCAAACTTTAGTCTAAATTATGTAATCTTCTTTATCCATGTTTGCGTTTTGTAAGATATGTACTTGCTTATCAGCATATTAATGACAAAGACAAGCCTTGCCGGGTACTTGTGCATGTATCATGTCCATGTAGAGGTGAGGTGCCTCTATACGTTCAAGTAAACAAGTTTCCCCCGGCAAACTATCCTGCTGGTATCCTTAGTTTGCTGCCGTGGGGCAAGGCCTGCCGGGCATAAAACTATAAAAAGGGACCGGCCCCTCGTTGAACCCTCTCCATCAAAGGCAACTGCGACCACCTTGCCCGAAGCAACGTTCGGGACAAAGGATGGTAGCACCTATGATTCGAAGGTAGCGAGGTTTTCATATGCACAAGTTTTTACCTTACAGAATAGGTATGGATAAGAAGAGACTTATCTGTTTGGCTTGCCGGGGATCGCTGTGTAGGCTTGTCTTCATTTCTTCTCTTCAGGATCAAGTCCACGGCAAGAACCCTGCAACTTAGTGCAGATGAAAACAGTGCTACATGCGACCTCATCTACATGATCATGCTATGCTCATGATATGCTTATGCAAGCATGCAATCTTGTCGGGGGGCCCCCAGCGCTTCGTTTATTCATCTGTTGCTCAGGGTCTGCGCCTGGCTTTGTACAAAGGGTTACATGCAACATCGGCAAGGCTTGTACAAAAGGGTGGCTGCCGGGTAGGGCCCGGCAGCTGCGCCTTACGGGTAGAACTTACAGAGATGCTCAATGTTCCATGAGTTTTGCAACTGAATGCCATCTCCTGTCTCCAGACGGACTGCTCCGGGTCTGGTGACTCGTACTACCCGGTAAGGGCCTTCCCACTTTGGCGTCAACTTGTTTGCACCCTTGGCGGACTGAACACACCTAAGGACAGGGTCGCCTTCCTCAAGGCTCCGGGCATGAACCCTGCGGCTGTGATAGCAATGCAGGGCTTGCTGGTAGCGTGCAGCACGTGTAGCAGCCTGGAGACGGTTCTCCTCAAGTAGCACAGCGCCGTCACGCCGGTGCTGTTCCTGCACTACTTCATCGTAGGCAAGCACTCAAGGTGACCCGTATATGAGTTCCGTGGGGATAACTGCTTCTGCCCCATAGACTAGGGAGAAGGGAGTCTGGCCGGTAGCTTGATTTGGTGTCGTACGGAGGGACCAAAGAACCACCGGCAGCTCGTCGATCCATCGCCTGCCGCACTTCTTCAGCCTATCAAATGTTCTTGTCTTGAGTCCTCGCAGCACTTCAGCGTTTTCCCTCTCAGCTTGTCTGTTGCTTTTGGGATGGGCAATAGAGGCAAATGAGACTTTGCTTCCGAGGGCATGAACGTATTGCATGAAGGCGCGGCTTGTGAATTGGGTGCCATTGTCAGTGATGATCCTGGCGGGTACTCCGAAACGGCACACCAATCCTTTCAAGACTTGATAGCTGACTGTGCGGTCACCTTCCTCATGGGCTCCACCTCTGGCCACTTTGTGAACTTGTCGATAGCGACGAACAAGAACTCAAAGCCCCCGGTAGCACAGGGGAAGGGGCCCAAGATGTCGAGCCCCCAGACCGAGAAGGGCCATGACAAAAGGGATTGTCTGGAGAGCTTGAGCAGGCTGATGGATATTCTTGGAGTGGAACTGGCCGGCTTCACATTTGGTGACTAGCTCAATTGCATCTTGGAGGGTCGTGGGCCAGTAAAAACATTGCCGAAAGGCTTTTCCAACCAGGGCCCTCGATCCAATGTGGGAGCCACATATACCCTTGTGTATCTCTGCCAACAGTTCCTTTCCTTCTTCACGGCAAATGCACTTCAATTTCACTCTGTTGGGCCTTCTTCTGTATAGCGTGTCGTCAATGAACTGATACATACTGGCCCTCTGGGCTACTCTTTTAGCTTCTTCTTGCTCTTCGGGAAGTTCTCCTATTTGGAGGAAATGGACTATGTGTCGCGCCCAAGTTGGAGCCTGAGGCTCGGCAACGAGGACCAGCGGCACCTCCTCATTCGTGGGAGCGCACTCCTCGACCGCAGAGATTGGTAGTTTGGCGGGAGGGTGCAGCTCACCGTTCGAAGGGGAGTTGTTCCCACCAAGCTCTCTGCCGGGGACCTCAGAGGTCTCTGCCGGTAGAGGCCTGCTGGAGTCAAGTTTCCTCCTCTTCCTGGCCATTGTTGCCGGGGATATGGAGGGTTGAGTCAGATGGAGAACAAAGTCCCTGGTTCCACAGGGAGTTTTTGCACAGCGCACTTTGACAGATGATCAGCAATGCTGTTTTCCGCACGCAGTATGTGCTTTGTTTGTAATCCGTCAAAGCGCTCCTTCAACTTTCTCACTTCCTCGATGTATGCCTCCATCAATGGGCTTTGATAATCCTTGTTCACTTGCCTCACCACAAGTTGCGAATCTCCACGAATGATCAACTTCTTGATTCCCAGTTCTATTGCGATCCTGAGCCCGGCAAGGAGTCCTTCATATTCTGCTATATTGTTGGTAGCCTTCTCCCGGGGGAAATGCATTTGAACCACGTACTTGAGGTGCTCCCCAGAGGGAGCAACAAGAAGCACGCCAGCTCCTGCACCTTGTAGGGAGAAGGCACCATCAAAGTACATGATCCATTCTTGGGGCGCTTCCTTGCCAGGGATAACTGTCTCCAACACGTCTTCGTCAGGGGTAGGCATCCATTCCGCAATAAACTCCGCCAGTGCTCTACTCTGAATGGTTGACGTGCTCTCGAACTTCAAACCAAAGCTGGATAACACCAAAGCCCATTCCACTATCCTGCCAGTGGCCTCAGGGTTCCTCAGTATGCGTTGCAAGGGGAAGCGAGTGACAACCGTGATCTCGTGGACTTGGAAGTAGTGGCGCGGTTTCCTTGAGGCCATGATGAGGCCAAAAATCAACTTTTGCATGCCAGAGTACCTCAACCTAGCCCCCTGCAACAGGGAGCTGACGAAGTACACTGGCCGCTGCACCACTTTCTTCCTTGCCGTGACCTTGGAGTTGTCTCCATTACCCCGCTCCTCCTTGTTCTGATCTGCCTCTGACCTTGCCGGGGCGAGTTCACTTCCTTCTCCAGAGGGGACGGCAGTTGCAGCTGCTTCTTCATCTGCTTCCCGCTGCGCCACCAACGCTGTGCTAACCACTTGATTGGTTGCCGCTAAGTATAGCACCAACGGGTTTTTGTGGTTTTGGAGCGACTAAGGTGGGGACAGAGGAAAGGTAGGTCTTCAGATCCTGCAGCTCAGCGTCTGCCTCCGGAGTGGACCCAACCTTCTTCAAGATTTTGAAGAATGGCAGGGCGTGTTCGGCAGACTTGGAAATGAACTTGCTTAGCGCGGCAACACATCCAGTCAGACGCCTCACGTCTTTAACTGTCTTGGGTGCTTGAATCTGCTTAATTGCCTTGATCTTGTCGGGGTTGGCCTCTATCCCCCGGTGGGACACAAAGAAGCCAAGCAGCTTGCCGGAAGGAACACCAAACACACACTTCCCTGGGTTCAGCTTCAAGTTGATCTTGCGTAGATTTGCAAAGGTCTCTTCCAAGTCCTGAATTAGAGTTGATTTGTCCTTGGTTTTGACCACTGTATCATCCATGTAGGCTTCAATATTCCTATGCAACTGGGACTCAAAGCCAATCTGTACTGCTCTCGCGAAAGTGGATCCAGCGCTTTTTAACCCAAAGGGCATACGTACTAAGCAGTACGTGCCGCATGGGGTTATAAACGCGGTCTTCTCTTCGTCTTCCCCGGACATGAAAAACTGGTGGTGCCTGGAGTAGGCATCCAAGAAGGAAAGTAGGTCACATCCAGAGGTGGAATCCACAGTCTGATCGATGCACGGCAAGGGGAATGGGTCCTTCGGGCATGCTTTATTTAGATCTGTGAAATCTATGCAAAGCCTCCATTTCCCATTCGCCTTGCGCACCACCACTGGATTCGCCAACCAAGTTGGATGCAATACTCCTCTGACCAAACCAGCAACTTCGAGTTTCTTGATCTCCTCGGCAATAAACTGCTGCCACTCCAAAGCTTGCTTTCAGACCTTCTGTTTGACGGGTCAGGCATATGAGCAGACAGCAAGGTGGTGCTTGATTACCTCCCTGGGAACACCGGGGATGTCAGATGGTTGCCAAGCAAACACATCAACATTCGCCCGCAGGAACGCAACGAGCGCGCTTTCCTATTTGTCATTAAGGGTGGAGCTGATAGTAAATGTACCATCAGCGCCAACCAACCTGGCCGGGACCTTCTTCACAGTAGCAACCTTTGATCTCTTGCTATTGGAACTCTCCGGCAAGTCATCAACAGGTGCAGCGCAATCCGAAGAGGCGCGCTTCCCGGATTCTTTGTTGGCGTCCTTGCTAGCTTTCTTCCCTTTCTTGCTTTCCTTGGTGGGAGCAGTTGCTTCCGCGGCCTCTGCAGCGACTGCTTCCCGGTACATCTTATCAACGCATATGACTGCGTCCTTCTTGTCTGATGGAATGGAAATGACGCCCATCGGTCCTGGCATCTTCAGAGTGTTGTAGGCATAGTGGGATGCCGCCATGAATTTTGCCAGGGCAGGGCGGCCAAGGATTCCATTGTATGGCAGGGGGAGGTCGACCACATCAAACATGATCTTCTCAGTCCGGTAGTTCAACTCCCCCTCGAACGTTACCGGCAGCGTGATCGTCCCCTTAGGACGACTCCTGCCGGGGTTGATGCCTTGGAAAGTACCGGTAACCTTGAGCTCTTCGGCTGCTATCTGGAGCTTGCTGATGACCTTGGGAGATATCAAATTCAACCCGGCCCTGCCGTCAACCAACATCCTTGTGACTTTGAGGTTGTGAATCGTTGGTGAAACCAACAATGGCAAACATCCTACCGCAGTGGTGCGGTCAGGGTGATCCTCTTCATCAAAGATAATGGGCGTGCGGGACCACTTGAGCGGGTTCCAAGAATCTGTCACTGGCTCCACGGCATTGACCTCACGTGCCCACTGTTTGAGCTGGCGGTGAGAGGAGTGCAAGGACGCACCTCCGTCAATGCACAGGGCGTCAGTGGCCTTCTGGAACTCCTGCTCGCTGGTTTCCTCTTCATCTCCTTCATCACTCCCATCATCGCATCCCTTCTTTTCACGGCCTCTGGCCGGTTTCCCTTGATACTGAGGGGCCTTGCCGGGGCGACCTCCTCCGCCACCTCGGCCCTTCCCGCCAGCACCATCTTGGTCTCTCTCTTTGTCACGCTTCTCGTACTTAGCTTTCTGCTTCTTGACGAGCTGCTCAACTTGATGACACTCTTGAAGATCGTGTCCCTTAGTCCGATGGATCTTGCAGTACGACCCGTCAGCCTTCCCAGCAGCCGCGGCCTCCCGGCAGTCAGCGCACGTGGCAACTTCCTTGCCGGGAGCCTCGGTCTTGGCTTTCTTGCCGGTACTAGGAGTGCTCACTCCTTCAACAGCCATCACTGCTTTATCCTTGCGTTTCTTGTTCTTCTTCTTCTGATTGGTGGTGTCGTCATCCTCTGAGTCAACGTCGACGCCATCCTCTTCACCGGGGAGTCGCCTCCCCTCCTCTGTTCGGGCACACTTGTCCACCAGAGTATATAGCTCATTCACAGTCTTAGGCAACCGAATGTTCATTTTGGAACGTATCCTGCGGTTGCACACGTTGGACTCGAACGCGGCAATCACAGCTACTGGATGGATGTCTGGAATGTTCCTGTGCACTCGGCTGAACCTCTGCATATACTTCCGCAAACTCTCTCCTTCCTTTTGTGGGAGGAGCTGCAAGTCGCTGGGCCGCCCTGGTTCTTGATGGCCGCCCGTGAATGCGCCAATAAACTCATGGCACAGATCAGCCCAGGTCGAGATGGAGTTCTCTGGTAAGTGCATCAGCCATGACCTCACGTTTGGCTTGAGTGCCAAAGGGAAGTAGTTGGTGAACACCCTCTCGTCCCTTCCTCCGGCAGCTTGAACAGCGATGGTGTAGATGCTCAAGAACTCTGCCGGGTTCAATCTTCCATCGTACTTTTCTGGTATCTCTGGCTTGAACGTACGGGCAGATGGCCAACGGACTTGCCACAGCTCACGAGTGAAGGTGGGGCACCCAACCTCGAAAGGCAGGTACCCGCCCCCATCGGGCATGGGTTCGTCAACATCGGGGCCATTGCGCCTATCAGACTGGCGGCGGGTGTCGCGGCGTCGCTCGATGGTGACGCGCGCATCTTCCCTCCGCGCGTCTTCCCGGACCCGTCATTGGTCTCGACGCGCCTGAGGATCAAACGAAGCCATTGATACGTCGTCGGGTTCTTGGTCGCGTGGCCCTGGCTATGGCCCCAGCGCTGGCTGTCGTGGAGGGGACTGCACCGTCGAAACGGCTCCCTCGGTGCGGCCAGCGGCTCGGGCCAGTGCCGCCGTTGGTGGAGGCCGTGGCGGGCCTGCCTGCTATGATCCTCGTGCCTCAGCGAAACCAATCAAGCTCTGGATAGTGGCCCTCCACTCATCCATTTGATTGGCCGCTAGCGGAAATCTCAACAAGAGCTGGGCCCGCGCCATGGCCTCCGAAGCAATGCTTAGCATGGACGACGACGCAGATCGCGACGTCGCCTGACTTCTGATGGTGCCTGTAGTGGCGGCGCCATGTTCTCGCCGCCGCGAGCCAGTCGCTAGGGCGGCTGATACGTCTCCAACGTATCTATAATTTTTGATTGTTCAATGTTGTTATATTATCAATCTTGGATATTTTACAATCATTTTATAGCAACTTTATATCATTTTTTGGGACTAACCTATTGACATAGTGCCCAGTGCCAGTTGCTGTTTTTTGCTTGTTTTTTTACTTCGCAGAAAATAAATACCAAACGGAGTCCAAACGCAGCGAAACTTTTTGGTGATTTTTTCTGGACCAGAAGACACAAGGTGGGCCAAGAAAGTACCAGAGGGGTGCCCCGAGGGGGGCACAACCCACCTGGGCACGCCTAGAGGCCCAGGCGCGCCCTGGTGGGTTGTGCCCACCTCGGTGGCCTCCCGCACCGCCTCTTTGCTCTATAAATACCCCAATATTCCAGAAACCCTAGGGGAGTCGACGAAATACAATTCCAGCTGCCGCAAGTTCCAGAAACCACAGATCCAATCTAGACACCATCACGGAGGGGTTCATCATCCTCATTGGTGCCTCTCCGATCATGCGTGAATAGTTCATTGTAGACCTACGGGTCCGTAGGCAGTAGCTAGATGGCTTCTTCTCTCTTTTTGATTCTCAATACAATGGTCTCTTGGAGATCTATTTGATGTAACTCTTTTGCGGTGTGTTTGTTGGGAAGAGGTGCTTTGTGATGGGTTCGATCTTACGGTGCTCAATCCCAGTGGCAGAAGGGGAAATGACATGTATGTATCGTTGCTATTAAGGATAACAAGATGGGGTCTATTCCTACATGAATAGATCTTGTCTACATCATGTCATCATTCTTATTGCATTACTTCGTTTCTCCATGAACTTAATACACTAGATGCATGCTGGATAGCGGTCGATGTGTGGAGTAATAGTAGTAGATGCAGGCAGGAGTCGGTCTACTAATCTTGGACGTGATGCCTATATAATGATCATTGCCTGGATATCGTCATAATTATTTGAAGTTCTATCTATTGCCCAACAGTAATTTCTTTACCCACCGTATGCTATTTTTCTCGAGAGAAGCCACTAGTGAAATCTACGGCCCCCGGGTCTCTTCTTTATCATATTTGCCTTCGAGATCTATTTTTATTTGCTTTTATTTTCAGATCTATTAATCCAAAAACCCAAAAATATCTTGTTGCAATTTATTGTTATTTATTTTATCTCGCGTTCCCGCGAGATCTATTTATCCGATCTACTACAAATTTATCTCTCTTTACCCGGGAGGGATTGACAACCCCTCTTTTACGTCGGGTTGCAAGTATTTGTTCTTTGTGTGCAGATGCCGTTCATGTAGTGTTGCGTGGTTCTCCTACTGGTTCGATAACCTTGGTCTCATCACTGAGGGAAATACCTACCGTAGTTGTGCTGCATCATCTCTTCCTCTTTGGGGAAATACCGACGTAGTTCAAGCGACATCAGCGGCGTGATGATGAGGCGTATGCGCTTGGGGGTTGACAACCCCATTCAGCGCATCGTCTCGGCTAGCTTGTCCTGGGGGTGGCACAGGCCCCATAGACGCACCCGCGGCGGGGGCAGCCAGGTGATTACGATCCGCTTCAGGGCGAGCGCCACCGCTGTGGCTGTGTCCCTCGGCGATGTGGGGAGGCGGAGATGGAGCGTTCTCCCCATCCGCACCTTGCGGAGCATGGCCATCGGGTTGTTGTTGGTGTTGCTCTCCTTCGGTGCCTTCTGCTCCTGCTTCGGCCGCAGGGGGAATGGTGATGGCGCCGCCTGCGCCGGTCACGTTCCCCGCGGCGTTGGCATTCCCATGTTCCCCCGCAGCCCCCACGGCATTAGTGGCCGCATGCGAGGGGGCCTTCGAGGTGGACGGGTGAGCTGAAGCACCGGATTTCTTCTTGGGCGCCATGGATAATGAAGCCGTTGATGAAGAAAACGATGATGAAGATGACGCGCTGCTTACACTCTCGGGTTCGCGCAAATGCTTCCCCCTACCTGGCGCGCCAAAGATGTCGTGCTATCACACGGCCACCAATGGGGCCATCGGCCCCTTGTGGTTCGGCAAGGGGGAAGAGCGCATTGCACAAAGAGCGGAAAGCATAGAGCAGCACGGCAACGATGACACGGGTAGTTTTACCCAGGTTCAGGCCACCGCGAGGCGTCAAACCCTACTCCTGCTTTGGTGGATTGATGGAAGGACCGTGGTGGAGACGCAACGCTCTAGCCCGGCAAGGTCACCTCGGGGCGGGAGCAGCTACGTGTGTACGAGCGTACAAGGGTCCGAATCCTTTAAGGTAGCCATGGCCCTCCTTTTATAGGTCAAGGGGTTACCACAATGGCAAAACAGTCATTTATCCAATGATTAGATAGCCACAGTGCTATCATACCTAACTCTACGGTCAGGTTAGGGTGCATTAAATGCACCGCTTAGTGTCACATCGTGGCGTAGCCCGGCAAGCCTTGCCGTGCCATTCAGCCACCTTTTCGCCTGTCCGCACGACACGTCGCCTGGACGGGTGTCGTTTAGGGATGATCTTCCTCAGAAATGGCCTGCCACGTACCAAATAACAGTCATTTAGTCCCTTGGGGGCTCGACACCGCACCGATGGGTGACTTACGTTGCTGTGAGGTGGAGCGGTGGAGCTTTGGCGGGGTAATCCGCCCTTGGCGTCCCCGGCAAGCCTGCCGGGGGAGTCTTGAGGCTTGTCTTGGGGTAACCTCGACCCCGCCAGGCTCGCCTGCCCGGCAAGGGAGGTTTTTTCTTAGTGATATCTTGCTTGTTTGGTTGGTCTTGGTCTTATTGATCCGCACTTTGATTTCTCAAAGAGCCATCTCTTCTGCTTGGCCTTGTCTTGAATGTCGTAACCTTGCTCTTGAGCCTGTGTACAGTCCGGGCAACACACCTGGGGGTTTGTTGCACCGACATTATGCAACTACAAAAGCTAGGCAGGTAGGGGGATTAGTAGCAGGAGACATGTTCGTGACATAAGCTAGGCAGGTAGGGGGATGCAGCCCCAGCTCGACCAAGTTTGGATTACAACCCAAAAGCTACCACAAAACCATCAGGGGGAAGATAGGGACTGAAAGAGTCAGCTTCAGCATCCCAGTCTAAGCACCCCTGGCCTCCGTCCTTGCGACGCATGGTACACCTAGCTTGCCACCTGCTCGACACTAGTGCCACTGATAAAATGAAGTAATAATACAGTTAAAATAGAGCTACTGTCCTCTCTATCATTTCATTTCCAATGTAGATAAAGAAAGTGCTTCTCTTTGTTAGTATATGTTTCATCAACTAGTCCCATTGTTAATGTTTAAGTGTTTCTGCAAACTGGGGTGCTTAATTTTTGTTGAACTGCACAAAAATAGAGATTGGAATGTCTCAAGGCCCCTCCTTGTACTACCTTTGTACACTGATGTTCATCACTGGCAGAAGGTGTATCGGGGAGAATTGGGTCGATTTCCAGTATGAGGCCTACCGTATGAGGCGTCGTAGGGCCCATCTCGCCCTCGCAGGATGGCATACTGTGATAGTACTATTGTATTTTTTATTAAATGTATTCTATCGCAATCTTTTCCCATTAAGAAAATGAAGTTTCTTCTATTTATTAGTGTATGTTTCATCAACTAGTGCCACTATAATGTAATCACGCTTTTTCATTATATGTGCACATAAGGTTATTCAGCTACATTTTGGTGGAACTGCACAAATGTACGGATGGAACCAGCATATATGCAGAGTGCGAGGTGCCAATATCTAACATAAACGTGGCTTGGAAAAGTACATATGCTCGGATGGTTCCTCAAGTTCTTGCCGACCCGCTGCAGAATATTTTAATCTGCCGGTGTTTGGCTTGCACTTTACATGTTTTTTTAGGGGTCAGTTTACTTGTTTCAGTGTTGCAGCAAATCCTCTAATCAAATAGGAGTAGCTTATATTGGCACTTTTCTAGGGAGTACTCTTTCCTGAAAGAAGCACCAATCGATTTTTCTTTATTTGTACACATTGTCACAACTTTGTTTTAGGTCCAGAACTATTTTAGCGTGATTGGCGTAGTACTCGGGGACTCGGAGTACTACCCAGTACTTACCCGTATAATTTTCATTAGCTGTCATACTGATTGTAAGCATGAGCAGATGGAAGATTAGGTTAGTGCAAAGCTTACCTTAAACCCTATTGCCATCGTTGAAACGAGGCGAGCGGCGAGGGAACCGGTGAGAACGGCGGGGAAGTGATGTTGCGCCATCCGATCTCCTCTTGCGGTGGGAGAACGTATACTCCTATGGCTCCGGCTGGCACTGCACCCTCACGAACGGCACACCGTACTCGATCGATTCGTTATCCTCTGGATGCTCGACCTTGGACCTGTACACCCACCACCTCCGCCTGACTTTCGCCTCCGGTGAATCTGTCTGCTCCATCGCCCAGAGGAGATACTCGATGAACTCAAAGGACTGTGTCGTGACTGCCGCTGGGGAGTACATCGCCGCCCTCATCGTCGTCGTCTCGCTCTTTCTCATACATTGCCACATGGCCCTCACCGTCCTCGAAATCTCCCACTCGTTGTCAAACCAAGTAAGGATCTCCTTCAACCTGGCTAACTTTGACTGGTCATCGCCGGCGATCTGCCCGATTTGCTGCTGCATCCTCTCTATAGATGTCTTCTGAGAGGTCCGGTGCTGGCTTTGGAATATGGGAGGAGAGATGGTGGTATTGCAATGGAGAAGAGGGAGAGGCGAGACCGTGGTTTTGCAATGGCGAAGATGGAGAGGAGAGGGGGTGGTTTTGCAATGGAGAAGAGGGAGAGGCGAGATGGTGGTTTTGGAATGGAGAAGATGGAGAGGAGAGGGGGTGGTTTTGCAATGGAGAAGAGGGAGAGGAGCGTGCGACAGCGATTTAGGATTGGACGAGAGGGCCGGCGCGGTGTGACTGGATCAAAATCAAAATCAATTTACCCTTCGACCCCACATTAACTAGTCTCCCTTGTATTCTGGGTCATATTTTGACCATGATTTTAACAAATAAAATATATGTTATATGTTGCAAAAATAATATAATTTGAATGTACATTCAGATACGAACCAAACGATACATTTTTTGATGACATGCATTCACATTTTGCTTGTCAAATACAGTATTGTGAAACTTTGACCCAAAATAAGCAAAATAAAAAAAATACTTCCAAGACCACCGCCGCTCCTCTCCCCTTCCATTTCAAAACCACCACCGCTCCTCTCCTATTCCAATCCAAAACCAGTGCTGCTCCTCTCCTCTTCCATTTCAAAACCACCGCCGCTCCTCTCCTGTTCCAATCCAAAACCAGGGCGCTCCTCTCCTCTTCCATTCAAAAACCACCGCCGGCGAGTGAAGGTGCCGTGGAGAAGTAGATCGATGGAGGTGTACAACCGATACGTGAGGATCGCAGACGGCGACCCTGTGAAGCTAGCCAGGATGTTGGAGATACAGTCTTGGTTTGACAACCAGGACCAATTAGCGGCGACGGCGACAGTGATGGCCAAATATCTGGAACAGAGCGAAAAGGCGGCGATACTCCCGGAGGTAGTCACGCGGGAGTACATAGAGCTGCTTCTCTGGGCCATGGAGCAAACAGATTCACCGAATCCGATCGTGAGGCAGCGGTGGTGGGAGTATCTATCCAAGATGGAGCATGCACTAGAGATTGAAGGGTCGAGCATCTACATGGTGCTGTTTGTGAGGGTGCTGTGGCAGAGCGAGCCGGTGGAGTCTTTGTCGACCAAACCCAACTGCAAGAGGAGAAAAGCAGTTGGCGCGACAACGCTTCCCCGCCATCCTCTCCCTCGCCGTTCACCTCGTCTCACGGGGCGGCTGTCTGCCGCTGAGGAATAGGAGGGGACTGCCCCCCCCCCCCCAATAGTCTGAGGAGGAGCTTAGGGTTGTCAGTATTTGCAGGTTGTGAATTGTGTTTTGTGTTGTGTATTTTGAGAGTACTTTCAGATATGAATGTCTTTTGAATTTCAGATTTGCAGTATTGAGCATATGAAGTATTTTATGAATTCTAGAGATCTATTTTTAGCACTTTAAAAAATGTAGTTTCATATAAAAGTGCAAACAATGTGATTCTCAGAGAAGAAACTGCAAGTTTCAGTTTCAGAGGCAGAGCATTTATATTAACACGCCCTTTTCAAACAGGGATAACATCATGTTGGAAGTTTTATTCATGGTCGAAAATAGAACTACAAGCCAGTTAACGTCATGTTGATCAACATTCATGCATAGCACATCTTAATATGATGCACAGTCAAAAAGATATAATATTTTCAAAATGCCCACACAATGTTGAGTGTGCGAAAAACAGACAAACCGAGGGACGAAGTTTTGGCAAGTGTTGGAGGTGGTGTGCGTACATGACAATGGGCACCCACATGTCAGAGGCAGAGGCAAAAATTTGGGGATATTTTCACTGTATCAGGTGGCATCGAACCCGGGCGGAGCAGCGGTTGGGGAGTGGAACTTGGCCAGTGGGCTACTCCAGTACTTTCGCTAGAAATTAGGCACAGCATCTAACACTACTGTAGCACGTCTTCCCCGGCTCTGGTGCGTTCTCGTCCGGGGCCTGGACGTCATCCTCCGTTTTATTGCGCTCACCGCAGCGCCGCTGTCTGCCGTTGTGAACATGCTCAACAAACGAGAGGAATCTGGAGAGGATTGTACGTGGAAAGGCGGACAGTCGGGACCCACCAGGGGCATCATTAAAAAAATAGTTCCTCCTAATGATATACTAACGTTGGGGCCCACGGGTTTGTCAACGTAGTTATTAAAGGAGATAAATTTACAATGAAGCCAGTCATCGGAGAGCTGGCAGGTATAATTTATTATCAGTGGGCCAGCAAGTATCAGCTGGGTTGTGGGCTGCCCAGTCTAGGCTTTCTTTTTTAACATGTGCAGCCCACGACATGCTGGTTTTATTTTTTTGAGGGCCGTCATGTATCGACCGGCCTATGGCCCTCCCATCCTAGGTTTTATTTTTTCTTAAACATCCGCAGCCCAACTTATGTATTTTTTTGAAGAAAACGCAGAGGTCTGTTCTATTTTTCTATATAAGAATAGGAACGCCAAGTCCAACTTATGTTTCCCTTCTAACTATATTATATATATTTATATTATTTTATATGTTATTATATATTATTGTTATCATCATCATATATTTAACAGATACTTACATATATAAGAAAAAATATCCCACGTCTTATTAACTTATAAAAATAAATTTTTAACAATAAAATCCTGGGTTTGTTTACAATAAGGCAACGAAAATCCTGGTGATTGTGTACAAAAGCTTGGTAAGATTTAATGACCAATGTACAATAATAAAGCACTTATTATTTAAATATATTTATAACAAAATGCTCAGCCACTGTTTATTTTTTGATAACATTGCTGCGCCCAACCCAACATTATAATTAGAACCAGCCCAGCCAATTCTTGTATTTCGAGAAAGTGCAAATGGGCTGTAATTTTTAGGAAAAAATAAATGTGACGCATTGACGCTACATTATTTGTTCACCCATGCTAGCAAATTTGTGTATTTTGAGAAAGTGCAAATGGACTGTAGTTTTTTATAAAAAATAAATAAATGGGCCGCATGGACGCTACATTTTTTGTTCACCCAACCCAGCTATGGACTGTAAATTCTAAAAAAATGGGTTGAATATGTGCCACATTTTTGCATGCTGAAATGTGGGCCAATAGGTCGAAGCCAACGCAAGGCGTTGTCAACTTAGTCAACAAATGATTCTGAAATCGATAGCCATTGGATTTACATCCAACGGCCGGCATCCATTTTCAATCTCTCATCTTCTTCCTCCAGCGCCGCCGGGACCGCCTGCTCCCGCCTCCGGCTGCTAACAGCTCTGCTTAGCACGCTTCGCTGCAAAGCGCTACCCCACCGCCGGCCAGGTCATCTCTCCACCCCTCCACACCTCCTGTTATTCTCCGCCCACTGCAGAACCACGCCGCACCAGAACCAGTTAACCCTTGTACACCTCTCCGTCTGTGACTCCACTGCCGCATCTTCCCCAGATTCGCGCCGTCCCCTTCCTAGGCCTCGCCGTCGTCCACCGCCTTGGTTCGCTCGGCGCGGCATGGTCAATGTGGTCAAGGAACGACTTCCATCAGAAGAGGACTTTACGTGGAGAGGCTGACAGCTTGGTCCATGGCTGCAACAAGGAAGTGCCTCCTTATTACGCGCAAAATAATGATTCCTCCACCTGACAGCGGGGACCCACCGGAAGGGCCTCTGTATTTTGCGAAAAGAACATTTCCCCCTGACAGCTTGGACCCACTAGCTACATCTTCGCACGGAAGGAAGTGCCTTCTTACCCCCTGACGGCTGGGACCCACCAGGTTGAAGTGAAGGTAGCGTTATCTGTCTGGCCGTGAACGTGTACGTACATAGCGGTTGATCGGTCTCTCTGCAATACCGTGGCCGAGTAAGGAGCGGCACGTGTTGAAGTAGAGGCGCTGATGTAGCATGTCATGCAGTCCCGTCTATATCGTGTACACGTACTTACAGCCACACTGCAAGATAGTAAATACGGCTACGTACGTACATATGGGTGGGGTCTCTAACGCGTACAGCGACATCGTCCTGTTCATCGGCATCCAACCGGCTGGGTCGGAACAGAGTAAACAGCATCGCGTGTTAATCGGGAGCCAACCGGCTTGGACGAAACAGCCAAAACGAGGTCTGACGTATCGCAGAACGGAGGAAACGGCCTTCTGTTTGACCGCGTATGGTCGAAACGGGGTCCTGTTCATCGGGAAGGGTCTGGCGTACCACAAAACGGAGGAAACGGACTTTTGTTCGAGTGCCTACGATCGAAACGGGGTCCTGTTGATCGGGAGGGGTGTGGCATACCACAAAACGGAGGAAACAGACTTGTGTTGGAGCGCCTACGGTCGAAACGGGGTCCTGTTCATCGGGAGGGGTGTGGTGTACCGCAAAAATGGACTTCACGGGCTACTGTTCATCCACCGTCTACTGCCTTTGCTCCAGCCTCCATGGGCTACTGTTCATCCACCGTCGACTTCCTCCAGCCTCCACCAGCTACTGTTCATCCACCGTGTCTTCCTTCTGCCTCCACCAGCTACTGCTAATCCACGGGGTTACTGTTCATCCAGCCTCCATCGGCTACTGTTCAACCAGCCCTCCACGGGGTCTTGTTCATCCACCCCCACCTCCTTTATCGGGGTCTTGTTCATCTAGCGGCAACGGCCTATACTACCACGGGGTCCTGTTCATCCAACCCCCACCAGGAACTGTTCATCCAACCCCCAACAACGGTCACTGTTCATCAAGAGGCAGCTGGTTCGATCGACTTTAGTTAGCAGCAGTAGCGAAGGAATCACTGGGGTTCAGTTAACAGCCAAGGGATCATCGCTCGGGTTCAGTAACGTAGCTAGTGCAATTGCTCGGGTTCAGTGAGCGAACACCTCGCTTAGGTTCAGTTAGAGCCCAACGCCTAGCACACACGCGCGTACGTGTACGAGAGAAACATGCAAACCTCCGTGCATAGCTCGGCCCCGACCACCCACCGTAACCGGGAACTCCCCGAAATTTTCCTTGCCCTCGCTTCTACCATGATTTTTTCCGTCATGGACAGCCCAAAGAATGTCATGCAGGTGCGTCCCCGGCCCGCCCAGGACGAAAAACCCATTTTCTGTGATGATTTTTTGTCATAGAAGTAGGAGCCCACCACATCTATGATGATACGTAGTTTTGTCACAATTATCGTCATAGAAGTGTCATAAGCATGACAGGAAAAAAATTCGTTCAGGCCAAAATGTCATGGATGTGTCTTTTTTTTGTAGTGTCCTTTAGTGGACTGACCATATCTAGCCCCCAGACCGCAAAAGGCCAGGTGATGGGGATGGTATGAAGGGCCGTGGGGGGCATATGGCTTTGCTTGGCAAATACCTGACAACCTGGGCAACGTTGAACCAACGTCGAGGCGTCGGCGCCCGCAGTCGGCCAATAGAAGCCGGCTCGCAAAGCCTTGCTTACCAGGGTCCGGGCAGTGGCATGATGTCCGCTCATGCTGGAGTGTATCTCCTGGAGTAGGAGTCTTCCTTCTTCCTCGGATATGCATCGCTGGAGGACGCCTGTGGTGCTCATCTTGTAGAGTTCTCCTTCGTGAACCTTGTAGGCTTTAGATTTCCTGGCGATCCGACGTGCGTCGGTATGGTTGTCGGGGAGCTCTTTTTGTAGCAAGTACGCAAGGAGCGGTTCGGTCCAGGGTACAATGATTGCCATGACTTCATGTGCGGAGTCAGTTTCCTGGACCGTTGACCCGCCTATGATGCCTTCGTCATCTTCGGGCGGGGCATGTTACCAATCATCGCTTGACTCCGACGTTCCTTTATTGTCTTGCCAGACTATGGACGGCTTGAAAAGCCGCTCAAGGAAGGTGTTGTCCGGGACCTTATCCCATTTAGCTCCCATTTGGGCGACAACATCTGCGGCCTAGTTGCTATCACGGGGTATATGCTGCAATTCCAGCCCCTCGAACCTGGCTGAGATCTTTATTATGGTGTTCTGATAAGCTGTCATCTTCGTATCTTTGGCGTCGAAATCGCCGTTGACTTATGAGATGGCGAGGTTGGAATCACCTCGGACCTCCAAGCGTTTAACACCCATGGAGTCTGCTATTCGGAGTCCGTGTAAAAGTGCTTCATATTTTGTCGCATTGTTGGAGTATGTGTACATGATTTGTAGCACATGTCGGATATTGTCTCCCGTGGGTGATGTGAGCACGACGCCAACCCCTAGGCCAGCGAGCATTTTAGAACCATCAAAATCAATGTTGGGGATATCGCTTATCGGGAACTTATTGGTCGACCCATGATAAGGGGTAAATTGGCCAGTTTATCGGCATATCAGCTGATTTATCGCCATATCGGTTGATTTATCGGCCAATTTATCTTATCGGTCAGACACCGGTAAGCGATAAATTGGCCGATTTATCGAAATATCATAAGATATCTCGAACAGTGATCAAAATAGAGGTCCAATGCGAGTAAGTGTTGTATTCCTGGGGAAGCTCGGCCTTCGTCCATTTGGCCAGAAAATCAGCCAGCACCTGGGATTTAATGGCCCGGCGTGGTTTATAAATGATTTCGAAAGGTAGGAGCTCTATGGCCCAATTGGCTATTGACCCTCCCTTTTTTATGTCTTGAATCTGCGTCAGTATTTTCCCCAAAGAGTAAGGGATGATGCAGTACAGCTAAGGTAGGTAGATCCCTCAGTTATGAAACCAAGGCTATCGAACCGGTAGGAGAACCAAGCAACACTATGTAAACGGTACCTGCACACAAAGAACAAATACTTGCAACACGACACGAAAGAGGGGTTGTCAATCCCTCTCGGGTAATAGATTGGTAGTTGCAAATAAAATAAAAGCAAATAAAATTAAGCGAGGTATTTTTGGGTTTTTGGTAATATAGATCTGAAAATAAAAGATGCAAATAAATAAAAAGGCAAATAGCAATATAGATCTGCAAATATATGATGAGAAAATAGACCCGGGGCCGTAGATTTCACTAGTGGCTTCTCTCGAGAAAATAGCATACGGTGGGTAAACAAATTACTGTTGGGCAATTGATAGAACCTCAAATAATTATGACGATATCCAGGCAATGATCATTATATAGGCATCACGTCCAAGATTAGTAGACCGACTCCTGCCTGCATCTACTACTATTACTCCACACATCGGCCGCTATCCAGCATGCATCCAGTGTATTAAGTTCATGGAGAAACGGAGTAATGCATTAAGAACGATGACATGATGTAGACGAGATCTATTCATGTAGGAATAGCCCCCATCTTGTTATCCTTAATAGCAACGATACATACGTGCCTTGCTGCCCCTTCTATCACTGGGAAAGAACGCCGTACGATCGAACCCATCACAAAGCACCTCTTCCCATGGCAAGAAAAATCGATCTAGTCGGCCTACCTAAACCAAAGATTCGAAGAAGAAATACGAGGCTATAAGTAATCATGCATATAAGAGATCAAAGAAACTCAAATAACTTTCATGGATATAAAGATCTGATCATGAACTCAAAGTTCATAAGATCCCAACAAACACACCGCAAAAGAGTTACATCAAATAGATCTCCAAGAGACCATTGTATTGAGAATCAAAAAGAGAGAAGAAGCCATCTAGCTACTGCCTACGGACCCATAGGTCTACAATGAACTACTCACGCATAATCGGAGAGGCACCAATGAGGATGATGAACCCCTCCGTGATGGTGTCTAGATTGGATCTGGTGGTTCTGGAACTTGCGGCGGCTGGAATTGTGTTTCGTCGACTCCCCTAGGGTTTTTGGATTTTCGGGGTATTTATAGAGCAAAGAGGCGGTGCGGGAGGCGGCCGAGGTAGGCACAACCCACCAGGGCGTGCCTGGGCCTCCAGGCGCGCCCAGGTGGGTTGTGCTCCCCACGGAGCCCCCCTCTGGTACTTCTTTGGCCCAACAGGTGTCTTCTGGTCTAGAAAAATTCTCCAAAAGGTTTCGCTGTGTTTGGACTCCATTTGGTACTAATATTCTGCGAAGTAAAAAATAAGCAAAAAACAACAACTGGCACTGGGCACTATGTCAATAGGTTAGTCCAAAAAAATGATATAAAGTTGCTATAAAATGATTGTAAAACATCCAAGAATGATAACATAACAGCATGGAACAATCAAAATTTATAGATACGTTGGAGACGTATCAGCGCCCCCAAGCTTAATTCCTACTCGTCCTCGAGTAGGTAAATGATAAAAACTGAATGTTTGATGTGGAATGCTGCCTATCATGTTCATCACATTCTTTTCTTTTGTAGCATGGACATATGGACTTTTATATGGTTCAAAGCAATAGTCTAGTTTTGACATGAAGATTTCAATACTCAAGCATATCAACAAGCAACCATGTCTTTTAGAATATCAACACTAAAGCAAGTTATCCCTAGCCCATCATGCTCAATCATTGATCCATTTATGAAACACACTTGCATATTAGCTACATCCAATGCTCAAGTACGATCATAGTGCCCCTTAGTTGGTGCTTTATAAGAGAAGATGGAGACTCAAAATAAAAATAAAAATTGCAAAAAATAAATAGAAAGGCCCTTCGTAGAGGGAAGTAGGAATTTGTAGAGGTGCCAGAGCTCAAAGTTTAAATTGAGAGATAATTTTTTTTTGAGAGGCATACTTTTCCCGTCAACGAAAATGACCGAGTAATTCCCAACACTTTCCATGCTAGATATATCATAGGCGGTTCCCAAACAGAAAATACAGTTTATTCCTTTTTCCACCATTCTTTCACATTCCACGGCTAGCCGTATCCACGGGTACCATCCATACCAACACTTTTCAAGGAATTTATTATTTGACAACATAAAGTAATTCATTTTTCATTTCGGGACTGGGCATCCCTAATACCTTTACCGTACTCTCGTGCAATGACAAGTGAATAAACACTCATCTTGAGAATAACACATCTAGCATGGAAAATATTGGCCACCCCCCCTCCCCCGGCGCTTCATGAGCGGTACGAGCACACAAAAAGGAAATTATTTTGAAAATTAAAGATGGCACATACAAATTTGCTTAGAACGGCATGGAAATACCGCATATAGGTAGGTATGGGGGACTCATGTGGCAAAACTGGGTTTAAGGATTTTGGATGTACAAGTAATATTTCTACTTAGTACAAGTGAAGGCTAGCAAAAAGATTGAGAAGCAACCAACCAAGAAACAAAAAATCACATAAGCGAGCATTAAGCATAACTAACACCGAATAATGCACCACAAGTAGGATGTAATTTCATTGCATAACTATTGACTTTCATGCTTGCATAGGGAATCACAAACCTTAACATCAATATTCTTACTAAAGCATAATTACTCATCAACATGACTCACATATCACTATCATCATATCTCAAAACTATTACAAAGAATCAAGTTTATTTTGTCCAATGATCTTCATGAAAGTTTTTATTATATCCCTCTTGAATATTTATCACTTTGGGACTAGTTTTATATGTTGCTTTTGCTAAGCTCAAACAAATTTAAGTGAAGAACATGAGCATAAAGATTTTCATCTCTCAAAATAATATAAGTCAAGCATGAGAGAATTTCTTCAAAGTTACTAACTCTCAAATAAATCTAAGTGAAGCATGAGAGCATTTCTTCAAAAATATTAAAGCACACCATGCTCAAAAAGATATAAGTGAAGCACTAGAGCAATTCCATAGCTCAAAAAAATTAAGTGAAGCTTAAAGAGCAATTCTACCAAATCATAACATAATTTTGGCTCTCTCAAGTAGGTGTCCAGCAAGGATACTTGTGACAAACTAAAAAGCAAAACAAGAAAAGACTCATATAATACAAGACGCTCCAAGCAAAACTCATGATATTGACGAATAAAAATATAGCTCCAAGTAAAATACTGATGGTCGTTAGATGAAAGAGGGGATGCCACTCAGCGCATCCCCAAGCTTAGTTGCTTGTTCCTCCTTGAATATTAACTTGGGGTGCCATGGGGCATCCCCAATCTTGATCTCTTGTTACTCCTTATTCCTTCATCCATCGTGATCTCACCCAAAACTTGAAAACTTCAATCACACAAAACTTAATAAAACCTTCGTGAGATCCGTTAGTATAAGAAAACCAATCTTAACTTTAAGTACTGTTGCAAACCCATTCATATTTTATTATTGCATTATATCTACTGTATTATAACTTTACCATGGCTTATACCCCCCCCCCCCCCGATACAATCCATAGATTCATCAAAATAAGCACACAATGCAAAGAAAACAGAATCTGTCAAAAACAGAATAGTCTGTAAAGATGTGAATTGTTCTAATACTTCTATAACTCCAAACATTCTGAGAAATTTGGACAACATAGGCAATTTGTATATCAATCTTGTGTAAAAAAAACAGAATTTTTCGTCGCTTATGTAAATTTAAACAATTATGTTACTGGACGCATAAGTTTTGGTTTTTCAACAGGATCAAATCAACTATCACCAAAGCTATCCCAAAGGCTTTACTTGGCACAAACACTAATTAAAACATAAAAAACACAATCATAACAGTAGCATAATTGTGCAAACACTCAAAAACAGAAAGAAAAAGGCAAAAATAAATTTTATTCATTGGGTTGCCTCCAACAAGCGCTATAGTTTTATGCCCCTAGCTAGGCATAAGGCAAGGTTTCAAGTATTGTCATCCTTCTTCTTATTTTCCATAGATGTTCTCTTGTCAGGAGGTTTTGCAAAAATAACTTGAAACACATTATCCATAGAAATTTTAGCATTATCAAGTTGCCCATCTACGTAACCCCTTTGATTTCCGGCAACAATCCAAGAATATTGCTGATTAACATCATTGAATACTTGTTGGATTATATCTAAAATGGGGATCTCTTTTTTAAGATTCTCATCAAAAATTTGGTCATTACCAAGAAAATGTCTCAACTTGTAATCACTATTGTAAAGGATCTCATCTATTACCAGTTTTTCACGGCTCATGCCATAAAAATCAAAAATTTCCATAGCTTCCCGAACTATGAGATCAAATTCATTCATAAGAACTTGGGTAGCTATCTTTTTAGCTTTAGGATCTTTTATAGATGGTAGCTCATAAAACAATCTTTGCAAGGTAGGATGGGTACGGATAAATCTAGTTTCAAGTTTTAGAAGTAGTGCTGAAATAGTTTTCGCATAAGATTTAGTTCTTTTAAGTATAGGAGTATCATCAAGAGTCAAATTCCCAACACTATTGAAAAATTCTTGGATATGTTCTTTTCCCATAACGTTCCCTTACCCCAAAACAAAAGTTTTAGCATCCAGATTGCCAGATCGTCCAATTTTAGGAGTTAGGCCATCATCTGTTTCTGCCATACCAAAGTTACTCATGGTGAAAAGCTTAAGCAAATAAGAGATCTGACTAGAAAACGATGAACGAAAAAGAGGGCGAATAAAACGGCAAATTTTCGTGAAGTGGGGGAGATGAAAACGAGAGGCAAATGGCAAATAATGTAAATTGCAAGGAGATGAGATTTTTGATTAGGAACTTGATAGATGTTGATGATGTCTCCCCGGCAACGGAGCCAGATCTCTTTGACCCTTCCTTTTTGATGTCTTGAATCTGCGTCAGTATTTTCCCCAAAGAGTAATGGATGATGCAGTACAGCTAAGGTAGGTAGATCCCTCAATTATGAAACCAAGGTTATCGAACCAGTAGGAGAACCAAGCAACACTATGTAAACGGTACCTGCACACAAAGAACAAATACTTGCAACCCGACGCGAAAGAGGGGTTGTCAATCCCTCTCGGGTAATGGATTGGTAAAGTGATAGATTGGTATATGCAAATAAAATAAAGGCAAATAAAATTCAGCGAGGTATTTTTGGGTTTTTGGTAATATAGATCTGAAAATAAAAGATGCAAATAAATAAAAGGGCAAATAGCAATACAGATCTGCAAATATATGATGAGAAAATAGACCCCGGGGCCATAGATTTCACTAGTGGCTTCTCTCGAGAAAATAGCATACGATGGGTAAACAAATTACTATTGGGCAATTGATAGAACCTCAAATAATTATGACGATATCCAGGCAATGATCATTATATAGGCATCACGTCCAAGATTAGTAGACCGACTCATGCCTGCATCTACTACTATTACTCCACACATCGACCGCTATCCAGCATGCATCTAGTGTATTAAGTTCATGGAGAAAACGGAGTAATGCATTAAGAATGATGACATGATGTAGACGAGATCTATTCATGTAGGAATAGCCCCCATCTTGTTATCCTTAATAGCAATGATACATACGTGTCTTGCTGCCCCTTCTGTCACTGGGAAAGAACACCGTACGATCGAACCCATCACAAAGCACCTCTTCCCATGGCAAGAAAAATCGATCTAGTCAGCCTAACTAAACCAAAGATTCAAAGAAGAAATACGAGGCTATAAGTAATAATGCATATAAGAGATCAACGAAACTCAAATAACTTTCATGGATATAAACTCTGATCATAAACTAAAAGTTCATCGGATCCCAACAAACACACCACAAAAGAGTTACATCAAATAGATCTCCAAGAGACCATTGTATTGAGAATCAAAAAGAGAGAAGAAGCCATCTAGCTACTGCCTACAGACCCATAGGTCTACAATGAACTACTCACGCATCATCGGAGAGGCACCAATGAGGATGATGAACCCGTCCGTGATGGTGTCTAGATTGGATCTGGTGGTTCTGGAACTTGCAGCGATTGGAATTGTGTTTTGTCGACTCCCCTAGGGTTTTTGGATTTTTGGGGTATTTATAGAGCAAAGAGGTGGTGCGGGAGGCGGCCGAGGTGGGCGCAACCCACCAGGGCGCGCCTGGGCTCCCAGGCGCGCCCAGGTGGGTTGTGCTCCCCTCTGATCCCCCCTCTAGTACTTCTTTGGCCCAACAGGTGTCTTATGGTCCAGAAAAATTCTCCAAAAAGTTTTGCTGTGTTTGGACTCCATTTGGTACTGATATTCTGCGAAGTAAAAAACAAGCAAAAAATAGCAACTGGCACTGGGCACTGTGTCAATAGGTTAGTCCCAAAAAATGATATAAAGTTGCTATAAAATGATTGTAAAACATCCAAGAATGATAATATAACAGCATGGAACAATCAAAAATTATAGATACGTTGGAGACGTATCAGCTATACGCCCCGTTGCATCCCTGTTATTAATTATGTCACTTAACGGGACATCAGATGCCACTGTTACCAAACACTCATGAAGTTAGTGCCGAAGTTTTCGTGATGCCATAAAAACGGCATAGGCTATCTTTTGATAGTGAGGGTACCGTGACTTGCACGGGGTTTAGACTTCGGGGACGTAATAGATGGGTCTTTGGACCTAGAACTTGTGGCCCTCCATATCTTGCTCGACCATGAGAACTGCGCTAACCACCTGATTTGTGGCCGAGATGTATAGTATCATCGATACGCATGTGCCTGGTGCTGCCAGGATTGGATTTGTGGCGAGGAGAGCCTTGATGTCTTCTAGGGCTGCCGCGGCCTCCACGGTCCATTTAAATGTTTTAGTTTGCTTTAATAGCCTATACAGGGGCAGGGCCTTCTCTCTGAGTTGTGATATGACGCGACTCAAGGCCGCCACACAGCCCGCTAATTTTTGTACATGTTTGAGCTCTGTTGGAACCTCCAAACAGTCCAAGGCTCGAATTTTGGCCGGATTGGCTTCAATTCCTCGGTTAGACATGATGAAGCCGAGGAGTTTGCTAGCTGGGACTCCGAAAATGCACTTCTCCAAATTAAGTTTGATTTGATATTCCCATAAACTGGCAAATGTATCTCGAAGGTTGTCCACCAATTGTCCGACGTGTTTGGTTTTGACAACCACATCGTCGACATAGGCCTCGACGGTCTTCCCGATGTGTTTTTCAAGGCATGTTTGAATCATGCGTTGGTAGGTGGCGCTGATATTTTTTAATCCAAAGGGCACCATGTTGAAGCAGAACGGACCATAAGGTGTAATGAATGTTGTAGCTGCCTGGTCTGATTCCCGCATCTTTATCTGATGGTATCCCGAGTAGGCATCCAGAAAGCACAATGCATCGTGACCAGCCGTGGCATCTACAATTTGGTTGATGCGGGGTAGGGGGAAGGGGTCTTTGGGGCAAGCTTCATTAAGGTCCTAAAATCGACACATAACCGCCAGGACCTATCATTCTTTAGTACCATGACCAAATTGGCCAACCAATCGGGGTGTTTTATATCTCAGATGAACCCGGCCTCCAGTAGTTTAGCCAGCTTCTCGCCCATGGCTTGACGCTTGGGCTTGGAAAAATGTCAAAGTGTTTGCTTGACAGGCTTGTAGCCCGAGTATGTTCAAGCTGTGTTCCACGAGCCTGCGGAGTATCCCTGGCATGTCGGAAGGATGCCAGGCAAATATGTCCCAGTACTCCTTAAGGAAGGTGCGCAAGGCCTCGGCGATCTCTAGCTCCAGGTTTGCCCCTATGGACGCCATTTTGGCGGGGTCCGTAGGATGCACTTGAAATTTGACTATTTCGTCGGCTGGTTTGAATGAAGTAGACTTCGGTCGTTTGTGAAGGATGACGTCGTCCCGGTTGACTTTGGCGCATAACGCGATTAGTTCCTCGTTCGCGAAGACTTCGGACAAGGTCTTGAGGGCTAGTGATGCCGTCTTGTTCTCGGCTTTAAGTGCTCTCTCGGGGTCGCTCGAGATGGTGATGATCCCGTTTGGGCCCGGCATTTTAAGCTTCATGTAGCCGTAATGTGGTACCGCCTAGAATTTGGAGAAGGTGTCCCGCCCGAGGAGGGCGTGGTATCTGCTCTTAAAGGGAGCGATGTGAAATGTGGCCTCCTAAGAGCGATAATTATCCGGTGTTCCAAAGATCACGTCCATGGTTATTTTTCCACTGCAGCGTGCTTCTCGCCCAGGGACTATACCTTTAAAGGTGGTGTAACTCTGTTCTATGCGCGATTTATCGACACGCATACTATCCAGAGTATCCGCATATATCAAATTTAGGCTGATGCCTCCGTCCATAAGGACCTTCTGAAGTCGGCAGCTGCCCACAATTGGGTTAAGGACCAGAGCGGTGGGGCACCTGTTAGGGGCTAACTTTGGCTGATCATTGTGGTCGAAGGTAATAGGCGTGTCTATCCAAGCGCCCCGGGTCGGCACCCGCCGAATGAAATTGATTTCTCATAGGGCCCGTTTACGCTGGTTGTTGGACGCGAAGGTCTCATAGATCAACAAGACCTCGTCTTCGTCCAATGTTTGTTCCATGTGGTCGGAGGTACCTATCAGAATGGTGGGTCCCCCTTTCGCTATTTGCCTCAACACCCAATGGTCACGGAGGCTGTGGGTCGGGCAAGAGTTGATAAGGATAGCATGGATCGGACATGGCTTATCCAGAAAGCCGTCCAGGGTGGTCCCGGGGTGACCGGAGGATTTCTTCTTCTGAGGTCGCTCGCCCAGGGTGTTCCATTTCCGAGGCCCGTGCCGAGGTGCTGATTCATGATGTCTCAAGTTGTCTTCGTAGATTGAATCTGCATTCCCTGCGGCGAGCCAGGCGTCTTCAATGGCACAGAATAGAGACACTAGCTCGGATTATTCCGGGAGTGTTTGAACACAGCGACGAGCAAGGGCATTCGAGACGCCTTTATCCTTGCATCCGCGCTAGAAAGCAACAATTATCTAAGAGTCCAGGTAATCCGATATCTTGTCTTTGACAGACAAGAATCTAGCCCAGTATCGCCTGATTGATTCGTCGGGGAGTTGCTGCATGTAGGTCAGATCCCATATGTCGTGTGGGCCGGAGTTGTCGGGGTGATACTCTATATGGGAGGTTAACGGATGAGTTCCGATCTCAAAAGATCGTGGGTTCGAGACCCTGTTTTTCTCATCTGGTGTCGAATTTGTGGCCATCGGATCAGCCGAACTAATCTGGATGTCGACCTCCTCGGCCTTTTCCCGTAGGCCGTTGTCCGACTCACTTTCCCGGAAGTATCTCATCCCCTCACCTTCTAGAGAGTTCCTCGCGGGGACTGGGGAATGGTCATGCTTTGTCTCGACTTGACGTGGAGATGTTTTGGTGACAGAAACTTTGGGCGTGTGAGTGAGCCCTACAAGTTCAAGGCCATTGACCGGCGATCCCATCGATCTCCTCATCAATCGCAAAATGGAACTCTCAATGAAAGCACCAGTGTCGGTGTCAAAACCGGCGGACCTCGGGGTAGGGGGTCCCGAGCTATGGATCTCGGATCGAGGGTAAAATGAATGAAGGAGACGATGTTTACCCAGGTTTGGGCCCTCTTTATGCAGGTAAAACCCTACGTCCTGCTCTTGTTTATATCAATGGAGATGTATCAAGTACAGAGTTGATCTACCTCGAGATCGTAATGTGTGGTCTAACTCTAGGGCTAGGTGAATGATTTTGTGTTGATGTGTCCTCTACGGGCTAAACCCTATGGCTTATATACATGCCAGGGAGGGTATTTAGGATTACAAGGTCGGTAGCTAGGAGCTAGGCGGCGGCAGAGATCTTGGAGTATACGTCAAGTCTTTGGGGGAGGCAGTCTTGATCACGCCTCCTGCGTGTGGCTTCCGGAGCCCATCTTGATCACAAATGAGGGCCCGTTGGCCCAAACTGTAACACCCCTGTGTAATAGCCACTGTGATCAGCTGCTAATAATGCCAAGTCATATCATTTGCAGTGCCTAAACATAGTGGTTAACCAAAATAATTCAAATTCTATTCTGAAAATCAACTCAAATTCAAAAGTGCAAAATAAATTTGCTCAAACACCTTTGGAAAAATGTTCATTATTTAGCAAATATTCCAGAAGCATTCATAAAAATATCACCAATAGCACTTGGATTAATTAAATGACTCAAACAAATTGAAAAAACACCAAAACAGAATTAATAAATCCATTTAAAATCATATTAAATTCAAATGAAGCCCAACTTTGCTCAAACCAATTTTTGGTGAATGCTTACATTGCATATTAATATTTGGGCCAAGTTCCATATTTTCCAAAAGAGCACAAATGGCCTCACTATTTCCAAACAGAAAAGAATAAAAGAAAATGTGAAACAGAAAACAGAAAATAAGAAGAGGCACTGTGCACTGGGCCTTAGTGCACAGTGCCCCGACAGCCGGCCCATCTGGCCCAACTCCGTCTCTCTCCCTCGCGTGTCGTCCTCCCCATGGCCGGGCACAAGCGCACCGGTGGGCACGCGACACGCCGGCGCCACCGACGGCACAGGGACGAGGAGGGGATAAGGGCGACGCCCGTCCACTCCCCTTGGACTCCCTCGACCACTCCTCCCCTCTCCCCTCGCTCTCCCCCTCTGGTTCCCGACGCCGCCCGACGCGGCCGCCCTCGCGCCCTGCCCGCAGACGCAGCCACCGTCCCCCATTCGCTTTGCCGAGACGTCCTGCGTCTCCGCCTCGCTCCTCTGCTTCGACTACACCTCGACATCGAGCTCGGGGAGGACCGCACGGACGGGATCAACCTCGGCCTCTTCTTCTCTGTCGTCGGCGATTCCCGTCGACCCCGAGCCCCCTGCTGCTACTAAGCCATCGAAGGCTTTTCATAGCCGCTAGGTGAGCTCCGTCCTTTCCCCTATTTTCTCCCCCGCGTATTTGGACGCCTCCGACAAGCTGCCACCATAGCCGTGCTCCGACTGCCGCCGTGTTAGCCATTGCCGTGCTCCCGAGCTCCGGCGGCTCGAGCCAGGGGCGCCAACGCGCTCCTGGGGGTCCGCAGCTTCTCCCTAGCTAGTTAGCATGCGCGAGAGCACCGCGCAGCCGCGGTTCCGTTCAGTCCCGAACTCCAGCGACCGCCCCGTCGCTCGCCGTCGACGTTCCAGACCATTTCCGGCAGCACCGCCACCCTAGACGGATGTGGCTCGGTGTGCCCGTTCGAACAAGCCCGGGCGCACACCAAATGGCCCACTGAGGAGCGATCCCGACCACCCCGGCGATCTTCCATCGCGGATTTGGTCGCCGGCGACCAGCCGCCGGCCGCGCTGAGCTGGCAGGACTGGGGCCACCCCCAGTGACACTGCCAGTGGCCCCCACTGGCCCCGTTGACTGGTTTGACCAGTCAACGCGCTGACGTGGTCGTCCTGGGCCACTGACATGTGGACCCCGCTAGTAATTAGTTTAAATAAAATGTTTTAATAATTAAAATCAATTAGATAAACTAAATGACTCACTGACATATGGGGCCCACACCCCTAATTAACCCTGGTAATTAGTTTAATCCACTGTTAGCCTAACAGAGGCTGACATGTGGGTCCCACTGGACCCACATGTCAAGTTTGACCAGGTCAGCGTCACTGTTGACCTGCTGATGTCAGCAACACGTCATGCTGACATCTTAATTCAAATCTGCTAATAAATATAATTCCAGAAAATCAACTAATCTTTGAAAATTAATAACTTTTAAACCGTAGCTCGGATCGAAAAAGTTAAAACATGAAAGTTGCTCAGAACGATGAGACGAGTCTGATCGTGCCGTCTGTTTCCTTGTCGGAACCCCCTACGTAGGAGAACTCGTAACTCCGAGCTCTATTCCGGTAGATGAATAGTGACTAATCACCGGTTAATAAATCCTAGATTAATTCTAAAAATAACCAAAATGACTTAGAGGCATATTTAAGCAACCCTGCACTGCATCATAGCATCGCACGCACTGTGTTGCATCTGCTTGCATTGTATTTACTTGTTTCTTCCCCCTCTTCTCTTTCGGTAGACCCCGACGTTGCCGTAGCTCCTGAGGCAGACGCCACTCCGGAGTACGACTACGTCCCCGATGACCCTGCCCTTGCCGTCGAGCAGACAAGCAAGCACCCCCATTTTGAGCATTCCGATATCGCCCACTCTCTTCTCTCTTTTTGCTTGCATTAGAAGTTACTGCTGCTGCTGTTGTCTTATATCTGCTGCATAGCCTGTTTACTTGTAACCTGTTGTTGATACTTTACTGCTATCCTAAACTGTTTAGTATAGGATGGGTAGAGCCTTATCAGAGACCCACTTGTCCCGACTGCCCCGCTGGACTCTAAGAAGACCCGAGCAACGGGATCGAAGATCAGACCCTGGCACCGCACATCACTTCCCCTAAGATGCTTGACTCTACTGGGTTACTATCGAGTGCCGAGGGTGATACCTCGTCAGCACTTCTAATGATAACCTTGTAGGTTAGTTAATCGATCATGGTAAGCGAGGGTGATTCCTCCTACACCACCCCCGATAACGACGTCGTCGTGCAACTTCTCAAGTGTGGACCTCGAGGGTGATTCCTCATTCGTTCACCCTGACGATAGCATCGAGCGGGAACTCCATCGAGGGTGATTCCTCAGGGTTCCCCCCTTGGTGTCAGACACACGAAGACTTGGTTACTATGACTGAACATTGAACCATGATAACATGATACTAAAGGTTTTGTTTTAGGAACAGACGGCGGTGTTTTGCTGACGCCTCGAATCGACGCTTTTGTTGCGACATGCTAAGTTTTCTCCCCTATTGCTAGTAGGTTGATGGGTCGCACGCCCGGCACACATGTTTTGGCCTTGCTTGTGTGTCCATAACTCAAAATAGGTGACCTAACGGCTGCCGCCCGACTAACGGGTCCGCCCTGAGGGGTACCCGCGCGAGCATGAATGCGAAGTGATGTGGAGTCGGGTTAACCTGAGAGGTGCCCGCGAGATAACTACGAGGCGTGGCCGGGCATTCTTAGCCCTTGCCGCAAGTCCTCGAGACGGGGCGACGGGGTCACATCGATCGTGAGTCTCTGCTTGTTTCCGCGCGCTCCTAATCCACTAACGGTTTGGATATTTGATCCGAGGGGCCTCTTGCCTGATAGCACTAACCATCACGTGGGCATAGTATGGGCGTTCTGCGTCGTATACTTCAGCCGAAGCTTAATGGACATCAGCGATTGAGCGGCGCGGGCCGAGTTGGACTGGTTACGCAACTGCGCTTGTATTAAGGGGTTGCTAGGTCTACTCTCGGCCGTGAACGTAACGTGTAGGAGTTCCCGGGGCGAAGGCCCAAGACCCCTGGGGGCATAGGTTTAGTCCGGCATGCTGACCTCTCTGTTAAGTATTTGGTCGGGTTGCGGCATGTTGCTTAGCCGAGGCCGGGCATGACCCCGAAAAGTGTGTCCGGCCGGAGTTAAGCGAGCATGGTGGGTAAGTTGGTGCACCCCTGCAGGGAAGAAACTTCTATCGATAGCCTGTCCTACGGTAACGGACACTCGGAGTTGTATCCCAATCGGTACAACTAGAACATGACTTGAGATGATAACTGGATAGTACGGCTCTGGGATTGCTTTCTCGCAGGGAGTCGAGGAAGAATCTTTGGCCGAGGTTGATGACACTGCTATACTTTACATTATGTTATTCTGCTCTCTTCTAATGCTGCAAGACTGATGAAGATGCTAGTCTTCGATAGGACTAGGATTTTCCCTTCTATTCTGGCATTTCTGCAGCCCAGTCCACATATACAGCCCCCCTTTGAAAATGTTGCATATGTAGTGTAGATCCTTGCTTGCTGAGTACTTCGGATGAGTACTCATGTTTGCTTTATTTTCCTTTTTTCCCCTTTATCCCTTTGTCGCATCCAGACGACGGAGTCCCGGAGCCAGTTTTCCCCGTCGATGACAACTACTACTACCAGCCCGGAGAGTACTACTACTACTACGAGGAGCCGACCGACGACCAGGAGTAGGATTCGGAGGGTCCAGGGCAGGAGGCCCACGCCTTTCGATTGTAGAGTTTTATTTTGCCCCGCCTCTGTGAAGGCTTATCTCTCTTTCTGTAATATATCTGTACTCAGATATCTGATGCTTCCACTGACACTTGTATGCCATCGAGCTATGTATTCGAGCCCTCGAGGCCCTGGCTTGTAATATAAAGCTTGTATGACTTTATTTATGTTTTAGAGTTGTGTTGTGATATCTTCAAGTGAGTCCTTAGGCTTGATCATGTGCATTTGCGTGTATGGTTAGTGCACGATTAAGCCGGGGTCGTCACAGGTTGGTATCAGAGCCAGGTTTCGATCCTGGGACCTGTGGGTTATGGGCCCACTTTCCAGAAGAACTTCCAGGAATACCCCCTGCTAGAGCTATCGAGTTTGTCATCGACTTGAAGCCTGGCACCACTCCTATTGCGAAGCGTCCCTACAAGATGCCTCCGCACCATCTTATCGAGCTCAAGGAAGAAATTGATAAATCCTTGAGGAAGGGTTTCATTCGCCCTAGTTCCTCTGCCTGGGGAGCGCCATCTCTTTTCGTCAAGAAGAAAGATGGTACGAATAGGTTGGTCCAAGATTACCGTCCTATCAACCAGGCAACCATTCAGAATAAATATCCGCTTCCCCGGATCAATGACTTATATGATCAACTTGCTGGATCTTCGGTGTTTTCTAAACTCGACTTGAGGTTGGGTTATCACCAGATCCGTGTCCGTGAAGAGGATATTCCAAAGACTGCATTCGTTACTCGATATGGCTCCTATGAATACACCGTCATGTCATTTGGCCTAACGAATGCTCCGGCTACGTTCTCTCACTTAATGAATTACATATTCATGGACTACCTCGACAAGTTTGTCGTGGTGTACCTGGATGATATCCTAGTATACTCGAAGAATAAGGAAGAACATGCGGAACATCTTCGCCTTGTTCTAGAGAGGCTTCGAGAGCACAAGTTATATGCCAAGTACTCCAAGTGTGAATTCTGGCTTTCCAAAGTGACCTACCTTGGACATGTGATTTCCATGGACGGTATTGCCGTTAACCAGGAGCGTGTTTAGGCTATCCTTGACTGGACTCCTCCGAAGAATGCCAAGCAAGTCCGAAGCTTCCTCGGTCTAGCCAGTTATTGCCGTCGATTCGTCGAGAACTTCTCCAAGATCGCCAAGCCCTTGACTAATCTGCTCCACAAAGGCGTTAAGTTTGAGTGGACAGACAAGTGTCAGGAAAGTATCCAGACCCTCAAGGACAAGCTTACTTCTGCTCCAGTGCTTGCTCCTCCTGATTCTCGCAAGGACTTTGTCATATACTGCGATGCCTCTCGTCAGGGATTAGGCTGTGTCCTAATGCAAGAACGAAGAGTGATTGCGTATGCTTCACGTCAATTGTGTTCGCATGAAGAAAATTATCCAGTGCATGATCTTGAACTTGCTACAGTGATCTATGCATTAAAGTTATGGCGACATTACCTTCTTGGTAATCGGTGTGAGATTTATACCGATCATCAGAGTCTGAAATACTTGTTCACTCAACCTGATCTTAATCTCCATCAGCAACGATGGTTAGAAACAATTACGGACTATGACTGCGGTATTTCATATACCCCGGGCAAGGCTAATGTAATGGCCGATGCCCTAAGCCGCAAGTCATATTGCAACAACCTCATGGTTAGGCGAGCTCAACCTCGTCTCTATGCAGAATTGAATCAGCTGAATCTGCGAATTGTTCCCCAAGGTTCTCTTAATAACCTGGTGGTACAGCCAGACCTTCAGAAGGCTGTTAAGGAAGCGCAAGCCAAAGATGCTGAAATTGACTTGATGAAGAAGGATCTTCACCTTGATAAGTACCGGGATTTCTCAGTTGCTGAAGATGGAACATTATATTTCAGAGACCGCATTGTAGTGCCTCACTTCAAGCTGATGACTGACAAAGTCATGAAGGAGGCTCATGATACACCGTTGTCTATCCATCCGGGTAGCACCAAGATGTATGGTGATCTTCGACAGAGGTACTGGTGGTCTAGAATGAAGCAGGACATTGCTCGTTATGTTGCTGAATGTGACGTATGCCATCGCGTGAAAGCAGAACATTAGAAGCCTGCTGGAATTCTTCAACCACTCCCTATTCCTCTATGGAAATGGGATAAAGTGCAGATGGATTTCATTACTGGTCTTCCCAAGTCTCAGAAAGGTCACGACGCTATTCTTGTCGTCGTCGATCAACTTTCCAAGGTTGCTCATTTCCTTCCTGTCAAGGAGACTATCACTGCTAGCCAGCTAGCCGAGCTGTATATCTCCAGAATCGTTTCACTCCACGGTATTCCGAAGGAGATCAGTTCGGACCGTGGTGGTCTTTTCATGTCCAAGTTCTGGGAAAGTTTTCAAGAAGCTATGGGAACTCACATTACATGGAGTTTGGCTTATCATCCCCAATCCCAAGGCCAAGTTGAGCGCGTTAATCAAGTGCTTGAAGACATGCTTTGAGCTTGTGTTATATCCTTCGGTAAGAAATGGGAGGAATCTCTCTCGTTTGCCAAATTCTCTTATAACAACAGTTATCAAGCCAGCTTGAAAATGGCCCCTTTCGAAGTGTTATACGGACGTAAGTGTCGAACCCCTCTGAACTGGTCAGAAACTGGGGAACGACCACTCGTTGGACCGGACATTATTCAGCACGGTGAAGAACAAGTCAGAATTGTCCGAGAGAATCTCAAAGCAGCTCAAGACCACCAGAAGACCTATTATGATCGCAAGCGATGGGGTCTGACTTATCAACCAGGTGATCAAGTTTATCTCCGTGTCACCCCGATGAAAGGCACCAGTCGTTTCGGAATCAAGGGCAAGCTAGCTCCTCGCTATATCGGTCCTTTCCGCATCGTCGCTAGACATGGACAGGTGGCTTATAAATTGGAGCTACCACCACAATTCTCTCATATTCATGATGTCTTCCACGTGTCGCAACTTCGCAAATGCTTCAAGGAATCTCCGCACCGCGCAGTGGATCACGAGATGCTCCAGTTGCAAGATGACTTATCTTATAAGGAGCATCCGATCCGCATACTCGATGAAGCTGAACGTCGAACTCGTCAGAAGACGACCAAGTTCCTTAAGGTGCAGTGGTCGAATCACACGGAAGATGAAGCCACTTGGGAACGCGAGGATCATCTTCGGGAAGAATATCCCGACCTCTTTCCTTCTACCTCCTAAATTCTCGGGACGAGAATTTCTTTTTGAGGAGGAGAACTTGTAACACCCCTGTGTAATAGCCACTGTGATCAGCTGCTAATAATGCCAAGTCATATCATTTGCAGTGCCTAAACATAGTGGTTAACCAAAATAATTCAAACTCTATTCTGAAAATCAACTCAAATTCAAAAGTGCAAAATAAATTTGCTCAAACACCTTTGGAAAAATGTTCATTATTTAGCAAATATTCCAGAAGCATTCATAAAAATATCACCAGTAGCACTTGGATTAATTAAATGACTCAAACAAATTGAAACAGCACCAAAACAGAATTAATAAATCCATTGAAAATCATATTAAATTCAAATGAAGCCCAACTTTGCTCAAACCAATTTTTGGTGAATGCTTACATTGCATATTAATATTTGGGCCAAGTTCCATATTTTCCAAAAGAGCACAAATGGCCTCACTATTTCCAAACAGAAAAGAATAAAAGAAAATGTGAAACAGAAAACAAAAAATAAGAAGAGGCACTGTGCGCTGGGCCTTAGTGCACAGTGCCCCGACAGCCGGCCCATCTGGCCCAACTCCGTCTCTCTCCCTCGCGTGTCGTCCTCCCCATGGCCGGGCGTGCGCGCACCGGTGGGCGCGCGACACGCCGGCGCCACCGACGGAACAGGGACGAGGAGGGGATAAGGGCGACGCCCGTCCACTCCCCTTGGACTCCCTCGACCACTCCTCCCCTCTCCCCTCACTCTCCCCCTCTGGTTCCCGACGCCGCCCGACGCGGCCGCCGTCGCGCCCTGCCCGCAGACGCAGCCACCGTTCCCCATTCGCTTCGCCGAGATGTCCTGCGGCTCCGCCTCGCTCCTCTGCTTCGACTACACCTCGACATCGAGCTCGGGGAGGACCGCACGGACGGGATCGACCTCGGCCTCTTCTTCTCTGTCGCCGGCGATTCCCGTCGACCCCGAGCCCCCTGCTGCTACTAAGCCATCGAAGGTTTTTCATAGCCGCTAGGTGAGCTCCGTCCTTTCCCCTGTTTTCTCCCCCGCGTATTTGGACGCCTCCGACAAGCTGCCACCATAGCCGTGCTCCGACCGCCGGCGCGTTAGCCATTGCCATGCTCCCGAGCTCCGGCGGCTCGAGCCAGGGGCGCCAACGTGCTCCTCGGGGTCCGCAGCTTCTCCCTAGCTAGTTAGCATGCGCGAGAGCGCCGCGCAGCCGCGGTTCCGTTCGGTCCCGAACTCCGGCGACCGCCCCGTCACTCGCCGTCGACATTCCAGACCATTTCCGGCAGCACCGCCGCCCTAGACGGATGCGGCTTGGTGTGCCCGTTCGAACAAGCCCGGGCGCACACCAAATGGCCCACTAAGGAGCAATCCCGACCACTCCGGTGATCTTCCGCCGCGGATTTGGTTGCCGGCGACCAGCCGCCGGCCGCGCTGAGCTGGCAGGACTGGGGCCACCCCCAGTGACACTGCCAGTGGCCCCCACTGGCCCCGTTGACTGGTTTGACCAGTCAACGCGCTGACGTGGTCATCCTGGGCCACTGACATGTGGGCCCCGCTAGTAATTAGTTTAAATAAAACATTTTAATAATTAAAATCAATTAGATAAACTAAATGACTCACTGACATATGGGGCCCACACCCCTAATTAACCCTGATAATTAGTTTAATCCACTGTTAGCCTAACAGAGGCTGACATGTGGGTCCCACTGGACCCACATGTCAGGTTTGACCAGGTCAGCGTCACTGTTGACCTGCTGATGTCAGCAACACGTCATGCTGACATCTTAATTCAAATCTGCTAATAAATATAATTCCAGAAAATCAATTAATCTTTGAAAATTAATAACTTTTAAACCGTAGCTCGGATCGAAAAAGTTAAAACATGAAAGTTGCTCAGAACGACGAGACGAGTTTGATCGTGTCGTCTGTTTCCTTGTCAGAACCCCCTACGTAGGAGAACTCGTAACTCCGAGCTCTATTCCGGTAGATGAATAGTGACTAATCACCGGTTAATAAATCCCAGATTAATTCTAAAAATAACCAAAATGACTTAGAGGCATATTTAAGCAACCCTGCACTGCATCATAGCATCGCACGCACTGTGTTGCATCTGCTTGCATTGTATTTACTTGTTTCTTCCCCCTCTTCTCTTTCGGTAGACCCCGACGTTGCCGTAGCTCCTGAGGCAGACGCCACTCCGGAGTACGACTACGTCCCCGACGACCCTGCCCTTGCCGTCGAGCAGACAGGCAAGCACCCCCATTTTGAGCATTCCGATATCGCCCACTCTCTTCTCTCTTATTGCTTGCATTAGAAGTTACTGCTGCTGCTGTTGTCCTATATCTGCTGCATAGCCTGTTTACTTGTAACCTGTTATTGATACTTTACTGCTATCCTAAACTGTTTAGTATAGGATGGGTAGAGCCTTATCAGAGACCCACTTGTCCCGACTGCCCCGCTGGACTCTAAGAAGACCCGAGCAACGGGATCGAAGATCAGACCCTGGCACCGCACGTCACTTCCCCTAAGATGCTTGACTCTACTGGGTTACTATCGAGTGCCGAGGGTGATACCTCGTCAGCACTTCTAATGATAACCTTGTAGGTTAGTTAATCGATCATGGTAAGCGAGGGTGATTCCTCCTACACCACCCCCGATAACGATGTCGTCGTGCAACTTCTCAAGTGTGGACCTCGAGGGTGATTCCTCATTCGTTCACCCTGACGATAGCATCGAGCGGGAACTCCATCGAGGGTGATTCCTCAGGGTTCCCCCCTTGGTGTCAGACACACGAAGACTTGGTTACTATGACTGAACACTGAACCATGATAACATGATACTAAAGACGGGTCGGCCCTGAGGGGTACCCGCGCGAGCATGAATGCGAAGTGATGTGGAGTCGGGTTGACCTGAGAGGTGCCCGCGAGATAACTACGAGGCGTGGCCGTGCATTCTTAGCCCTTGCCGCAAGTCCTCGAGACGGGGCGACGGGGTCACATCGATCGTGAGTCTCTGCTCATTTCCGCGCGCTCCTAATCCACTAACGGTTTGGATATTTGATTCGAGGGGCCTCTGGCCTGATAGCACTAACCATCACGTGGGCATAGTATGGGCGTTCTGCGTCGTATACTTCAGCCGAAGATTAATGGACGTCAGCGATTGAGCGGCGCGCGTCGAGTTGGACTGGTTACGCAACTGCGCTTGTATTAAGGGGTTGCTAGGTCTGCTCTCGGCCGTGAACGTAACATGCAGGAGTTCCCGAGGCGAAGGCCCAAGACCCCTGGGGGCATAGGTTTAGTCCGGCGTGCTGACCTCTCTGTTAAGTATTTGGTCGGGTTGCGGCGTGTTGCTTAGCCGAGGCCGGGCATGACCCCGAAAAGTGTGTCCGGCCGGAGTTAAGCGAGCGTGGTGGGTAAGTTGGTGCACCCCTGCAGGGAAGAAACTTCTATCGGTAGCCTGTCCTACGGTAACGTACACTCGGAGTTGTATCCTGATCGGTACAACTAGAACATGACTTGAGATGATAACTGGATAGTACGGCTCTGGGATTGCTTTCTCGCAGGGAGTCGAGGAAGAATCTCTGGCCGAGGTTGATGACACTGCTATACTTTACATTATGTTATTCTGCTCTCTTCTAATGCTGCAAGACTGATGAAGATGCTTGAAGATGCTAGTCTTCGATAGGACTAGGCTTTTCCCTTCTATTCTGGCATTTCTGCAGCCCAGTCCACATATACAGCCCCCCTTTGAAAATGTTGCATATGTAGTGTAGATCCTTGCTTGCTGAGTACTTCGGATGAGTACTCACGTTTGCTTTATTTTCCTTTTTCCCCCTTTATCCCTTTGTCGCATCCAGACGACGGAGTCCCGGAGCCAGTTGTCCCCGTCGACGACAACTACTACTACCAGCCCGAAGAGTACTACTACTACGAGGAGCCGACCGACGACCAGGAGTAGGATTCGGAGGGTCCAGGGCAGGAGGCCCACGCCTTTCGATCGTAGAGTTTTATTTTGCCCCGCCTCTGTGAAGGCTTATCTCTCTTTCTGTTATATATCTGTACTCAGATATCTGATGCTTCCGCTGACACTTGTATGCCATCGAGCTATGTATTCGAGCCCTCGAGGCCCTGGCTTGTAATATAAAGCTTGTATGACTTTATTTATGTTTTAGAGTTGTGTTGTGATATCTTCAAGTGAGTCCTTAGGTTTGATCGTGTGCATTTGCGTGTATGGTTAGTGCACGATTAAGCCGGGGTCATCACACAAACCGAGGATCATGGGCCGACTAGGTTAGCAACCCCATCCAGGACACCGTCAATAGGGCGCGAACTTCTTGCGTTCATGAAACTCGCGATGAACACGTAGCCAAAAGGTAGATGCCTTTTTCTCGGCGCCGACCTTGGGGTCTTGTCCAATGTCCCTCCAACACACACAAAGGAGCTTGTCCTCCGGCTGCGTGTATGCCTTCATCTGTTTGCTTTTGTGCTTCTTGTTTGTGCTGGCTTGGGCGGTGAGCTTGTCTTCAAACAACGGGTACCAGTCGATGTCCACTTCATCTTCTTCCTGAAGGCCGTAGTCCTCTGAGAATTCGTGGTCGAACGGGAAGGTGTTGCCCATGCCGACTTGGTCTTGCATGAAGGTGTCGGCCATGAAGGGGGCTCGATCGTCTTGGCTCTGGGTCTTGTCGAGATCGAAGGCAGTCGCGCCCACACCACTTGCGAAGGCACCCGCACCCGCACCACCTTTGAAGATGATGTTCTCGATGATGAAACGGTTCGCCGACTCGTCGTCCGTGGACGACATTCTGTCGAATAGGTTATGGCGTCGGGATGCTTGTCGGCTGGGATCTCTCACTGGCGTTTCCTCTGCCCCTGGAGGATGATCCACCGGCCATAGGCGTGGCATTGAGGTTAATGGCCATGGGCGCGGGCGTGGATGGCGCCACCATGCTCACCTCCGACGAAACGGGAGGCTTGCAGATAGACATGGAAGTCGGGAATCAGCTGCGTGGCAGACACATGCGGCGACTCTAGTTGTGCCACACGAGGAAACGTCAACGAGCCTGTGCTGGTCGCGGCCACGGTAGTGCTGACGAGCCCTTGATGACCTAGGTTTAACCCTAGGTAGAGCAGGGCCTCCCTCGTTGCCGCGATGACTCTGGCATTGGTCTCCTCTTGCAGTGCAGCGGGGGCCAGGGTGGCGGCGGACGCGGTTTCGAGCTTGCGTTCCTGCGCATGCCTCCAGTCCTTCTTCTTGCCCGACTGCACAGCCCGCTGCTCGGCCGTCAGCGACTTCTTCTTGGGCGGCACCGCCGTCTTGCGGGTGGCGCGGGGCTTTCCTTTGGCAGAGGTGAGGGGGGCGAGGTTGGAGGAGGCGAGGGAGGCGAGGCCGGCGGCGGCGGCGGCGAGGGTCGGCCCGTCGTCCATGGCGAGCGGCAGGTGATATGTCTCCAACATATCTATAAATTTTTATTGTTCCATGCTATTATAGTATCAATCTTGGATGTTTTATATGCAATTATATGGAAGTTTATATCATTTTTTGGGACTAACCTATTAACCTAGTGCCCACTGTCAGTTGCTGTTTTTTTGCTTGTTTTTCGCTTTTCACGAAACCAATATCAAACAGATTCCAAACAGAGAAAAAACTTTGGATTAATTTTTTCTGGACCAGAAGGGACCCACGAAGGTTCGGGAGAAGACTTGAGGAGTCGCGAGGAAGCAACAAGCTCAAGGGGCGCGCCCCAGAGAGGGGCGCCCCCAGGCTTGTGGGCCCCTCGCGGCACCTCCTGGCCTAATTCCACTTCTATAAATTCTCAAATATTCCCAATACATCAGAGAGCCACCCGAAACACTTTTTTCGCCGCCGCAAGTCTCTGTTCTTCCGCGATCCTATCTGGAGGCCTTTTCCAGTACTCTGCCGGAGGGGGAATCGATCACAGAGGGCTTCTACATCATCCTTGCTACCCTTCCAATGATGCGTGAGTGGTTCACCACAAACCTACGAGTCCATAGCTAGTAGCTAGATGGCTTCTTCTCTCTATTTGATCTTCAATACAATGTTCTTCTCAATGTTCTTGGAGTTCTATTCGATGTAATTTTCTTTTGCGTGTGTTTGTTGGGATCCGATGAATTGTGGGTTTATGATCAGATTATTCAAGAATATTAACTGAGTCTTCTCTAAATTCTTTTACGCGTCATTATTATAGCATTCTATTTCTCCCCGATCTATCCGTTTAGTTTGGCCAACTAGAATGATTTTTCTTGCAATGGGAGAGGTGCTTTGTGATGGGTTCAATCTTGCAGTGCTCAATTGAAAGGTTCGAGAAGATGGGTCTAGAGGGGGGTTAGACCCTTGATGAGTAAAAGTGGCAATTTTTTAATTTCTTCAAGTTAAGGTTGAGCTTAGCACGTGTTAAAGCACACACAATACATCTCAAGCAAGCATGACAAGAGTATAGGCAGCAGAAAGAGTAAAGCATGCAATTTGCAAGAATGTAAAGGGATGGGATTGGAGTGTGCAAATGCATTGGAGACGCGGAGAATTTTTGGCGTGGTTCTGATAGGTGGTGCTATCGTACATCCACGTTGATGGAGACTTCAACCCACGAAGGGTAACGGTTGTGCGAGTCCACGGAGGGCTCCACCCACGAAGAGTCCACGAAGAAGCAAACTTGTCTATCCCACCATGGCCATCGCCCACATAAATTTGGCACACAAATAATTCTCCATTAACCCTTTTAGTAAAAAGAGTATAATCAATTTTCCTAATTTCAAAGCCTTTTTCAATAAGAAACTTGGTCAAGCATTTATACCAAGCTCTAGGAGCTTGTTTAAGACCATAAAGAGCTTTGTGAAGTTTGTAGACATGATTAGGTTTCTTGGGATTAACAAAGTCGGGAGGTTGTTTAACATAAACTTCCTCCTCAATTTCACCATTTAGAAAAGCACTTTTAATGTCCATTTGGTATAAAGTGATATCATGGTGATTGGCATAAGCAAGTAAAATGCGAATGGACTCAAGTCTAGCAACGGGGGCATATGTCTCACCATAGTCCATACCTTCGACTTGAGTGTAGCCTTGAGCAACAAGATGGGCCTTGTTGCGTACAACTTGTCCATCTTCATCATACTTATTCCAAAACACCCATTTGGTTCCAATGACATTATGATCATCATTGGGCTTTTCAACCAATGTCCATACTTGATTCCTTTCGAAGTTGTGTAGCTCTTCGTGCATAGCGTTTATCCAATCCGGATCCTCAAGGGTGTCTTCTACATTCATAGGTTCAACACTAGAAATGAATGAGTAGTCTTCACCAAAGTTAGCCAAACGAGTTTTAGAGCAAGTGATTCTCCCGGTTTGGATGTCATCAAAGATTTGTTCGACGGGATGATCTCTTGAGACTCTTGCTCTAACTCATGAGAGCTTTTGCTTGGGTGGTGGTGGAACATCCTCATGATCATCATCTTCTTCTTCTTCATTGTTGGTGGCGTTGTCATTCACTTGTGAAGATGGAGGAGGAGGTTGAGGTGGTTCATCTTGTTGTACTTCCTCATTTCCTTCGCCTTGACGTGTTCCATTTGTGGATGCCTCCAAGTCAACGTGTGGTTCACCTTGATGTGAAGTTGAGGCTTCCACTTGAATGGACGAAGTGCTCTCCTTCACCTTCGTTGGGCGAATTTTTCCAATAGACAAATCTTGAATTGCTTCCGGGGGATCTTTGTCTCCTACATCAATTGGCAATTGCTCTACTTGCGAGCCGTTAGATTCATCAAACTTCACATCTACTGTCTCTTCAACCTTTCGGGTGAAATTGTTGTAGACACGGTAAGTGTGAGAGTTTGAGCCATAATCGAGTAGGTAATCTTCATGAGATTTAGGAGCAAATTTTGAACGACGATGCTTATCAAGAATATAGCACTTTGAGCCAAATACTCAAAAGTATCCAACTTGGGGTTTGTTACCGGTGAGTAGCACGTATGCCGTTTTGCCGAGAAGCTTGTGAAGATATAGTAGATTCGTAGCATGACAAGCTGTCTCAACCGCTTTCGCCCAAAAGTGTCTTGGCGTTTTATATTCATCAAGCATCATTCTCACCATCTCGATAAGTGTCCAACTCTTCCTCTCAACAACTCCATTTTGTTGAGGTGTGTACGTAGCCGAGAACTCATGTATAATCCCTTCTTCGTCAAGAAAGGTGTCCACATTTGCGTTCTTGAACTCCGTTCCATTATCACTTTGAACCTTCTTGATCTTCACTTAAAATTGGTTTTGGGCCTTCTTGGCGAAGTTCTTGAAGATCTTTTGGACATGCGATTTGTCATCAAGAAAGAACACCCACGTAAATCTTGAAAAATCATCAACAATGACCAAATCAAAAGAGTTACCACCAAGGCTCTTATAAGCATTGGGATCAAAGAGATCCATCTATAGTAGCTCAAGTGGTCATCTCGTGGTCATGATGTTCTTCACGGAATGACTTCCTCCAACTTGTTTTCCTGCTTGACAAGCACTACAAAGTCTATCCTTGTCAAATATAACATCTTTAACACCAAGGATATGATCACCTTTAATAAGCTTATCAAGATTTCGCATGCCCACATGACGTAACCTTCTATGCCATAACCATCCTTTAGAAGATTTGGCCATTAAGCAAGTACGAGGTTGGGATCTTTTAGTGAAATCAACAATGTATAGATCACCTCTACGAATACCGGTAAATACCATATTATGATTATCTCTACGAAACACTTGGCAATCTACTTCGGTAAATAGAACATTGAAACCAAAGTCGGCTAGTCTAGATACCGAAAGAATATTGTAACCAAGAGATTCGACGAGCATAACATTTTGAATGGAGCTATCATTAGATATGGCCACCTTACCAAGGTCAAGTACCTTACCCTTGGAGTTGTCTCCAAAAGTTACATACTTGCGTGCACCATCATTTTTGGCAAGCTCCAGGAACATGTCTTTATCTCCGGTCATGTGATCGGTACATCCACTATCGAGAATCCACTCTTTTCCTCTGGCCATGTAGCCACGAAAGTTGGCCATGAGACTAAGATTTCTCATAGTCTCCTCATAGTCAATGTCACTTTCTTCATCTTCATCATAATAGCCATGCTCAATGTCATCATCATCATGTGTGTGATCATCACCTAGAGCAAGTGATTCATTAGATTTATGATCATGAAAATGTTCAAGTTTATGAATTCTAATTGTCTCTGAGATGATGCTACTAATGACTCCAACATTACCCTTGGCACGCATAAGATCACGGAGCTCAAGTAGACATTGATCAAACTTGGGATCACTAAGCTTCATTTTATGGAAAGAAATGGATTTATGAAGAATCTCATCTAGATTTTTCAAGGAGTAATTTGGAAAGCGTTCCTCAAGATAATTCCATATAGTATAAGCACATTCAAAGGTTGGCAAGCAAACAAGCAAATTTCTAGGCAATCCTCTAATGATAAGATCAATAGTCCTAAGATTGCGAACCATGTCAAGATACTCATCGGGGGTAGGATGGAAATGATCAATGGGAGGCACATAAGGGCTAAGAATATACTTGTTCAAGTTATATTCATTGAAAATCTCAAGCATCTCATTTTGCCATGAACCATAAAACTCCCCATCAAGAATAGGCACTCTACGTCTAATACTCTCGAATGTAGACTCATCCATCTTCCTCCAATGGTGATTAAACCAAAGCAATGGAGACCAATGCTCTGATACCAATTGAAAGGATTGAGAAGATGGGTCTAGAGGGGGGATTAGACCCTTAACAAGTAAAAGTGGCAGTTTTTTAATTTCTTCAAGTAAAGATTGAGTTTAGCACATGTTAAAGCACACACAATACATCTCAAGCAAGCATGACAAGAGTATAGGCAGCAGAAAGAGTAAAGCATGCAATTTGCAAGAATGTAAAGGGATGGGATTGGAGTGTGCAAATGCAATGGAGACACGGAGAATTTTTGTCATGGTTCTGATAGGTGGTGCTATCGTACGTCCACGTTGATGGAGACTTCAACCCACTAAGGGTAACGGTTGCGCGAGTCCACGAAGGGCTCCACCCACAAAGGGTCCACGAAGAAGCAACCTTGTCTATCCCACCATGGCCATCGCCCACGAAGGACTTGCCTCACTCGGGTAGATCTTCATGAAGTAGGCGATCTCCTTGCCCTTACAAACTTCTTGGTTCAACTCCGCATCAGATCGGAGGCTCCCAAGCGACACCCCTAACCAATCTAGGAGACACCACTCTCCAAAAGGTAATAGACGGTGTGTTGATGATGAACTCCTTGCTCTTGTACTTCAAATGATAGTCTCCCCAACACTCAACTCTCTCTCACAGATTTGGCTATGGTGGAAGAGGGATTTGAGTGGAAAGCAACTTGGGGAAGGCTAGAAATCAAGGTTCAAATGGTAGGAATGGAATCTCTTGATCTCAACACATGAGTAGGTGGTTCTCTCTCAGAAAATGAATGGTGGAAGTGTAGGCACGTTCTGATGGATCTCTCACAAATGGAGAAGGGGGTGGAGGGGTATATATATAGCCTCCACACAAAATCCAACCGCTACACACATTTGACTCATCTCGGTGGCACCGATTAGTTAAACTCGGTGGCACCGATCTGTTCAAACATATGAACGTTGGGAATCTCGATGGGACCGACTGGAACAACTCGGTGGGACCGATGTGTTAGGGCTTAGGGCAAACCTCGTCTCGATTGCATCAAGTCGGTGAGACCGAAGTGAAGAAATAAGGCAACAGAGAATTGGCAAGCCATCTCGGTGAGACCGATTGCAAATCTCGGTGAGACCGAAATAATTGCAACAAGTAACAGAGAGTTGGCAAGGCCATCTCGGTGGGACCGAGATCCGTATCAATGAGACCGAACTGTTAGGGTTTCTGGCAGTGGCTATGTCAAATGAACTCGGTGGCTCTGGGTAGAAAGAATCGGTGGGGCCGAGTTGGAGTTTAGGTTTTGGACATATTTGGATGGAGAAAGTGGCTGAGGGTTTTGGAGCAATATCACTAAGCACTTGAGCAAGTAGACCATTAAGCAACACCTCACCCCCTTTTAATAGTATTGGCTTTCCTATGGACTCAATGTGATCTTGGATCACTAAAATAGAAATGAAGAGTCTTGAGCTTTTTCCAATCTTTGTCCTTAGCATTTTGAAGGGGTTCCACGTCCTCTTGGCCTTGCCACTCCCTTGTTGGACTTATCTGAAATGTACTGGATAAAACTATTAGTCCAACAAAAGATATGTTGACATTAATTACCAAAATAACCCAGGGAGCACGTGTGCTTTCAATCTCCCCCTTTTTGGTAATTGATGACAACATACATGAAAGCTTCAAGAAAATGATATGAAGAGTAATAAGTAAAGCTTTGAAAGAACATGTAACATGCATAGGCTCCCCCTACATGTTTGCAATCATGCGATGATAAAATTTAAAGACATATGAATGCATCAGAGCAAAAACAAGTGTTGAAAGGTTATACCTTCATGTTTTATGAATCCCTCTTGCAAACAATATGTGCAAAAGCAAGAAATCATCATGCACATGAGTGTGATGCATATACTTACCTTGTGGTTCTTGACCTGACTCTTGGAGGTAGTAAACTTGAGAAAACAAGGTTAAGTTGTTGGGAAACATTGCATGGAAAACAAAAAAATTCTACGCACACGCAAAATCTATCTATGGAGATGCATAGCTACGAGAGGGGGAGAGCATCTACATACCCTTGTAGATCGCTAAGCGGAAGCATTTATCAACGCGGTTGATGTAGTGGTACACCTTCACGATCCGTTCCGATCAAGCACCGAACGTACGGCACCTCCGCGTTCAGCACACGTTCAGCTCGATGACGTTCTCGCCTTTTTGATCTAGCAAGAGGAGCAATGTAGTAAATGAGTTCCGGTAGCACGACGGCGTGGTGACGGTGGTGGTGAAACTATTTCCACAGGGCTTCGCCAAGCACAACAGATTTAGAGCGGAGGATGAACTAGAGGGAGGAGATTAGAACCACACTGGGCTTATAATTATGAAGATTAGAGGTAGCTAGGGCTAGCTCTAATTAGTCAACTAGGACCAACTAGAACTAGATCAACTAGAGGAGGCTCAAAAACTTGTGTTCTAGGGGCTAGCCCTGCTCCTCTATTTATATGTTGAGCCCTAGGGTCGTTACTTGGGGAGAGGACCTCCCCAAAGTCGGTTTGAAACGCAAGGAAGAGTCCTTCTTGGATTCCAGCACCAGACGCCACGGTCCTCGGCATCTGGCCCAGACGCCATGGTCCTCATCGTCTGGCCCAGGGCCAGACGCCAGGGTCCCTGGCGTTAGGTCCCCAACCTCTGCAAAACTTCCTTTTGCATCGACCTAAAGCCCCATGGGCCTTACCCCTTGGCCCAACCATCATCCTATATATATCAATCTTTACCTCCGGACCATTCAGGAGCTCCTCGTCATGTCTGTGATCTCATCCGGGACTCCGAACAACATTCGGTCACCAACATACATAACTCATATAATACTATATTGTCAACGAACGTTAAGCGTGCGGACCCTACGGGTTCGAGAATGATGTAGACATGACCGAGACGCTTCTCCGGTCAATAACCAATAGCGGGACTTGGATGCCCATATTGGTTCCTACATATTCTACGAAGATCTTTATCGGTCAAACCTTTATGACAACATACATAGTTCCCTTTGTCCGTCGGTATGTTAATTGCCCGAGATTCGATCGTCGGTATCTCCATACCTAGTTCAATCTCGTTACCGGCAAGTCTCTTTACTCCTTCCGTAATACATCATCTTGTAACTAACTCCGTAGTCACTTTGCTTGCAAGCTTCTTGTGATGATGTATTACCGAGAGGGCCCAGAGATACCTTTCCGTCATACGGAATGACAAATCCCAATCTCGATCCATGCCAACTCAACAGACACCTTCGGAGATACCTGTAGAGCACCTTTATGATCACCCAGTTACAAAGTGACGTTTGATACGCACAAGGCATTCCTCTGGAGTCCGAGAGTTGCATGATCTCATGGTCGAAGGAACAAGTATTTGACATTAAGAAAGCAGTAGCAATAAACTGAATGATCATAGGCTATGCTAACGAATGGGTCTTCTCCATCACATCATTCTCCTAATGATGTGATACTGTTATCAAACGACAACTCATGTCTATGATTAGGAAACCTTAACCATCTTTTGATCAACGAGCTAGTCTAGTAGAGGCTTACTAGGGACACTACAAAAAAAAGACACATTCGTGACATTTTGGGCCGAACGAATTTTTTTCCTGTCATGCTTATGACACTTCTATGACGATAATTATGACAAAACCCGGTATCATCATAGATGTGGTGGGCTCCTACTTCTATGACAAAAAATCATGACAGAAAATGGGCTTTTCATCCTGGGCGGGCCGGAGACGCAGCTGCATGACATTCTTTGGGCCGTCCATGACAGAAAAATCATGGTAGAAGCGAGGGCGAGGAAAATATCGGGGAGTTCCCAGTTACGGTGGGTGGTTGGGGCCGAGCGATGCACAAAGGGATTGCGTGTTTCTCTCATACACGTACGCGCGTGTGTGCGAGGCGTTAGGCTCTAACTGAACCCGAACGAGGCGTTCGCTTACTGAACCCGAGCGATTGCACTGGCTACGCGTTACTGAACTCGAGCGATCATCGATCCCTAGCTGTTAACTGAACCCGATCGAGCGATTCCTTCGGTACTGCTGCTAACTGAAGCCGATCGAACATGCTGCCTCTTGATGAATAGTGACCATTGTTGGGGGTTGGATGAACAGTTCCTGGTGGGGGTTGGATGAACAGGACCCCATGGTAGTAGCTAGTAGGCCGTTGCCGCCGAATGAACAGGACCCCGATCGAGGAGGCCAGTGGAGGGTGGATGAACAGGACCCTGTGGAGGCTCCATGAATAGTAGCCAGTGGAGGGTTGATGAACAGGACCTCATGGATGAACAGTAGCTGGTGGAGGCTGGAGGAAGTCGATGGTGGATGAACAGTAGCAGGTGGAGGCTGGAGCGAGGCAGTAGACGGTGGATGAACAGTAGTCCGTGGAGTCCCGTTTTGCGGTACGCCACACCCATCCCGATGAACAGGACCCCGTTTCGACCGTAGGTGCTCCAACACAAGTCTGTTTCCTCCATTTTGCGGTACGCCACACCCCTCCCGATTAACAGCACTCCGTTTCGATCATAGGCACTCGAACAAAAGGCCGTTTCCTGCGTTCTGGGGTACGCCAGACCCTTCCCGATGAACAGGACCCCGTTTCGACCGTACGCGGTCGAACAGAAGGCCGTTTTCCTCCATTTGAGGTATGCCAGACCCCGTTCCGGCTGTTCCGTCCAAGCCGGTTGGCTCCCAATGAACAGGACGCGTTCCGACCCAATGGCTTCGCTCTCGATGAACAGGACGCGTTCCGACCCGGTGGCTTCGCTCTCGATGAACAGGACACGTTCCGACCCAGTCACTTGACTCCTGGTGAACACGATGTTGTTTCCTCTGTTCTGACCCAGCCGGTTAGCTGCCGATGAACAGGACGATGTCACTGCCATCCGTTGCCCCTCCATGTACACGAGCCCTGGCCGTAAGTATGCGTGCGTACATGTTCGAGACCCCGCCCGTATGTACGTTCGTAGCCGTATTTACTTTCTTGCAGCGTGGCTGTACGTACGTGTACATGATTTATACAGGACTGCCTCAACTGCTACGTCACACGTGCTGCTCCTTGCTCGGCCATGGTTCATCCTTGCAGAGAGACCTATCGACCAGTATGTACGTACACGTTCGCTACCAGAGAGACAACCCTACGTACAGTTCAACCCGGTGGGTCCCAGCTGTCAGGGAGGATAAGCAGGCACTTCCTTGCGTGCAAAGATATAGCTAATGGGTCCCAGCTATCAGGGGAAGGAATTCATTTTTTTCCCGTAATAAGGACGCACTTCGTTGCGTGCGAAGATGTAGCTGGTGGGTCCCAGCTGTCATGGGGAGAAAACATTATTTTTCAGGGTAAAAAGGATGTAGTTGCATGCATGCGTCCATGGGTGTGGTGCGTCCCCACTGTCAGCCTCTCACTTACAGTCATCTTCCGATGACTCCTATTTGTTGACCACATTGACCACACTGTGCGGAGCGCACCAAGGCCGATGGACGATGGCGAGGCCCCAGACTAGAACGACCCAGAGATGGGGAAGACGCGGCAGTGGAGTCACAGATGGAGAGGAGTGAGAAACTTGACTGGTTTGGGTGCGCGGCAGCACTGCCGCCCACGGGAGACAGGAGCAAACACAGAGGTTGAAGAAGCAGCACGGCTGTTGGATTAACATCCAACGGTCCAGCTGCTAGAATCATTTGTTGATTAAGTTGACAAAGCCCTGCGTACGTGTCAGCTTGGTAGGCCCACAAGTCAGCCACCAAATCTGTCGGGTCCCAGCTGTCATCGGGAGGAATAGTATTTTTTGCATAACAAGGAGGCACTAACTTCCGTGCGAAGATACAGCCGGTGGGTCCCAGCTGTCAGCAGGAGCAATCATTTTTTTTCGCGTAATAAGGAGGCACTTGCTTGTGTGGGTCCCTACTATCAGCCTCTCAACTTACATCCCTCTTCCGATGGCTGTTGTTTGTTGACCATGTTGACCACGCCGCGCTGAGAGCACAAACGCGGTGGACGAGGGCGAGGCGCAGGAAGGGAATGACCCGGAGCCGGCGAAGCCACGGCAGCGGATGCCCACACTGAGGGGAGTACGAGGGCTGATTGGTCGGCTGCGGGGTGAGGCTGACGTCGCCGGAAAATAACAGGATGTGTGGGTGGGTAGAGGGATGGTCTGGCAGTAGCACAGCTGGCCACGAGAGGAGGGAGCAGGCAGTCCCGCTGGCTCTGGTTTGGGCGGCTGGAGCAGGAAGATCAGAGATTGAAGAAGCATGACGACTGTTGGATGGACATCCAATAGTCACTGCTCTGTGTTGACTAAGTTGACAAAGCCTTGCATACGCGTCAAAATTTATTTTAGGACAACGTCATCGTCAACCTAGTAGGCCCAGAAGTCAGCCTCCAAATCTGTGGAAAATAGCATACAACCCATTTGCCATTATTTTCAATAATTTACAGCCCATTTGCTAATTCTTAAGGATATTTTGAAACCCATATTCTTTTTATTAGCATTACAGACCATATTCTGGGCACTGCTAAAAAATTCAACAAAATTTTGTATATTTCGGTGGGGTCCGAACTCTTTTAATCATGAAATTTTGAGTCACGTTAAAAATAATTTTTTAAAAATTATATCAAAAAAAATTCAAAAAAAATTCTCCACAAAAAAATAAATGAAATTTAAAATCTTGAAATCCAGAAAAAAATGATATTTGAATGTAATTGCCGGTTGGCTTTGGTTTAAAAATTTACAGCCCATTTCTTACTACTTATAGCCCATTTTCTGGGGAAGCCGAATACATCCCTCCTCGTCTTGAAAGATTTGCAGCCCAGCAGGGCTGAGAAAAGCAAGTAGGCCTCGGTTGGGTATTCTTAAAAAAAATAGAACTGGGCTAGCCATTTTCAGAAAGAAAAAAGATATCAACTGGGCTCGTCATGTGCTTAAATAAAAGCGTAAGCGTGGGCTAGACGGGCCACAGCCCCCGCACAGCGCGCAGTTGAGCTCCATCTCTAAAACTAAAAAACAACTGGGCGAGCTGCTTCTTCTCAAAAAAAAAAACTAGGCGAGCTGCTGGGTCCCTGGTGTTAGCCCCTCATTGTGTAATTTTCTCGTTTATTGACTACATTGACAATGGCGTGGGACCTAGTTGTCAAACAATTACGAGGAAGTATTTTTTTGGCTTGTAATAACGAGTCACCTGCTTGCGTAATGCCATGACCCTGGTGGGTCCCTACTGTCAGTCTCTCCACGTACCGTCATCTCCTGATTCCTCTCGGTTGTTGACCATGTTGACAACGCCAGACGGCGGCGGGCACAGCGAGCGAACCAAGGCGGAGAACGACGGCGAGGCCTCGGACAGGAATGAACAGGAGCCATGGAAGATGCGGCAGTGTAGTGGCAGGCGGAGGGGAGTACGAGGGCAACAACATGTAACTCAAGCTTACAAACGGTACAAAAGCCCAAGGATTAATTGTTCATTAAATTTAGACAAAACTAAGATTGAACATGGCAATAACATCTAACCCAACCACTGTTTTTGGTAGTCACAAACAAATGGATCGGTCTGATCCATAAAATCAACATCCTGTGCTAAAAAAATTATTGGAGCATGACCACAAGTTGTTGTAAATAGAAGCCGAGCACATTCAGAAGCCCATTTGTCCACCTGAAACTTCTTTTTTTGCTGTTCAACATGTCCGTCCGTGAGAAATTTCTTGTTGAAAAACTTAAGCCTCATGGACAATAGTAACCTCGCATTCAACAGGAAGAATGTGACAAAGCTTCTGTTTGCCTGGTTGGATGCATATCCTTCCATCGTTATTGTCCTCAAACGAATGTCATGAGAACTGAGAAAATCCCGGTGCTTATTACGCCACCGATTGGTTATATGTTTTTCTCCATGTGTTAGTGCCTAAGTAGACATGAAGATTGAAAACAGTTAAGGTCTGAAAAAAGAGTATGTCGAAAGAGCAATAGCTGAACGGTTAATTCTAGTACAATATATACGGGCTTTCAATGTGCATGAAATCATCACCTTTTTGTATAAATTCTCCAGACATCGAAAGCATCGCAGCAAGCCAACAATTATGTTCAGATCATAACTAAACATTCCGATATATAAGATCTTGACAGAATCTAGCAGCATTGATAGGCTATCCATGGACGAACTCTTCATTGAGCATATAACATAATATTAGTACCCAAAGTGTACTCCAAGATGATATAAAACTTATGCGCACAAATGAAAAATGCAGCTTATGATTACAAATGTGTAGATGATAATATACGGTACCTGAATAAGTGTGGAGCCAAACACCAACTTATGATCATTAAATGAATCACGAATTACACCCAAGGTCTCCAGTTTGGGCGCAGAGACGACAGTTATTTGCGAAGCTATATTTTGAAGTGAAGGGGCATCTTCGATGATGAGCTGATGTCCTTAAAAAAATTCCAATGATTTTAAGGTGAGGCGACTTTATTTGGAGACAACTGATACATATTTCTATTCCCAAAACAATCAGCAAGCACTCCAGGGCAGGGCAACTGGAGTGGATGATGTTGTGCAGTGAGGCCTCCGACAGATAAACCAACACAAGCGAAAGTTTTTTTAGCAGTGGGAGTCGAAGCATTTGTACCAGATCGTCTGGTAGATGGCACCGGGCAAAGATGGCGGTGTGGAGAGAGGAGGAAAACCACGAGATGGACAACGGTGGTGTGGGCACAAATTCTTGGTGTTCGGTTCATGGTATGAAACTTTTGTGGTAATGGTAGAACTCAAACTGCTGGAGTTTTTCGAATTCAGGGGATGTCAGCCAAGCGTCCACCGTGCAGGGTATGGACAGCAAGTAGCGTGTCGGGATGCAGAGGCATTAAACGGAGCCCTGGTGGGAGGAGATGATGGCTCTGAGGAGTTCAAAATCATGAACGACAGATAGTTGACGACAGTCGAGATTGAGGGGCGTGGCGCGCCATAGAGGGCGCCACCGAGTTGAGAGGACTTGGGTGTGGCAGCAATCTTTGGTGGGGAGAAGCGAGATGATCTCCCCAATGATGGCGTCCGGGAGATCGCTGATGCGGTCCACCCGAGATTCTATGGGTTCCTCAGATCCGGTGGGGGGCCTGCCGCTTCTCCCCGCGCTGCCGGGTGCGGGATCTACAACTAGCGTCACCGCTGGCGGGAGCCCCATCTTCTTGGCGCTGGGGCCAGCCGACTCCATTTTCCTTGCGGGCGTCGCGCCGAGCTCACGGGTTTGAGTAGAGTAGCCAGAGATGAGCCTAGTGGAAGTGCAAGTGGGGAAGAAGGAGGGCTGGGGTTTTCTGTAGGAGTGGAAGAAGAGGAGCAGGCGTTTTCTGTACGAGTGAGGAAGAAGGTGAGCGGGGGTTTTCTGTACAAGTGAGGAAGATGGGGAGCGGGGGGAATTGGGGGGCGACGAAAGCGGGAGAGTCCAGCGAGCTGCAGTATAAGTGGAAGCAAGGAGGAAGGAGGGTTTTTCTGGGATCGCCCCCTCTTCAAGAAATATGGGCTTTTCCTCGCAAAAAACAAAAACAAATGGGCTTTAAGATGGATAGGCTTTTGTATCGGCCCAGTCGGCTGCCCGTGTTTTGTACTGGAGGCCCTTAACACTAGAGGCAGCCCATTAGAGACACTCTCCAGCTCTCCAGCTTATTGCCCATTTGAAAAAAAAAGAGACGCCTCCATCTTAATTATGGCTCCTCATCGGTAACATTTTTCAACTTGAAAAAAAATTATAGCTCCTTTTCGGGCCGGCTTGGCATCCACCAAATTAGAGGATGTTGTACTGCATGCAGACACTCACACTGGTTGTAGCACGGCAAAATGAGGGGTCAAATAACATGCCCACAATATACATAGATTGTAAAGGTTGACATGCTAACATTCACACTAAACTAAGCTTCATAAGATACGGTATGCATACTAGCTAACATTCACAAGCACTTAAGTTCAGCATGTTTACGCATCTAAATGATTCACAAGACTATAACCAAGACAAAGCTATGAGAAGGTGTAGAAATAAAGAAAAAAATGATAGATGCTTCTTTGAGCAAAGGGCCTCCCTACGCACGCATTAATTTCCTGGGCATGCTTCTTTCTGCTCAATGTTGCATGCACTTTGAGCATTTTGGCAACTCCACAGCTAGCTTGATGGCTCATCTTGCAATTTACGCTGACACATTGCAGCAAACAGATGAGGCAATAGAGACCACTCAACATCAGACCATTTTGTGCAGTTCCACTAAAATCATCTTCATTGTCCTAAATGTGAAAAGATAGGATAGCGTTGTACTAAAACGGTGTCGCAAAATAGTAGCATATATCAATAGCTCGGCATGACAAAACACGATCATCTGGACAAAGGGGATATTGACCTGTGTGAGGAAGATTATGCATAATTTTATAGGTGGTTAGTTGATTTCCACCTTGGGATCTCCTATGATGGCACAGAGGAAATTCTATGCAATCGATGAGCGCAATTCCTTCCGTGTGGCTATAGAAAATTTGTCCGACTAACCCCAATATATTTTTTGTGCAGTTCCACTTAAATAATGCACCGCTGTTTGCACGACCCCTACTCGCCGGCCAGGCCATCAATGACTCGGTCTCTTTTATCTTGCGTTGACGGAGCGGCTGCAGTGCTTGTTTGCTCCTCCACACATGACAGGCTCGTTCCACACTGCAAATAGCAAGTCAACGTACGAATAAGCTTATTTCATCTTGCGTTGGTCATTCTACCTAGTTAAGAATGTAGGAATACCTGGAGCACCGTGAGGTCAGCTGATAGCAGGTTCCACTAAAATTGAGGTTTGTGCTTCCGTTTGCACAAATAGACACCATATGGAGATAGACAACCCTGTTTGCACAAATATGTAACAGGGTTATTTAAGCAGTGTCATTTTTTTGCAGCGGCATATGATTAATAGCAGCATCTCATATGTTCTCAATGGCATTACAGTGACAGTATGAAAAAGTGCCATTAACTAAGAAGTGCGATCACATCAAATCAACACTGGCACTAGATTAACGGGGGCTTACATTAACATGCATAACAATTGCATTATGACTATGTGATGACAGATTGCGAGTAGCACTTGATCAGTACGTACGTGCATGGTTAACAGGAACGATCGTTCTAACAAAGGGTGATACGGAAAGGAGAAACACATCGTCGTGTCAACCATTGTGCAATTAAATTTTGTGCAGTTCAACGGAGATGCAGCTATGTTACCGGTGTCAGAGTTGAGTGTAACGGCCCAAAACACTCTTTATGAGAAATAAAGCAAGACAGAAGCATTTCATAAAATGGTGGTGGCATTGATTCATTTTATCAATGGCAATAGATTGACAGCAGCATTACTTAACAGCGACATCACATTAACAGTGGCATTGTTTCATTTTACCTGTGATGTTAGATTAACAGCAGCAGTAAGGGCATAGGGATAGGGGAGGCACAAGCACGTTTTACATCCATCGAGGCATAAAGTGGTGAGGCAGAGGTGTTGCCGAGTGCGGCAAACATGCAAAGCATGTCTGGATTTGTGCATTTTTTGTTCTCATCAGTGACCTTTCCTATGTGACCACAAGAAATCTAGACGTGCTCATTCTCGGTTGCATTGTCGACCCAACACCCCCCACTTTCTATCCTTTTTCGACCAAGAGACCGGTCAGGCCAGCATCTTTATTTCCCTTTCCAACCAAGAGATCAGTTCGTTAGCCAGTATCTGCAGTACCTTTTTTCCTCTAATAGTAAAAATTTAGGTGGTGTTCGAGTGTTCGACAAGCCGACGGAGCTAGCTACATGGAGAGCTTTGTAATACTAGAAGAATATCCACATGCAGGATGCAGCGATGTGGGGAGCAATCCTAACTTGATGAAAAAAAAGGGATGCAGCGGCGTGGGGAGCTGGGCCATTAGAACAAGGCCAGTTCTAAAAAAAGTTATACCTCCGGTCGGCGGGATGTGGTGAGGCAGGCGGCGGGATCTGCCAACTCGACGGCGGGGAGCAAGGGTGAGGAGGACCTCCCATGCCGGCGCCAGGTCAGAGAAGATGGCGCGCGTCAGCTTCCTCCCTCGCCACCGGTGACCACCAGCGGAAGGTATCCAGTCGGATCTATGTCAACCGGAGAGAAGAGAGAGAGAGAGAGACAAAGAGAGTGGACACCACGGTCTTGTTTAGATCTGGAGAGGGTGAGAGAGTGAGAAGAAGAGAACAACCCTAGCAAGCAAGTCCCGAAGTGGACTAGTGGAGTAGTAATTGTTTTTCCCTCCATAGCAATCATTTTAAATTGAATACGCGCGCAGCCATATTTTTTTCATTTAACGTACCAGTAAAAAGAAACTCGATCAATAACCGCGCTACCGCGTTCAGGTCGCACTTGGTATGGCTGACATTTGGTCCCAGACCCCAAATTAAGTGGACGACTAGATGTCTCAAATTATCATGTTACCTGCCTTTTCGTGTGCAAATCGCTCCACCGTGAGTGTACCCGGGCGTGTGCGTGAGGGGAGAGTGAAGTCTGATTTATAAACCTTGAGGTTGTAGAGCTAGTCGGAAACAAACCCTCACCTTTAAATCCTTGAAGTTTGTACCCTGTCCTCTATAATCCTGGTCATTTTTAACCTTAAGGGCATGTGCGGTTCAAGGGGTTTTAACGGGGATTAACAGGGATTGTGGGGGATTAAATCATGTACTACAAGCCAAATTCCCCTCCATTCCTCTCCAAACCCCTTGGGAGGAGGTTGAACCGAACAAGGCCTAAGACTAACCATAGTGGATGGCGCAGTCATAGGCACTGGAGGCGCTGTACGACGTGGCGGCGTCGAGGGCAGCGACGATGCCCATGCCACCGTGCTCCCCGACAAGCCGGCGTGGAGCAAGTCGGCACTCTTCCTCGAGCTGTATTGGAGCAGCCAGTTGTAGAACCATGCGCTGGCTTAGTGCGGCAACTGCCTCTGACAGGCTAGGCGAGGTAGGTGGAGCAGCGAGCTGCCTCGCTCATAACTGCCGGGCTCGGCGGGCCACCCAGATGGCTTTTATGCCGAAGAACTGCTCTTCCTGCTCGTCGGATGCTGCCGAAAGAGTGGAGAAAATGGTGGAAGGAGGAGCTTGGCCGGCGTCCTGCTCCTGAATGGACGTGTGTGGCCAGAGTGGGTTTCTCGCATTCCACGCGGGTTTAAATGTAGGTTTTTGAATGCGGTGAGGAGGCGGGTACAGCTGGGAGTGCAGTGGGCGGCGCCCTCGGCCGGCGCGCTGCTTCAAATGGGGGACGCAGTGAGAGGTCGCGTCCGCCCTGACCCCCTTGACCGTGGACCTTGACCATGTACGTCCGGCTTTGAGGACAACTTTATCCTTGAGGCCTTGTTTGGTACTAGTGTATTTTAGGGAATTGGTGGGGGTTATCCCGGTCAAACCCCTAAATCCCCACATATCCCAGAACACCATTTGGTTATAGTGTATATTTGACATGTTTCATCCCCACATTTCCCCACAAATCCCCAAACTCTAGTGCATTTTTCTCAATACCCAATACACTACTCCTACCTAGTGTATTGGGGATAAATGGGGATTTGAAGGGATTGGGTGAAGGTTGGGGTTTCACCCAATCCCTACGGGGATTATCCCCACCAATCCCCTCAAAAACCCTAGTACCAAACGAGGCCTAATGGACCTTGACGGTGTACGTCACCTTGTGTCCAGATCTGAGATGCCATGTGTACCAGATGAATGGCTCCAAGTTTGACCACCGTGATGCTAGGTGCGAGCCGAGGAACACTGTTAGAGAGACCCCCCCCCCCCCTCATAATTTTCCTACATTGGTTGTTTGATTCATAGGATAGAATGCTATAGGATTTTTTTCCTATGAAATCATGTGTTAATTGGCAATCTAGCATCCACTCCAACTTTTTTTTTCACTTCCTTTGTTTTTCCTGTGTCAAACACTCTGTTTTTTTAGGGGAACACTGTGTTAATGCTATGGGATTCAAGTGGACATGCCACTCCAATCCTTTATTTTTCCTATTCCTGTGTTTTAAGTTCCTACGAAGAGAGTACTTGCTCTAAATGATGTGCCGCTGCAAGAGCCGCCTATATTAATTAACCATGCTCTAAAAAGGTGGACCAGCTTTGGCAATAGTATACTGTACGGTTAGTAGGTGACCTTGCGCTTGGCTCTTCGCCTCTTCCATAAGTCGAACAATAATGATGGTACTATAGTAGTACTTCTGGCAATCTGACACCAAATGAACTGCTGCACGTCCACCGCTTGTAAGCAAAAGTTTCTCCTCGTGCTGCGAGCCACCGCACATGCGTGGGCGAGGGAGAAGGCGTAGTAAGCAAGCTTCTCGTTGTTCTGCGAGTTGACGGGACACATCAAAGTTATTTAGTACTCTCTCCAAAAAGGGCCGACCATGTCCATGGCTACCATCCCGTGCTCCGTCATTGAGTATGTGCACTATTCACGTGCCATCGAGGAGAAAAAATATTGCGTAGTACGTGCCATCGAAGTGCACGACTCACTTACGCATAGCTTATCTCCATTTTCTTGCATGACACATGCACCTTGATGCTAGATGTCCCGCGTGTTGGCAAAAGGATGAACAAAGCTCACGTCAAAAAAAAAAGAGTGGAAGAACATAGATTCCCAACGACCGAGAAGGAGCAAGGAACCTCGCGGTGGAGCGTCTGCACTCATAATATTTTATATTATTCAGCGATATAAAATCAAATAAATCTCTCCACATTCCTATACCATTCTATAGTGTGAGAATAACTTTGAATGTTACCTTCGTGGAACACCTAGTTATAGTATATCCAGCAACCCGTATTGCTTCTCGCTCCTTGTCCTTATAGCCTGCCGACTGTACCTTATATACACTTGCTCTTTGAGCAAAGGCCTCCCTAAGCACGCATTAATTTCCTGGGCATGCTTCTTTCTACTCAATGTTGCGTGCACTTTGAGCATGTTGGCAACTCCACTGCTAGCTTGCTGGCTCATCTTGCAATTGACGCTGACACATTGCAGCACTCCTCGTCCTACGAGCCACCGCGCGCGCGCGTGAGCGAGGGAGAGGTCATACTAGTAGTAAGCAAAGCTTCTCCTCATTTGTGAGTTGACGGGACACATCAAAAGTAGTGTATTAGTCTCCAAAAAGGGCTGACCATGTCCATGGCTACCATCTCGTGCTCCGTCATTCAGTGCATGCCCGATTCACGTTCCATTGAGAAAATAATGTTGTGTACGTGCCATCGAATAGAATAACTTAATTTATAAAAAATGCGCCAATGCGTCATGATCGAACTTTGATTCGTCCATGCGTGGTTCCCATGAACAACTACTACACTCGCCAAATTATCAGGTGAGCTGCCTCTTCGTATAGAAATGAGCTCACCGTGTACCCGCACGTGAGTATTAGGGAAAGAGGCAAAGAGTACCTACGTCGGTGCCTGCACCTCTTCTCTTCGTGCTCGTATTCCTTTTTTTTGGGTGATTTGTGCACGTACTCCACCTACGTTCATGACCGTTGGTGAGTCTCTCCTACTATACTTAACTCCATTTTCTTGCATGACACATGGACCTGGATGCTGGATGTCCCACGTGTCGGCAACACTTAGAAGAACGCTTTCCGACGACCGAGAAGGAGCAAGAAACCTCGCGGTGGAGCGTCTGGACTCTTTAATATTTTTATTCAGCGATATAAAATCTACCCAATCTTCTCCACAGTACACCGAAAGAGTCCAAAACATGGCAGCCCAGTGTAGTTACATCATACATGGCCAACCCACGCTATCACCATATTTCTTGGCCTCCGTGCGACACCTAGCTCTAGTAATCCACCAGCCCATATCGCTTCTCACTCCTCATCTCTCTCAAAGTGCGGTGGGCTGGCGATTTTGCCGTCTATTGAGGTCGGTTAACTCATCACTCGCTCCCACATGTTAGCGACATGCCAAGAGAATTCCAAAAAAATTATTGTACTCTATTGTTATGCCAAGAAGAGGAAGCGCTTTGACCGACGGACCAAATGAGACAGGCGTGTCGTGCCGTGAGTGGGTCCAGTTTCTCGTTTTGAACTTGTTTGGTGTAGTAGTAACACTTGGTTTTGCACCTTCATAGAATGATGAAAATCCCCGCTAAAAAGGCGCTTTGCTTTCTGCTAATCCCGTCAACCGTTCTTGTTTTGTGCATTAAATTGTTAAGTGCCATAACTAAGATATAATTAACCAATGCATGTAAAACATTCTTGTTTAGTATTGTAGTACTCCACACGCATGCATGCGTGGTGATTAGTACTACTCCCTTCATCCATACATATATATAGGGCCTAATGTATTCTTCGAGGTTGCCTTTGACTATTGATAAGATTTTATATAATTTGAAAATTATATCATTCGAAGATCCTTTCACGTACGAATTTGATGGTATGCTTTGAGCAACTTGCATGTCCTATACTGCTCCTGTTTGGATACTCTAACTTAGCTAGAGGTTAGACTAACTCATGACTAACCCTGAACTAACTCTAGCCAAAGAGGTGTTTGGATGACAGGGTTAGATTGACAATAAATGCACTTGATGGAGAGAGAAAAGTGATTTTTCAGTTGGCCCCATGAGAACTAGCTCCAATTAGCACCACTTGGCTGGCGGGATAGAGAGAGAAAAGTGATTTTTCAGTGGGCCCAAGGAGAACTAGCTCCAATTAGCACCTTTTGGGTGGGATAGTTTTTTTTGGTGGGTTAGGTGCAACTTGCTCCAATATAACCCTCATGTTTGGATACTTTAGGGCTATTTGAGCCCCAACTAGCTCAAACTAACTCTAACCCATGGATCCAAACAGGGTCAAAGTTAGTCTCGGAAAACGCATTAAGCCCTATATACATGGACAGACGGAGTACATGATACTAGCAAACGCTCACCATTAGTAGTAGTTCATTGGTTGGTTTCGATTTTTTATTGAGTTGCTGTGCTGCTACCATCCAATATTCGCATGTGGTTGTTTCTAGAATAAAAAAAAGGAGCTAGTACTTACTATGGGAAAGGTGAAGTGATGGTTGCTTCGCCCGAGCAACTTATTACTTTGGGAATATTGGAGTACCAGCAGATTCAACGAAGAGAGAAATGATGATTGCTTCGTCCGAGCAACTTACTGAGGCGAAGGTGGGGCTCTGTGATTTGACTGCTCACTAGTCATTATTACTGCGGTGCAACGACCAGGGTGAATCTCCCCTGTAGTTGTGCACTCAATATTGCTGCATGGCAGGTGGAGCCAGATGAAGGATGTCCCACATGTCGGCGAAACAAAGTTGAATTGTTTCTGGCATTGCTATCAATCTTTTAGCATTTGTTTACATGTACGCATAATTTTCCAGCATAATGAAATTGTACTGTGATGCTATGAAGGTTTCAACTTTGGTTCCCGCAGAAAAAAAAGGTTTCAACTTAGGATTCATGTGTCCTCTTGCCTCAAGATTGTCTCGTTACAACATTCCATCAAATACAAATGAAACTACCATGGCTGCTAGTGCATCTCAATGGTTCGCAGATCAGCGCCAATATTCACATCACAACTAAAGAAAAAGTTGTGAGAAGGTGTACAAATAAAGAAAAAAATATAATTGATCGATGTTGTTCGTAGGCATGGTTCCATTTTCTGGGCACAGTGTTCATTGGTTGGCAGCTAGTTTCACGCAGCTTTGTAGCCAAGAAAGAGGTGTATGGAGGACATCACAATCCGACCATTTTGTGCAGTTCCACTAAAATCGAGCTGATCATCCCTGTTTGCAAAGATATTCAGTCAGTGTGATTACAATAATAGTGGAACTAGATGATGAAACATAACACACACAAAAAGAAGCCGATCACCTCTGCGATCTCTCTTTAGGACTAACTACTTGTTGGAGAAGATTAGGCACGGAGTTGGATGAGGAGGATAGCAAAACCAATCTCCCTTTTTGCAGTCCCACAGAAATGTAAAAACTTTGCCCGTGTGACATTTTGGCGGAACTGCACAAAACACTCTTAAGAAAAAAGTGATTTGTGTAGTTCACCAAAAGGTCGCAATAGCAACGAGGTGAAATGGATATCCCTGTTTGCAAAAATAGGTAGAAAGGAAACAATTACTGCCCAGTAACAGGAGTTGAAGACACATACGCTGACAAAAAAGAAGCATATTCCAAGTCATAAGGGAAAGATAGCAGCATGGTGGTTTATCAAAAACGGTTTGAGGACGAGATTGCAAGATGGAAAGTACGCCGGCCGAGATACGTTTTAAGCAAAGAACTAAAGAATCCACATGCAGGATTTTCCACATGCAGCAATGTGGGAAGATGGGCAGTGGAGCAAGGCCGGAGGAAGCTATACCTAAGGGTCGTCGGGATGTAACTAGGAGGGCGCCGGCGCCCGGGATTTGCCCATACTGCGGTAGCGAGCAAGTGGCGAAGGCCCTACCGCGCCGGAGCTTGGTCAGAGAGAACGGCGGGTACCACAGATCGGGACGTGCTGCCTCAATGCCGTCGAACGGAGAAACGATGCACATCCTCCCTTTCCGCTGGCGGACGGGATGCGGCCGGATCAGTGACCAACGGTAAGAGAGAGAGGCCACCGCCGCCTTGTGTGAGATAGTGTGACGAGAGACAAACCCCGGCAGGCAGGCTCCATTGTATATAGTGGAGCGGATTTCTTTTTTCCCGACGACAATCGTTTTATATTCTGTATGTGCCATTGAGGAATATAACTTTATTTAATACTAACGTGTCAAGTCAAACTTTCTTCCGTCTACGCGTGGTACACGACCCTCCTTCGAGTAAACAACCGCTACACGCGTCAAATTATCATGTGGGCTGCCTTTTCGTATAGAAATGAACTCCACCGTGTACTGATACGTCCATTTTGCATCATGTTTTCCTACTGTTATTTATATTGTTTTTAGGTATAATAATGCTTTTTGGAGTAATTCTAATGCCTTTTCTCTCATAATATGCAAGGTTCACACAAAGAGGGAGAATACCGGCAGCTGGAATTCTGGACCTGAAAAAGCTATGTCAGGCCACCTATTCTACACAACTCCAAATGAGCTGAAACTTCACAGAGAATTTTTATGGAATATATAAGAATTATTGGAGCAAATAAGTACCAAAGGGGGCCCACCAGATGGGCACAACCCACCTGGGCGCGCCAGGGAGCCCAGGCGCGCCCTGGTGGGTTGTGCCCTCCTCGGCCCACCTCTGGTGCCCCTCTTCTGGTATATAAGTCATTTTAACCTAGAAAAAATAAGGGGAGGACTTTCGGGACAAAGCGCCACCGTCTTGAGGCGGAACTTGGGCAGGAGCACTTTTGCCCTCCGGCGGAGCGATTCCGTCGGGGGAACTTCCCTCCCGGAGGGGGAAATCATCGTCATCATCAGCACCAACGACTCTCCCATCTTGGGGAGGGCAATCTCCATAAACATCTTCAACAGCACCATCTTCTCTCAAACCCTAGTTCATCTCTTGTGTTCAATCTTTGTACCGGAACCTTAGACTGGTGCTTGTGGGTGACGAGTAGTGTTGATTACATCTTGTAGTTGATTACTATATGGTTTATTTGGTGGAAGATTATATGTTCAGATCCATTATGCTATTTAATACCCCTCTTATCTTGAGCATGATTATCATTTGTGAGTAGTTACTTTTGTTCTTGAGGTCACGGGAGAAATCTTGTTGCAAGTAATCATGTGAACTTGATATGTGTTCGATATTTTGATGGTATGTATGTTGTGATTCCCTTAGTGGTGTCATGTGAACGTAGACTACATGACACTTCACCATATTTGGGCCTAAGGGAATGCATTGTGTAGTAGTTATTAGATGATGGGTTGCGAGAGTGACAGAAGCTTAAACCCTAGTTTATGCGCTATTCCATAAGGGACCGATTTGGATCCAAAAGTTTAATGATGTGGTTAGATTTATTCTTAATACTTTTCTCGTAGTTGCGGATGCTTGCGAGGGTGTTAATCGTAAGTAGGAGGCTTGTTCAAGTAAGAACAGCACCTAAGCACCGGTCCACCCACATATCAAATTATCAAAGTAGTGAACACAAATCAAACCAACATGATGAAAGTGACTAGATGAAATTCCCGTGTACCCTCAAGAACGCTTTGTTTATCATAAGAGACCGTTTTGGCCTGTCCTTTGCCTCAAAAGGATTGGGCTACCTTGCTGCACTTTTGTTACCATTACCGTTGCTTGCTTGTTACAAATTACCTTGCTATCAAACTACTCGCTACTTATAATTTCAGTGCTTGCAGAGAATACCTTGCTGAAAACTACTTGTCATTTCCTTCTGCTCCTCGTTGGGTTCGACACTCTTACTTATCGAAAGGACTATGATTGATCCCCTATACTTGTGGGTCATCAAGGCTCTTTTCTGGTGCCGTTGCCAGGGAGTGAAGCGCTCTTGGTAAGTGGAAATCGGTAAGGAAAAATTATTACTACGTGCTGAAATTTATTGTCACTTGTTACTATGGAGAACAATCCTTTAAGGGGTTTGTTCGGGGTATCTTCACCTCGACTGGAACCACAATTAGTTACCCCTCAACCTACTGCACCTACTGAAAACATTGGTTATGAAATTCCTTCGGGTATGATAGAACAACTGCTAGCTAATCCTTATGCAGGAGATGGAACCGAACATCCCGATATGCACTTGATATATGTGGATGAAATTTGTGGATTATTTAAGCTTGCAGGTTTACCCGGAGATGAAGCTAAGAAGAAGGTTCTCCCTTTATCTTTGAAGGGAAAAGCATTGGCATGGTATAGGCTATGGATATATCATATATAGAGGGAGTGATCCACGAGAAGAGAGTGGAGGGATCATCGGCGTGAGATATCGATAGAATCGAAAACAGGGATGAAGTGTGTGGGTGTGCGATCGATAAAGAGTGCCATCGAATTTGTGTTCGCCCACGTCAAAGGTATAGGGCGGCTGGCCTACTAGAATGTGAGAGGGCAGAGGTGCAGTTTGTCTCTGTGGCATGGATACCTACCTACAATGTTCGACTATTGGCGTGTGTGTGTGGGGGGGGGAGGGGGCAGAGACCTAACTATAGAGAGGTAGATCGACTGGTATATGTGTGGAGAAGGAGAGAGACCTAGCTATGTATTGAGGGTGATCGATCGGCATCCATGCATATGTGTAGCAGAGGAATAAGGTTGGGAGAGAGACAAAGGTAGAGTGTCGGAGGGTTGGTGGTGGAGTTGCTTCTCACAAATGGTGGGAGAGGCCTGCTAGACAAACGGAGGGTACGAGTGCAATATCAATAAGAGAGGGGATGTATGCCTGTCTATGCACTGAGATAGTAGCCTCCTTTTGTGAATCATTTGCTACTCATGTTGATCTCCCTAAGGAGAAGTGGTTTAAATATCACCCACCTATTAAAGAAGAAATTAAAGAACCGGTAATAGCTAAAGATGAAACTATTATTTATAATGTTGATCCAGTCGTTCCTATTGCTTATATTGAAAAACCACCTTTCCCTGTTAGGATAAAGGAACATGCTAAAGTTTCAACTGTTGTCAACAAAAGTTATATTAGAACATCCAAACCTGCTGAACAAATCAAAGTAGAACCTAGTGTTGCTATGGTTAAAGATCTCCTGGTTGAAAATATAGATGGGCATGTTATTTACTTTTGTGATGAAGCTGCTAGAATTGCCAAACCCGATGAAAAAGATAAACATAGACCTGTTGTTGGCATGCCTATTGTCTCAGTTAAAATAGGAGATCACTGTTATCATGGTTTATGTGACATAGGTGCTAGCGTGAGTGCTATTCCTTTTACCTTATATCAAGAAATTATCAATGATATAGCACCCGCTGAAATAGAAGACATAGATGTTACTATTAAACTTGCTAATAGAGACACCATCACACCTCTTGGGATTGTTAGAGATGTTGAAGTCTTGTGTGGGAAAATAAAATACCCTACTGATTTTCTTGTTCTTGGTTCCCCACAAGATGAATTTTGTCCCATTATCTTTGGTAGACCTTTCTTGAACACCGTTAATGCTAAAATAGATTGTGAGAAACAAACTATCGGTGTTAGTTTTGGTGATGAGTCTCATGAGTTTAATTTTTATAAGTTTAGTAGAAAACATCATAAGAAAGAATTGTCTAGTAAGGATGAAATAATTGGTCTTGCCTCTATTGCTGTGCCTCCTATAGATCCACTAGATCAGTATTTACTAGACCATGAAAATGATATGCATATGCATGAAAGAAATGAGATAGATAAAATTTTCTTTGAACAACAACCTCTGCTTAAACACAATTTGCCTATTGAAACTCTAGGAGGTCCTCCTCCACCTAAAGGTGATCCTGTGTTTGAATTAAAACAATTGCCAGACACTTTGAAATATGCTTATCTTGATGAGAAAAAGATATATCCTGTTATTATTAGTGCTAACCTTTCAGAACATGAAGAAGAAAGATTATTGAAGGTTCTGAAGAAGCACTGAGCTGCTATTGGATATACTCTTGATGATTTAAAGGGCATTAGTCCCACTCTCTGTCAGCATAAAATTAATATGGAACCTGATGCTAAACCCGTTGTTGATCACCAATGATGTTTAAATCCTAAAATGAAAGAAGTGGTAAGAACTGAAATATTGAAGCTTCTGGAAGCAGGTATAATCTATCCTATAGCTGATAGTAGATGGGTAAGTCCTGTTCATTGTGTCCCTAAGAAGGGAGGTATTACTGTTGTTCCTAATGATAAAAATGAACTTATCCCACAAAGAATTGTTACTGGCTACAGAATGGTAATTGATTCTAGAAAATTAAATAAAACAACTAGAAAAGATCATTACCCTTTGCCTTTTATTGATCAAATGCTAGAAAGATTATCTAAGCACACACACTTTTGTTTTCTCGATGGATATTCTGGTTTTTCTCAAATGCCTGTTTCACAACCTGATCAAGAGAAAACCACCTTTACTTGTCCTTTTGGAACTTATGCTTATAGACGTATGCCTTTTGGTTTATGTAATGCACCTGCTACCTTTCAAAGATGTATGACTGCTATATTCTCTGATTTTTGTGAAAAGATTGTTGAGGTTTTCATGGATGATTTTTCCGTTTACGGAACTTCTTTTGATGATTGCTTAAGCAACCTTGATAGAGTTTTGCAGAGATGTGAGCAAACTAATCTTGTCTTGAATTGGGAGAAGTGCCACTTTATGGTTAATGAAGGTATTGTCTTGGGACATAAAATTTCTGAACGAGGTATTGAGGTGGATAAAGCTAAAGTTGACGCAATTGAGAAAATGCCATGTCCTAAAGATATCAAAGGTATTCGTAGTTTCCTCGGTCATGTTGGTTTCTATAGGATATTTATTAAAGACTTCTCTAAAATTTCTAGGCCTCTTACAAATCTTTTACAAAAGGATGTTCCATTTGTTTTTGATGATGATTGTGTAGAAGCCTTTGAAACACTTAAGAAAACCTTAATTTCTGCACCTATTGTTCAACCACCTGATTGGAACTTGCCTTTTGAAATTATGTGTGATGCTAGTGATTATGCTGTTGGTGCTGTTCTAGGACAAAGAGTTGATAAAAAATCAAATGTTATTCATTATGCTAGTAAAACTCTAGACAGTGCCCAACGCAATTATGCTACTACTGAAAAAGAATTTTTAGCAGTTGTGTTTGCTTGTGACAAATTTAGATCTTACATTGTTGATTCTAAAATGATTGTTCACACTGATCATGCTGCTATAAAATATCTTATGGAAAAGAAATATGCTAAACCTAGACTTATTAGGTGGGTTCTTTTGCTACAAGAATTTGACTTACATATCACTGATAGAAAGGGAGCTGAGAACCCCGTTGTTGATAACTTGTCTAGGTTAGAGAATATCCTTGATGACCCACAACCTATTAATGATAATTTTCCTCATGAACAATTAGCTGCAATAAACGTTTCTCATAACACTCCTTGGTATCCTGACTATGCTAATTACATTGTTGCTAAATACATACCACCTAGTTTCACATACCAACAAAAGAAAAAAATTCTTCTATGATTTAAGACACTACTTTTGGGATGACCCACATCTTTATAAAGAAGGAGTAGATGGTATTATTAGACGTTTGTGTACCTGAGCATGAACAGGGACAAATCCTATGAAAATGTCACTCCGAAGCTTATGGAGGGCATCATGTGGGAGACAGAACTGCTCACAACGTATTGCAATCTGGTTTTTATTAGCCTACTCTCTTCAAGGATGCCCGTAAGTTTGTTTTATCTTGTGATGAATGTCAAAGAATTGGTAATATTGGTAAGCGTCAAGAAATGCCTATGAATTATTCACTTGCTATTGAACCATTTGATGTTTGGGGTTTTGATTACATGGGATCTTTTCCTTCTTCTAATGGGTATACTCATATTTTGGTTGCTGTTGATTATGTTACTAAGTGGGTAGAAGCTATTCCAACTAGTAGTGCTAATCACAACACCTCTATTAAAATGCTTAAGGAAGTTATTTTCCCAAGGTTTGGAGTCCCTAGATATTTAATGACTGATGGTGGTTCACATTTTATTCATGGTGCTTTCCGTAAAATGCTTGCTAAGTATGATGTTAACCATAGAATTGCATCACCCTATCATCCTCAGTCTAGTGGTCAAGTTGAACTTAGTAATAGAGAAATAAAGTTAATATTACAAAAAACTGTCAATAGGCCCAGAAAGAATTGGTCTAAGAAATTAGATGATGCACTTTGGGCTTACAGGACAGCATATAAAAATCCTACGGGTATGTCTCCTGATAAAATGGTTTATGGAAAAGCTTGTCATTTACCTCTTGAGTTAGAACATAAAGCATATTGGGCAATTAAAGAACTCAACTATGATTTCAAACTTGCCGGTGAAAAGAGTTATTTGATATCAGCTCACTAGATGAATGGAGAACCTAGGCTTGTGAAAATGCTAAGTTATTTAAAGAAAAAGTTAAAAGATGGCATGATAAAAGAATCCAAAAGCGTGAGTTTAAAGTTGGAGAATATGCTCTTTTGTACAACTCTCGTTTTAGATTCTTTGCAGTAAAACTCCTCTCCAAATGGGAAGGACCCTATGTTATCGAGGAGGTTTATCGATCTGGAGCTATCAAAATAAATAATGTCGAGGGTACTAACCCGAAGGTTGTCAATGGGCAAAGAATAAAACATTATATCTCAGGTACGCCCATTAATGTTGAAAGCAATATTATCCAAACTATGACACCGGAAGAACCCATAAAGGAAACCTTTCGGAATACTCTAGAATCGTGAAAAAGGAGGATGTACATGATACGGTAAGTAAACGGACTCCAAAAAATCCGCAAAAATATTTTCTGTCAATTTTGGAATATATCAAAAATTAGGAAAATAAGAAACAACCAGGAAGGCACCCCTGGTGGGCGCCCAGGTGGGTTGTGCCCACCTCGGGTACCTTCCGGACTCCGTTTTTCTTCCGTTTGCTTGTTTCCCAAGATAAAAAATCTTTATATACCCCCCCCCCGAACCTATTGACCACCGTATCGCGGAGAAATCCGAGATAGGATCCATGTATGAAAACGAAGTATGGACTTTGACTGACTTGCCCGATGATCGGCAAGCCATAGAAAATAAATGGATCTTTAAGAAGAAGACTGACGCGGATGGTAATGTGACCATCTATAAGGCTCGGCTTGTCGCTAAGGGTTATCGACAAGTTCAAGGGGTTGACTACGATGAGACTTTCTCACCCGTAGCGAAGCTGAAATCCGTCAGAATCATGTTAGCAATTGCCGCATACTATGATTATGAGATATGGCAAATGGACGTCAAAACGGCATTCCTTAATGGTTTTCTTAAGGAAGAGTTGTATATGATACAACCGGAAGGTTTTGTCGACCCTGAGAATGCTGACAAGGTATGCAAGCTCCAGCGCTCAATCTATGGGCTGGTGCAAGCATCTCGGAGTTGGAACATTTGCTTTGACGAGATGATCAAAGCGTTTGGGTTCACACAGACTTATGGGGAAGCCTGTGTTTACAAGAAAGTGAGTGGGAGCTCTGTAGCATTTCTCATATTATATGTGGATGACATACTGCTGATGGGAAATGATATAGAATTCTTGGAAAGTATAAAGGCCTACTTGAATAAGTGTTTTTCAATGAAGGACCTTGGAGAAGCTGCTTATATATTAGGCATCAAGATCTATAGAGATAGATCGAGACGCCTCATAGGTCTTTCGCAAAGCACATACCTTGATAAGATATTGAAGAAGTTCAATATGGATCAGTCCAAGAAGGGGTTCTTGCCTGTATTGCAAGGTGTGAAATTGAGCTCGGCTCAATGCCCGACCACGGCAAAAGATATAGAAGAGATGAGTGTCATCCCCTATGCCTCAGCCATAGAGTCTATTATGTATGCCATGCTGTGTACCAGACCTGATGTAAACCTTGCTGTAAGTTTGGTAGGTAGGTACCAAAGTAATCCCGGCAAGGAACACTGGACAGCGGTCAAGAACATCCTGAAGTACCTGAAAAGGACTAAGGATATGTTTCTCGTATATGGAGGTGACGAAGAGCTCGTCGTAAAGGGTTACGTCGACGCTAGCTTCGACACAGATCCGGATGACTCCAAGTCACAAACCGGATACGTGTATATTTTGAATGGTGGAGCGGTAAGCTGGTGCAGTTGCAAGCAAAGCGTCGTGGCGGGTTCTACATTCGAAGCGGAGTACATAGCAGCCTCGGAGGCAGCACACGAAGCAGTATGGATGAAGGAGTTCATCACCGACCTAGGAGTCATTCCAAATGCGTCGGGTCCAATGGCTCTCTTCTGTGACAACACTGGAGCTATTGCCCTTGCCAAGGAGCCCAGGTTTCACAAAAGGACCAGGCATATCAAGCGTCGCTTCAACTCCATACGTGAACATGTTCAAGATGGAGACATAGATATTTGTAAAGTGCACACGGATTTGAATGTAGCAGATCCGTTGACTAAACCTCTTTCACGAGCAAAACATGATCAACACCAGTACTCTATGGGTGTTCGATTCATCACAATGTAACTAGATTATTGACTCTAGTGCAAGTGGGAGACTGTTGGAAATATGACCTAGAGGCAATAATAAAATGGTTATTATTATATTTCCTTGTTCATGATAATTGTCTGTTATTCATGCTATAATTGTGTTATCCGGAAATCGTAATACATGTGTGAATACATAGACCACAACATGTCCCTAGTAAGCCTCTAGTTGACTAGCTCGTTGATCAATAGATGGTTACGGTTTCCTGACCATGGACATTGGATGTCATTGATAACGGGATCACATCATTAGGAGAATGATGTGATGGACAAGACCCAATCCTAAGCCTAGCACTAGATCGTGTAGTTCGTTTGCTAAAGCTTTTCCAATGTCAAGTAACTTTTCCTTAGACCATGAGATTGTGCAACTCCCGGATACCGTAGGAGTGCTTTGGGTGCACCAAACGTCACAACGTAACTGGGTGGCTATAAAGGTGCACTGCGGGTATCTCCGAAAGTATCTGTTGGGTTGGCACGAATCGAGACTGGGATTTGTCACTCCATGTAACGGAGAGGTACCTCTGGGCCCACTCGGTAGGACATCATCATAATGAGCTCAATGTGATCAAGGAGTTGTTCACGGGATGATGTGTTACGGAAACGAGTAAAGAGACTTGCCGGTAACGAGATTGAACAAGGTATCGAGATACCGACGATCGAATCTCGGGCAAGTATCGTACCGATAGACAAAGGGAATTGCGTACGGGATTGATTGAATCCTCGACATCGTGTTTCATCCGATGAGATCATCGAGGAGCATGTGGGAGCCAACATGGGTATCCAGATCCCGCTGTTGGTTATTGACCGGAGAGTCGTCTCGGTCATGTCTGCGTGTCTCCCGAACCCGTAGGGTCTACACACTTAAGGTTCGGTGACGCTAGGGTTATAGAGATATTAGTATGCGGTAACCCGAAGGTTGTTCGGAGTCTCGGATGAGATCCTGGACGTCACGAGGAGTTCCGGAATGGTCCGGAGGTAAAGATTTATATATGGGAAGTCCTATTTTGGCCACCGGAAAATGTTCGGGATTTCTCGGTATTGTACCGAGAAGGTTCTAGAAGGTTCCGGAGTGGGGCCCACCTGCATGGGGGGACCCACATGAACGTGGGTAGTGGGGGCAAGGCCCCACACCCCTAGTCAAGGCGCACCAAGATTCCCCCTTAGAAGGAATAAGATCATATCCCGAAGGGATAAGATCAAGATCCCTAAAAAAGGGGGATAACAATCGGTGGGGAAGGGAAAGGATGGGATTTCTTTCCTTCCACCTTTGCCAACGCCCCAATGGACTTGGAGGGCAAGAAACCAGCCCCCTCCACCCCTATATATAGTGGGGAGGTGCATGGGAGAAACAGCTCAGCCCCTGGCGCCTCCCTCTCCCTCCCGTGACACCTCTTCCTCCTCCAGTAGCGCTTGGCGAAGCCCTGCTGAAATCCCGCTGCTTCCACCACCACACGTCGTGCTGCTGGATCTCCATCAACCTCTCCTCCCCCCTTGCTGGATCAAGAAGGAGGAGACGTCTCTGCTCCGTACGTGTGTTGAACGCGGAGGTGCCGTCCGTTCGGCGCTCGGTCATCGGTGATTTGGATCACGACGAGTACGACTCCATCAACCCCGTTCTCTTGAACGCTTCCGCTCGCGATCTACAAGGGTATGTAGATACACTCCCCTCTCACTCGTTGCTAGATGACTCCATAGATTGATCTTGGTGATGCGTAGAAAATTTTAAAATTCTGCTACGTTCCCCAACAGTGGTATCAGAGCCAGGTTTATGCGTAGTATCTTGCACGAGTAGAACACAAAGTAGTTGTGGGCGTCGATTTGTCAATCTTCTTGCCGTTACTAGTCTTATCTTGATTCGGCGGCACTGTGGGATGAAGTGGCCCGGACCGACCTTACACGTACGCTTACGTGAGACAGGTTCCACCGACTGACATGCACTAGTTGCATAAGGTGGCTAGCGGGTGTCTGTCTCTCCCACTTTAGTCGGATCGGATTCGATGAACAGGGTCCTTATGAAGGGTAAATAGAAATTGGCATATCACGTTGTGGTTTTGGCGTAGGTAAGAAACGTTCTTGCTAGAAACCTATAGCAGCCACGTAAAAACTTGCAACAACAATTAGAGGACGTCTAACTTGTTTTTGCAGCAAGTGCTTTGTGATGTGATATGGCCAAAGGATGTGATGAATGATATATGTGATGTATGAGATGATCATGTTCTTGTAATAGGAATCACGACTTGCATGTCGATTAGTATGACAACCGGCAGGAGCCATAGGAGTTGTCTTAATTTATTATATGACCTGCGTGTCATTGAAATTCGCCATGTAATTACTTTACTTTATTGCTAACCGTTAGCCGTAGTAGTAGAAGTAATAGTTGGCGAGACAACTTCATGAAGACACGATGATGGAGATCATGATGATGGAGATCATGGTGTCATGCCGGTGGCGATGATGATCATGGAGCCCCGAAGATGGAGATCAAAAGGAGCAAAGTGATAATGGCCATATCATGTCACTATTTTGATTGCATGAGATGTTTATCATGTTTTTGCATCTTATTTGCTTAGAACGACGGTAGCATATATAAGATGATCCCTTACTAAAATTTCAAGAAAGTGTTCCCCCTAACTGTGCACCGTTGCGAAGGTTCGTTGTTTCGAAGCACTACGTGTTGATCGGGTGTGATAGATTCTAACGTTCGAATACAACGGGTGTAAGCCAGATTTACACAGCAATACACTTAGGTTGACTTAACGAGCCTAGCATGTACAGACATGGCCTCGGAACACAAGAGACCGAAAGGTCGAGCATGAGTCGTATAGAAGATACGATCAACATGGGGATGTTCACCGTTGATGACTAGTCCGTCTCACGTGATGATCGGACACGGCCTAGTCGATTCGGATCATGTAATCACTTAGATGACGAGAGGGATGTCTATCTGAGTGGGAGTTCATTACATAATTTGATTAGATGAACTTAATTGTCATGAACTTAGTCTAAATGTTACATATCTATCTTGTAGATCAAATGGCCAACGCTAATGTTACCCTCAACTTCAACGCGTTCCTAGAGAAAAACAAGCTGAAAGACGATGGTAGCAACTATGCGGACTGGGTCCGTAACCTGAGGATTATCCTCATAGCTGCCAAGAAATCATATGTCCTTGAAGCACCGTTAGGTGACCCACCTCCTCTCCCAGCACTGCCAGACGATTTGAATGTTTGGCAGACACGCACCGATGATCACTCCTTCGTTCAGTGCGGCATGCTCTTCAGCTTAGAACCGGGGCTCCAAAAGCGTTTTGAGCATCACGGAGCATATGAGATGTTCGAAGAGCTGAAAATGGTTTTCCAAGCTCATGCCCGGATCGAGAGATATGAAGTCTCCGATAAGTTCTACAGCTGTAAGATGGAGGAAAATAGTTCTGTCAGCGAGCACATACTCAAAATGTCTGGGTTGCACAGCCGCTTGTCTCAGCTGGGAGTTAATCTCCCGGATGACGCGGTCGTTGACAGAATCCTTCAGTCGCTTCCACCTAGCTACAAGAGCTTCGTGATGAACTTCAACATGCAGGGGATGGAAAAGACCATTCCTGAGGTATATGCGATGCTGAAGTCAGCAGAGGCAGAGATCAGAAAGGAACATCAAGTGTTGATGGTGAATAAAACCACTAAGTTCAAGAAGGGCAAGGGTAAGAAGAACTTCAAGAAGGACGGCAAGGGAGTTGCCGCGCCCGGTAAGCCAGCTGCCGGGAAGAAGTCGAAGAATGGACCCAAGCCTGAGACTGAGTGCTTTTATTGCAAGGGAAACGGTCACTGGAAGCGAAACTGCCCCAAGTACTTGGCGGACAAGAAGGCCGGCAATACCAAAGGTATATATGATATACATGTAATTGATGTGTACCTTACCAGCACTCGTAGTAGTTCCTGGGTATTTGATACCGGTGCGGTTGCTCATATTTGTAACTCAAAGCAGGAACTGCGGAATCAGCGTAGACTGGCAAAGGACGAGGTGACGATGCGCGTCGGGAATGGTTCCAAGGTCGATGTGATCGCCGTCGGCACGCTACCTCTGCACCTACCTACGGGATCAGTTTTAAACCTCAATAATTGTTATTTAGTACCAGCTTTGAGCATGAACATTGTATCTGGATCTCGCTTAATGCGAGATGGCTACTCATTTAAATCTGAGAATAATGGTTGTTCTATTTATATGAGAGATATGTTTTATGGTCATGCCCCGCTGGTGAATGGTTTATTTTTATTGAATCTCGAACGTGATGTTACACATGTTTATAATGTGAATGCCAAGAAATGCAAGGTTGATAACGATAGTCCCACATACTTGTGGCACTGCCGCCTTGGTCATATCGGTGTTAAACGCATGAAGAAACTCCATGCAGATGGACTTTTGGAGTCTCTTGATTATGAATCATTTGACAGATGCGAACCATGCCTCTTGGGCAAGATGACCAAGACTCCGTTCTCCGGAACAATGGAGCGAGCAACCAACTTATTGGAGATCATACATACTGATGTGTGTGGTCCAATGAGTGTTGAGGCTCGCGGTAGTTATCGTTATGTTCTCACCCTCACCGATGATTTGAGTAGATATGGGTATGTCTACTTGATGAAGCACAAGTCTGAGACCTTTGAAAAGTTCAAGGAATTTCAGAGTGAGGTTGAGAATCAACGTGACAAGAAAATAAAGTTCTTACGATCAGATCGTGGAGGAGAATATTTGAGTCATGAATTTGGCACGCACTTAAGGAAATGTGGAATTGTTTCACAACTCACGCCGCCTGGAACACCTCAGCGTAATGGTGTGTCCGAACGTCGTAATCGCACTCTATTGGATATGGTGCGATCTATGATGTCTCTTACCGATTTACCGCTATCCTTTTGGGGTTATGCTTTAGAGACTGCCGCATTCACTTTAAATAGGGCACCGTCAAAATCCGTTGAGACGACACCGTATGAATTATGGTTTGGGAAGAAAGCTAAGCTGTCGTTTCTGAAAGTTTGGGGATGCGATGCTTATGTGAAGAAACTTCAACCAGAGAAGCTCGAACCCAAGTCGGAAAAATGCGTATTCATAGGATACCCTAAGGAAACTATTGGGTATACCTTCTACCTAAGATCCGAGGGCAAGATCTTTGTTGCCAGGAATGGATCCTTTCTAGAGAAAGAGTTTCTCTCGAAAGAAGTAAGTGGGAGGAAAGTGGAGCTTGATGAGATGACCCTCGAACCGGAGAGTAGCGCAGCACAGGAAAATGTTTCTGTGGAGCCTACACCGGCTAGAGAGGAAGTTATTGATAATGATCATGATCAACCTACCACTGAACTTCGAAGGTCCACGAGGACACGTTCCGCACCAGAGTGGTATGGCAATCCTGTCCTGGAAATCATGTTGTTAGACAACAGTGAACCTTCGAACTATGAAGAAGCGATGGCGGGCCCGGATTCCGACAAATGGCTTGAAGCCATGAAATCCGAGATAGGATCCATGTATGAAAACGAAGTATGGACTTTGACTGACTTGCCCGATGATCGGCAAGCCATAGAAAATAAATGGATCTTTAAGAAGAAGACTGACGCGGATGGTAATGTGACCATCTATAAGGCTCGGCTTGTCGCTAAGGGTTATCGACAAGTTCAAGGGGTTGACTACGATGAGACTTTCTCACCCGTAGCGAAGCTGAAATCCGTCAGAATCATGTTAGCAATTGCCGCATACTATGATTATGAGATATCGCAAATGGACGTCAAAACGGCATTCCTTAATGGTTTTCTTAAGGAAGAGTTGTATATGATACAACCGGAAGGTTTTGTCGACCCTGAGAATGCTGACAAGGTGTGCAAGCATCTCGGAGTTGGAACATTCGCTTTGACGAGATGATCAAAGCGTTTGGGTTCACACAGACTTATGGAGAAGCCTGTGTTTACAAGAAAGTGAGTGGGAGCTCTGTAGCATTTCTCATATTATATGTGGATGACATACTGCTGATGGGAAATGATATAGAATTCTTGGAAAGTATAAAGGCCTACTTGAATAAGTGTTTTTCAATGAAGGACCTTGGAGAAGCTGCTTATATATTAGGCATCAAGATCTATAGAGATAGATCGAGACGCCTCATAGGTCTTTCGCAAAGCACATACCTTGATAAGATATTGAAGAAGTTCAATATGGATCAGTCCAAGAACGGGTTCTTGCCTGTATTGCAAGGTGTGAAATTGAGCTCGGCTCAATGCCCGACCACGGCAAAAGATATAGAAGAGATGAGTGTCATCCCCTATGCCTCAGCCATAGGGTCTATTATGTATGCCATGCTGTGTACCAGACCTAATGTAAACCTTGCTGTAAGTTTGGTAGGTAGGTACCAAAGTAATCCCGGCAAGGAACACTGGACAGCGGTCAAGAACATCCTGAAGTACCTGAAAAGGACTAAGGATATGTTTCTCGTATATGGAGGTGACGAAGAGCTCGTCGTAAAGGGTTACGTCGACGCTAGCTTCGACACAGATCCGGATGACTCCAAGTCACAAACCGGATACGTGTATATTTTGAATGGTGGAGCGGTAAGCTGGTGCAGTTGCAAGCAAAGCGTCGTGGCGGGTTCTACATTCGAAGCGGAGTACATAGCAGCCTCGGAGGCAGCACACGAAGCAGTATGGATGAAGGAGTTCATCACCGACCTAGGAGTCATTCCAAATGCGTCGGGTCCAATGGCTCTCTTCTGTGACAACACTGGAGCTATTGCCCTTGCCAAGGAGCCCAGGTTTCACAAAAGGACCAGGCATATCAAGCGTCGCTTCAACTCCATACGTGAACATGTTCAAGATGGAGACATAGATATTTGTAAAGTGCACACGGATTTGAATGTAGCAGATCCGTTGACTAAACCTCTTTCACGAGCAAAACATGATCAACACCAGTACTCTATGGGTGTTCGATTCATCACAATGTAACTAGATTATTGACTCTAGTGCAAGTGGGAGACTGTTGGAAATATGCCCTAGAGGCAATAATAAAATGGTTATTATTATATTTCCTTGTTCATGATAATTGTCTGTTATTCATGCTATAATTGTGTTATCCGGAAATCGTAATACATGTGTGAATACATAGACCACAACATGTCCCTAGTCAGCCTCTAGTTGACTAGCTCGTTGATCAATAGATGGTTACGGTTTCCTGACCATGGACATTGGATGTCATTGATAACGGGATCACATCATTAGGAGAATGATGTGATGGACAAGACCCAATCCTAAGCCTAGCACTAGATCGTGTAGTTCGTTTGCTAAAGCTTTTCCAATGTCAAGTAACTTTTCCTTAGACCATGAGATTGTGCAACTCCCGGATACCGTAGGAGTGCTTTGGGTGCACCAAACGTCACAACGTAACTGGGTGGCTATAAAGGTGCACTACGGGTATCTCCGAAAGTATCTGTTGGGTTGGCACGAATCGAGACTGGGATTTGTCACTCCATGTAACGGAGAGGTACCTCTGGGCCCACTCGGTAGGACATCATCATAATGAGCTCAATGTGATCAAGGAGTTGTTCACGGGATGATGTGTTACGGAAACGAGTAAAGAGACTTGCCGGTAACGAGATTGAACAAGGTATAGACAAAGGGAATTGCGTACGGGATTGATTGAATCCTCGACATCGTGGTTCATCCGATGAGATCATCGAGGAGCATGTGGGAGCCAACATGGGTATCCAGATCCCGCTGTTGGTTATTGACCGGAGAGTCGTCTCGGTCATGTCTGCGTGTCTCCCGAACCCGTAGGGTCTACACACTTAAGGTTCGGTGACGCTAGGGTTATAGAGATATTAGTATGCGGTAACCCGAAGGTTGTTCGGAGTCTCGGATGAGATCCTGGACGTCACGAGGAGTTCCGGAATGGTCCGGAGGTAAAGATTTATATATGGGAAGTCCTATTTTGGCCACCGGAAAATGTTCGGGATTTTTCGGTATTGTACCGAGAAGGTTCTAGAAGGTTCCGGAGTGGGGCCCACCTGCATGGGGGGACCCACATGAACGTGGGTAGTGGGGGCAAGGCCCCACACCCCTAGTCAAGGTGCACCAAGATTCCCCCTTAGAAGGAATAAGATCATATCCCGAAGGGATAAGATCAAGATCCCTAAAAAAGGGGGATAACAATCGGTGGGGAAGGGAAAGGATGGGATTTCTTTCCTTCCACATTTGCCAACGCCCCAATGGACTTGGAGGGCAAGAAACCAGCCCCCTCCACCCCTATATATAGTGGGGAGGTGCATGGGAGAAACAGCTCAGCCCCTGGCGCCTCCCTCTCCCTCCCGTGACACCTCTTCCTCCTCCAGTAGCGCTTGGCGAAGCCCTGCTGAAATCCCGCTGCTTCCACCACCACACCGTCGTGCTGCTGGATCTCCATCAACCTCTCCTCCCCCCTTGCTGGATCAAGAAGGAGGAGACGTCTCTGCTCCGTACGTGTGTTGAACGCGGAGGTGCCGTCCGTTCGGCGCTCGGTCATCGGTGATTTGGATCATGACGAGTACGACTCCATCAACCCCGTTCTCTTGAACGCTTCCGCTCGCGATCTACAAGGGTATGTAGATACACTCCCCTCTCACTCGTTGCTAGATGACTCCATAGATTGATCTTGGTGATGCGTAGAAAATTTTAAAATTCTGCTACGTTCCCCAACAATAAGCCCCTATCTTTCTATGTGTCCGGTTGAAACTTTTTTCTCACGTGTATGCGGTGACTGTTAGCAATCATAGAAGACTATATGATGGTTGAGTATGTGGACTTGCCAAAAAGGCTTCGATATGTGACCCTTCCTGAAAAGATGATGAATTGTAGTTGCAAAGTTGACTGAGAACATAGTTTGTTGGTTTTCAATAGAGTTTATGCTTTATACTTTGATGTTGTGATGAATTGTTACTTGTTCATGAGAAGTATATGATAGAAGTTATATGATAAAAGTTCTATGATAAAGTTTTATGTTAAAGTTTGTTGCTGTTATAATAATATACATGATGCTTCTATGTCCGTATTTTGTTTTTATCGACACCTCTCTCTCTAAGCATGTGGACATGTTTTTCGATTTCGGTTTTCGCTTGAGGACAAGCGAGGTCTAAGCTTGGGGGAGTTGATATGTCCATTTTGCATCATGTTTTCCTACTGTTATTTATATTGTTTTTAGGTATAATAATGCTTTTTGGAGTAATTCTAATACCTTTTCTCTCATAATATGCAAGGTTCACACAAAGAGGGAGAATACCGACAGCTGGAATTCTGGACCTGAAAAAGGTACGTCAGGCCACCTATTCTGCACAACTCCAAATGAGCTGAAACTTCACAGAGAATTTTTATGGAATATATAAGAATTATTGGAGCAAATAAGTACCAGAGGGGGCCCACCAGGTGGGCACAACCCACCTGGGCGCGGCAGGGAGCCCAGGCGCGCTCTGGTGGGTTGTGCCCTCCTCGGCCCACCTCCGGTGCCCCTCTTCTAGTATATAAGTCATTTTGACCTAGAAAAAATAAGGGGAGGACTTTCGGGACGAAGCGCCACCGTCTCGAGGCGGAACTTGGGCAGGAGCACTTTTGCCCTCCGATGGAGCGATTCCGCCGGGGGAACTTCCCTCCCGGAGTTGGAAATCATCATCATCATCATCACCAACAACTCTCCCATCTTGGGGAGGGCAATCTCCATCAACATCTTCAACAGCACCATCTCCTCTCAAACCCTAGTTCATCTCTTGTGTTCAATCTTTGTACCGAAACATTAGATTGGTGCTTGTGGGTGACTAGTAGTGTTGATTACATCTTGTAGTTGATTACTATATGGTTTATTTGGTGGAAGATTATATGTTTAGATCCATTATGCTATTTAATAACCCTCTGATCTTGAGCATGATTATCATTTGTGAGTAGTTACTTTTGTTCTTGAGGTCACGGGAGAAATCTTGTTGCAAGTAATCATGTGAACTTGATATGTGTTCGATATTTTGATGGTATGGATGTTGTGACTCCCTTAGTGGTGTCATGTGAACATCGACTACATCACACTTCACCATATTTGGGCCTAAGGGAATGCATTGTGGAGTAGTTATTAGATGATGGGTTGCGAGAGTGACAGAAGCTTAAACCCTAGTTTATGCGCTATTCCATAAGGGACCGATTTGGATCCAAAAGTTTAATGCTATGGTTAGATTTATTCTTAATACTTTTCTCGTAGCTGCGGATGCTTGCGTGGGTGTTAATCATAAGTAGGAGGCTTGTTCAAGTAAGAACAACACCTAAGCACCGGTCCACCCACATATCAAATTATCAAAGTAGTGAACACAAATCAAACCAACATGATGAAAGTGACTAGATGAAATTCCCGTGTACCCTCAAGAATGCTTTGCTTATCATAAGAGACCGTTTTGGCCTGTCCTTTGCCTCAAAAGGATTGGGCTACCTTGCTGCACTTTTTTTACCGTTACCGTTGCTTGCTTGTTACAAATTACCTTGCTATCAAACTACTCGCTACTTATAATTTCAGTGCTTGCAGAGAATACCTTGCTGAAAACTACTTGTCATTTCCTTCTGCTCCTCGTTGGGTTCGACACTCTTACTTATCGAAAGGACTATGATTGATCCCCTATACTTGTGGGTCATCAAGGCTCTTTTCTGGTGCCGTTGCCAGGGAGTGAAGCGCTCTTGGTAAGTGGAAATCGGTAAGGAAAAATTATTACTACGTGCTGAAATTTATTGTCACTTGTTACTATGGAGAACAATCCTTTAAGGGGTTTGTTCGGGGTATCTTCACCTCGACTGGAACCACAATTAGTTACCCCTCAACCTACTGCACCTACTGAAAACATTGGTTATGAAATTCCTTCGGGTATGATAGAACAACTGCTAGCTAATCCTTATGCAGGAGATGGAACCGAACATCCCGATATGCACTTGATATATGTGGATGAAATTTGTGGATTATTTAAGCTTGCAGGTTTACCCGGAGATGAAGCTAAGAAGAAGGTTTTCCCTTTATATTTGAAGAGAAAAGCATTGGCATGGTATAGGTCATGGATATATCATATATAGAGGGAGTGATCCACGAGAAGAGAGTGGAGGGATCATTGGCGTGAGATATCGATAGAATCGAAAACAGGGATGAAGTGTGTGGGTGCGTGATCGATAAAGAGTGCCATCAAATTTGTGTTTGCCCACGTCAAAGATACAGGGCGGCTGGCCTACTGGAATGTGAGAGGGCAGAGGTGCAGTTTGTCTCTGTGGCATGGATACCTACCTACAACGTTCGACTATCGGTGTGTGTGGGGGGGGAGGGGGCAGAGACCTAACTATAGAGAGGTAGATCGACTGGTATATGTATGGAGAAGGAGAGAGACCTAGCTATGTATTGAGGGAGATCGATCGGCATCCATGCATATGTGTAGCAGAGGAATAAGGTTGGGAGAGAGACAAATGTAGAGTGTCGGAGGGTTGGTGGTGGAGTTGCTTCTCACAAATGGTGGGAGAGGCCTGCTAGACAAACGGAGGGTACGAGTGCAATATCAATAAGAGAGGGGATGTATGCCTGTCTATGCACGTGCGTGTGAGAGACGGGTCGGGAGGTATGCAAGGATGATGAGGGGGGACGATATGGTTGTGGTAAGCAGACGTAACTACATAGGAAGATCAATCATCGTGTGTCGGAGAAAGGGAGAGACATAACTAGTGAGGTACGTCGATCGGTGCGTGGGGAAAAAGAATTATAGTCGACCTAGCTATATGTAGGGAGATCGGTAGGTATACATGCATGCATGTGTTAGAAGCAAATAAGGTCCGGAGAGACGGACAGGGGGAGAGGGGTGCGGCTAGGAGGTGGTGCGAGAGGCCTACTATGTCGAGGGGGGAGGAGTGTGCGAGTATGAGATCGATGACAAGAGGGGCGGGAGTGTGCACCTGCGTGGAACCGTATTGGACATAGGGGGGCATGGACAATGAGAAGAGAAGAGGGGAAGTGTGTGTTTGTGGTAGGCACACTTGGCTAGAGAGGTATATCGACTGGTGTGTGCCAGAAAGAAGGAGCCGGGGGGCCTACACACACCGTGGGTGAACGACCTAAAGAGAAATAACGAATGTGCGCGATGGAGGGGATGCTGAGGGAGGGTGAGAGGGGGGCGGGCGTGTGCATGCACGATAGAAAGTTAGCGCTAGCTACAAAAAGAAGAGGATTGTGTGGGTGTAAAAGATGAACAGAGATCATAATTCATTATAAAAAAGTGGATTCGGATATTTGAAGAAGATATCATAGTGTTTTAAACCGACGCATGCATGAATGAATATATATAATGGTGATACACATGGTGTGGTTATGAACATGTTATACTACATATAATATATAGAACATTGATTATAATTTGTGATAATGTATGGCTTTTGCAGCTCAGGGCTAAATACTTGTCATAATGTAGGGGGCGGGGCACTATACTTTGTGTGATAAACACGGTGTACGTATGGAACATGGTTTAGATTATGAAGATCTAGTTAGTACATCAAATGTACTACTATTTGGAATCAACATCAAGTGTATTCAAAATTTTGAATTTGAGTCCATATAGTACACATAGTTCATATCTATCTCTATAGTAATCATGTGGTGTGTTGTTAAGATAATACATGAATGATGGTTTAAGTTGGCAACAATCATGATTGTAGATTCTTATTCAAATAGAGAAACAAATTCAAATTTAGTTCGAATTGCAATGGTAGTATAGACATTTGGAATGCACTAAAATGTTGGTATGAGTAGGTTACATGCATTATACAGCCAGCGAAAAAATTTAATTGGACATAACATGGATTCATAGCTTTGAATAGCATTTGTACAGTAAAACAGGACAAGACTCTCTCTTTGTGTGGTGCGAATAGTTTTATTTTTTTCGTTTTTTTCGTTGAGGGAAGTGCGAATTGATTTGGTACGTACAATATTACACGTTAGGCTTGTCCCTAAAATTCAACCCGCGCCTTGTTATATCCCGAAAATTCAGATATTATGCTCCCAAAACTCGCGCCTTCACAACCCGCGCCTTGCTATCCCGAAATTACAACGCGCGCGAAAACTCCCTCCAGCTGTTAAATCCCGACACACGAAATCCCCCTTCTAACCCTGAGCCTAAAGGGCCGCTAGTTCAAATCGGTGGGGGTACTTTTGTAACACACCCTACATTTTGGACAAGCGCGTCCCTAAGTCATGGTCCCCCCCGTCCATCACCTCCTTTTCGCCATTCGAAATCCCAGGCCGCCATAACCTCTCTGCTCCAGCCGCGAAACCCCACCCTCCTCCATCCACCACCCCACCGCTGCCCAGCCGGAGCCTCTTCCCCGACGACGTCATCCACCGCAACAGCCCGACGTCCCTCATCCACCTCCCTGGATGAGGATCCGTCGTCGATCTCGTCGTCCTGCCGGTTCAGCCGCCCCGTCCTCCACCTCCAAGGAGCTACTCCAACGATCGCCTCGTCTATCGCGGCTGATCCATCCCCACAGCATCGCCTTAACCTGCTCCACCGGAACCGCAACATCCTCACCGACTCCTCGGACGAAGCCGAGGCCTACTCGGCGCCGCCAAAGAGGTTGTACACTCATCGCATCGCACCTTCTCCTTAACTCGACCTCTCGGCGCCGACGGTGCTCCATCCCGCACCCCCATGGCGCGGCTACCTCGAAGCCGGCGCCGCGGGTGACATCTCCACGGCGGCTCTCCCCCAGTGCGAGGCCCCTTCGGCGGTGGCGTCCATACCAGCCGGATCTGCTGCTGCTGCTCCTGCTCCGGCTCTTGCTCGCTTGTGATGCTGCTGCTCTGTCTCTCGCTCGGTCACGCTGCTGCTCTGCTCTCCCCCTCGCTCATGCTACTGCTCTGCTCTTGCTCGCGCTCATGCTGCTGATGCTGGTACACGGGCTGCTGCAGCTACATGAGTTGCTGCTTTGGCTCTAGTTTGCGCTGCTCCTCTAGGCGTTGCTGCTCTGACTGCTATCTGCTACTGTGTTCCCCATCAATCGCCTGCTAATTTAGATCACTATTTCTCTACTAACTAGTGCTCGAGCGGCCTAAACTACATGTGAAGTGCCTCTCTGCTACCAGTGCATTCAGTTTCGACAGTAACATTCAGATTCCATGGTAAATTTCAGTTTCGACAATTAAGTTCAGAGTCAACAGTTTTTACCTCATCTGTTGTAGTCAGGTATTTTTTGGTGATGTAAATTTTACATCTATCACTTTTTGGTAATGTATTTTACATCATCTATTGGAGATGCTATTAGAATCCCACTTGAGATTAACGATGTCTGTCTTGTACTGCTTCAGCCTCGACGTCTTATGGCTCGCCAGAGCTGCTCCAACGACGGAACCATCCATCACAACAGAGCAGTGCCCTGGAAGCCGTCTACAGATTCCTTAGATCTTCCTCCACACCTCCGACAGCCACATCTGCCGCAACTTCTTCAGCGACCAACCCAATGATGCTGAGGTCGACACGGCTACGGCAAAGAGGTTGTACACTTGTTGCATCACTTATTACTCTACATTCATTTCGATCCATTAGAGCTATTTTGGTTCAAAGGAAAAAGTGAAGAAAAAACATAGCAATAGGAAATTTTCCTATGGCACTCTACTATTCAATTATTCATGCATTTTGTTGAAAGGAATGGAGAAAAACATCCACCTGGACCTACTTTTCAAAATCCTATGCATGAAAACAAGACCAAGTGCATTAGTGGCAGAATAACATTCTAACTGTACATGATTTCATATGGTTTCACTTTAATTTGGCCATGTTTCTTTGCATTCCTCTGCTCTTCCAATTCCTGTGAACCAAACACCCAAGTTGACAGAAATCCTGTGTTTACAAATGCTCTGTTTCCCACGTGCATTCCTATCCTATTCCGGTGTTTTTCCTATCCCTGCGTTTTTAGAATCCTGCAAGCCAAAGGAGCCCTTACAGAATTACTTCAGTTACAGGTAGGTGTCAAAGAAAACTTTGTGTGGTTTGTCCTGCTCCTGCCGCGACGTCGTCCACCTCACCTGAGCTGCTCCATCGACAGAAGCATCCACCAAACCAGACATCACGACTCCTGACCGTCTTTCGCCGCCTCAGATCTCCTTCCCTGCCGCCGGCACCCACCGCAACTGCATCACCATCATCGACTCAGCAGATGAACCTGAGGAGTACATTGGTCCACAAGAGAGGTCGCACTCTTTTGTTTCTGCTTATGTTATGCATTGCTTAATATTACCTGCTACTTTATCGTCCTGTTCACCTCTTAGACTCCAAGTAAGGTCCAAATTAATGTTCAAACTTGAGCTTTAAAATTACTTGTGGGGCACATATCGACGCAGTAATGAATAGTATCTCTGTCTATTATCTGGTTCACCTAGGGTATGCCTATGTTGTTCATCTTGGGTGGGAAACAAATACTAAAGCAATCATCATCTGTCTTTTTATTAAATTAAAGCTATCATCAGCCTGCTATCATTATTTTTGGATCCATCCACTGGTTGTTACCATCACTCTAGATTTTTGCATGCTCTCCTTACATAATCTCACTATATTTTTTTCATATGCGTGTCAGATATTGTACACAGTCATGCTGAACATGTAGAGAAAAAGAGAAGAGTTTTGCGCGGCAATACAATGGCATGCAGACATCGCTCCATGGTGGGTTCAATGGCAAACCCTCCCCCCCCCTCTCCAGATTGTAATCCAGAGGAAGATATCTATTCTAAGGCGGATTCAGACGCAGCTGACCACTCCTATTTACCCCCCAAGGTGTTTGCTCTAACTTGGCATGATGATGTTGGTCATATCATGCATATGTTGCCTTGCAGTGCCTACTTTCGACATCATATATGTCATCTTCTTAGTTTAGACATGTTCTGTAATGCCACCTGTTTAGTTTCTATATCATATATGGTAATTATGTAGTCTCATCTCTTTTAGCCAGCCATAATATATGTGAAATATGCAATGCCATCCTGTTTAACCAGGCATCATATATTTGAATGATATCTTGCCCATCCTTTTCTTCATTACATTTCCATTTGTCGACAATGTTTGTACATTAATCTACTCTTCCTGTGAATCAGCCATTTGAGTGGGTGATGGAAAAATCTGGCGTGAAAACAAGGTCTTCAGAGTAGACAGTGCTACCTATCGAAGCAGATCTCTTGCTGGGTCCCGATAGCTCCTCAAAGATGGATTCAGAGACAGATGACCAGTCCTATTCCCCCACCGAGGTGTATGCTCTAACTTGGCACGGTTATACTGCTCATATCATGCATATGGTGTCTTGCATTGCATAGTTTAGACATCATATACACAATATTCAACACCATGTTCTTAGTTCAGACATCATATATGTGAATGCCCTCTGCTTAGCATATAAATCACATATGTGAATTAAATCATGCGATCCTGATTACTTAGATAACATGTATGTGAATTATGTCATGCGAACCTGTTTACTAAAGACATCATATAATTATCTCATGCCATCCTGTTTAGTTAGTCATCATATCTTTGAATTATGTCATGTTATGCTATCCAGTTTAGATAGACATCATATATGTGAAATTATGTCATGCTATCCTTTTTAGTTAAACAATATACATGTCAACTATTTCATGCCCTCTTTTTCCCACACTATCTATTGTATCTGTCTCTCATACAAGGTCTGTACATTCAACTATGTTTCCTGTTTATCAGCCATTTGAATTGGAGCGGGTGACGGCAGTATCTAGCGGAGTAAAAACATGGTCTTCAAATAAAACAATGCTACCTCTTGGTGGAGATAGCACCCCGGTTGTACATGCACGAGAACCAGCCCTACCACACATAACCCAGACTCTCGCAGATTGTACCCCTACTGCGATGGACAGAGAACCAGCTTCACCCAATCTAACCCCAACCCCAGCAGATAGTAACCCAGTTCCTGTTGACACATCACCATCTCCACCACAGAGCTCCCAAACAAGAGCAGTTAGTAAGGCAGCTCCAGTGCCAAAAGCGCCAGTACTACCACGGCGAACCCCAACTCCACCAGTTGGTACACCTATTCCTGTGGAGGAAGCACAACCAGCCATTCGTAGTTTAGCATCTATCGCATTTGATGTTGTTAAATCCTATGTGCGTATCTTCCCATCATGGAAATATTATACTGAAGATGAAGGAAAATGCCAGTTGCAGATGTTCGTCCAGGAGTTATGTGTAAGTAATGTTATTCATGGCAATTACTTTGCTTTGTCCCATACATTCTACCTCCATGATGGTTATAATACAGCAAATTTTCCCATTTTTCTCTATAGAGAAGGACCGATTTGGAAACTGAGGATGAGGTAACCTGTGCTAATACCTCTGCTATCTTCAAGAATGCTTGGTGGCAGTATCGGAATTACCTGAAGAAAACATACTTCACTGGCAAAGAAACTCATCAAATTCCCTTATGTTCTCCTGAGACACATTTACTGGACGATGACTGGGAACGCCTTGTTCTGTACTGGTCCCGAACCAAGAATGTGGTAAGGTCTATGAGCTCATTTTTTATTTTGAAGTAATATATGCCTGCGCCTTACTGTACTCTGTTCGTGTAGAACAAGTGCTTAAACCTGAAGAACAACTATTCTCATTTAAGATTCCATTGCTATCGTGCATACTACTTTGCTCTTGTATCACTGTATTTACTCATACAAACTTATTTTTTAATTGAAGAATCCAATCGAAACTCCAATGGCACAACAGGTATGTTTACGCATGTTTTTTTAACAGGTTTGCTCTTATAAATAGCTTTGTTGATTTCAATTTCAATTGTCTATACAGTTGACTTCTCATATCATGCACATTACTAGCATCACAACAGAGCCAATAGTGTTGTTGTACATGTAGACCCATGGTACCCATCTAAAATCTTGTTGTGCCGTGTAGTTTCCCACGCTTTGTATTCTTTCAGTGCTGTTTTGTCTTGAACTGATATGATTTGAACCGTGTCTCTATTTTGATTTGGCAAGACAATGCAGTGACCATAGGACATATATATATGTTTGTTTGATGCTTTTATTATGTACTACTTGGCAATAGAAGACTTGGTAGTTTAATCTTGTCCACCTTACTAATGAACTGGTTCACCGAAATGAGTTTCATATACTAGTACATGCTAAACCTGTTATGTGTCTACTTGTTTCTTCTTTTAGAATGCTGACAGAATATTGGGGAAGAGTGCCTTATTAAGCAATGGTAAAGGAAGTAATGCAGATAAGGTTCAGGATAGTGAGACATCCTTGTTGGTCTCCAACAAAGCTGATAAAACAGCTAAGGAAAACTATCTTGAAGACAGTGAGACAACCCCAAAGTCCTGTCTTGGTGTAGTGTTCGAGTTACTGGCCACTACCGCTGGCACAAGCTATTCAAACTCACTGTCTGAATCAGTTCGGTTTCTTGAGTCTCAACTACAAGCTGAAAGACATCGATCAGTTGTGCTGCGACAAGAAGCCGAAGGACTGCGGAAGTCCCTGGAGAATTCAGATGCATACTTTCTGGTGCAACAGCAAGCTTTGGAGGATTTTAGCGCCAAACAGGAGAAAGCTAATAAGCTTGCTAAGCTTATTGCCAGCATGGTGGATACCCAGGATAATGTTTCTTGAGCTCTTCTGAAGTTGTTTCAGTTATGGACTTGTTTTGCTGCCGCGTTTATTTGCACTGGTGGCCAATTTAGACGGCCAGTGTATGCAATATGCTGCTTTGTTCCCTATATTTGCACTGGTGGTGAACTTTGATGCCCAGTGGATGTAATATGTGTAATAGCCGTAATAGCCTAGCGTTAGTTGCTTGCTTATTTATTTCCTTATTGTCTTGTTTAGTTGTTTGCTTGTAGTCACTGCAGTTCTTTTTCCGCGTTTTTCTAGTGGCCACAATAACCTATTTTTATAACTAGGCCACAATAACCATGGCAACACACGGACTGTTGTAACCATGTTCCTGCTACCTGCTGTAGTGACCATGGGCCTCCTACAGGCCGTAGGATCCATGGGCCGTCTACGGGCCGTCGGATCCATGGGCCTTCTACGGGCCATAAGATCCATGGGCCTTCTACGGGCCGTCTAATCAATGGGCGTTCTACGGGCTGTATAATCGTTTCGCCAAACATGGGTCGTACTATTCGTGGACCAATAATGGTCCGCAAAATGGGCCATAAACGGGCTAGAGTGGAAATCGTCTGTTTATGGCCCGACCATAACGGGCCGTTAATAGGCCGTATTTGATGACGCTATGAAAACAGCCCAACGGGTTAACGGGCCACAATCGGGCCGACTGTAACCACGAGCTGAATTTGGCCCACAAGCAGAATAGGCCAGTAACGGACCGTAAGTAACCGAATTCTGGAAATGAGCCCAAGAATAAATGGGCCCTTAGAAGGTCGAAAGTTAACACGGGCTGGAAACGGCCGACGGAATAATGGGTCATTAATGAGTATAAAGCGATACACTATTCATTATGGGCCAGTTTCACCTCGGGCCTTTAATGGGCCTAGAGTTACAAAGGGTCTCGTATGGGCCGAAAGACGTCATGGGCCATACATGGGCCGGGAGTTACAACGGGCTGGAATCATATTGGACGGCCCAGATGACGCTACTGGGCCTAATTCGGATAGGCCGCAACGGGCCGTGAGTTAGCGGGTTGTAAATGGGCTATATGCGAACAGGCCATTAACAGGCTTTCTGTGGGCCGGCCCGCTACCTTTTGACCAAGTCAAATGGGCCGGCCTTTTCACCGGAATGGGCCTCTGTTGGGCCGTGCAACATGTCGACGTATCATAGGCACCTCCGGTCCAATGAGTGGATGACATCTGTCCCAACGGTGAGCCGACACATGGTTCCTCTGGCCATTGAGAATTTTACACATGGAAAATCCCCATTGGTTTGGGTTGTTAACGGGTTATCGGATTCAAACTGGAGCTCGATAGCTTAATGGTGACCCGTTACGGTGGATGCCACGTGTCGGTTACCCTTGACGAAAGCACTTCCATGACGCGCCATTTATCGTCATGGAAGTGGACACTTCCGTGATGATAATTTTGGTATTGTCATGGAACACTTCTACGACAGCACATGTATGACTATCTTAATTCTGTCATAAAATCGTCATGGATGTACATGCATGATAAAAAACGTGACCTACTGTGACAAACACGTATCATCACGGAAGTGTATTTTTTTGTAGTGGGACTTGGTATTTGTTTATGTATCCACACATGTATTTAAGTTTCTGATCAATAGAATTATAGCACGAATAATAAACCTTTATCATGATTAAGGAAATATAATTATAACCATTTTATTATTGCCTCTAGGGCATATTTCCAACAGTCTCCCACTTGCACTAGAGTTAATAATCTAGATTGCATAGTAATGTATCTAACACCCATGGAGCCGTGGTGCTGATAATGTTTTGCCCGTGGAAGAGGTTTAGTCAACGGGACTGCCACATTCAGATCCGTATGTACTTTGCAAATTTCTATGTCTCCATCCTTGACATAATCATGAATGGAGTTGGTTGCTTGATGTGTTTGGTTCTCTTGTGAAACCTGGCTCCTTAGCTATGGCAATTGCTCTAGTGTTGTCACAAAAGATTGTCATTGGACCCGATGTACTGGTATTACACCCAAATCGGATATGAACTCCTTCATCCAGACTCCTTCATGCGCTGCTTACGAAGCAGCTATATACTCTGCTTCACATGTAGATCCTGCCACGACGCTCTGCTTAGAACTGCACCAATTGGCAGCTCCACCAATCAATATAAATACATATCCGGTTTGCGACTTAGAGTCATCCAGATCTGTGTCGAAGCTAGCATCAACGTAACCCTTTACAACGAGCTCTTCGTCACCTCCATAAACAAGAAACATATCCTTGGTCCTTTTTAGGTACTTTAGGATATTCTTGACCGATGTCCAGTGATCCTCTCCCGAATTACTTTGGTACCTCCACGCCAAACTTATTGCAAGGCACACATCAGGTCTGGTACACAGCATGGCATACATTATAGAACCTATGGATGAGGCATAGGGAATGACTTTCATTCTCTCTCTATCTTCTGCCGTGGTTGGACTTTGAGTCTTACTCAATTTCACACCTTGCAACACAGGCAAGAACCCTTTCTTTGACCGGTCCATTTTGAACTTCTTCAGAACTTTGTCAAGGTATGTGCTTTATGAAAGTCCTATTAAGCGTCTCGACCTATCCCTATAGATATTGATGCCCAATATGTAAGCAGCTTCACCGAGGTCTTTCATTGAAAAATTCTTATTCAAATATCCTTTTATGATATCCAGAAATTCTATATCATTCCAATCAGCAATATGTCATCCACATATAATATCAGAAATGCTACAGAGCTCCCACTCACTTTCTTGTAAATACAGGCTTCACCGTAAGTCTATATAAAACAAAATGCTTTGATCACCTCATCAAAGCGTATATTCCAACTCCGAGATGCTTGCACTAGTCCATAGATGGATCACTGGAGCTTGCACACTTTGGTAGCACCCTTAGGATCGACAAAACCTTCTGGTTACATCATATACAACTCTTCTTTAAGAAACCCGTTAAGGAATGCAGTTTTGACGTCCATTTGCCAGATTTCATAATCATAAAATGCGGCAATTGCTAACATGATTCTGACAGACTTAAGCACCGCTACGGGTGAGAAAGTCTCATCGTAGTCAACCCCTTGAACTTGTCGAAAACCTTTTGCGACAAGTCAAGCTTTGTAGACAGTGATATTACCATCAGCGTCCGTCTTCCTCTTGAAGATCCATTTATTCTCAATGGCTTGCCAATCATCGGGCAAGTCCACCAAAGTCCACACTTTGTTCTCATACATGGATCCTATCGCAGATTTCATGGCCTCAAGCCATTTGTCGGAATCTGGGCTCGCAATAGCTTCTTCATAGTTCGTAGGTTCATCGTTGTCTAACAACATGACTTCCAGGACAGGATTACCATACCACTCCAGTGCGGTACGTGTTCTGGTCGACCTACGAGGTTCAGTAGTAACTTGATCTGAAGTTTCATGATCATCATTTGCTTCCTCTCTGGTTGGTGTAGGCATCACGGGAACGGTTTTCTTTGATGTGCTACTTTCCAATTCGAGAGAAGGTACAACTACCTCATCAAGTTCTACTTTCCTCCCACTCACTTCTTTCGAGAGAAACTCCTTCTCTAGAAATGACCCATTCTTAGCAACAAAGATCTTGCCTTCGGATCTGTGACAGAAGGTATACCCAATAGTTTCTTTAGGGTATCCTATGAAGACGCACTTCTCCGCTTTGGGTTCAAGTTTATCGGGCTGAAGCCTTTTGACATAAGCGTCGCATCCCCAAACTTTAAGAAATGATAGCTTAGGTTTCTTGCCAAACCATAGTTCATACGGTGTTGTCTCAACGGATTTAGACGGTGCCCTATTTAACATGAATCTGTTTGTCTCTAATGCATAACCCCAAAACGATAGCGGCAAATCGGTAAGAGACATCATAGAACGCACCATATCTAATAAAGTACAATTACGATGTTCGGACACACCATTACGCTGTGGTGTTCCAGGTGGCGTGAGTTGTGAAACAATTCCACATTGTCTTAAATGAAGGCCAAACTCGTAACTCAAATATTCACCTCCGCGATTAGATCGTAGAAACTTTATTTTCTTGTTACGATGATTCTCCACTTCACTCTGAAATTCTTTGATCTTTTCAAATGTTTCAGACTTGTGTTTCATCATGTAGATATACCCATACCTACTCAAATCATCTGTGAAGGTTAGAAAATAACAATACCCTCCGCATGCTTCAACACTCATCGGACCGCATACATCGGTATGTATTATTTCCAATAAGTCATTAGCTCGCTCCATTGTTCCGGAGAACGGAGTTTTAGTCATCTTACCCATGAGTCATGGTTCGAAAGTATCAAATGATTCATAATAAAGTGATTCCAAAAGTCCATCCGCGTGGAGTTTCTTCATGCGCTTTACACCAATATGACCTAAACGGCAGTGCCACAAGTATGTTGCACTATCATTATCAATTTTGCATCTTTTGGCATCAATATTATGAATATGTGTATCACTACGATCAAGATTCAACAAGAATAGACCATTCACTAAGGGTGCATGACCATAAAAGATGTTACTCATATAAATAGAACAACCATTATTCTCTGACTTCAATGAATAACCGTCTCGCAATAAACAAGATCCAGATATAATGTTCATGCTCAACGCTGGCACCAAATAACAATTATTGAGCTCTAAAACTAATCCCGAAGGTAGATGTAGAGGTAGCGTGCCGACAGCGATCACATCAACCTTGGAACCATTCCCGACGCGCATCGTCACCTCGTCCTTAGCCAATCTTCATTTATTCCGCAGCTCCTATTTCGAGTTACAAATATGAGCAACCGAACCAGTATCAAATACCGAGGCGCTACTATGAGCACTAGTAAGGAACACATCAATAACATGTATATCAAATATACCATTGTTCACTTTGCCATCCTTCTTATCTGCCAAGTACTTGGGGCAGCTCCGCTTCCAGTGACCATTTCCCTTGCAGTAGAAGCACTCAGTTTGTGGCTTAGGTCCAGCTTTGGGCTTCTTCACGGGAGCGGCAACTTGTTTGTCGGTCTTCTTGAAGTTCCATTTCTTTCCCTTGCCCTTTTTCTTGAAATTGGTGGTCTTGTTAACGATCAACACTTGATGCTCTTTCTTGATTTCTACCTCCGCCGATTTCAGCATCGCGAAGAGCTCGGGAATTGTTTTCATCATCACTTGCATATTATAGTTCATCACGAAGCCTTTGTAGCTTGATGGCAGTGACTGAAGAACTCTATCAATAACCCTCTCAACTGGAAGATCAATTCCCAGCTGAGTCAAGTGGTTGTGGTACCTAGACATACTGAGTATTTGTTCACTGGCATAACTGTTCTCCTCCATCTTACAGCTAAAGAACTTGTTGGGGCCTTCATATCTCTCAACCCGGGCATTAGGTTGAAATATCAACTTCAGCTCTTGGAGCATCTCATATGCTCTGTGGCGTTCAAAACGCTTTTGAAGTCCCAGTTCCAAGCCGTAAAGCATGGCACACTGAACTATCGAGTAGTCATCAGATCGAGCCCGCTAGGTGTTCATAATGTCTGCATCAGCTCCTGCAGCAGGTCTGTCACCTAGCAGTGCATCAAGGACATAATTCTTCTGTGCAGCAATGAGGATAATCCTCAAGTTACGGACCCAGTCCGTGTCGTTGCTACCATCATATTTCAACTTAGCTTTCTCTAGGAACGCAATAAAATTCAAGGGAACGGTAGCACGGGCCATTGATCTACAACATAGATTTGCAAAGACTATTAGGACTAAGTTCATGATAAATTTTAGTTCAAATAATCAAATTACTAATGGACTCCCACTTAAATCAACATCCCTCAAGTTGTCTAAGCGTTACATGATCCAAATCAACTAACCCATGTCCGATCATCACGTGAGATGGGGTAGTTTTCAATGGTGAACATATCCATGTTGATCATATCTACTATATGACTCATGTTCGACCTTTCGGTCTTCAATGTTCCGAGACCATGTCTGTACATGCTAGGCTCGTCAAGTTTAACCCAAGTATTCTGCATGTGCAAAACTGGCTTACACCCGTTGTATGTGAACGTAGAGTCTATCACACCCGATCATCACGAGGTGCTTCGAAATGACAAACTTTAGCAACGGTGCATACTTGGGGAGAACACTTTTATCTTGAAATTAAGTGAAGGGATTATCTTATAATGCTACCGTCGTTCTAAGCAAAATAAGATGCATAAAGGATAAACATCACATGCAATCAAAATATGTGACATGATATGGCCATCATCATCTTGTGCTTTTGATCTCCATCTCCAAAGCAATGGCATGATCTCCATCGTCACAGGTACGACACCTTGGTCTCCATCATTGCGTCGGGGTCGTCTCACCAACTATTGCTTCTACAACTATTGCTAATGCATAGCGATAAAGTAAAGCAATTACATGGCGCTTAGTGATTGACATGCAGGTCATACAATAATTAAAGACAACCCTAAGGCTCCTGCCAGTTGTCGTACTCATTGACATGCAAGTCATGAACTTATTACAAAACATGATCATCTCATACATCAACAGTTATCATATCACGTCTTGGCCATATCACATCACAACATACCCTGCAAAAACAAGTTAGACGTCCTCTACTTTGTTGTTACAAGTTTTTACGTGGCTGCTACGGGCAACTAGCAAGAACCGTTCTTACCTATGCAAAACCACAACGGTGATTATCAAGTTGCTATTTAACCTTCTGCAAGGACCGCTGTAGTCAAATTAGATTCAACTAAAGTGGGAGAAACAGACACCCGCCAGCCACCTTTATGCAAAACAAGTTGCATGTCAGTCGGTGGAACCGGTCTCATGTACATGGACATGTAAGGTTGGTCCGAGCCGCTTCATCACACAATACCGCCGAATCAAAATAAGACATAGGTGGTAAGAAATATGAACATCATCTCCCACAACTCCTTTGTGTTCTACTCGTGCATATTATCTACGCATAGACCTGGCTCTGATACCACTATTGGGAAACGTTGCATGGAAAACAAAAATTTCTACGCACACGCAAGATCTATCCATGGAGATGCATAGCTATGAGAGGGGGAGAGCATCTACATACCCTTGTAGATCGCTAAGCGGAAGCATTTATCAACGCGGTTGATGTAGTGGTACACCTTCACGATCCGTTTCGATCAAGCACCGAACGTACGTCACCTCCGCGTTCAACACACGTTCAGCTCGATGATGTTCTCGCCTTCTTGATCCAGCAAGAGGAGCGAAGTAGTAAATGAGTTCCGGCAGCACGACGGCGTGGTGACGGTGGTGGTGAAACTATTTCCGCAGGGCTTCACCAAGCACAACGGATTTAGAGCGGAGGATGAACTAGAGGGAGGAGATTAGAACCACACTGGCTTCTAATTATGAGGATTAGAGGTAGCTAGGGCTAGCTCTAATTAGTCAACTAGTACCAACTAGAACTAGAACTAGATCAACTAGAGGACGCTCAAAAACTTGTGTTCTAGGGGCTAGCCCTGCTCCTCTATTTATATGTTGAGCCCTGGGGTCGTTACTTGGGGAGAGGGCCTCCCCAAAGTCGGTTTGGAACACAAGGAAGAGTCCTTCTCGGGTTCCAGCACTAGACGCACGGTCCTCGGCATCTGGCCCAGACGCCATGGTCCTCGGCGTTTGGCCCAGGGCCAGACGCCAGGGTCCCTGGCGTCTGGTCCCCGACCTCCGAAAAACTTCCTTTTGCACCGACCTAAAGCCCCATGGGCCTTACCCCTTGGCCCAACCATCATCCTATATATCAATCTTTACCTCCGGACCATTCAGGAGCTCCTCGTCATGTCCGTGATCTCATCCGGGACTCCGAACAACATTCGGTCACCAACATACATAACTCATATAATATTATATTGTCAACGAACATTAAGCGCGTGGACCCTACGGGTTCAAGAATGATGTAGACATGACTGAGACGCTTCTCCGGTCAATAACCAATTGCAGGACCTGGATGCCCATATTGGTTCCTACATATTCTACGAAGATCTTTATCGGTCGAACCTTTATGACAACATACGTAGTTCCCTTTGTCCGTCGGTATGTTACTTGCCCGAGATTCGATTGTTGGTATCTCCATACCTAGTTCAATCTCGTTACCGGCAAGTCTCTTTACTCGTTCCATAATACATCATCTTGTAACTAACTCCTTAGTCACTTTGCTTGCAAGCTTCTTGTGATGATGTATTACCGAGAGGGCCCAGAGATACCTTTCCGTCATACGGAATGACAAATCCCAATCTCGATCCATGCCAACTCAACAGACACCTTCGGAGATACCTATAGAGCACCTTTATGATCACCCAGTTACGAAGTGACGTTTGATACACACAAGGCATTCCTCCGGAGTCCGGGAGTTGCATGATCTCATGGTCGAAGGAACATGTATTTGACATTAAGAAAGCAGTAGCAATAAACTGAATGATCATAGGCTATGCTAACGAATGGGTCTTGTCCAGCACATCATTCTCCTAATGATGTGATCCCGTTATCAAACGACAACTCATATCTATGGTTAGGAAACCTTAACCATCTTTTGATCAACGAGCTAGTCTAGTAGAGGCTTACTAGGGACTTGGTATTTGTTTATGTATCCACACATGTATTTAAGTTTCCGATCAATAAAATTATAGCATGAATAATGAACCTTTATCATGATCAAGGAAATATAATAATAAACATTTTATTATTGCCTCTAGGGCATATTTCCAACATAAGTAACACAAGAGAACTCCAAACAAGAAAGATTCCAAGACCCACAAGAATACCAAGACTGGGATGGCACGTAATGGGTGAGTACCACTGAGTGAGTACTTCATTCAGATATAGAGATGTCCCTAAGAACTTAAAGATTTGCAATAAATTATAAGGATTTTTCTCCCCTTAAACATGGACTCTTTCTCCCCCTAAATCTAACATTGGATAATGGGAGAAGGTAGGGTGAGATAAAATCAGAGCAAAAATAAATTAATTAGAGCAGAAATGGATAAGATCCAAAAAGTAGATACTAACATGTCTTTCCCCTCTTAAAGACATGTGACTTCTCTCCTCTTATAACATTGCACCTCTCTTTGTTTCTTAGAAGAGTTTTGTAAGAGTAAGCTTTGATGTGCTCTCTCTCCCCCTTTGACATCAATTTCCAAGAAGGGTAGTTTTCATGGATATGAGTCAAGTGAGTATGATCCTTGAGAGACACAAGCAAGCATAATGTAGCTCAAGATGCAGACAGAGGAAAAGAATCATTGAGTGGAGCTGAAGAGAATAGGCAATATAAGACGGCAAAAAGTTTTCTCAGCAGTGAAATCAGTGGCACTGATCTGTTTTAGTCAGTGACTCCGAGTTAGCAGAGCCACTGAAGATGCTCATCGGTGAGACCGATTTAGTCCATGTCGGTGGAACCAATGAACTGTGTATAAGGAAACCTTATGCTTCGGTCTGGCCGATGGGCTTGGATCGGTGGAACCGAGTTCAACGCAGAAGAAAAGTTTTGTCAACTCAGCTCACTTTGCAAATGAAATTTCACAAGGATTTTCAAGGAATTTTCATAAGGATTTGCAATGAATTAAAGCTTAGATACAAAGACAAATAAAACAGAAATCAAAAGAGATCTAGATGAAGTTTTTTTTTATATTTTGATTTAGAAGGGAAACACAAGAAGAAACGCAAATAAAAATGCAATGAATGAGAAGAACACTAGAGAACTTCATCTAGAGGTGGTCGGCGACAAATTCACCTATGTTAGAGTATATTGACTTAGGAGTCAAGTGAGATCACTTGATCATAGGTCATACTCATCATTTAAGCTCAAAATGGGGATGCCATTTTTCATTTCAGCATCTTGATGTATTCACATCTTGTTGAGTTGCTTTAACTCATGACTTGGAGTAGAGCTTCTCTAAGATGGAATGACATACCTTGGGTTGTGGTGTTTATCTTGATCATGTAGTTGAACTTGTGTTGGATGCTCAAGGTTGATATAGTCCATCAAGAGTTGGGATCATCCTTTGGAGTTGAAGCTCATCTTCCTACATGGGTTAATCTTGCAAGGAATAGCACTTGTGTATCCAAATTGACAAGAGTGAAAATTATCATAATGATATTGTCAAAGGATATGTTGAGTGAGTTCATGCTTCCTTGATTTCAACAACCAAAGTATAGATACTTGGTGATGTAGAGATTGCTCAAGATGTGAGTGTTTTGCAATCTCATAGATTGAGGCTCATCCAAGCACCTACAAGGGTTAGATAACATACAAGGGTGCAAATATATCCAAGATAAATGATCATCATCATAAGAGAAACATCAAGGATTAGTCACATAGGCTCATTCCTTTCATGTATTCAAATGGAATCTCTATTCCAAGTTTGAGGCATCAATGATATTCAATTCACCTCTCTATCGACAAAATATCTTTTCATCAAGTGGTTTAGTGAAGATATCCGCCAATTTCCTATCGGTACGAACATGCTTAAGATTGATATCTCCTTTAGCAACATGATCACGGATGAAATGGTGTCAAACTTCAATATGCTTAGTTCAACAATGTTGCACGGGATTGTGAGCAATCTTAATAGCACTCTCATTGTCACAAAGCAATGGAACATGTTTCACATGTATCCCATAATATTTAAGAGTTTGGGTCATCCAAAGTAATTGAGCACAACATGATCTGGCGGCAATGTATTCCGCTTCGGTGGTGGGTAAGGATACCGAATTTTGTTTCTTGGAGGACCAAGAGACAAGGGATCTTCCAAGAAATTGACATGTACCCGAAGTGGACTTTCTATCAACCTTGTCACCGGCATAGTCCGAGTTGGAATAGCCAACAAGATCAAAAGATGACCTCTTAGGATACCAAATGCCAAAATTTGGTGTATGAATTAAATATCTCACTATCCTTTTCACGGCCTTAAGATGACATTCTTTAGGAGCCGCTTGATAACGTGCACACATGCACACACTTAGCATAATATCGGGACGGGAGGCACAAAGATATAATAATGAACCAATCATAGATCGGTAAACCTTTTGGTCAACCGGGTTGCCATCCTTAGTCAAGTCAATATGTCCACTAGTAGGCATGGGTGTTTTCATACCTTTGCTTTCTTGCATATTGAAATTCTTGAAGAGATCCTTTGTATACTTTGTTTGTGAGACAAAGGTACCTTCCTTAGTTTGCTTGATTTGCAATCCAAGGAAAAATTTGAGTTCACTCATCATAGACATCTCGAACTTCCCCGACATTAGGCTTCCAAACTTTTCACTAAAATGGGGGTTTGTAGAACCGAATATGACATCATCCACATAAATTTGGCACATGAATAATTCTCCATTAACCATTTTAATAAAAAGAGTAGAATCAATTTCCCCAATTTCAAAGCCTTTTTCAATAAGAAACTTGGTTAAGCATTTATACCAAGCTCTAGGAGCTTGTTTAAGACCATAAAGAGCTTTGTGAAGTTTGTAGACATGATTAGGTTTCTTGGGATTAATAAAGCTGGGAGGTTGTTTAACTTAAACTTCCTCCTGAATTTCACCATTTAGAAAAGAACTTTTAATGTCCATTTGGTATAAAGTGATATCCTGGTGATTGGCATAAGCAAGTAAAATGCGAATGGACTCAAGTCTAGAAACGGGGGCATATGTCTCACCATAGTCCATACCTTCGACTTGAGTGTAGCCTTGAGCAACGAGACGGGCCTTGTTGGGTACAACTTTTCCATCTTCATCTTGCTTATTCCGAAACACCCATTTGGTTCCAATGACATTATGATCATCATTGGGCTTTTCAACCAATGTCCATACTTGATTCCTCTCGAAGTTGTGTAGCTCTTCGTGCATAGCGTTTATCCAATCCGGATCCTCAAGGGCATCTTCTACCTTCATAGGTTCAACACTAGAAATGAATGAGTAGTCTTCACAAAAGTTAACCAAACGAGTTTTAGAGCGAGTGATTCTCCCGCTTTGGATGCCATCAAAGATTTGTTCGACGGGATGATCTCTTGAGACTCTTGCTCTAACTCATGAGAGCTTTTGCTTCGGTTGTGGTGGAACATCCTCATCATCATCATCTTCTTCTTCATTGTTGGTGGCGTTGTCGTTCGCTTGTGGAGATGGAGAAGGAGGTCGAGGTGGTTCATCTTGTTTTACTTCCTCATTTCCTTCGTCTTGACATGTTCCACTTGTGGATGCCTCAAAGTCAACGTGTGGTACACCTTGATGTGAAGTTGAGGCTTCCACTTGAATGGACGAAGTGCTCTCCTTCACCTCCATTGGGCGAATTTTGCGAATAGACAAATCTTGATTTGCTTCCGGGGGATCTTTGTCTCCTACATCAATTGGCAATTTCTCTACTTGCGAGCCATTAGATTCGTCAAACTTCACATCTACCGTCTCTTTAACCTTTCGGGTGAAATTGTTGTAGACACGGTAAGTGTGAGAGTTTGAGCCATAATCGAGTAGGAAACCTTCATGATATTTAGGAGAAAATTTCGAACGACGATGCTTATCAAGAATGTAGCACTTTGAGCCAAATACTCGAAGGTATCCAACTTGGGGTTTGTTACCGGTAAGTAGCTCGTATGCCGTTTTGCCGAGAAGCTTGTGAAGATATAGTCGATGCGTCGCATGACAAGCTGTCTCAACCGCTTCCGCCCAAAAGTGTCTTGGCGTTTTGTATTCATCAAGCATCGTTCTCACCATCTCGATAAGTGTCCATTTCTTCCTCTCAACAACACCATTTTGTTGAGGTGTGTACGTAGCCGAGAAATCATGTGAAATCCCTTCTTCGTCAAGAAAGGTGTCCACATTTGCGTTCTTGAACTCCGTTCTGTTATCACCCAAACCTTCTTGATCTTCACTTCAAATTGGTTTTGGGCCTCCTTGGCGAAGTTCTTGAAGATCTTTTGGACCTGCGATTTGTCATCAAGAAAGAACACCCACGTAAATCTTGAAAAATCATCAACAAAATGACCAAACCGAAAGAGTTACCACCAAGGCTCTTATAAGCATTGGGACGGAAGAGATCCATGTGTAGTAGCTCAAGTGGTCTTCTTGTGGTCATGATGTTCTTCACGGGATGACTTCCTCCAACTTGTTTTCCTGCTTGACAAGCACTACAAAGTCTATCCTTGTCAAATATAACATCTTTAACACCAAGGATATGACACCTTTAATAAGCTTATCAAGATTTCGCATGCCCACATGACCTAACCTTCTATGCCATAACCATCCTTTAGAAGATTTGGCAATTAAGCAAGTATGAGGTTGGGCTCTTTTACTGAAATCAACAATGTATAGATCACCTATACGAATACCGGTAAAGACCATATTATGATTATCTCTATGAAACACTTGGCAATCTACTTCGGTAAATAGAACATTGAAACCAAAGTCGGCTCGTCTAGATACGGAAAGAAGATTGTAACCAAGAGATTCGACGAGCATAACATTTTGAATGGAGCTATCATTGGATATGGCCACCTTACCAAGGCCAAGTACCTTACCCTTGGAGTTGTCTCAAAAAGTTACATACTTGCATGGACCATCATTTTTGGCAAGCTCATGGAACAAGTCTTTATCTCCGGTCATGTGATCGGTACATCCACTATAGAGAATCCACTCTTTTCCTCCGGCCATGTAGCCATGAAAGTTGGCCATGAGACTAAGATTTCTCATAGTATCCTCATAGTCAATGTCACTTTCTTCATCTTCATCATAATAGCCATGCTCAATGTCATCATCATCATGTGTGTGATCATCACCTAGAGCAAGTGATTCATTAGATTTATGATCATGACAGTGTTCAAGTTTATGAATTCTAATTGTCTCCGAGATGATGCTACTAATGACTCCAACATTACCCTTGGCACGCATAAGACCACAGAGCTCAAATAGACATTCATCAAACTTGGGATCACTAGGCTTCATTTTATGGAAAGAAATGGATTTATGAAGAATCTCATCTAGATTTTTCAAGGAGTAATTTGGAAAGCGTTCCTCAAGATAATTCCATATAGTATAAGCACATTCAAAGGTTGGCAAGCAAACAAGCAAATTTCTAGGCAATCCTCTAATGATAAGATCAATAGTCCTAAGATTGCGAACCATGTCAAGATACTCATCGGGGGTAGGATGGAAAGGATCAATGGGAGGCACATAAGGGCTAAGAATATACTTGTTCAAGTTATATTCATTGAAAATATCAAGCATCTCATTTTTCCATGAACCATAAAACTCCCCATCACGAATAGGCACTCTACGTCTAATACTCCCGAACGTAGACTCATCCATCTTCCTCCAATGGCGATTAAACCAAAGAAATAGAGACCAATGCTCTGATACCAATTGAAAGGATCGAGAAGATGGGTCTAGAGGGGGGATTAGACCCTTAACGAGTAAAAGTGGCAGTTTTTTAATTTCTTCAAGTTAAGGTTGAGTTTAGCACATGTTAAAGCACACACAATACATCTCAAGCAAGCATGACAAGAGTATAGGCAGCAGAAAGAGTAAAGCATGCAATTTGCAAGAATGTAAAGGGATGGGATTGGAGTGTGCAAACGCAATGGAGACGCGGAGAATTTTGGCGTGGTTCCGATAGGTGGTGCTATCGTACGTCCACGTTGATGGAGACTTCAACCCACGAAGGTTAATGGTTGCGCGAGTCCACGGAGGGCTCCACCCACGAAGGGTCCACGAAGAAGCAACCTTGTCTATCCCACCATGGCCATCGCCCACGAAGGACTTGCCTCACTCGGGTAGATCTTCACGAAGTAGGCGATCTCCTTGCCCTTATAAACTTCTTGGTTCAACTCCGCATCACGTCGGAGGCTCCCAAGCGACACCTAACCAATCTAGGAGACACCACTCTCCAAAAGGTAATAGACGGTGTGTTGATGATGAACTCCTTGCTCTTGTACTTCAAATGGTAGTCTCCCCAACACTCAACTCTCTCTCACAGATTTGGCTATGGTGGAAGAGGGATTTGAGTGGAAAGCAACTTTGGGAAGGCTAGAAATCAAGATTCAAATGGTAGGAATGGAATCTCTTGATCTCAACACATGAGTAGGTGGTTCTCTCTCAGAAAATGTATGGTGGAAGTGTAGGCACGTTCTGATGGCTCTCTCACAAATGGAGAAGGGGTGGAGGGGTATATATATAGCCTCCACACAAAATCCAACCGTTACACACATTTGACTCATCTCGGTGGCACCAATTAGTTAAACTCGGTAGCACCGATCTGTTCAAACATATGAACATTGGGAATCTCGGTAGGACCGACTGGAACAACTAGGTGGGACCGATGTGTTAGGGCTTAGGGCAAACCTCATCTCGGTGGCACCGATTGCATCAACTCGGTGAGACCGAAATGAAGCAATAAGGCAACAGAGAGTTGGCAAGCCATCTCAGTGAGACCGATTGCAAATCTCGGTGAGACCGAAATAATTGCAACAAGTAACAGAGAGTTGGCAAGGCCATCTCGGTGGGACCGAGATCCATATCGGTGAGACCGAACTGTTAGGGTTTCTGGCAGTGGCTATGTCAAATGAACTCGGTGGCTCCGGGTAGAAAGAATATGTGGGGCCGAGTTGGAGTTTAGGTTTTGGACATATTTGGATGGAGAAAGTGGCTGAGGGTTTTGGAGCAATATCACTAAGCACTCGAGCAAGTAGACCATTAAGCAACACCTCATCCTCTTTTAATAGTATTGGCTTTCCTATGGCCTCAATGTGATCTTGGATCACTAAAATAGAAATGAAGAGTCTTGAGCTTTTGCCAATCTTTGTCCGTAGCATTTTGAAGGGGTTCCACATCCTCTTGTCCTTGCCACTCCACTATTGGACTAATCTGAAATGTACTGGATAAAACTATTAGTCCAACAAAAGATATGTTGACATTAATTACCAAAATCACCCAGGGAGCACTTGTGCTTTCATCAATCCCAGTGATAGAAAGGGACATGACACGTATTCGTATTGTTGCCATTAAGGATAAAAAATGGGGTTTATTCATATTGATTGGGTTTACTTTGTCTACATCATGTCATCTTACTTAAGGTGTTACTTTGTTTTTATTAACTTAATACACTAGATGCATGCTGGATAGCGGTCGGTAGGTGGAGTAATAGTAGTAGATATAGGCAGGACTCGGTCTAGTTGTCTGAGACATGATGCCTATATACATGATCATTGCCTTGAATAGCGTCATAACTATGTGTTTTTCTATCAATTGCCCAACAGTAATTTGTTTACCCACAGTACTTTATGTGCTAGAGAGAGGCGCCTCTAGTGAAAGCTATGGCCCCCGGGTCTACCTTTATCATATATAAATTCCAAAAATACCTTGCTGCAATTTTATTTACTTTATTTTATTTTGCAATTTACTTTACCTATGTACCACTACGAGATTTGATCCTTGCAAATAACCGCCGAGGGGATTGATAACCCCCTTGTTTGCGTTGGGTGCAAGTATTTGCTTTTATGTGTGCAGGTGCTGCTAACGAGGTTCTGTGTGATTTTCCTACTTGATTGATAACCTTGGTTTTTAACTGAGGGAAATACTTATCTCTACTATACTGCTTCATCCTCTCTTCTTTGAGGAAATCCCAACGCAACTCACAAGTAGCAACAGGGAGCGCGAGCGGGCGGAAGTCTTTTGGGGAAGAGAGGGAAATGGGGGGGGGGTTGTGCTACCGACTGGCGGGGCAGAGGGAGTAGTAGGCGGGCGTCGCGCATGTTTGTTTCGTGTCCGCACCGACGCAAATGAGGCCCAAATTTTGGTCTGGAATGGGTCGCCCGCGTCCGTTTGGGTCGGCTCGTTGGGCCGACTTTTATGTCCATTTCGATCCAAACGGACACGCGCGGACGAAATTGGTCAGCGTGTTGGAGTTGCTCTTACATCATCCGTTAAAAACTTAAGAAGAAAATCAGGAGTTGTATCCAACCACATGGTTGGTGGATTACACCTCCCAAAACTAGCTAGCTCATGAGCTACTATATTAGACTCTTTCATTCTCGTACAATGATCGATATAGACACTCCCGAACTCATTCAGTAAATTTCGATAATCATTGAGAATTTGTGCTGCAATCAAGGAATATCCTTCATTCTTGGTCAGTGCCTCCACGATGGTCAGATTATCAGTTTGTATGTAAACTGTGCTGCATCCTAGGCTCTGGATAAGTAACAAACCCGTCTCATTGCCTCTGCCTCCGTCGACACCACATCTTAAACATGTTCCATCTGTGTTGTTGATGCTTCAATAAATCCTCTGTTATTATCCCCCACAACAGCCCCATAAGCACCCAAACCATCCTCTACAGTGACAAAGTTGAGTACGACAGATTTTGAGGCGGGGATCCTAAGTTAGGCGCCTTGAAATGATGGTAATAAGGACACAAGGTTTTTACCAGGTTCAGGCTCTCCGAAGAGATTCTATTATTGCGTTGGGGTGTACAAAGTACAAGTTGTCTACCGCGGGATTGTAATGTGTCTTTTATGAACCTACCCCCTCAGTTTATATAGATGGGGGGTGTTCTAGGATCACAAGATCATAGTCGACTATGTATGAGGAGACAAAGTTCCTCGTGGATACATCATCTTGGAGTATACCTCAAGTCTTCGGGATCTTCCTTGTAGTCGTCATGGGCTGCTCGAAAAGGCCTAGGACGAAACCGCCACAGGGGACCTCAGCCCGGCCCACTAGGCCAGGAATCGTCATGGTGAGAGGGCCCCTAGCTGGAACACCGTCATTAGCCCCTGAACCGATCTTCAAGTTTGTCCGCAGTTCGGTTTACCCGAGCTGTTATTCGTATTTGAAATGCCGGTCTTGAAACTGGTTCAACAAAAGCATCCCCTTCTTGCTCCGAGGTCTACACACTGAGTTGTATCTAATACATTCCACGCGCTCTAGTTCGAACGAGTATCTCCAGAATTTGATTCGAGCTACATATATGAAATGCTCCCGCATAGTTGGCACGTGAGCGTGAATTATTCTCGCGATCCAGGGTGATGGTCATTTGGTCGGGTTCTCACAACACAAGCTGATCTTTTCCATGGGTCCACTTAGCCACATGGCGCCTTTGCCCTGATGGTCAATGTGACGTGTGAATGTGGTGTGGGCACGACCAAGGTCACGTCCCATCAAGTGAGATCGTGCGTATTGAAACGCCCAGTGATTAATCGGCTACCCCCTCGATCCCTATGCATAATTAACGCATAAACATGGGTAAAGGGACAGCCACATGGCGATGTTATCTTGCCATTGTTTTGTTCCTACCCTGCTTATAAAAAGGGAGGGGGAACCGGAGGAAAAGTGTTACGCTTCCATCCTCCTGGCCTTCTTCCTTCTTGGGCCTAGCTCCTGCATTCTCCTAAGCACCTCGCCTAAAAGCAGCATCATGGACGGAGACGGAAAGCAGCACAAGGGAGGGAAGGCAATGGTTGCCGAGAAGAAGCCAGTGGCGGAGCCCAAGACTCTGTCCTTGACCAAGGGCAAGTGGAAGCCCTCCACCGTGAACCAGGCCCAACTGGACCGGCTACCGCATCTGGCAACCTGCCGACACCGGATCACGCTGCCACTCTCTCTCTCTGCTCGTCACCAGGGACGATAGTTCTTGGTCTATCACGGTCCCCCAGACTCGCTAGGTCACGAATGAGCGGGTATGTTTCGTCCCCACCTTGTTCCAGGTCTTGGTTTCCCAATCCACCCCTTCCTTAGGGGCCTTCTCCACCTCTACGGCCTCCAACTCCATCATCTTGCCCCTAATGTCATCCTGCACATTTCGTGTTTCATCATGGTGTGTGAGGCTTTTCTTGGTGCGCGCCGCACTTCGGGCTTTGGCGTAAATATTTTTTGCGTCAAGCTTTTGTCTAACGACCTCCAGACATGCGAGTGCGGTAACACATGCATCAACAAGATGTTGGGAAACGTCGCATGGAAAACAAAAAAAATTCTACGCACACGCAAGATCCATCAAGGAGATGCATAGCAATGAGAGGGGAGAGTGTGTCTACGTACCCTTATAGACCGTAAGCGGAAGCGTTTCACAACGCGGTTGATGTAGTCGAACTTTCTTCGCGATCCAACCGATCTAGTACCGAACGTACGACACCTCCGCGTTCCGCACACGTTCAGCTCGGTGACGTTCTCCGCCTTCTTGATCCAGCAAGATGGCGAGGTAGTAGATGAGTTCCGTCAGCACGACGGCATGGTGACGGTGATGGTGAAGTGATATCCGCAGGGCTTCACCTAAGCACTACGAAAATATGACCGGGGGTGTAAACAGTGGAGGGGGGCGCCGCACATGGCTAACAATTGATCTATTATGTGCTAGGCGCCCCCTCCCACATATATATAGGTGGGAGGGAGGGAGGAGCAGCCAAAGGAGGCGCCCAAGTAGGAGGAATCCTACTTGGAGTCCCTCCCAAGCCGCGCCCCCTGCCTTATATAAGTGCGGGGGAAAGGCAGGGGAGGGTGGCGCCCCCCCCCCCTTTCCTTTCTCCCATGAGAGGGAAAGGCAAGAGGGGCTAGCCCTCCCCCTTTTCCTTCCCTTAGGGCCCGCTGTCCAAAGAAGGGGCGCACCATGGGCTGGTATGTCCCTCCCTTTGGCCCATTAGGCCCATACACTTACCGGGGGTGTCCGGAACCCCTTCCGGTGACCCGATGACTACCTGGTGCACTCCGAAACTCTTTCGGTGTCCGAATACCATCGTCCTATATATCAATCTTTACCTCTCGACCATTTCGAGACTCCTCATCATGTCCGTGATCTCATCCGGGACTCCGAACAACATTCGGTCACCAAATCATATAACTCATATAACACTATATCGTCAACGAACGTTAAGCGTGTGGACCCTACGGGTTCGAGAACTATGTAGACATGACCGAGACACCTCTCCGGTTAATAACCAATAGCGGAACCTGGATGCCCATATTGGCTCCTACATATTCTACGAAGATCTTTTATCGGTCGAACCGTTATGACAACATACGTAATTCCCTTTGTCCATCGGTATGTTACTTGCCCGAGATTCGATCGTCGGTATCTCTATACCTAGTTCAATCTCGTTACCGGCAAGTCTCTTTACTCGTTCCATAATACATCACCCCGTAACTAACTCCTTAGTTATTTGCTTGCAAGCTTATGATGTGTATTACCGAGAGGGCCCAGAGATACCTCTCCGATACTTGGAGTGACAAATCCTAATCTCGATCTATGCCAACTCAACAAACACCTTCGGAGATACCTGTAGAGCATCTTTATGATCACCCAGTTATGTTGTGACATTTGATAGCACACAAGGTATTCCTCCGGTATCTGGGAGTTGCATAATCTCATAGTCGAAGGAATATGTATTTGACATGAAGAAAGCAATAGCAATAAACTGAACGATCATTATGCTAAGCTAACGGATGGGTCTTGTCCATCACATCATTCTCCTAATGATGTGATCCTGTTATCAAATGACAACACATGTCTATGGTTAGGAAACCTTAACCATCTTTGATCAACGAGCTAGTCTAGTAGAGGCTTACTAGGGACACGATATTTGTTTATGTATTCACACATGTATTTAAGTTTCCGATCAATACAATTCTAGCATGAATAATAAACCTTTATCATGAATAAGGAAATATAAAATAACAACTTTATTATTGCCTCTAGGGCATATTTCCTTCAGTCTCCCACTTGCACTAGAGTTAATAATCTAGTTCACATCGCCATGTGATTAACACCCATAGTTCACATCGTCATGTGACCAATACCCAAAGAGTTTACTAGAGTCAATAATCTAGTTCACATCGCCATGCGATTAACACCCAAAGAGTACTAAGGTGTGATCATGTTTTGCTTGTGTGAGAAGTTTAGTCAACGGGTCTGCCACATTCAGATCCGTATGTATTTTGCAAATTTTTATGTCTACAATGCTCTGCATGGAGCTACTCTAGCTGATTGCTCCCACTTTCAATATGTATCCAGATTGAGACTCAGAGTCATCCGGATCGGTGTTAAAGCTTGCATCGACGTAACCCTTTACGACGAACTCTTTATCACCTCCATAACCGAGAAACATTTCCTTAGTCCTCTTTAAGGCATCTAAGGATAATTTTGACCGCTGTCCAGTGATCTACTCCTGGATCACTATTGTACCCCCTTGCCAAACTCATGGCAAGGTACACAACAGGTATGGTACACAGCATGGCATACTTTATAGAACCTATGGCTGAGGCATAGGGAATTACTTTCATTCTCTCTCTATCTTCTGCCGTAGTCGGGTTTTGAGTCTTACTCAACTTCACACCTTGCAACACAGGCAAGAACCCTTTCTTTGACTGATCTTTTTTGAACTTCTTCAAAACTTTGTCAAGGTATGTGCTTTGTGAAAGTCCTATTAAATGTCCCGATCTATCCCTATAGATCTTGATGTTCAATATGTAAATAGCTTCACCGAGGTCTTTCATTGAAAAATTCTTATTCAAATATCCTTTTATGCTATCCAGAAATTCTATATCATTTCCAATCAGCAATATGTCATCCACATATAATATTAGAAATGCTACAGAGCTCCCACTCACTTTCTTGTAAATACAGGCTTCACCGTAAGTCTGTATAAAACCATATGCTTTAATCACCTCATCAAAGCGTATATTCCAACTCCGAGATGCTTGCACCAGTCCACAGATGGATCGCTAGAGTTTGCACACTTTGTTAGCACCTTTAGGATCGACCAAACCTTCTGGTTGCATCATATGCAACTCTTCTTTAAGATATCCATTAAGGAATGCAGTTTTGACATCCATTTGCCAGATTTCATAATTATAAAATGCGGCAATTGCTAACATGATTCGGCCGGACTTAAGCATCGCTACGGGTGAGAAAGTCTCATCGTAGTCAACTCCTTGAACTTGTCGAAAACCTTTCGCGACAAGTCCAGCTTTGTAGATAGTAACATTACCATCAGCATGAGTCTTCTTCTTGAAGATCCATTTATTCTCTATGGCTTGCCGATCATCGGGCAAGTCCACCAAAGTGCACACTTTGTTCTCATACATGGATCCTATCTCAGATTTCATGGCCTCAAGCCATTTATCGGAATCCAGGCTCATCATAGCTTCTTCATAATTCGTAGGTTCGCCTTGGTCTGGTAACATGACTTCCAGAACAGGATTACCGTACCACTCTGGTGCGGATCGTGCTCTGGTTGACCTATGAGGTTCAGTAGTAACTTGATCTGAAGTTTCATGATCAACATCATTTGCTTCCTCTCTAGTTGGTGTAGGCATCACTGGAACAGTTTTCTGTGATGTGCTACTCTCCAATTCGAGAGAAGGTACAATTACCTCATCAAGTTCTACTTTCCTCCCACTCACTTCTTTCGAGAGAAACTCCTTCTCTAGAAAGGATCCATTCTTAGCAACAAAGATCTTGCCTTCGGATCTGTGGTAGAAGGTGTACCCAATTGTTTCCTTAGGGTATCCTATGAAGACGCACTTCTCCGATTTGGGTTCGAGCTTATCAGGCTGAAGCCTTTTGACATAAGTGTCGCAACCCCAAACTTTAAGAAATGACAGCTTAGGTTTCTTACCAAACCACAGTTCATATGGTGTCGTCTCAACGGATTTAGACGGTGCCCTATTTAACGTGAATGCGGCTGTCTCTAATGCATAACCTAAAACGATAGTGGTAAATCGGTAAGAGACATCATAGAACACACCATATCCAATAAAGTATAGTTATGACGTTCGGACACACCATTACGCTGTGGTGTTCCAGGTGGCGTGAGTTGTGAAACAATTCGATATTGTTTTAAATGAAGGCCAAACTCGTAACTCAAATATTCGCCTCCGCGATCAGATCATAGAAACTTTATTTTTCTTGTTACGATGATTCTCCACTTCACTCTGAAATTCTTTGAACTTTTCAAATGTTTCAGCCTTGTGTTTCATTAAGTAGATATACCCATATCTACTCAAATCATCTGTGAAGGTCAGAAAATAACGATACCCGCCGCGTGCTTCAACACTCATCGGACCGCATACATCGGTATGTATTATTTCCAATAAGTCATTAGCTCGCTCCATTGTTCCGGAGAATGGAGTTTTAGTCATCTTGCCCATGAGGCATGGTTCGCAAGTATCAAATGATTCATAATCAAGTGATTCCAAAAGCCCATCCGCATGGAGTTTCTTCATGCGCTTTACACCAATATGGCCTAAACGGCAGTGCCACAAGTATGTTGCACTATCATTATCAACTTTGCATCTTTTGGCATCAATATTATGAATATGTGTATCACTACGATCGAGATTCAATAAACCATTCACATTGGGTGTATGACCATAGAAGGTTTTATTCATGTAAACAGAACAACAATTATTCTCTGACTTAAATGAATAACCGTATTGCAATAAACATGATCCAATCATATTCATGCTCAACGCAAACACCAAATAACATTTATTTAGGTTCAACACTAATCCCGAAGGTAGAGGGAGTGTGTGATGGTGATCGTATCAACCTTGGAATTACTTCCAACATACATCGTCACCTCGCTTTTAACTAGTCTCTGTTTATTCTGCAACTCCTGTTTTGAGTTACTAATCTTTAGCAACTGAACCGGTATCAAATACCCAGGGGTTACTATGAACACTAGTAAAGTACACATCAATAACATGTATATCAAATATACCTTTGTTCACTTTGCCATCCTTCTTATCCGCCAAGTATTTGGGGTAGTTCCGTTTCCAGTGACCATTCCCTTTGTAGTAGAAGCACTCAGTTTCAGGCTTGGGTCCAGCTTTGGGTTTCTTCCCAGGAGTGGCAACTTGCTTGACATTCTTCTTGAAGTTCCCTTTCTTTCCCTTGCCCTTTTTCTTGAAACTAGTGGTCTTGTTAACCATCAACATTTGATGCTCTTTCTTGATTTCTACCTTCGCCGATTTCAGCATCGCGAAGAGCTCGGGAATCGTTTTCGTCATTCCTTGCATATTATAGTTCATCACGAAGTTCTAGTAGCTTGGTGATAGTGACTAGAGAACTCTGTCAATCACTATCTCATGTGTAAGATTAACTCCCACTTGATTCAAGCGATTGTAGTACCCAGACATTCTAAGCACATGCTCACTAGCTGAGCTATTCTCCTCCATCTTGTAGGCAAAGTACTTGTCAGAGGTCTCATACCTCTCGACACGGGCATGAGTCTGAAATACCAATTTGAGCTCTTGGAACATCTCATATGCTCTGTGGCGTTCAAAATGTTTTTTAAGTACCGGTTCTAAGCCGTAAAGCATGGCGCACTAAAATATTAAGTAGTCATCATATCGAGCTTGCCAAACGTTCATAACGTCTGCATCGGCTCCTGCAATAGGTCTGTCACTTAGCGGTGCATTAAGGACATAATTCTTCTATGCAGCAATGAGGATAATCCTCAGATCACGGACCCAGTCCGCATCATTGCTACTATCATCTTTCAACTTAGTTTTCTCTAGGAACAAATCAAAATAGGGGAGCTACATCGTGAGCTATTGATCTACAACATAGATTTGCAAATACTATCAGGACTAAGTTCATGATAAATTAAGTTCAATTAATCAAATTACTAAAGAACTCCCACTTAAATAAACATCCCTCAAGTTATCTAAGTGATACGTGATCCAAATCAACTAACCCAAGTCCGATCATCACGTGAGATGGGGCAGTCATCAATGGTGAACATCTCTATGTTGATCATATCTACTATATGACTCACGTTTGACCTTTCGGTCTCTAGTGTTCCGAGACCATGTCTGTACATGCTAGGCTCGTCAAGTTTAACCCAAGTATTCTGCATGTGCAAAACTGTCTTACACCCGTTGTATGTGAACGTAGAGTCTATCACACCTGATCATCACGAGGTGTCTCGAAACAACGAACTGTGGCAATGGTGCATACTCAGGGAGAACACTTTTACCTTGAAATTTAGTGAAGGGATCATCTTATAATGCTACCGTCGTACTAAGCAAAATAAGATGCATAAAAGATAAACATCACATGCAATCAAAATATGTGACATGATATGGCCATCATCATCTTTTGCTTTTGATCTCCATCTCCAAAGCATCATCATGATCTCCATCATCACTGGCTTGACACCTTGATCTCCATCGTTGCGTCGTGGTCGTCTCGCCAACCATTGCTTATACAACTATTGCTAACGCATAGCGATAAAGTAAAGCAATTACATGGCGTTTGCATTTCATACAATAAAGAGACAACCATAAGGCTCCTGCCGGTTGCCGATAATTTACAAAACATGATCATCTCATACAATAACATATATCACATCATGTCTTGACCATATCACATCACAACATGCCCTACAAAAACAAGCTAGACGTCCTCTACTTTGTTGTTGCAAATTTTACGTGGCTGCTACGGGTTTCTAGCAAGAACCGTTCTTACCTACGGCAAAAACCACAACGGTGATTCGTCAAGTTTGTTGTTTTAACCTTCTTCAAGGACCGGCCATAGTCAAATTCGATTAAACTAAAGTAGGAGAAACAGACACCCGCCAGCCACCTTTATGCAAAACTAGTTGCGTGTCAGTCGGTGGAACCGGTCTCATGTGCGTGGACATGAGGTTGGTCCGGGCCGCTTCATCCCACAATACCGCCGAATCAAAATAAGACGTTGGTGGTAAGCAGTATGACTATCACCGCCCACAACTCTTTGTGTTCTACTCGTGCATATCATCTACGCATAGACCTGGCTCATGATGCCACTGTTGGGAAACGTTGCATGGAAAACAAAAAAATTTCTACGCACACGCAAGATCCATCAAGGAGATGCATAGCAACAAGAGGGGAGAGTGTGTCTACGTACCCTCGTAGACCGTAAGCGTTTCACAACGCGGTTGATGTAGTCGAACTTTCTTCGTGATCCAACCGATCTAGTACCGAACGTACGGCACCTCCGCGTTCAGCACACGTTCAGCTCGGTGACGTTCTCCGCCTTCTTGATCCAGCAAGATGGTGAGGTAGTAGATGAGTTCCGTCAGCACGACGGCGTGGTGACGGTGATGGTGAAGTGATCTCCGCAGGGCTTCGCCTAAGCACTACGAAAATATGACCGGGGGTGTAAACGGTGGAGGGGGCGCCGCACACGGCTAACAATTGATCTGTTGTGTGCTAGGCGCCCCCCTCCCACATATATATAGGTGGGAGGGAGGGAGGAGCAGCCAAAGGAGCCGCCCAAGTAGGAGGAATCCTACTTGGAGTCCCTCCCAAGCCGCGCCCCCTGCCTTATATAAGTGCGGGGGAAAGGCAGGGGAGGGTGGCGCCCCCCCCCCTTTCCTTTCTCCCATGAGAGGGAAAGGCAGGAGGGGCTAGCCCTCCCCCCTTTCCTTCCCTTAGGGCCTGCTGTCCAAAGAAGGGGCGCACCAGGGGCTGGTCTGTCCCCCCCCTTTGGCCCATTAGGCCCATACACTTACCGGGGGTGTCCGGAACCCCTTCCGGTGACCCGATGACTACCCGGTGCACTCCGAAACTCTTCCGGTGTCCGAATACCATCGTCCTATATATCAATATTTACCTCTCGACCATTTCGAGACTCCTCATCATGTCCGTGATCTCATCTGGGACTCTGAAGAACATTCGGTCACCAAATCATATAACTCATATAACACTATATCGTCAATGAACGTTAAGCGTGCGGACCCTACGGGTTTGAGAACTATGTAGACATGACCGAGACACCTCTCCGGTTAATAACCAATAGCAGAACCTGGATGCCCATATTGGCTCCTACATATTCTACAAAGATCTTTTATCAGTCGAACCGTTATGACAACATACGTAATTCCCTTTGTCCATCGGTATGTTACTTGCCCGAGATTCGATCGTCGGTATCTCTATACCTAGTTCAATCTCGTTACCGGTAAGTCTCTTTACTCGTTCCGTAATACATCACCCCGTAACTAACTCCTTAGTCATTTGCTTGCAAGCTTATGATGTGTATTACCGAGAGGGCCCAGAGATACCTCTCCGATACTCGGAGTGACAAATCCTAATCTCGATCTATGCCAACTCAACAAACACCTTCGGAGATACCTGTAGAGCATATTTATGATCACCTAGTTACGTTGTGACGTTTGATAGCACACAAGGTATTCCTTCGGTATCCGGGAGTTGCATAATCTCATAGTCGAAGGAATATGTATTTGACATGAAGAAAGCAATAGCAATAAACCGAACGCTCATTATGCTAAGCTAACGGATGGGTCTTGTCCATCACATCATTCTCCTAATGATGTGATCCCGTTATCAAATGACAACACATGTCTATGGTTAGGAAACCTTAACCATCTTTGATCAACGAGCTAGTCTAGTAGAGGCTTACTAGGGACACGGTATTTGTTTATGTATTCACACATGTATTTAAGTTTCTGATCAATACAATTCTAGCATGAATAATAAACCTTTATCATGAATAAGGAAATATAAAATACAACTTTATTATTGCCTCTAGGGCATATTTCCTTCACAAGATTGGGGGTTCCAGATATCTAGACGGAACCTTTGTAGGGACCAACAAAAAATGGCAAGCGAAATGGTTCTACATTCCCGATGTGCCACTGGAGGATCCACCTCGGGTGGGGATCACCATGGCTTTCACGTCGACACCTCTATCCAAGCTCAACTTTTGGAGATCGAGGAGCAACTATGCCGAGGAATCCGAAGAGGTGGCGAGGTTGAGCAAGAGGGTGTTCCGCCTTGTCAAGGACAAGGTGACGCTCTCTTAGGTTATGCATGTGGCCCTCAGCCGTGGCATCTAGCCCCTCCAGGTCGGGCACATATGATGTGGATGTATATAGGAGAGAAAGACCCCACCCGGACCATTCGAGGCAACTTCTATGAGGGAAAATCCATGAAGGAGATGCTCTCGCTTATGTTCCGAGGAAAAGCTGGTGACTTCTCGGACCACGAGGATGACATCGGCCGCAGTGTGGCCAATTCTACCGCACAAGTAAATTTTTATGCACAATTTCTTCATGTCTTCGGATAATTTGAGGTGCCCCTTCTTAATTGCTTATTTTTAAATGCACATAGAACCGGGGCTCTTGGTCAGACATCCTCTGTTCTCTGTCTCCTCAGCCCGAAGATGAGCCGACATCGAAGCTAACCTGGATACTCTCCGCGGACTTGACCCAGGCCGCTCCACGCACAAATGCGCTAGAGAGCCCGTCCTCTAGATAGATTTTTGGGGTGAGGATGACAATAAAAGTCACGGCGACCCCAGCGACGACGAGGATTCTAGCAATGAGGATCTCTACTGTGACGACGACTACGTGTTGCAGCCGCATGCCACTGAGGCGGGTACATCGAGCACGAGCACGACAACCCCTTCTGATGGCTCCTGTCTGACCAAACGCCAAAAGGTGCACCATCTGCCTCCTCACCTCGATGTGCGGCTCCCACTACAACCCCGACCATGTTGGAGTGTCGTCCGGTGGCGGCGCCCATTCCAGGTCAAAAACTCCGGGACGGCCTGCACTGAGTATGTAAGCACATCTTCCTTTAATAATAAATTCCTCGACTGCCTGTGTTGCATACTCATTATCGCACCTGACTCACAGGCCACGACGTAAGCTGGAAGACGTCGAGGCGCACTCCTCCTCGGGAGCACCAGCCCCATTGCCAGGCAGCGTCTCCCGTAGCAGTACGAGGGTTTTGATGGTGAGGCCTATTGCCCAGGCCCCTCCGTCTTCTCTTCAAGACCCAGCCCCTATTTCTATAATAGGGACGGAGGAACACATCGGACCGACCTCCGACCCAAAGTCCAAGGAGGGGTCGGACCAACCAACCAGCTGCCCGCTCCTAATGTAGGTAGTGGGAGCCAACCCATGCCACCGAGGCAACTCTCTCGGCGGCGGGTCATAAGGAGGACCACCAAGGAGGGTGAACTCTGCGGATCGACGGACAGAAGCACAAGACCTCCTGCCCTCATCCTTCACTTCGGCCGCTCCTAATGTGACGGCCAATCCGTCGGCCGCCATGGTCTCCGGTACCACAACTCCTTCCTTCCTTCCTTCCTCTGATGATCACAACCACTACTTCTGGCATGGTGATACGTCATTTTGCATCACTATATTCTTGTTGTAATTTATCCTATTTCAATGATATATTTCATATTATGGTGCAACTATAATGACTTCTCTCTTAAATTGCAAGGTATACACACAGAGAGAAATTATCGGATAATTGAAAATCTACACCTAATTTGCAACAGATGAAAGACAATTTTCCAGTCTCCAAAAATGCGAGGGGTTTTGGTGAATTAATTATGAAAAATAAGAAGACTGGAGACCGAAGATGGACTAGAGGGGAGCCACAAGGGAACCAAACGGCCTAGCACGTGCGCCCCCGGCAGCATGTTGGGCCTGTTTGGTGGCCTAGGACCTCCCTCTCGACGCCCTTTGGCCATAAACTTCCGTTTGCCCTAGAAAAAAAATGCAAGAAAAAAATAGCTCTTTCTACCGCAATCTGTGAGGCGTAACCAAGGTGGGGCACTTTTGCTCTCTGGCAGGCCAATTCGGGGAAACTTCCCTTCGAGAGGGGAAAATCGAAGCCATCGTCATCATCAACCCTTCGTTCGTCACGGCGATCATCTACATCAACATCTTCACCAGCACCATCTTCATCTTCAACCCTAGTTCATCCATCTATTCAATCCATATATCATAACCTCAGATCGGCTGCCGAGAGTACTTTTATGTGTTGATTACATCTTACAGTTGATGCTTAGGAGTTTATCGGTGAAAGATTATTATGTTCAGGCTGTTTATCATCCATTCATAACCTTAGATTAAAACACAAAAAAATAAAATCACCATAATAGAGTTATGCCCTCTTATATCCTACAGGACTAGAACTACAGAATTTGAATACAAGTGTTTAATAGCATAGGAAAACCAAAGAAAATATATGAAAAGTTAGATGGAAATTTTGTTTTGTGATCTACCGCTGATCCTTTGCGCTTATCTGTGGTGTCGCTCACAATTCGTATACATGAGGCTAGGGGGTAGGGACATTTTTATACCGTCTTTCTAAATATTCTACCTCTTATACATATAAGATTCCTAGTATTTTAAACTAGTTTTCAGATAGAGTCCAGATTAAACTACCAACCACGATATAATTTATCTGTTAGCGGATTCTATCTGTCGAGTCCCTGAAGCAAGCGTTTGTGAGCAACGTGTCATAATAAAGTGTAAATTCCTCTAATAATTATGTAGATCAACATTAGGGTTATAAATCTAACTATACAATCTAGCTCTTTCCAATCTTCAATGTACCCGAGTAGTCTTTTAAATATAAATATTATATTGTATTCCATAGATAATCGACCAACTTCCTTAAGCATTAATACTTAAGTACGTCGAGCAAGTAATAATTTCATGGTAAACATGTAAAGCGATTCCATGTATAAATTGATGTAAAATTCCATAATGAGGTTTTCCGAATATTAGTAATTTCATGTAATTTGAATATAGTTGCAGGACACATAATTCCAACAAAATTTCCTTCAAATTGTAGTACAAATAGATCATATGAAAAACATTCTAAAGATTCTAATCCTGCGAATAAAACTACTACTAAAAAGATCCAAATCCACTTTTTTTAATATAAATTTTCTTTGAATAAAGGAGCACTCAGAGAAAATCGGCCAGAGTGGCTATCAGCGCCTTCTCAAAACCTTGCAGTTTCCGGTTCCGGCCCAGAATCATCTTCTTGCGAAACACTCCGCTCTTCTCCGTTTTCCTCTTCTCTTCGCGTTCGACACTACTTCCGTCCCGTCCCCCCTCCGTCTCTCTTCTCTAGCAGCCGCCTCGCTCTCTCGCTCCATCCGATCTCCTCCCGCAACCCGAGAAAGCCGACGGGGTAGTCCCGCGCGTCGGCCATGGGCGACAGCCAGTACTCCTTCTCCCTCACCACCTTCAGGTCCGTGCCCTCTCTCCCCCTCTCCCTCTTCCTTCTCGATTGCGCCCCATCAGGTGCGATGTCGGTGCTTTGATCTGACTTTTCCCCCGATTTCATTGCAGCCCGTCGGGGAAGCTGGTGCAGATCGAGCACGCGCTCACGGCCGTCGGATCGGGCCAAACCTCGCTTGGCATCAAAGGTGCGATGCGCGCAGTAATCGTGCCCTGTACTTTCTGCTATTAGTAGTCTTATACGCTGCCAGCATCGATTTGCGGCGGAAGTTTTGTGATTTTAGACAAGTTTAAGACAGCGATGTGAGGGTTTTATGCACAACATTAGGTCACTGCGGAGGGTTTCCATTCTCGTTTCTCAAGTGTGAATTTAGCTCGCATTTTAGGGTTCGACATGGTGCGGTTTATGACAGTGCTGATGTCCGTTCTTCAGTTAGGTTTTGTCCTGTATCTTTGGTATCAGAGAATCACGTGATAGTATTTACACTACTAGCTGTGGGACTTACTTTTTCTGTTATAGGAAGTGTTGCGTTCCCCTTTAGGGTGTTTGTCAGTGGCGTCACCCGATAGGGTGTGTGCCCGGAAGAGAGAAGAAAAACATGTTGCTTGCTATTTCTGGTTGAAGAGCTCTTTTTTCCTATCGAACAGGAATTCCGAGGGATGTTTTTTGTTGTCGATTTGTAGCAATAGAAAGATAATGGAAGTGATTGAATAAGTTGGGTCATGAGAATGGAAGTTGGTCGATTGCATATGATGTTTTATGCTTGTACATGCCATGGAAATCATTAGTCTGCATAAATTCAGGCTTCCATCGACAAGAGGATGGAGTGCAGGCCATTTTAACACATAAGAAATACAATATTTAATAATCACTGCTCTTTTGTTTGCGGCTGGCGACAGGGCTACTGTGCCAATTTAAGGCACTGAGATTATTTTCAGATCTATGCCCAATGTTCCTTAATGGAATTGCGTGTGTGTGTGTGCAACGTCCTGAGCTTTCGGAGCTTCTTCATGTTTACGAAGACTGATATACCAGCTAATAATCCAATGCTTTTGATAGACACATGCCCATGATGCCAATGTGTTTGTCTGATCATGTTCATTTTTAATCTGTATTATTTTACATTGTGCTTATGAGTGTGAAGTTGATGTTTGGTGTGACATATTTTCAGAAGTATACATATGTTTTGTAAACTACTGACTACATAGGAGCACATCCATTGTAAAGTTTGGAGTTCTGATTGCCTTCTTGTACTTGGATGTTCCACAGAAACTGTTAGAGTGCGTTCTTTGCAAAGTTGGATTTATATGTACCTTGGAGTTGTTCGATTCTTTTTGCTTACTGGTAGAGTGGCCGGATGATGTCTACTCACCGAGGCCCTAGGAGATTTAGAATAATAAATTCATGATAAGTGCACAATTGCACACTATTTGTTTTCTTCTTTTCCAGCATACCACTTAGTTTGCTTTTCAGCATACCAAGCAGTTGTATTGTGTTGTGGAAGTTAAAGAGTGGTCTATTGGTTTTTCGCCTATGACTTTTTGTTGACAACCGAAGGAAACTAATGTTTGATATCAACAAAAAAAATAATGTTTGACATGCACTCTTTATATAGCTACAAGTTAGCACCGATGCGTTTCTTTCTTCTATTATAATTACTAATGATTGAACGAATTTTAGCTTAGTTTGTATGGTGCATATTTTATCAGTTATTTTACTGTTCTACAGCACTTTCACTAACCTTTCTGAGTGACTTATTGATTCTGAGATATATGCGTCATGTTTGTAGCTGCCAATGGTGTAGTTATCGCCACCGAGAAGAAATTGCCTTCTATTTTAGTGGATGAAACATCTGTAAGTGTTAACATCATCCTTATTTTTTTCTCTACTTGCCATCTTTTGTTGTTATCTCAAAAGAAAAATGCTAATTAATCCGTTCCTGCAAATTTCTAGGTGCAGAAGATTCAGTCACTGACTCCAAATATTGGAGTTGTCTACAGGTATCTTTCGAAATGTTGCTTGATATTCATTTTTCTATATTGTAGAAATATTTACCTTTGTTACTGTATTACTATTACCCTAACTAATGATGTATTGGTTAATGTTCTTAATTCTCAATGATGTCTGAGCTAGTATTGCTGTGTTTGCTGCTACATTTTTTCACTTTCATCACTGATGAGCTGGTTGTATATATAAAGGATAAGATGAATAATTTGTCTGAAGGTTCCTCCCTTTATCCATTTCACCTTATATGTAGATGCCCCTGAAAAGGCAAAAATTTAAAATACCTGTACAAAGTATGCAAGGAAACCAGCTGATTAGATCAATCAACGTAAGGTATCTGGGAGAAAACATGAATCATTCACCCTTTTTAGGCGACATGATGAATGGGCAAGCAGGGTTGTCATTACCAATTTACCATGCAAACTAGTACTGGTGCGGGCTGTTACCTAGAGCATTGCTTGGCTACAGAAGTGCACATTGGAGATCAACAGCTAGACTTGTAGTGTCAACAGCTAAGCTATCAGAATAACCACACCTTTTCCAAACTGTTTATTAAACCTCCCGACTTGCCACCATGGCTCCATTAATATATTTTCCAGTTGATGTTACTGAAATTTGGTGTTTCTTGCAATTTCCAAGCGTCTCTTGTTGCATGTATGTGCACTTACCTACTTGTTGTTTCCAGTGGGATGGGTCCAGATTTCCGCGTTCTTGTCAGAAAAAGTCGGAAGCAGGCACAGCAGTATTATCGGTTGTACAAGGTAAGGTGTTATTTTAATAAATTGCCACTTTGTATAATGTGCAGGTCACCTGTAGCCATGTTCTGTCAGTTTTCCCTAGCAAATATATGTTTTCTGATTATTATTCATTTCCAAATGCAGGAAACCATCCCGGTGACCCAGCTTGTCCGAGAGACTGCTGCTGTTATGCAGGAGTTCACACAATCTGGGTATGCTACTGTACTTGGCACCAACGTTTTCGAGTCGATGAGTCGACGGGTCGCTCGGGGGGGGGGGGGGGGGGGGGGGGGGGGGGGGGGGGTGTTGTTTTTTTTTTTTCTTTTTTTTTTTTTTTGTTTTTTTTTTTTTTTTTTTTTTTTTTTTTTTTTTTTTTTTTATTGTTTTTTTCTTTTTTTTTTTTTTTTTTTTTTTTTTTTTTTTTGTTTTTTGTTTTTTTTTTTTTTTTTTTTTGTTTTTTTTTTTATTTTTTTTTTTTTTTTTTTTTTTTTTTTTTTTTTTTTTTTTTGTTTTTTTTTTTTCTTTTTTTTCGCTCTCTTCCTAGTCCCTAGCTCATTGTCGATAGTCGACATGTCGACGAGTTGACGTGAGTTAAGCAGTAGGTAACCAGCAGCAGCAGCAGCAGCATCAAAGGAGGAGCACACCAGCAGCCACCTCACCAAGGGAGAGGGAGGAGTCACAACAGCAGCAGCAGCAACCAGGGGAGGGGAGGAGCACAACAGCAGCAGGGGAGGAGGGGAGGAGCACACCAGAGGAGGGGAACAGAGAAGGGGAGGAGCAGAACAGAGAAGGGGAGGAGGGGTGGCGGCTGGAGAGGGTTTGATCGAAGGGAGGGGGTGGGGGGATGATAGATTAGGTTTCCAGGGAGATGGGCCGGCCCATACATGTAAACAGATGAAAAAACTGTTGGGCCCAATTTACATGAGTCGATCGACCCAGAACGTGCAACTAGTCGAGACTAGTCGTGCGAGTCGCTCGACTCATGGTATGAGTCGAGTCGAGGGATCGAGTCGACCCTGCAGTAGCGACTCGTCGACTAGTCGTCGACTAGTCGCGACTAGTCGTTCGACTCGAAAACCATGCTTGGCACTTTCTATTTATTATACTACTCCCTCCGTCCCAAAATTCTTGTCTTAGATTTATCTAGATACGGATGTATCTAATACTAAAATGTGACTTGATACATCCGTATTTAGGCAAACCTAAGACAAGAATTTTGGGACGGAGGGAGTACTAATGAAGTTACGAAATTGTTTAAATCAGTCACTTGTTATACCTAAATTACTATTAGAAAAATATAAGTTGCTTGATAGTTTTACCGAAAGCTTCACAATGCCATTTGATGTAACCTGTTTTTTTAACAAGAATTCAAATATGAAATATAACTTCAATGTCTGTTGATTTTGTCACTTAATTGTGAAACACAACAACGTATAGGGCCAGAGTTCGCTATGTGCAACCGATTTGTTAGATCTTCACTTAATAGGTGAGCTCGAGAAACTGAGGTTTTAAGATGCTAGTCAGGACGCAATTCGACACTCATACATATAATAGTAAATAAGATTTGATTGCCACATGCGTTTTGATTTGTTTTACACATTTCAGCCAAATCGCAAAAGTCCAGTTCAAAACTAAATAGAAATATATGTTGTACTCATAACCTTATTTGTTGCAGTGGTGTAAGACCATTTGGTGTATCACTGTTGATTGCTGGGTATGATGACAATGGTCCGCAGTTGTATCAGGTATGTGCAAAGAGCTACATGATAGAGATCTTGTTATTTCCCTTCCCACTATTTCAGATTCAGTCGCTTGTTAGTTTGCACCAGATTTTTATTACTTTTGACTGATATTTCACATGTCATAGGATTTGTATTTCTTTTGACTGATGTTTCACATGGCATAAACTCATATTGTTAGGGTGTAGTAGTTAATAGTTACAAAAATGCTGAATTCCTCATTGTTGATTATTTCTATAGGTTGACCCATCAGGATCTTACTTCTCCTGGAAAGCATCAGCGATGGGGAAAAATGTGTCAAATGCAAAGACATTTCTTGAGAAAAGGTAGATGAAGGATCTATCTATCCTACGATTACTATTGGTCACTGTTAACGTTTCAGTGTTATTTATCTCAATCTGATAATCATACTAAATTGCATTCTATTGCTGTCCATCCGTTCACTAATACAAGCAGTATGTATGTTGTCAAGGTTATTATTATTTTCCCTTTTTGCATGGTCATGATTTAGCTGACATAGATTTAACTTCTAGATACACTGAAGATATGGAGCTTGATGATGCCATTCATACTGCAATTTTGACTCTGAAAGAAGGGTAACTACATCTTTCTAGTAGTTGGCTTATGCTACCAATTCGGTTTCTTATCGAGTACCGACTGTTTCCGGACTTGCAGATATGAAGGTCAAATCTCTGCCAACAACATTGAAATTGGAGTTATCCGGGCTGACCGTGAATTCAAGTATGTATACTTAGTCAGTTACGCTGTTTTTACTGCAACATGGAGTACAATTTTCCCTTTTGCCTCTTTTTCCAACCCTTCCTAACTTCTTAATATTGGTCACAATAACTTCCATTTGCTCGCTAACAACTTGTGCTACTCCCTTAATCCGTTCATGTTTCTCGGTCGTGTAGTTGGTATTTGCCTGTGATTTTTAGTATATGTCGAATATGTGTGCGCTTCTACTCTTTTATCGGTTGTAACTGTCATAATAAGGCTGTTTGATTAGAGTACATATTCCTTTCTGCATTCTGACTATCAACACTTCCCGTTCAAAATGCAGAGTATTAACTCCAGCAGAGATCAAGGATTTCTTGGAAGAGGTGGAGTAAGTTGCCCCTTGGCAATTTACTGTCTCCAACAAGAAAAAGTTTCCGGTCCATGAAGCTTGTCTCATGTTTTAAATTGGTCACTTAAACATATTGTAAACTGGTTCGCTCCAGTGACACACCGGAAGAACTTACATTTGAATCCTTGTGGATGGCATTGTGGACATGGAAGATAACCTAATGTTAGGTGTATGTTTTGTTTGGCCAATCTCTAGATTTGCTTGGTCATTTTAATCTGGTCCCTCATGATTATCAGCTTGGAAACAAAGCACGAAAGAAATTATCGTTGGTGGATACTTACCACGGATACATGGCTGCTGTTGCCAATGGTAAATTTAGGGTAAACCACTCAACATGTACTACTAGTTCTTTCTTTGGACCGAACTAATAAGAGCAAATAAATTGCAAGGACAAGCCATGGGGAAAAGGAAAGGGGAAAAATTGAAGGAAATAGGAGAAAATTACACCAGCTCATCTCCGTGAGTGGCCCTTGAAGAAACCTTAACCTCATCGCTCCCAAGGAGACAAGGAATATACGTTGGAGCTTCATCGACTACGTCCAGACGGTCGAACTCGAGAGGATCGAAATCCGGAAGACAAACTCGAAGAAGTGCTGCCATCCGCTCAAGTGCAGCACCTGTTAGGACTAAAAAACTTTAACCTAAATCACTAGCCGGAGCAGAGGCACCGGGGTTTTCATCCCGGCCACAGGCTGTCGGATCGACAAGTAGAGGGGAGGGAAATTCATAGGCTTGCCGGTGAAGCCTGGAGGGAAAAATTTGGCCTAGCCGCCTAGGGATAGGGAGGAAACCAGAGGAAATCGTCCAACACCACTTCGGCGGCCCCTATTGACCTGATCTTCTCCCGGCCAAAAGTCTGACCATGCTTGCCGATCTTGTTCAAAGAATCGATGGGAAGGATAATAGTGATTATAGCATAATAGCCCGACATATGATGGAGACCATTTTGCCACACCAACTATGAGACAACAATCGATTTTGGAAATAAATAAAAAGGAGAATAGTGTTTATGGTTTTGCTAAAGCACATCTAAGTGTGCCCTAAGTATTACACATCTAAGTCCTATATTATTTGTTTTACGTAGGGATTCGTGTGGATATTTTCTTTTTGTCTTTTTTTTTATGGTTGATTGAGTCACTTAGATGTGCAGTAACTAGGGCACGCCTAGATGTGTCCTAAACAGACCCATATGTTTATAGTATTATAGGTCGGTCTGGATGAAGATAACTTTTCCATACCAACCACGAGACGACAAACAATTTTGGAAATGGCTGGGACGAAAGATGCCAAACAAAACTTATAGAGGTGAGATGAAACTAACCGGAAAGGTTGCATGACTCGAGGTCAACGGCCGTACTAACAAAGAATGCCGCTGGCGAAAATGTGAGCCGTATGCCAATGGCGTTTTCATTGCACAGAGCTGAGCTGCAACAAAGCTAGCAGAGAGGAAGAAGGGGGGGGGGGGTGGGGGTGGGGGGAAATACCAAATGTATTTTTTTCTGTGAGAGAAATTTTTTTCTGTGAGGCGAGCTATACCAAATGTATTTTTTTCTGTGAGAGAAATTTTCAATCTATTCATCAATTATGGCAGTACAAAGAACACTAGAGATAATAAAAATTATAACCAGCTCCATGCTATCTCTATAGCTGCAAGTAAAATGCCCATACGAAGTCAATTTATTCGATTAGAGATATAGAACCCTAAAAGGGGTATGGAAGATAAAAAAGATGCCCGGTTCTTCTTTCTGGAAAGCGACGACTACAAGCACTAGAGCGAGCCGAAGGCGCGCCGCCATCATCGCTCCTCCGTCACCGGAGCCGGGCAAACCTTTTCGTAGTAGACAGTCAAGAAAGTCATCGTGCTAAGACCCCAAAGGACCAAAGCACCAGAGCAGCAATCATTGCCAATGAAGAGAGTTGTATATCGAAAAGATCAAACCCTTAACAACACGAACAAAGACGAACAAAAACTGGATCCAAATAGATCCATCGAAGATCAACACCGACCGAATGCCGCAAGATCCGACGGAGACACACCTCCACACATCCTCCGATGAGGTTATTCGCACCATCAGGACGGAGATAGGACGTGGGAGACATTATTCCTACCGAGGGATATCGCCATCGTCTCACAGCTTTAACCAAGACGTTGAAACTAGCAAAGACGAGAACGTGATCCCTCCCGTCGGCGGGGCCCGAGATCCTCCACACCTCCATGGCCCAAAAGGCCATCGGAGGTGAGGCGGATCGGCGACGGGAGAAGGAAGGAGACTTTTCTTATACCAAATGTATTCTACTCCATCTCTTCAACCAAAACCTAATGATTCTATTCTACAGTACTCCCTCCGGTCATTTTTAGTTCGCATATAAGATTTATCCGAAGTCAAGGCTTGCAAAGTTTGACCAACTTTGTAGAAAAAAGCAGCAACATACACAATGTGAAATTAATATCAGTAGATGCGTCATGACTTAAATTTTCATATTGTATAGCTTTAGCGTGATACTCCCTCCGTTCCAAAATAGATGACTCAACTTTATACTAACTTTTTCCAAAATAGATGACTCAACTTTATACTAACTTGATACTAACAAATTAGTATAAAGTTGAGTCACCTATTTTGGAACGGAGGGAGTAGATGTTAATATTTTTTTATATAAATATGATCAAACTTTATGAAGTTTAATTTCAGACAATTCTTATATGCAGAGTAAAAATGATCGGAGGGAGTACCCAATTGACCCTAAGCAAACGTATTGCCCGACCAAACAGCACGGGCACGTTGGGTGAGCGTGGTTTCACACCGTGGTTTACTGATCTACTCCCACCTGGCTGTATAGCCTGCCTAGACCGTGCCCTACGGATGTGTGTATGCAGCCGTTTCCATGCCTGACAAGCCGTGTAGGCGTGCTCCCTCCATCACGCCCCGAACCAGACGCCAGGTGGCAGGCAATAAAGAAGGATCGCTTTCCGCCTTCGACAGGGCCGGAGAATCGGCGGTGATTCTGCCGCCCGAGGTCACTCTCCATCCATCACACCAGCCAACCACCCCCAGCACTCGCTCTCCTCTCCTCGAGCGACGGAGCGAGAGGAGGGATGAACATGAACGGAGATCGATCTGCGGGATCCGCCATGGAAGAAGACGAGGGGAGGCCTCGCTTCTTCAAGGTCCTCGTCGGCGACTTCGCCCGTCGCCTCGTGCGTATCCCCCCCCCTCTCTTTCAGTTTCAGTTGTTGCGGTGGTTGCATGCGCGCGCCTTTTGGCCCCCTTCATCAGAAAGGGCAAAAAAGGACCCCCCCTGCTCCACTTTCCCCCCTTTCCCGCAGTCGTTGTTCGTACCCCAGGATCCTCGCATTGCGTTTCCGCTATCCTATACTATTATCTTCTTTTGTGGATTGGATGCTCCATATCAAGTCCATGGCTGTTGTTTCAGATAAAGAAAGGAATCCCATGGTTGCATGTGCGTCTTCCTAATAAAAAATATGTTTGCATGCGCATGCGTGCGATTTGTAACATTTTTAACTTGATGCGATGCAGTGCAGGTAGTTCGAAGCTTCAAATGGCGTGCTTGTTTATGCATACACATCATCTTTCCTAGAAAACAGAGCAATGTGTCAATATCTGATAGGCTGGGCCAAGAAAGAGTCGGCTCATTGTGTTTTGTATCCTCCCTTGATGCTCCATTTTGACCCAGGAAAATCCACCATTTATTGGAAAAAAAAGTCGGCTGGTGAATACGACATTTATTTCCATCTGCATGCGTGTTCTGCAAATGTGAAAGTAAAGCTTCACATTGTGAGCATACACTTTTGGTTTTCAATGATTAAACAAGAGTGCATGCTGCATTTGCATCTTGACTATTTCATGGCTTAAGGTATGCCCTAACCTTGTTTGCTTCCACATGTAGGAGATACCTCGAGACTTCCTCAGACACATTCCAGAGGTGGGCCTCAGGGGTTCCAACATTTCACCTGTTAAAGCCATGCTTAAGCGTTCAGAAGGGAAGACTTGGGTCGTTGAGCTAGAGAAGGTTGATCGCTATGTGTTTCTAACCACCGGGTGGCCCAAGTTTGTGGTGGAAAATTCTCTGAGGGAATTTGAGTTCCTCCTCTTCAGATACGACAAGAAAATGCATTTCATGGTTTCCATTTTTGGTCGGAATGCTTGTGAGAAACCAGTCCGGTCTTCAGGAAGAGGTGTTCAAGCTACTGAGAGTCTAGAAAGGAAACTCCCATGTGATATATCCCCCACTTGTAAGCGAAGACATAGTGGCGATGAACTAACGAAGACCACTAATAATCTCAGGCAGAGTCACTCACTGGTTAAGGTATCAGATCAATCCGATCCAAAAGTAATCTTCTATTCTAATCTTGAGCAAATAATTAAGTAAATTTGGTACAAGACACATTTTTCTCTATATATATTTTGCCTACTCTCTTGTTCATATGGAGTCACTTTGTTGTCCAAATAGTTTAGAAAAGTTTTTTTTGCAAGTGTGTTCACAAGCTTATTTGGAATCATATATAGAACACATTATCATCTGTAAAACAAAACACATGAAGTTATCTTCAACTTGGGAAGCTTAGGTATCAGAAGAATTATTTTTCATGTCAAGTTAGAAGGTCCTTGAGTCATTTTGTTTTCACATGTCTCACATTGGGTTCACAGAGGAGCAGAGGTTTAAAATTGTTGATTATCACCTGTCTCCTTAAACTGATAATTTTATATTAATTTTTAGATATTTCCCTTCCAAGGGAGTACTCAAAGGAATGGGCATATCTCTCCACAGAGCTTTGCTGACATACATCTTCATGAAGTAGATGGTTTGAAGGATGAGTTAAAGACATACTTATTGTTGAAGGTGCCAATGGATGATGATAAAGCTAAAGCAATAGCTGAAGTAATGAGAAGACTGCATGTTGACAGAGTTACAGTTGACTTATTCTGTGCTACACTCTGTTTGTATAAGTGGAACTCAGATGCGGCTGCAGAGGTTTTGAACACATGTAGAGGCAAACCACAAATTCCGAACCAGTTTCTAAAGCAGAAACTTGTTCTGCAATGTAAGTACTTTTATTACCTCATTTTCTACCATTTTTGCATCTAGCATGTTGAAACACATCTTTTTTTATTGATCAGTTGATTTTATAAAGAGGGAACTACGACACTTCTTCCCCACAGGGGATGATTGTCCTCCTCAAATACGTGATAGCAGGGAGAGCAGTCTTGAGGAGCCTAACTTATCGACTCAGTCACTACAAAATTACCTGCCAGAAGTGAAGAGCAAGCTAGTTGACGACCATGAGTTATGTGATTTGTCGTACAAACAGAAGAGGAGAATAGTCAAGTCGCGATCACAGCAAATTTCTGAAATACCACGAAGATCACCACGACTGGCACACTTGAAGAATTCCGGTGGCAGCATAGAGAGTGGATTGAAAGAAAAACCTGAAGTGTTAGAATCGTCACCATCAAGCACAATTGATCGGGTGGAGCACGGAGCAGGGCAAGCGTGTTTACTCTACGAGAAGCCAGAGCGTGTTTTCGAAGGAGATCGCCAGCATGCTATAGGTATTCTTGGTCTCTTCTTAATCAGAACTCACAACTGCCTTCTAACACCTTATACTGCAGTTAAACCAATTTGTGCCTTTGTAGGTTCCTTATCTCAAGGATTCAAGAGACTCAAACGAACACGAGGTGAGGTGGGCCTAAGTGAGAAGCCTCAGCATAATCAAGAAAATGAGGAGAAAATAGATCAAGGAAATAATGGAGAAATCTTTGAAGAGCAAGTCGATAGAAATGCTGCAGAGATTTCAGAGTCGTTCATGGGGAGGGATTGGATAGATTCGTCACCGCCGACCAAGTCCGAGGTGTCATCTATGAGAATAGATGAGTTATGTTTGACATGGAAGCCCTCAGTACACACCAATTCCCTCGAGAATGTGTTACTTCATATTCAACGCGACAACTTTATGAAGACCATCACACACGTTCAGGGAATCATTCGCAGTTCTCCTTCAGATCTACATTGTGCGGCTACAATTGAAGCTGTTGTGCAGAAAGAAATTCTTAAGTGGGATTCGTGTCTTCAGGATGTTGATGCTCAAAGGATAGTGATTGCATTACTGGAGCATGCTAAAAAAATCAAGGAGATTCACAATTTCAATATGGAGAGCCGGAAGGGAGAGTTTTCCACAAGGCTACAAGATCAGCTGAAGTGGCAGCTCAAAGAATTGGAAAGTGTATGCATTTCCTTGGAATTTGATTACAAGAAAGTAACATCTGATGGTAACATAGCTGTCTCTACATCGCAAGAACAGAAGAAAAAATTGCATGCCCTTCAGGATGAGATCAAAGGCTTGCAGCAGTCCATGATGATGGAGGATGAAATACAGAAATTGGTGCATCAAGTTTCTGAGCACGAGAGTTTAGTCCAGAAGTCTTTAATGGAAAGAGTAAGGGTTAAGACGGTTCTAAAGAGCTATGAGCAGATTCTTGTCGAAGTAAAAGAACGGGTAGCCTCCAATGAACTTGGATTAATTGATGTCGAGCCATTGGTCAAAATAGAGATGGATAACTTGAGAAAGGATATCGAGATATCCAAAGGAAGACTCCTAAATATCATTTTCAAGTAATAGTGGAGAGGTAGCCATGTTCAGTTGTAGGTATTTCTTCTTTTGGCTATGTTCCACTCTGTTGTAATCCTTTAGCATCGTGTTACAACTTAAAATCAGCAGCATGTTATCAGGAGAGGGAGAGGAGAACAACATTAGTGCACATACTCCTGCATGTTTTCTATTGTTTTAGTAACACTTCCTAAATTAAGCTGATGATCGGGAATTGCTCCAAAACTTGTCAAGGAGTGCTGATATTATACTATATTAGGCTATGATATCACTTATTGCCGTAGTTACATTATACATTCAGTTTATTTCTGAAGGGTTGCCAGGTTAAAGAATGCTCCCTTCTTGTTCATGAGCTGCGGGTAAGTACCACGCTCAATCACCTTGCCCTCTCCTAAGAAGGCTATTGAGTCTGCATTCTTGATTGTGTTTAGTCGATGTGCCACTACGATTGTGGTCCTCCCTGTCATGATCCGATCAAGCGCTTCCTGCACCACTTGCTCGGACTGTGCATCGAGAGCACTTGTTGCTTCATCAAGAAGTAGTATAGCTGGATTTCGGATTATTGCCCTCGCAATTGCTATTCTTTGCTTCTGTCCTCCTGATAGTTGTATTCCGTGCTCCCCACAATCAGTGTCATATCCGTCCTTCAGAGATCTGAAAAGGCGTAAGCTGTAAGTTTCATATGTTGGATACTGCGAGTACATAGCTTAATATATATGCAAGTGGGTAATATATCTAAGACTTACGAGATGAATTCATGCGCATTTGCGGCTTTAGCAGCTTCGACAATCTCTTCTTCATCAGCTTCTGGTTTACCAAAGGCAATGTTGTCCCTGACACTGCCAGAAAACATTGCAGGCTCCTGACTAACTAGAGCGGTGAATCCTCGATACCAAAGAACATTCATCTCCCTCACATCCATACCATCGATCCTTACAGCACCTCTATCAACATCATAGAACCTCTGGATCAAACCTATGATTGTGGATTTACCACATCCACTTCTCCCCACCAGGCCAATACTTGTTCCTGCTTTGACGTCCAAGCTAAAATCTTGCAGGATCAGGCATTGTGGTCTTGTTGGATATGCAAAATCCACCTTTTTGAACTCTATCCGTCCTTGTATTTTGCTCTTCGGATTGTCCTTTTCCACCTGCAGTGTAACCATGTTAGTATTTTATCTTACAGCAATCTAGCATCCTAAAAATCATTATTTTCTGCGAGGCTGCTGATTTTTATTCCATACAATGCTCATGAGAGTATGAATGTGTTACCTGTGAATTTTGCGGAGAGATAGATTTCCTATCTAGCACCTCGAAAACTGAAGCAACGGCATTTGATCCCTTTGCCAGGTCAGATGTCATGCTGCCAGCATCAGCAATCAGCTTTCCTGTGCTCACCAAGACGAAGAAGGTTTTGAAGACATCACCTGCTGAGATCTCCCCGGACTGTGCCAATTTCCCACCATACCAGAAGTCCAATGCCCATGATAAGAATGTGAGGCATGGCGACAGCCCTGTGGTTATCCCTGCTACCCATGACTTCTTCCTTGCTTTCCTCAATGGTTCCTCTTGTGTATGCTCGAAGAGCTGAAGAATCTTTGATGAGCATCCAAATGAGGTCACCATCCTGTGGTTATAAACAGCTTCTATGGCAATCTGAGTACTTTCATACTGAGCCTTTGCCAAGTCCCTTGATACATTTGAGAGAACTATCTTCTTGGCATAGTAGCATATCATTGTGCAGGGCTGTATAGCAATCATGACAAGGGCAAGCTTCCATGCTACTATGAGGCCCATTGTCACCGCAATTACAATTCCACAAGCTGTTTGAAGTAGCAGGGAGATTCTGTCTGCGACAAGGGTCTTGACAAGAGAAGACTCGTCACTCAGCCGAGAGCACAGTGAGCCACTTGAATTTGTGTCCTCATCAAACCATGCTGCCTCAAAGGTCAAGATCTTCTCCAGCACTTGGACTCGGATACGCCTAACTAGATGCTCCCCCATGTAGGCGAAATTGTAGTGTTGCAATAGATTAACAGCAATGGATACCAGGGACAGTGAGCAAAAGATCAATGCATAGCGGCTGATGATTGCATTCATCTCATTGTGGTCCTGAACAAAGAATGCAGCAATCATTCCTCCGATGGTTAGAGCATAGATGGGCTGCAAGGAACCATACACCAATGCAGAGATGCTGCCTATGAGTGCTTGCTTCCACTCAGGTGCATTCATTGCAAGAAGCCTGGAGAAAGACGGTACAGGTGGGGAAACATATGACTCGGTTTCCTTTGAAACACCTGGCGTGAGTGGCATGGGACTTGCTCTGGACATGCTGAGACGGCTGGCACTGGTCCTTGCTGCCGAGGAGGCCCTAAATTGGTCAGTTTCTTGATCTATGTAGCTCACCATCTTCTGCAATTTCACAAGTCGTGAGTATGGGCCGCCCTTGTTGATCAGCTCATCATGTGTCCCAATTTCAGCTATGCTACCCCCATCGACTACCGCAATTTGATCGGCATTCTTCACGGTGGAAAGCTTGTGAGCTACGACCTGGTCAGTGTTAAGGTATAAATAATGAGTGCTACAGTACTAAAGGATTCAGGAAATTCTAAGCTTAGCATTCTGAAGTAGGAAGAGCCGAGGCAGTCAATATACCAGTGTTGTTCTTCCCATAGATGCTTGATCAAGTGCATGCTGCACTAGCTTCTCCGACTCTGAGTCAAGGGCGCTTGTGGCTTCATCGAGCAAAAGTATAGCAGGGTTCTTGAGGACCGCCCTTGCAATGGCAATGCGCTGTTTCTGGCCACCTGATAGCAATGCTCCACGCTCACCAATCTGCAAGGACAGTGAAATCACCAATAAGGCAAGGGAGACAAGGAATTAAGGCACTTGAATGTTTTGTTTCCTTATGATCAGTGGTGCTTATGATGAACATACCTTAGTCTCATATCCCTCAGGAAGCCCCATTATGAAGTTGTGAGCATTCGCTGTCATGGCTGCTGCATAGAGTTCATCCATGGTTGCATCTGGTTTGCCGAATAAGATGTTCTCTTTTATGGATGTGCCGAACAGTGCGTGATCTTGGCTGACAAGTCCCATCTTGCTCCTAATCGACTTGAGATTTAGTTTCTTGATGTCGATGCCGTCGACCTTGACAGTTCCTTCACTGGCATCGTAAAAGCGCTGCACCAGCGCTATTGCGGTAGACTTGCCGCTGCCACTAGAGCCGACCAAAGCAATTGTTTGGCCAGCAGGAATCTGGAGGTTGAAGTCTTTGAGGACTGTCATATTAGGCCTGGATGGGTATACAAAGTGGATGGATTCAAACTCGATCTCTCCACGGACTTGATCCAAAACAAGCCCCTTTGGGTCATCGTTGTTGATCTGGGGCACACGGTTGATCCGTTCGAGAATTCTCGTGGCAGCAACCGAGGCCTCAATGAAATGTTTCAGCTCCGGGAGTGCCATTCCAAGGGATCTGCAACAACATTTCAGTTTTTTTGTATAGTTAAGCTTCTATTACATAATCAAAAGTCAGTAAGGGAGGAGGGACATGAAGAACATACAGGCCACCCAGAACAAAGGAGATTCCTGCGGCGTATATCCTCCCTCCACTTTCATGATGGTACATCACCAACCGGCTGCCATACCAGGCGAGGAAGGCCCAAATGGCGAAAGAAAGACCGGTGAATCCGACAGCGAGGCCTTTGGCAATGCCCTGCTTGATCCCCAGGTTGATGGTCTTGTCGAGGATTGCCGTGTACCTCTGGATGATCCCTTTCTCTGCAGTGAAGGAGTAAACGGTCTTGATGGAGCCGAGTGCTTGCTCCACCAGGGAGTTTGCCTTGGCGTACTCGCGGCGCGACTCGCGGGAGAGGTACAGAAGGTACTTCCCGTAGATGAGGCCAGGGATGATGAGGAGCAGGACCAGAGGGTAGGAAACCAGAGCCAGCCTCCAGGAGAAATAGGTGGAGAAGGCGAGCCCGGAGACGAAGACCGTGGAGTGCATCAGAAACAGAGGAACCTGTTCAAGGTAAAAGAATCAAGGAAAACAGTCAGTTCTGCTGTTTCTTCTCACATTCCAGGTCTAGTTCTTTCCTTTTCCAAAATCATTTTAGCGAGTCAGTGTTTCCAAAATCATTTTACCACTTCAGTGTTTCCAAAACTATTTTACCACGTCAGTGTTTCCAAAATTAACCACAGCTCGCAGTTTCTATCTTCTTAATGGCTCCAGCTAAGACATGTTTATTTTTGGACTTATTTTAATGCAGTCATTATTATAGGAAGTATCTCAACATTCCATGCTTTGTCACACACGGAACTCTCATGTGCTCCCATCCCATATTCCCTCTGTTGGTCTACCTTTAAGGTGTGAATCAATCAAGAGAGCTTAAGGTAGGTACTACTAGTACTAATCACAGAACCAGGGATATGCTTGTACTAGCATCATTGTTTCATTTGCATTTTCTTAAAACAAGATATACTAATCTCTCTATCTCTCTTGATTCTGTGGTTGGGTAGCATTAACTAGTCAAACAATTAGATTCAGCACTGATTCAGTGACGACCTAGAGTGGCAAGGTAGGTAGGTGTGCCACCATGACAGGGGACTTTTCTCCTGTCCTTGGTTCATCTTAAACAAACCACTGCTAGTGCTAGTAGTATACATGAATCAAGAAGGAAGAAGGTTCCAAGTTCCAAGGCGAATCTACATGTGGATCCAACAATATAAAAACGGGGCGTGCGTGACTTGTGAAGACTAGCTAGCTAGCGCGTACGTATGATTAAGGTCATTGAAAAGCAAATTAACCAACCGAGGAGGTTTGACTGATGTGTACGTAGGTGTAGTACCTTCTCGCTGAGCACCTCCTGGATGAGTGAGGCGTCCTTGGAGATGCTGTTGATGATCTCCGAGGTGGTGGCCTCCTGCGAGTCGAAGAAGGCCACCTCCTGCCGCAGGATGGCCTCCAGGTACAGGTGCCTGATCCGGAGCACCTGCCTCTCGCTCGTCCGGCTCCAGCAGTACCCCTCTGCGATTGTACGTGCGTGCGTCCATAGGGGTACAAGTTAGTATTATTGTTGAAACAATCTGGTGATCTATGTAGCAAAACTCGAAGGTTACCCATGGACGCCACCACCAGGATGGCAAACGCCAAGTAGACGAAGTTCAGGCACGACTGCACCACGCAAAATGGAAGCAACAACTCTAGCGTTAGCGCAACTGGCACTGGGAAATGGTGAAATGTGTACAAAACCTGTGCTATGCATTTAGGTCTGTTCCGTTTTGTTTTTGTTTCTCAAGTGTGAATCCCAGTGAATTTCCCCTGAAGTTCATTCATGTGTTCCAACAGTAACTTACCTTCTCGATGTCATGCATGAAGTGCACGCTGGTGGCGCCGCCCTGCTGCTGGGCGTGGCCGCGCCCCAGCGAGTTCATCACGTCGCTGGCGAAGATGAGGAGGAGGTTGGTGGAGCAGCCGTCGCCGATGGCGCCCAGCGTGCCCAGGGCCATGAGCACCACGTCCACCCGGTCCGCGAACTTGAACAGGCCACGGATGCTCCGCCGCTCGCCGCCTCCGCCCGTGGCCGCCGGGCCGGGGCTCATCTTTACTTCTTGCAGCGTCTCTGCCCGGATGGGTAGCGGTAGCGGTAGCAGTAGCACTGGCCAGCACCGATCGCTTCGCTTTGTTGCGCTTGCTGCAATGCAATGGGCCTGGCAGTGGGGCTTTATATAGCACGGGACGACACGCGCGCGTATGTGCTCTCTGATCGTTCTTAACTTTGCCTTGGAAAAGTAGGTCGGTTGAGGACTGCGCGTGGCGCAGTGGTAGGAGTTGCCGGTGGGCACTCCACCTGCCCGAGTTCGATCCCCATTGAGGCTCAAAAGAAGAAAAAGAAAAAAGTAGGTCGGTTAGAGCGTCCTCTCCTCTCCTCCCTCGGTTGTGAAAAATAAATTAAAATGATATGATGTTTCGAAGGCCCAGAAAGCAAAAGCAGCAATACAGTAATTAATGGAGTATACATTGCTGTTTTCCTGGTGCACTTTGAAACACCATGTCAATTTTTCATTTTCGTTTTTTGCCACCGCCGTTTACATATATGTAAACGTAAGAGGTTTGAACGAATTTCAGAAAATGAAAAGAGAAAGGACGCATGACATCACACTGCAACGAAAGAACCGGTTGGGGTTCAAACTCAAAGCATACATGGAGAAAGTTGGCCTGCAGGACTGAAACTGTATGTGTCGCTGCCTGGTCGACGAGGGTGGTTATGCGTTTAATATTATATATATATATATATAATCACAGTGTTTTTGCTTTTCTTTTATGTGATGTTGAATACTACTGTACCAATGCTTATGTATAGGCTTACCTTATGTTTACTAATGTAACCTTTTTGCCAATTGGGCCTCTAGTGCAGTGTAGGGTTCGATCTCTGATAAAGCATGCAGGTTGCTATAATTGCTATCTTAGTCAAGTGAAATTGCTTTTTGGGGGAGGGGGTATAAAGTTATCAGGACAAAGGTGACGTCATTTCAATCCTATACTATACCAACATATGCGGTGGTGTTATTACCGTGCCAGACTTAAATACAGTACTACGTACCGGTTAGGAGGTTGTCCATCACAAAATTATCTGTCGCCTATTACAATTTGGAAACGCATGCGTTGCGTGCCTGTATGTCAATGGTGGTTACGGCTTCATCATTCGAGATTCCGGAGGTCAAGCCATTGCCGCTGGATCAGGCAATATACCTTACATCCAAGGCCCACTACACACTGAAATCTGTTTTTTTTTGCGGGGTTACACACTGAAATCTGTACCCTGTCTAAAACAAGCCGCACATCAGCTGGGCATGTCCTCTGTGATCGTGGACTATGACTGATCTGCAATTGGTGTCATCTTCAGAGGTTAAAATCTTTGCTAGGTTTTTTTTTTCTCGTTTTGAGATGATTTTCTGCCCAAGAGGTTGTCATAAAATAGCTGGTACTTTAGCTGCTCATAGTGTGCGTATGGTCCATGCATCCTAAGCCTTGTGGCCGGATGGGGCGCCAGACTTCGTTCACGCTATGTTTACCAGCGATTTGGCCAGTCGTGCTGGTTAATGGAATAGAGAGTATTCCGGTTCAAAAAAAAAATATAAAAAAATCTACTCCTGTGGTGTATGTTTTATTCATGTGATGCGCAATCACTATTGCAAATAACTAGTACAATATCTTTTAGTGTATCAACAAAATGTAAACACTTTCAAAGCGAATTAATCTAGTGGTACTAGTTTCATGTTACCTGATCTTTTTTTAACGGAAAGGCCAAAGACCATATATTAAATAAGATTAGCACTTACAAGAATTTTCTTACAAAGATAAGAAATTATAGTCAAGTCCTTGCAAAAACCAGCATCGTCTTCCTTCTGCATTCATCGACGGCACGCCGTTAGCAAAGCTCGTTGCCCCCTTCGAGCCTTCATCTCACCAGAGCAACCTTGTTGAAACCTAGGAGCTTGTAGAAACAACGACCAGAAGTCGTCGATGTAGACCGAAAGACAATTCTTGGTTCAAAACTTGTCTTAACAACAAAATAGTAATATATGCATTTGATGAGGGTGGTTAATTTTTTTTATTGAATGTATATAATACCATTTCATAATGAATCAAATGCCGCATGAGCTATATTTTGTAGGCTTTCACGTATTGTCACAAGTGAACTGAGGCTATATACAACCTTTTGGAAAAGACTTGGCCTTGATATGCGCCCACCTCCTGTGGCTTTCTTGTCTTAGTGGACTTTTTAAACCATCTCCTGTCCACTTTCACACATTTTATGTTGTTCTCACACACTTCTCCTTACAGGTATGTCTCCAGACCATCTCAGTCGAGAAACTATCAAGTCAGCCATGCGTGCATAACACAACCTTGCAAGAATGTCATCGATCATGGGTCCAACCGAGTCACCAGATGCTACGTGCACTAAAAAAAACCACTTTCATAATGACACGTGTTTGTCACAGTAGGTCACGTTTTCTGTCATGCATGTACATCCATAATGATTTTATGACAGAATCAAGATAGTCATACCTGTGCTATCGTAGAAGTGTTCCATGACAATACCAAAATTATCATCACGGAAGTGTCTACTTCTATGACGATAAATGACACGTCATGGAAGTGTTTTCGTTAAGGGTAACCGACACGTGGCATCCACCGTAACGGGTCGCTGTTAAGTTATCGGGTTCCGGTTTGGATTCGATAACCCATTAATAGCCCGGACCAATAGGGATTTTCCACGTGTAAAATTCGCATTCGTCGAAGGAACCACGTGTCAGCTCCGCGTTGGGACAGATGTCATCCAACGAATGGGCATGACATGCCTATGATACGTCGACACGTGGCTCGGCCCAACAGTGGCCCATTCAGGTCAAAAGGCCGGCCCGTTTGACTTGGTCAAAAGGAAGCGGGCCGACCCACGGAAAGCCTGTTAACGACCTGTTCGCATATAGCCCATTTACAACCCGCTAACTCACGATCCGTTATGGCCTATCCGAATTAGGCCCAGTAGCGTCATCTGGGCCGTCCAATATGATTCCAGCCCGTTGTAACTTTCGACCCATGTATGGCCCATGACGTCTTTCGGCCCATATGAGACCCTTTATAACTCTGGGCCCATTAACGGCCTGTGGTGAAACTGGCCCATAATGAACATTGTATCGCTTTATACCCATTAACGCCCCATTATTTCATTCCATTGGGTCGTTTCCAGCCCGTGTTATCTTTCGGCCTTCTAAGGGCCCATTTATTCTTGGGCCGTAAGTGCATCTAGTGCCCCTTAGTGATTTTGGTGTATTGAAGACTTATAGGTTAAGGGACTAATGTGTTTGTGAGTGTACACATGTCTATAAGTCTATGAGGAGTTTGATATTTACGAAGAAAGTCGATCCCTAAAAATGAATGTCTTCAGTTGAAGACTTTGGTTTTCTTGAAGACTTTGAAAGTGAGGAAATTGGTGTGACCTTGAAGACTTTGATATTGATGCGAGGATTATGAAGCGTGAAGACTTTTGTTTTCGTAGTTTCATTTTCTCCTTCTTGAGTCATAGGAAACACCGTACTGTTAAAGGGGGTCGAGGTAAAACTAAGGAAAAGTTTTCAAGTGATGCTCATCTCAAATCCTACACCTACCCAATCCTTTCGAGTGACGCCATTGGAAATCTCATATAGTTCAGTCAATTTCTTCAGTGACAGAGACGAAGATCTTCTGTTCTCTGAGGAATTTGTTCTGACTGAGGAGTTAGGAATTCGCCAGTGCGGATTGCCTACAAGTGAGGAACATGATAGCCCTGAGGAATTTGAGAGCTCAAATTTCCGACCGTTGCTGTGCTATGCGCCAGCTGTCTAAAATATCCTATCCACCTAACGGTCATATCATTGAAGGGCATTTATGTCTTATCATGTCGGGCTGCTCCCCGGCTATAAATAGCCGCCCCCTACAACCACTAGCTGGTTGGCTGCTCCGAGAGAAACTGACACTTGTCATTTAGAGCATCCCATCCTCCGAGGACTTTGAGAGAAAATCATCAGTGAGGAAAAACCCAAACACAACACCTAAAACCCAAAGTGATTGAGCATCACTGAAGAGATTGTTCCTGTGTGGAACTGACGCTTGTTACCTTTGAGGACTGTGCATCCTCCAGACGGTTAGGCGTCATGGTCTAGAGCATCCAAGAGGAATTGTGGATCGCCGAGTGACCAAGTCTGTGAAGGTTTGGAAGTCACATGTGAAGACTTACCATGAGTGATTGGGCGAGGTCTGTGTGACCTTAGCTCAAGGAGAATACGGTGAGGACTGTGTATCCGGGACTGTGTGTCCTCAGGTTTAAATACCTAGTCGCTCAGACCAGACATACAACTGTCACAGCAGTTGGAACTGGTCTACCAAATCATTGTCTTCACCGAGCTACTGGTTCTATTTCCTCAACCCTTTCATTTCCTCATTCATGTGTTGATGAAATTGATCGTTACTGTTTGAAGACTTTGACTGAAGACTTACTCAATTTCCTCAATCCTAATTCTTCAGTCATCTAGTCTTTTGCCTACTTATCCTGTTTACACGCTACCTGTGCTCTGTGCTTGTTTCATATCATCTTGATGACTGTGTTACTGCCATGTTATGCTTGCACCTGAGTACTTATTCCGCTGCTTGTAGTTCGTCACTTAGCATATTCCTCAAGTAGTATTTCCTCAGTGACGAATTTGTAAAAATCGCCTATTCACCCCCCTTTAGTCGATATAACGCATTTTCAATTGGTATCAGAGCAAGGTACTCCCTTGTTCTGTGTGATTTTGGTTTAACTACCTGGAGTTTTAGTTATGTCGACTGCAGGCATGATCAAGGTCTCGGCTGGGTGTCCTACCTTTGATGGGACGGACTACCCCTACTGGAAGAATAAGATGCGCATGCATCTTGAGGCAATTGACAACGATCTCTGGTACGTTGTGGAAAATGGCGTTCCCTCTGTCACTCCTTCCGTGAACGCTGCTGATGTGAAGAGATTCAAGCAACTCAACTCTCAAGCGAAGAATATCATATGTGGCCATCTGAGCAAAGGACAGTACGGCAGAGTGAGTGCTTTGGAGTCTGCAAAGGTTATCTGGGACAGGCTGTCCAAGGTCAACGAAGGAATCTCAACTCAACGTGATTCTTGAGTTGACGTTCTTCGCAATCTCTTCAACCGCTTCAAAAGACTCGACAATGAGAATGTCCAGCAAACCTTTGATCGCCTCACTGACATTTCAAACGAGCTTCAAGAACTTGGTGCCACTGACATCACCGACCATGAGGTGGTGAAGAAATTGCTGAGGTCACTCGATTCTTCATTCGATACAGTAGCACTGATGATTCAAGAACGTGAAGACTACAAGTCACTAGATCCTGCTGATATTCTTGAGAGGCTGAACACTCATGAATTCCAACAAGCTGAAAAGAGAGATCTCTATGGGCCAAGCTATGGAAGATCACGCACACTGAAGGCCAAGGCAGTTTCCTCATCTGAAGGAGAAGATTCTGATAGCAGCCTTGGTGACCCTGAAGAACTAAGCCAGGAGCTAGCAATGCTCGTGAGGAAATTCCAGAAGTTCTCAAGGCGTGGTCGCTTTGTAAAATCTTCAAAAGGTGATGACATGAGATCAGATTCCTCATCCCGTGATTACAAGAAGAGGACTTGCCACAAATGCAAGAAACCTGGTCACTACATAACTGGTTGTCCTCAGTGGGCAAAGGAATCAAAGAAGAAGAAATACAAGGATGATAGTTCAGATGACTCAAAGAAGAAGAAATCTTCAAAGTCCTCATCATCAAAATCTTCAAAGTCTTCATCTCACATGAAGAGTAGTTTCAAGAAGGCTCGGGCATTCATTGGCAAGGAAATGGACTCTGAAGCTGAATCTGAGGAACATGAGGAAGAGGAGGCATCTGAGGAGTCAGACTCTGGTGTGGCGAGCCTAACCCTCGCTACTGCTTTCGTCAGCAAGTCCATCTTTAACACTGAGGAAAATGGCTTCCCCAACACTGCTGATGACAGCAACGATGACTATGCTCCTTGTAAGTGCATCTAGTGCCCCTTAGTGATTTTGGTGTATTGAAGACTTATAGGTTAAGGGACTAATGTGTTTGTGAGTGTACACAGGTTCTATAAGTCAATGAGGAGTTTGATATTTACGAAGAAAGTCGACCCCTAAAAATGAATGTCTTCAGTTGAAGACTTTGGTTTTCTTGAAGACTTTGAAAATGAGGAAATTGGTATGACCTTGAAGACTTGATATTGATGCGAGGATTATGAAGCGTGAAGAATTTTGTTTTCATAGTTTTGTTTTCCCTTTCTTGAGTCATAGGAAACACCGTACTGTTAAAGGGGGTCGAGGTAAAACTAAGGAAAAGTTTTCAAGTGATGCTCAACTCAAATCCTACACCTACCAATGCTTTCGAGTGAAGCCATTGGAAATCTCATACAGTTTAGTCAAGTTCTTCAGTGACAGAGACGAAGTTCTTCTGTTCTCTGAGGAATTTGTTCTGACTGAGGAGTTAGGAATTCGCCAGTGCGGATTGCCTACAAGTGAGGATCATGATAGCCCTGAGGAATTTGAGAGCTCAAATTTCCGACCGTTGTTGTGCTATGCGCCAGCTGTCCAAAATATCCTATCAACCTAACGGTCATATCATTGAAGGGCATTTATGTCTTATCATGTCGGGCTGCTCCCCGGCTATAAATAGCCGCCCCCTACAACCACTAGTTGGTTGGCTGCTCCGAGAGAAACTGACACTTGTCATTTAGAGCATACCATCTGAGGACTTTGAGCCAAAATCATCAAGTGAGGAAAAGCCCAAACCCAACACCTAAAACCCAAAGTGATTGAGCATCACTGAAGAAATTGTTCCTGTGTGGAACCAATGCTTGTTACCTTTGAGGACTGTGCATCCTCCAGACGGTTAGGCGTCATGGTCTAGAGCATCCAAGAGGAATTGTGGATTGCCGAGTGACCAAGTCTGTGAAGGTTTGGAAGTCACCTGTGAAGACTTACCACGAGTGATTGGGCGAGGTCTGTGTGACCTTAGCTCAAGGAGAATACGGTGAGGATTGTGTGTCCGGGACTGTGTGTCCTCAGGTTTAAATACCTAGCCGCTCCAACCAGACGTACAACTGTCACAGCAGTTGGAACTGGTCTACCAAATCACTGTCTTCACCAAGCTACTGGTTCTATTTCTTCAACCCTTTCATTTCCTCGCATACTTGCTATGTACTTGATCGTTACTGTTTGAAGACTTTGACTGAAGACTTTCTCAATTTCCTCGTTCCTATTTCTTCAGTCACTTTGTCTTCAGCCTGCTTATCCTGTTTACACGCTACCTGTGCTCTGTTTTGTTTCATTTCATCATGATGGCTATGCTACTGCTTTGTTATCCATGTACCTGAGTACTTATTCCGCTGCTTGTAGTTCGTTGCTTAGGAAATTCCTCAAGTAGTATTTCTTCAGCGATGAATTCATAAAAATCGCCTATTCACCCCCCTCTAGTCGATATAACGCACTTTCAATTGGTATCAGAGCAAGGTACTCCCTTGTTCTGTGTGATTTTGGTTTAACCACCCGGAGTTTTAGTTATGTCGACTGCAGGCATGATCAAGGTCTCGGCTGGGTGTCCTACCTTTTATGGGATGGACTACCCCTACTGGAAGAATAAGATGCGCATGCATCTTGAGGCAATTGACAACGATCTCTGATACGTTGTGGAAAATTGCGTTCCCTCTGTCACTCCTTCCGTGAACGCTGCTGATGTGAAGAGATTCAAGTAACTCGACTCTCAAGCGAAGAATACATATGTGGCCATCTGAGCAAAGGATAGTACGGCAGAGTGAGTGCTTTGGAGTCTGCAAAGCTTATCTGGGACAGGCTGTCCAAGGTCAACGAAGGAATTTCAACTCAACGTGATTCTCGAGTTGACGTTCTTCGCAATCTCTTTAACCGCTTCAAAAGACTCGACAATGAGAATGTCCAACAAACCTTTGATCGCTTCACTGACATTTCAAATGAGCTTCAAGCACTGGGTGCCACTGACATCACTGACCATGAGGTGGTGAAGAAATTGCTGAGGTCACTCGATTCTTCATTCGATACACTGGCACTGATGATTCAAGAACGTGGAGACTACAAGTCACTAGATCTTGCTGATATCCTTGAGAGGCTGAACACTCATGAATCCCAACAAGCTGAAAAGAGAGATCTCTACGGGCCAAGCTATGGAAGATCACGCGCACTGAAGGCCAAGGCAGTTTCCTCATCTGAAGGAGAAGATTCTGATAGCAGCCTTGGTGACCCTGAAGAACTAAGCCAGGAGCAGGAGCTAGCAATGCTCGTGAAGAAATTCCAGAAGTTCTCAAGGCGTGGTCACTTTGTAAAATCTTCAAAAGGTGATGACACAAGATCAGATTCCTCATCCCGTGATTACAAGAAGAGGACTTGCCACAAATGCAAGATACCTGGTCACTACATAACTGATTGTCCTCAGTGGGTAAAGGAATCAAAGAAGAAGAAATACAAGGATGATAGTTCAGATGACTCAAAGAAGAAGAAGAAATCTTCAAAGTCCTCATCATCAAAATCTTCAAAGTCATCATCTCACAAGAAGAGCAGTTCCAAGAAGGCTCAGGCATTCATTGGCAAGGAAATGGACTCTGAAGCTGAATCTGAGGAACATGAGGAAGAGGAGGCATCTGAGGAGTCAGACTCTGGTGTGGCGAGCCTAGCCCTCGCTACTGCTTACGTCAGCAAGTCCATCTTCAACACTGAGGAAAATGGCTTCCCCAACACTGCTGATGATGGCAACGATGACTATGCTCCCTCCTATTGCTTCATGGCAAAAGGTGCCAAGGTATTCAAATATCCCTCCTCTGAATCAAGTGAGGATGAATCTGATGATAACCTCAAACCCAGCTATTCCAAACTTGCTAATATTGCTGTTAAACAAAAAAAAAGGCTTTGGAAAAGGTTTAAAATATGCTAGACAAAAGCGATGACCTGTTAGGTGAGGAAATGGATCGAACTCAAACACTGACTGACAATCTTCAGCAACTACAGTCTAAGTTTGACAACCTTCAAAGTCATCATGAAACTCTCTTAGCCAATCATGAGAAGCTTTCTTATGAATTTCTTCAAAGAAAGCAAGATCTTGAGAAGCTAAGGGTGAGTCATGAAGATCTTCAGAAGGAAAATGATTCATTACTTGCTCAACAGATCAGTTTCGCTCAGGAAGAATTTATTCCACCATGCTTGAAATGCATTGAACGTGAAACTGCTAATTCTTCACCTGAAAGTTCAAATGCTTCTATTGCTGCAAATTCTTCAACTATCTCTGTGGTCACAAATTCCTCATCTGAGGATACCACTAGTATCACTGACGAAAATGCAGGGTTGAAGGAATTGTATGTGACAGGCATGTACAAAAGCCTCAAAGGGCATTAGACTCTTTGTGATGTGCTCAAAAAGCAGATTTTGAACAGGAACCCTAGGAAAGAGGGTATTGCCTTTGAGAGGAAACTCAATGCTGATGGAACCTACTGGAAACCTGAGCAGTATCCCAAAACCTCATGGGTTGCTGCGAAGGGACCTCCCGTAGATCCATCCACTTTATCTGGCTTTACTTGTGAATCCTCATATTCATCTGATGAGTCATTTGACTCCAACTATAAACTGTTCAAAAATCAGAATGGTGAAGTATTTGCTAGATATGTTGGAACTAACTGCAGGAATGGTCCCCCTATGAAGAAAATCTGGGTTCCCAAAAGGTGCCTTGAAAGTCTTTAGGTGAATGTCCTCATGACACCACCTGTGAAGAATAGGAACCCAGATCAAATTCTTCATATGGACCGAAGTCTTCATATGGATCCAAGTCCTCTTATGGATCAAATTCCTCACGTGGATCCAAGTCCTCATATGATCATCATCATGCTAACGCTTTTGTTTCGCAGGGAAAATCTAAGAGTTCTGATTATGTGCATTATTCTTCAAATCATTATGTTCATAAGTCCTTGAAGAATTTCTTTGCTTACTCATATGCCTATACTAATCCCTCTCCTGTAAAACAAAGCGCTTTGGCTTCAATGCCACCTTTCCCTTATGGAGCTCGTAGAATGATGAATTCTTTGCCACCCCTCCAGATGTGGGTGGTGAAGAAAAAGAACTAACCTCTTATGCAGGGTCAGGTCTCCAGATGAACTAAATCGTCTGAAGAATTTTCTGGAGACCTGAAATGCTTGAAAGGACGCAAGCTAATCATGAAGAAATGATTCATTCATTTCTCACGTCCTCATACTGCTATATATACATATGTTGCATTAATTGATGAAATTCTGTCTGATGAAATTGATGTCATATTCTTCACTCTGAAGATATGTGTTCGTAAGATGCACTAATTCATCTGCAGGATGATTTACCCAAAGCTATTGAGTGGGTCCTCGACAGTGGATGTACTAATCACATGACCGGTGACAAGAGCTTACTGATGAACACACCTTTATCTCCATCACATTTGAAGCATATCACCTACGCAGACAAAGGCAAAAGCAAGGTATTGGGTCTAGGTAGGGTTGCAATCTCAAAGGATCGACACATGGACAAAGTCATGCTTGTCGAGTCCCTCGGATTCAACCTCATGTCTGTCTCAATGCTTTGTGATCTTGATATGGTTGTTGTCTTTGGCAAATATCGCTGCTTAGTGCTCATGGAATCTGACAATTCCAAAGTCTTCGAAGGCTTTAGGAGAGGAGACTTGTATATTGTTGATTTCTCTGCGGGACCACAGCCTGCCACATGTCTACTTGCAAAAGCTTCAGAAGGCTGGCTATGGCATCGACGCCTCGGTCATGCTGGCATGAGGAACTTACACACGCTCGTGAAGAAAAAGCACGTCATTGGCATTGAGGGTGTCAAAATTCCTCAAAGATCATCGTTGTGGGGCTTGTGAGGCTGGAAAGATGACCAGAGCCAAGCACCCCTCGAAGACTGTCATGACTACCTCTCGTCCTTTTGAATTGCTTCATATGGATCTCTTTGGCCCTACTCATTATGCCACACTAACAAATGCAACATCTCTATATGGCTTTGTCATTGTTGATGATTATTCTCGTTACACATGGGTGCATGTCATTACTTACAAAACTGAAGTGCAGGAAGTCTTCAGACGATTTTCTTCAAGGGCTTCGACAAATTTCGGTGTGAAGATCAAGCATATTTAGAGTGACAATGGGACCGAGTTCAAGAATACTGGTCTTGATGACTATCTTGATGAACTTGGTATTACTCATGAGTTATCTGCCCCATACACTCCTCAGCAGAATGGCGTTGTGGAGCGCAAGAATAGGACTCTTGTTGAGATGGCTTGCACCATGCTTGATGAATACAAGACACCTCGTCGCTTCTGGCCTGAGGCAATTGATACTGCATACCACATCATCAACAGGGTATATCTTCACAAATTCTTCAAGAAGACTTCATATGAACTCCTCACTGCCAAGAAACCCAATGTGAGTTACTTCAAAGTCTTCGGTGCTAAATGTTGGATTAGAGATCCCCATCACAATTCTAAATTTTCACCGAAAGTACATGAGGGTTTTATGCTTGGTTACGGAAAGGACTCGCACACCTACAGAGTCTTCAACACCTATCATAACAAGGTTGTTGAAACTGTAGATGTGCGGTTCGATGAAACTAATGGCTCGTAAAGAGAGCACCTACCTCTTGTGCTAGATGAAATGACTCCTGAGGAATCCATCAAGCTAAAGGCTATTGAGGATGTCATACCTACTGAAGAATCTTCTGAAGAAGTCATTCCACATCGTGAAGAAAATCATGCTGGTGCATCTGAAGAAAATGGCTCTGAAGAAAATGCTGAGCCAAATCAAAGTCGTCAACCTGCTCATCCTCGCATTGCAAATGAAGTGCAGATTGAGAGAATCATCAACGACATCAACGCACCAGGTCCTCTCACTCGCTCAAAAGCTTCACATTTGTCTAACTTTTGTGGGCATTTTGCTTTCATCTCTATCACAGAGCCCACCAAAGTAGACGAGGCATTTCTGGAGCCTGAGTGGATTCAAGCGATGCCAGAGGAATTACATCAATTCGAGCTGAACAAGGTGTGGGAGCTTGTCAAGCGACCAGACCCACGCAAGCACAATATCATCGGCACCAAATGGATCTACCACAACAAGCAAGATGAAAATGGCCTAGTGGTGAGGAACAAGGCTCGTCTTGTAGCTCAAGGCTACACACAGGTTGAAGGAATTGATTTCGATGAAACTTTTGCACCTGTTGCTAGACTTGAGGCTATTCGCATATTGCTTGCCTATGCTAACCATCATAATATCATCTTATATCAAATGGATGTGAAAAGTGCATTCCTCAATGGTAAGCTTGAGGAAGAAGTATATGTTGCTCAACCCCCAAGTTTTGAAGATCCTAAGCATCCTGATCAAGTCTTCAGACTCAATAAGGCCCTCTATGGCCTCAAGCAGGCCCCTCGGGCGTGGTATGATACTCTGAAGGAATTCCTCATGAAGAAAGGCTTCAAACCCGGTTCACTCGACCCAACTCTTTTCACCAAAACATATGATGATGAATTATTCGTGTGCCAAATATATGTTGATGATATTATCTTTGGCTGTACTAACCAACATTACAGTGACGAATTTGCTTATATGATGAGTGAGGAATATCAAATGTCCATGATGGGAGAATTGAAATTCTTCTTAGGTCTTCAAATTCGTCAACAACGCAATGGCATCTTTATTTCTCAAGAGAAATACCTCAAGGACGTTCTGAGGAAATTCGGTATGCAAGATTGCAAAGGCGTCAAAATCCCTATGCCCACAAATGGTCATCTATGCACTGATGAAAATGGTATAGACTTCGATCAAAAGGTATACTGCTCCATGATTGGCTCTTTACTGTATCTATGTGCATCTAGGCCAGATATTATGCTTAGTGTTTGCATGTGTGCCCGTTTTCAAGCTACACCAAAGGAATCACACCATAAGGCTGTGAAACATATTCTCCGATATCTAGCTCACACTCCAACACTTGGATTATGGTATCCCAAGGGCTCGTCTTTTGATCTCATTGGATATTCTGACTCTGACTATGCTGGTGATCGAGTGGATCGCAAGTCAACATCAGGCACATGCCATTTCCTCGGACGATCTTTAGTATGTTGGTCCTCGAAGAAGCAGAACTGCGTATCACTCTCTACTGCTGAAGCTGAGTACATTGCTGCTGGTTCTTGCTGTGCTCAATTGCTATGGATGAAGCAAACCCTCAAGGACTATGGCATCAATGTGAAGAATGTGCCACTATTCTGTGACAATGAGAGTGCCATCAAGATTGCTCATAACCCAGTTCAACACTCAAAGACAAAGCACATCCAGATTCGTCATCATTTTCTTCGAGATCATGTGTTGAAGGATGACATCTCTATTGATCACGTGAAGACTGAAGAACAGCTAGCGGATATCTTCACCAAGCCCTTGGATGAGAAGAGATTTAGCAAGTTGCGGTGTGAGCTAAATATCTTAGAATCTTCGAATGTTCTTTGAAAGGACACACATCCTAACACTTATGCAAAATTGATGACTTAGATGTGCAACACACGAAGTAACGTTTTTCTTCAATCAATGAAGACTAACCCTCTAAGTGTGAAGAAATTAATGAAGAATTTGATTCTCAGAGCCCTACGACAATTGTACGTGGTGTCTGAAATCATCATTCTTATACGGTGGGTCACGCCACCACAAAAGTTGAAAGTCTTCAAAATTGAGTTTTTCTTCATTTTTTTTCAAATTCTTCAGCTTGCAAAGTCTTCAAAAAAAAATCGACTGGTGTTCTTCATTGACTACATATATATATATATATATATATATATATATATATATATATATATATATATATATATTTGAGTTCTTCATGTCCTTAACAGCATTCACTTATTGCTAATTCTTCAAGTTGACTTTTTCCTCTAAGAGAATGTGATCGGACCCTTTCCCCCTCTATGCTAAACTCAACCCAGCCTGTTCACAAATTCTTCATGTGCGTTCTATTTGAAACCCGTTCAAAGTCTTCACTGTGTCCTTGACAGCTGAAGAATTTGCGAACGGAACATTAAAATTTTCATATCTGAATTTTCGGCTTTTGCCGCTCAAACCGTTCCGCATCCCACGATGGATTAAAATATTCACCCATGATCGCCCACGATCTCCACCACTAGTACGTGGGTGACACATGTCGCTAGTATGGCAAGGGTCAGGGGCATGTTCGTCCAAAAATTTCGGACGGGCAGTTTTTTCACCTCGGCTATAAATACCCCTCGCCCTCCTCAGACCTCATTTACTTCGCTCGAATGCACTCCCCTCGCTCGAGATCTCTGACCTAGCACCGCCGCTACTCTCCATCGTCGCCGGTGAGGAAGAGCTTCACTGCCTCGACCTCGTCGCCGTCGTACTCGCGCCGGCCGCGGAAATCTTCACTCCGCCGCCGCTGTAGCTGTCTCTCACCGCCAAGTTAGGGCGTGGGATATCTGAACGGACGGACTTCTCCACTTCCACTTCCAGCTCGTCGTGTTCTTCACCCAGGGTAATTAAAATCTGATTTTACTGCCCTACTTTGATTCTGATGATTTCACAAAATCTTCAAAAGGTGTTTATTCTTCAACTTCCGCATCCGTAAACACCAAGTTGCATCTGTTCTTGGTTTGTTTCTCTAAGCTATGTTTTTCTTCAAGATTCCTCAATTGTGTGGATTTTCTAATCTATACAACTCTGGAACCTAAGTCAAGAACGCTTAGTGAAATTCCTCAAGACTCCCCTGGTCAAATTCCTCAAACTTGATTTCTTTTGAAAAATTTCTGAGAACGCATATGACCTCTCCAAATTCTTCGCACCTATACTCTGTTCACAGGTACAAAATGTCTGCTGCTGAATCACTTGGTTCTCATCAACTTAACTCATTTGCAGCGTTCCTCGAAGAAAAATTGCATACCTCCTCAGAAACATCAATTGTTCAAGATCCTCAAGTGAAGAAAATGGCTGATGGTAAAAGACCTCAGAAGGGAGGAAAGAGGCCTGAAACAAACACTGCTTTTGAGATCCCTGAAGACATATATGATGAATATTGTACTCCTAATGAAGCAACTCATGGCAAAGAGACCAAGACTCAGCGCAAAGTGCGCATTCAGAGAATTGAGAGAAGATGGGCTAAGGAATGGAGGGAATATCGCTATGTCACTCCTAAGTACATGAAGAAATTCGCCGTTAACCCTCCATGCCCAAGACCTCCATTGGCACCAGGCCAAGAAGCTGATCCCTAAAGTTAGGCGCGGTGAGGAATTTCCCAGAGAATGGGCTAAGCGCCAAGCCAAGTTGGCTAAAGTAGCAAAGGAAGCAATGAAGAAATTCAATGAAGACTCTGCTGCTGCTGCTGCTGCTGCTGAGGCCTCTGCTAGCAAGCCCAAGAAGGCCATGCCGAAGAAATCAGCTGTAAAGCCAAGTTCCTCAACAGCAATGCCCTCACGGCCAAGTTCCTCAAAGCCCTCAAAGCAAATTCCTCAGGCAACTTCTTCAAGAGCTGTGCCAATTCCCTCAGTTGCCACTAAATCCTCAGTTGCTGCTGCTAAGTCCTCAGCACCTGTGCATCTTGCCACGTGCCAACGGACTACAGGAATCTCTATTGCCTCAGGAGCAACTGCAAGTTCCTCAGCTCCGCCACAATCTTCAACTGGTCCAATCTTGCTGAAGAAAAAGGCCACTGTTGGACGAGGCCCAAGGCCAAGTCCTCACAAGAAGCAAGTTGCCTTCCAAGTTCCGTCTGATGACGATGAAGCTGATGATGAAGAACTTGCTGAGATCATCAAAGACAGGCAAGAAAAGGCCGCTAGAGCCAAAGGCAGTGCTGTGCCACTCATGCTGGATCCTAAAAGGATCCTTGATTTCATCGATCTATGGCACAAAGATCCAAATACTCCTTTGCCTGAATTGAACCTCACTCCTGGCCAGAGCCACATGTTGACGGCCTTCATAGCCGAAGAAAAATGGAAATTTGAGAAGGCCAGGCAAGTCAAGAAAGCTCAATACAAGAAGGAGCGCTTTCTGAAGAAGAATGTTGTGAAGATGACTCCTGAAGAACTTGTGAATCTGCAAAAGGAGATCAAAGCTCTCAGCGATGAATTTGACGCATATCGTGCAGATTGGCTAGGTGCCAAAGTCAGATTTGTCAGAATGGCCAAGGGGTTCAACCCAAATGTTGCAGCTCCAACGCAACAACAAATTCCTCAGGCTGATGCATCTGCTCAGCCTACTGAAGAGAATGCTAGCACAGCTGATGAAAATCAGTCTGTTGAAGAAACTGAAAGTTCCAGGGCTGCTGAAGAAATTCCAGCTCCTGAAGAAAATGCCAGGGCAACCTCCAATGTTGCGCCTGAAGAACAACTCAGGTCAGCTGAAGCATATGAAGCTGCGCCTGAAGAATCTGATCAAGCCAGGGCAACTGCATCAGTTGTGTCTGAAGAAACTGCACCACTTTCATCTGCTCCTCCTGCAAAGTCATCACAGATGAAAGATATCCACCTTCCTTCTGCATCAGAAGCGAAAAATACCAAAGCTGCAGAAAAGGCAGCTGTGAAGAAAAGGAAAGCATCAGAAACTGCAGAGTTTTCAACTCCCAAGAAAGTGAAGACTTTGCAAAGCTCGTACACCAACCCCATTGATGTTGTTCCTATCTCAAGCATGCCATCAAAGGAAATTGTTCCCTTTGGTGAGGAATATGTCATTCCAGGTGACAGTGATGAAGCAAATCCTTCTGCTACTACTTCAGAGCAGTTGGATGAAGAAATTGAAGTGGATGATATCCCTTCAACCCCTCTGGTATCATCGCCCATGCCTCAATTCACAGCTGAAGAGGCAGGCGTTGAAGAAATTGATGAAGAAGATGAGGATGTGGACATTGGGTCTACTACACCAGTTCTCAATGATGATTATTGGGAAAGACATCAACCAAATTCTCCATTGACCACTCCTCTGCAACAAATTCCTCAGTCCCCTGTGCAGACTGAAGAAATTCATACGGGCTTTGAAGGACATCAAGCTTCACTTCATTCTATTACAGAAGAAGTTCCAGCTACTAATGCTGAAGAAATGGAGTCCAAGAATGCTGCTGATGAAATTGCTATGGAAATTCCTTAGTCTGTGGCTCCAGAGGTTGTGCGCCAAGCGGCTGTGAACACTTCAACTGTTGAGCTTCAGCACAAGCCACAAAATCCTCATACCAAGAAGCAGAAATTCAACGCTGATGATTTCTTTGCTGAGCATCATTTCTTCACGGATTACAATCCCTATGACTCTGCAAGACTGCGACGCAAGCGCTTCTGGACAGCAAGTCAAATGAACTATTACTCTTCCCACCTGTTTGGTAAGAACAAGGTATTTGACCACGAGCAAATTCCTCATGTGGATATGGAGTTGCTTCCTTGCTTCCAACCTGTCCTCAGTGTTCTTCATGACGCTGGGCTGCTTAACTTCTGCACTGACATCTGCGACTGGAACGAAGAACTCATTCTTCAATTCTATGCCACACTGCATATCGCTGGAAATGTTGAAGATGTGAATTCATGGGTGCTAGACTGGATGACCGAAAATACACATTACAAAGCACCGGCCTCTGAATTGCTTCACGCCGTTCCAGTTAGTCCTCCGGTTGAAGGCGCAAGACTCATGTATGCTGAACCTGAACTCTTGAATCACTTAATGCAAGCGCTGATGAAGCCTTTGAAGGCTGGCCAAGCTCCAAGGACCACCTTCCTTGTGAAAGAATTGCTCTATGTACCAAGGACGATTTATCGCATATTGACCAAAACCCTCAGTCCAATCAAGGGCCACAACTCTGATGAAGAAGAGGTTGTTGGTAGCATGAAGAATCTGTTGTTCAACATGATACATGGAATTCCCATTAACTACCATGATTTCTTCATGAGGACTTTGGCCAATGATGCTCTGTCACCTTTTGAGTTGAAGCCTTACGCTCCCTAGATCATGAAATTCATCAGATCAAGGTCTTCAATTCATTATTAGGCTGACTTTCAGAATCATCTCAGCTATTTGCCACCTATTGAAGTCCTCAAGCGGACTATTTCCTCAGCTGATGAGAAGGGCAATGTTGCTATTACAGATGAAGGCACTTGTCCATTGGATGGACAGTTTCGCAAAGCTGCATCCTATTCCACCAATGATGACTCTGCAACACAAGATTCTGCCGCCAAAGCTTCAAAACAAAATCCTCAAGCCACAGATCCGCGTGTGATGACTGATCATGAACTTCTCCTCAGTCTTCATCAGAAAGTTGATCGAAATCACTAGTGGGTCAAGCGTCAGTTTGGTGCAATTCTTCAGAACATGACAGTCACTCAAAATACAGTGAAGAAGAATCACTACTAAATGCATGAAGTCTTTGACCGCACTTGGGCTATTCTGTCGAATCTCTATAGTGCTGAAGATCTCAAGGAGATGGGATTTCAACAGGATTTTGACTGGTCTCAGCCACCTTCGAAGAAATTCAAGAAGGTCAAAGTTCCTCAGCTTGTTGCCAGTTCATATTCTTCATAGCGTGAGACGGATGAAGCTGAAGATTTGAACGACACTGCGGCAGGCCCTACCTCAACGGACGACCCCAACAATGCTGGCGCTCCTCCATCGACATCATGATGATATTCTTTAGGGGCGTTAGACCTCATTTTTCGTCCCTTTTGGTCATTCGATGACAAAGGGGGAGAAATTTGAGTTAGTCTTCAAGCGGGTCTTACATATGGGCTATTTTTTTTCTGTTAAGTTACAACTCTTGCTCTTCTGAGGTGTTTGATCTGATGAGTTGTAAACTTAAGTCCTATGGTGGTCTGATACTTTTGAACTGCTTTCTGCATGCTTATTTCCTCAAGTACCTTAATGCACGCATGCTGAATTTCGTCAGACACCATATTTCATCATGCATTTCAAATTCTTCATATCATATGTTAAATGCGTGTATGAATTACAAGATATGGGGGAGATCTCCATGATATTACTCTACAATGTGCATTTGCAATCCAAAGCAAATTCCTCAATATGCACATCTTGAGGGGGAGTTCCTCTATATCTTGCAATCAAATTCCTCAATATCAGTATTTACACTCCATATGTTTTATCCCCATTGAAAACTTAACCTATTTGTCATCAATCGCCAAAAAGGGGGAGATTGTAAGTGCATCTAGTGCCCCTTAGTGATTTTGGTGTATTGAAGACTTATAGGTTAAGGGACTAATGTGTTTGTGAGTGTACACAGGTTCTATAAGTCAATGAGGAGTTTGATATTTACGAAGAAAGTCGACCCCTAAAAATGAATGTCTTCAGTTGAATACTTTGGTTTTCTTGAAGACTTTGAAAATGAGGAAATTGGTGTGACCTTGAAGACTTGATATTGATGCGAGGATTATGAAGCATGAAGACTTTTGTTTTCATAGTTTTGTTTTCCCTTTCTTGAGTCATAGGAAACACCGTACTCTTAAAGGGGGGTCGAGGTAAAACTAAGGAAAAGTTTCCAAGTGATGCTCAACTCAAATCCTACACCTACCAATCCTTTCGAGTGAAGCCATTGGAAATCTCATACAGTTTAGTCAAGTTCTTCAGTGACAGAGACGAAGTTCTTCTGTTCTCTGAGGAATTTGTTCTGACTGAGGAGTTAGGAATTCGCCAGTGCGATTGCCTACAAGTGAGGAACACGATAGCCCTGAGGAATTTGAGAGCTCAAATTTCCGACCGTTGCTGTGCTATGCGCCAGCTGTCCAAAATATCCTATCCACCTAACGGTCATATCATTGAAGGGCATTTATGTCTTATCATGTCGGGCTGCTCCCCGGCTATAAATAGCCGCCCCCTACAACAACTAGCTGGTTGGCTGCTCCGAGAGAAACTGACACTTGTCATTTAGAGCATCCCATCCTTCGAGGACTTTGAGCGAAAATCATCAAGTGAGGAAAAACCCAAACCCAACACCTAAAACCCAAAGTGATTGAGCATCACTGAAGAAATTGTTCCTGTGTGGAACCGACGCTTGTTACCTTTGAGGACTGTGCATCCTCCAGACGGTTAGGCGTCATGGTCTAGAGCATCCAAGAGGAATTGTGGATTGCCGAGTGACCAAGTCTTTGAAGGTTTGGAAGTCACCTATGAAGACTTACCACGAGTGATTGGGCGAGGTCTGTGTGACCTTAGCTCAAGGAGAATACGGTGAGGACTGTGTGTCCTCAGGTTTAAATACCTAGCCGCTCCAACCAGACGTACAACTGTCACAGCAGTTGGAACTGGTCTACCAAATCACTGTCTTCACCAAGCTACTGGTTCTATTTCTTCAACCCTTTCATTTCCTCGCATACTTGCTATGTACTTGATCGTTACTATTTGAAGACTTTGACTGAAGACTTTCTCAATTTCCTCATTCCTATTTCTTCAGTCACTTTGTCTTCAGCCTGCTTATCCTGTTTACACGCTACCTGTGCTCTGTTTTGTTTCATTTCATCATGATGACTATGCTACTGCTTTGTTATCCATGTACCTGAGTACTTATTCCGCTGCTTGTAGTTCGTTGCTTAGGAAATTCCTCAAGTAGTATTTCTTCAGCGACGAATTCATAAAAATCGCCTATTCACCCCCCCTCTAGTCGATATAACGCACTTTCACTCCCACCTATTGCTTCATGGCAAAAGATGCCAAGGTATTCAAATATCCCTCCTCTGAATCAAGTGAGGATGAATCTGATGAAAACCTCAAACCCAGCTATTCCAAACTTGCTAATATTGCTGTTAAACAATAAAAGGCTTTGGAAAAGGTTCAAAATATACTAGACAAAAGCGATGACCTGTTAGGTGAGGAAATGGATCGAACTCAAACACTAACTGATAATCTTCAGCAACTACAGTCTAAGTTTGACAACCTTCAAAGTCGTCATGAAACTCTCTTAGCCGATCATGAGAAGCTTTCTTATGAATTTCTTCAAAGAAAGCAAGATCTTGAGAAGCTAAGGGTGAGTCATGAAGATCTTCAGAAGGAAAATGATTCATTACTTGCTCAACAGATCAGTTCCGCTCAGGAAGAATTTATTCCACCATGTTTGAAATGCATTGAACGTGAAACTGCTAATTCTTCACTTGAAAGTTCAAATGCTTCTATTGCTGCAAATTCTTCAACTATCTCTGTGGTCACAAATTCCTCATCTGAGGATACCACTAGTATCACTGACGAAAATGCAGGGTTGAAGGAATTGTATGTGACAGGCATGTACAAAAGCCTCAAATGGCATCAGACTCTTTGATGTGCTCAAAAAGCAGATCTTGAACAGGAACCCTAGGAAAGAGGGTATTGCCTTTGAGCAGTATCCCAAAACCTCATGGGTTGCTGCGAAGGGACCGCTCGTAGATCCACCCACTTTATCTGGCTTTACTTGTGAATCCTCATATTCATCTGATGAGTCATTTGACTCCAACTATAAACTGTTCAAAAATCAGAATGGTGAAGTATTTGCTAGATATGTTGGAACTAACTGCAGGAACGGTCCTCCTATGAAGAAAATCTGGGTTCCCAAAATGTGCCTTGAAAGTCTTCCCAAAATGACACCACCTGTGAAGAATAGGAACCCCAGATCAAATTCTTCATATGGACCAAAGGCTTCAAATGGATCCAAGTCCTCATATGGATCAAATTCCTCACATGGATCCAAATCCTCATATGAACATCATTGTGCTAACACTTCTGTTTCGCAGAAAAAATCTAAGAGCAATGAATATGTGCATTACTCTTCAAATCATTATGTTCATAAGTCCTCGAAGAATTTCTCTGCTTATTCATATGCCTATTCTAACCCCTCTTCTGTGAAACAAAGCGCATTGGCTTCAATGCCACCTTTCTCTTATGGAGCTCGCAGAATGATGAACTCTTTGCCACCCCTCCAGATGTGGGTGGTGAAGAAAAAGAACTAATCTCTTATGCTGGGTCAGGTCTCCAGATGAACTAAATCGTCTGAAGAATTTGCTGGAGACGTGAAATGCTTGAAAGGATGCAAGCTAATTATGAAGAAATGATTCATTCATTTCTCACGTCCTCATACTGCTATATATACATATGTCATATTAATTGATGAAATTCTGTCTGATGAAATTGATGTCATATTCTTCACTCCGAAGTATACGAGTTCTTAAGAAGCACTAATTCATCTGCAGGATGATTTACGCAAAGCTACTGAGTGGGTCCTCGGCAGTGGATGTACAAATCACATGACCGGTGACAAGAGCTTACTGATGGAATCTCCTTTATCTCCATCACATTTGAGGCATATCAACTACGCTGACAAAGGCAAAAGCAAGGTATTGGGTCTAGGTAGGGTTGCAATCTCAAAGGATCGACACATGGACAAAGTCATGCTTGTCGAGTCCCTCAGATTCAACCTCATGTCTGTCTCAATGCTTTGTGATCTTGATATGGTTGTTGTCTTTGGCAAATATCGCTGCTTAGTGCTCATGGAATCTGACAATTCCAAAGTCTTCGAAGGCTTTAGGAGAGGAGACTTGTATATTGTTGATTTCTCTGCAGGACCACAACCTGCCACATGTTTACTTGCAAAAACTTCAGAAGGCTGGCTATGGCATCGACGACTGGGTCATGCTGGCATGAGGAACTTATACTCGCTTGTGAAGAAGAAGCACGTCATTGGCATTGAGGGTGTCAAATTCCTCAAAGCTCATCTTTGTGGGGCTTGTGAGGCTGGAAAGATGACCAGAGCCATGCACCCCTCGAAGACTATCATGACTACCTCTCGTCCTTTTGAATTGCTTCATATGGACCTCTTTGGCCCTACTCATTATGCCACACTAACAAATGCAGCATCTCTATATGGCTTTGTCATTGTTGATGATTATTCTCGTTACACATGGATGCATGTCATTACTTACAAAACTGAAGTGCAGGAAGTCTTCAGACGATTTTCCTCAAGGGCTTCGACGAATTTCGGTGTGAAGATCAAGCATATACGTAGGGACAATGGGACCGAGTTCAAGAATACTGGTCTTGATGACTATCTTGATGAACTTGGTATTACTCACGGGTTATCTGCCCCATACATTCCTCAGTAGAATGGCATTGTGGAGCGCAAGAACATGACTCTTGTTGAGATGGCTTGCACTATGCTTGATGAATACAAGATACCTCGTCGCTTCTGGCCTGAGGCAATTGATACTGCATGCCACATCATCAACAGGGTATATCTTCACAAATTCTTCAAGAAGACCTCATATGAACTCCTCACTGACAAGAAACCCAATGTGAGTTATTTCAAAGTCTTCGGTGCTAAATGTTGGATTAGAGATCCCCATCACAATTCTAAATTTGCACCAAAAGCACATGAGGGTTTTATGCTTGGTTACGGAAAGGACTCGCACACCTACAGAGTCTTCAACACCTATCACCACAAGGTTGTTGAAACTGTAGATGTGCGGTTCGATGAAACTAATGGCTCGCAAAGAGAGCACCTACCTCCTGTGCTAGATGAAATGACTCCTGAGGAATCCATCAAGCTAAAGGCTACTGAGGATGTCATACCTACTGAAGAATCTACTGAAGAAGTCATTCCAGATCGTGAAGAAAATCATGCTAGTGCATCTGAAGAAAATGGCTCTGAAGAAAATGCTGAGCCAAATCAAATTCGTCAACCTGCTCATCCTCGCGTTGCAAATGAAGTACAGATTGAGAGAATCATCAACGCACCAGGTCCTCTCACACGCTCAAAAGCTTCACATTTGTCTAACTTTTGTGGGCATTTTGCTTTCGTCTCTATCATAGAGCCCACCAAACCTGATGAGGCATTTCTGGAGCCTGAGTGGATTCAAGCGATGCCAGAGGAATTACATCAATTCGAGCTGAACAATGTGTGGGAGCTTGTCAAGTGACCAGACCCACGCAAGCACAATATCATCGGTACCAAATGGATCTACCACAACAAGCAAGATGAAAATGGCCTAGTGGTGAGGAACAAGGCTCTTCTTGTAGCTCAAGGCTACACACAGGTTGAAGGAATTGATTTCGATGAAACTTTTGCACCTGTTGCTAGACTTGAGGCTATTCGCATATTTCTTGCTTATGCTAACCATCATAATATCGTCTTATATCAAATGGATGTGAAAAGTGCATTCCTCAATGGTAAGCTTGAGGAAGAAGTATATGTTGCTCAACCCCCATGTTTTGAAGATCCTAAGCATCCTGACAAAGTCTTCAGACTCAATAAGGCCCTCTATAGCCTCAAGCAGGCCCCTCGGGCATGGTATGATACACTGAAGGAATTCCTCATGAAGAAAGGCTTCAAACCCGGTTCACTCGACCCAACTCTTTTCACCAAAACATATGATGATGAATTATTCGTGTGCCAAATATATGTTGATGATATTATCTTTGGCTGTACTAACCAACGTTACAGTGACGAATTTGCCTGCATGACGAGTGAGGAATATCAAATGTCTATGATGGGAGAATTGAAATTCTTCTTAGGTCTTCAAATTCGTCAACAACGCAATGGCATCTTCATTTCTCAAGAGAAATATCTCAAGGACGTTCTGTGGAAATTCGGTATGCAAGATTGCAAAGGCGTCAAAATCCCTATGCCCACAAATGGTCATCTATGCACCGATGAAAATGGTATAGACTTCAATCAAAAGGTATACCGCTCCATGATTGGCTCTTTATTGTATCTATGTGCATCTATGCCAGATATTATGCTTAGTGTTTGCATGTGTGCCTATTTGCAAGCTACACCGAAGGAGTCACACCATAAGGCTGTGAAACATATTCTTCGATATCTAGCTCACACTCCAACACTTGGATTATGGTATCCCAAGGGTTCGGCTTTTGATCTCATTGGATATTCTGACTCTGACTATGCTGGTGATCGAGTGGATCGCAAGTCAACATCAGGCACATGCCATTTCCTCGGACGATCTTTAGTATGTTGGTCCTCGAAGAAGCAGAACTGCATATCACTCTCCACTGCTGAAGCTGAGTACATTGCTGCTGGTTCTTGCTGTGCTCAATTGCTGTGGATGAAGCAAACCCTCAAGGACTATGGCATCAACATGAAGAATGTGCCACTCTACTGTGACAACGAGAGTGCCATCAAGATTGCTCATAACCCAGTTCAGCACTCGAAGACAAAGCACATCCAGATTCGTCATCATTTTCTTCGACATCATGTGTTAAAGGGCGACATCTCTATTGATCACGTGAAGACTGAAGAACAGCTAGCGGATATCTTCACCAAGCCCTTGGGTGAGAAGAGATTTAGCAAGTTGCGGTGTGAGCTAAATATCTTAGAATCTTCGAATGTTCTTTGAAAGGACACACATCCTAACACTGATGCAAAATTGATGACTTAGATGTGCAACACACGAAGTAATGTTTTTCTTCAATCTATGAAGACTAACCCGCTAAGTGTGAAGAAATTAATGAAGAATTTGATTCTCAGAGCCCTACGACAATTGTACGCGGATTCTGAAATCATCATTCTTATACGGTGGGTCACGCCACCAACAAAAGTTGAAAATCTTCAAAATTGAGTTTTTCTTCATTTTGCAAATTCTTCAATTTTCAAATTCTTCAACTTGCAAAGTCTTCAAAAAATTTCGACTGGTGTTCTTCATTGACTCTCTCTCTCTCTCTCTATATATATATATGAGTTTTTCATGTCCTCAACAGCATTCACTTATTGCTAATTCTTCAAGTTGATTTTTCCTCTAAGTGAATGTGATCGGACCCGTTCCCCCTCTATGCTAAACTCAACCCAGTCTGTTCACAAATTCTTCATGTGCGTTCTATTTGAAACCCGTTCAAAGTCTTCACAATGTTCTTGACAGCTGAAGATTTTGCGAACGAAACTTTAGAATTTTCATATCTGAATTTTTGGCTTTTGCCGCTCAAACCGTTCCGCATCCCACGATGGATTAAAATATTCACCCACGATCACCCACGATCTCCACCACTCTGTACGTGGGTGACACATGTCGTTAGAAGAGTAAGGGTCAGGGGCATGTTCGTCCAAAAATTTCGGACGGGCAGTTTTTCACCGTGGCTATAAATACCCCATCCCTTCCTCTGTCCTCATTTTCCCCGCTCGACCACCATCTCGCTCGAGCTCTCAGACCTAGCGCCGTCGCTACTCTCCATCGTCGCCGGTGAGGAAGAGCTTCACTGCCTCAACCTCGTCGCCGTCGTACTCGCGCCGACCGCGGAAATCTTCACTCCGCCGTCGCCGTAGCTGTCTCTCACCGCCAAGTTAGGGCGTGAGAGATCTGAACAGACGAACTTCTCCAACTCCACTCCCAGTTCGTCGTGTTCTTCGTCCAGGGTAAATAAAATCTGATTTTATTGCCCTGCTTTGATTCTTATGATTTCCACAAAATCTTCAAAAAGTGTTTATTCTTCAACTTCCCATTCCATGAACACCCGAATGCTTCTGTATCTTGAATTGTTTCTCTAAGCTATGTTTTTTCTTCAAGATTCCTCAATTGTGTGGATTTTCAAAATCTATACAGCTCTGGAACCTAAGTCAAGAATGCTTAGTGAAATTCCTCAAGACACCAATGGTCAAATTCCTCAAACTTGATACTTTTTGAAAAATTTCTGAGAACGCATATGACCTCTCCAAATTCTTCGCACCTATACTCTGTTCACAGGTACAAAATGTCCGCTGCTGAATCACTAGGTTCTCATCAACTTAATTCATTTGCAGCGTTCCTCGAAGATAAGTTGCATACTTCCTCAGAAACATCCATAGTTCAAAATCCTCAAGTGAGGAAAATGGCAGATGGGAAGAGACCTCAGAAGGGAGGCAAGAGGCCTGAAACAAACACTGCTTTTGAGATCCCTGAAGACATTTATGATGAATATTGCACACCTGATGAAGCAACTTATGGCAAAGAGAATAAGAATCAGCGCAAAGTGTGCATATAGAGGATTGAAAGGAGATGAGCTAAGGAATGGAGGGAATACCGATACGTCACTCCAAAGTACATGAAGAAATTCGCCGTAAACCCTCCATGTCCAAGACCTCCATTGGCACCTGGCCAAGAAGCTGATCCCTCAAGCATCAGGCGCGGTGAGGAATTTCCCAAAGAATGGGCCAAGCGTCAAGCCAAATTGGCTAAAGTGGCAAAAGAAGCAGTGAATAAATTCAATGAAGATTCTGCTGCTGCTGCTGCTGCCGAGGCCTCTGCCAGTAAGCCTAAAAAGGCCATGCCAAAGAAATCAGCTATAAAGCCGAGTTCCTCAACATAAATGCCCTCACGACCAAGTTCCTCAAAGCCCTCAAAGCAAATTCCTCAGGCAACTTCTTCAAGGGCTGTGCCAATTCCCTCTGTTGCCACAAAATCCTTAGTTGCTGCTGCTAAGTCCTCAACACCAGTGCATCTTGCAACATGCCAATGGACTGCAGGTTTTTCAATTGCTTCTAGAGCATCTGCAAGTTCCTCAGCTCCACCACGGTCCTCAACTGGTCCAACTCTGCTGAAGAAAAAGGCCATTGCTGGACGTGGAACGAGGCCAAGTCCTCATAAGAAGCAAGTGGCATTCCATGTTCCGTCTGATGACGATGAAGCTGATGATGAAGAACTTGCTGAAATCATCAGGGATAGGCAAGAAAGGGCCACTAGAGCCAAAGGGAGTTCTATGCCTCTCATGCTGGATCTGAAGAAGATCCTCGATTTCATCGATCTCTGGCACAAAGATCCAAACACTCCACTGCCTGAATTAAACCTCACTCCTGGTCAAAGTCACATGTTGACTGCATTCATCAATGAAGAAAAATGGAAATTTGATAAGGGAAGGCAAGTCAAGAAGGCTTAATACAAGAAGGAGCATTTTCTGAAGAACAATGTTCTGAGCATGCCTCATGAAGAACTTGTAGCTCTGCAGACGGAGATCAAAGGCCTCAATGATGAATTTGATAGATATTATGCCGATTGGCTGGGAGCCAAAGTCGGATTTGTCAAGCTTGCCAAGACCCTCAAGCCTAACGTTGCAGCACCATCGCAACAACAAATTCCTCAGACTGATGTTTCTGTCCAGTCTGTTGAAGAAACTGAAAGCGCAGCTGATGAAAATCAGGCTGCTGAAGAAACTGTGGATACCAGGGCTGCTGAAGAAATTCTAGTTCCTGAAGAAATTGCCAGGGCAACTGCATCATTTGTGCCTGAAGAAACTGAATCAGCTCCATCTGCTAAATCTTCAACAGTGAAGAAAATCAACCTTCCTTCTACATCAGAAGTGAAGAAAACCAAGGCTGCTGAGAAGGCAGCTGTGAAAAAGAGGAAAGCAACAACGACTGCAGAGTCTTCAGCTCCCAAGAAAGTGAGGACTTTGACAAGTTCCTTCACTAACCTAATTGATGCTGTTCCAATCTCTGTTGTACCATCCAAGGAGCTCATTCCTTATGGTGAGGATTATGTCATTCCAGATGACATTGATGAAGAGAATCCTTCTGCTGCTTCCTCAGAGCAGTTGGATGAAGAAATTGAAGTGGAAGATATCCCTTCAACCCCACTGGTATCATCGCCCATGCCTCAGTTCACAGCTGAAGAGGCAGGCGTTGAGGAAATGGAAGAAGAAGACGTGGATATCGGTTCTACAACACCTATGCTTAATGATGATTATTGGGAAAGACTTCAACCCAATTCACCATTGACCACACCTCTACATCCAATTCCTCAGTCCCCTGTACAAACTGAAGAAATTCACACGGGATCTGAAGAACGTCAAACATCTCTCCTTTCCATTCCTGAGGAAATTCCAGCTACTACAGCTGAAGAAATGGAGACACAAACCGCTGCTGAAGAACCTGAACTTTCAATTCCATAGTCAGCAGCTCCAGAGATTCTAATCCAAGAGGCTGTGAAAATATCAACTGTTAATCTTCAGCCCAAGCAGCAAACCCTCATGCTAAAAGGCCAAAATTCAAGACAGACGATTTCTTCACTGAGCACCATTTCTTCACGGATTTCAATCCATATGACTCAGCAAGACTTTGACGCAAGCGATTTTGGACAGCCAGTCAAAGGAACTTCTATTCTTCACTCCTGTTTGATAAGTACAAGGTATTTGAGCACCGTCAAATTCCTCATGTTGACATGGAGTCTATTCCTTGCTTTCAGCCAGTCTCGAATGTTCTTCATGAAGCTGGGCTTCTGAATTTCTGCACTGATATCTGTGATTGGAATGAAGAGCTAATTCTTCAATTCTATGCCACACTGCATCTCACTGGAAATGTGGCTGATGTGAACTCATGGGTGCTTGACTGGATGACTGAGAACACTCATTACAAAGCCCCGGCCTCTGAATCACTTCATGCCGTACCAGTCAGTCCTCCTGCTGAAGGCGCCAGGCTCATGTATGAAGAACCCGAGCTTCCAAATCATATGATGCAAGTGCTGATGAAGCCTTTGAAGGCAGGCCAAGCTCCAAGAACTACCTTCCTAGTGAAGGGTTTGCTTTATGTGCCTAGGACAATCTACCGCATTCTGACCAAAACCCTTAGTCTGATCAAAGGCCACAACTCTGAAGAAGAGGAAGTTGTTGGCATCATGAAGAATCTGCTGTTCAACATGATACATGGTATTCCCATTAACTACCATGATTTCTTCATGAGGACTTTGGTGAATGTTGCACTGTCACCGTTTGAGTTGAAGCCTTATGCTCCATGGATCATGAAGTTCATCAGAACCAGGTCTTCAATTCACTACCACGCAGATTGTCAGAATCATCTCAGCTATTTGCCTCCTATTGAAGTCCTCAAGCGGACTATTTCTTCAGTTGATGGAAAAGGTAAAGCTGCTGTCATTGATGAGGGCACTCGTCCATTGGATGGTCAGTTTCGCAAAGCTGCATCTTACTCCACCAATGATGACTCTGCAACCCAAGATTCTGCTGCAAAAGCTTCAAAGCCAACTCCTCAAGCCACTGCTCCACGAGTGATGACTGATCGTGAGCTTCTTCTAAGTCTTCATCAGAAGGTCGATCGTAATCACAAGTGGGTCAAGCGTCAATTTGGCTCAATTCTTCAGAATATGGCTGTCACGCAAGACACTGTGAAGAAGAATCACTACTATGCGCATGAAATCTTCGATCGCACTTGGGCCATATTATCTCACCTATACGGTGATGAAGATCTCAAGCAGATGGGATTTCAATAGAACTTTGACTGGTCTCAGCCACCTTCGAAGAAATTCAAGAAAGTCAAAGTTCCTCAGCTCGTCACAAGTTCATATTCCTCATCGCGCGAGACAGATGAAGCTGAAGATTTGAACGACACTGCAGCAGGCCCTACCTCAACGGACGACCCCAACAACGCTCGCGCTCCTCCATCGAAATCATGATGTTATTCTTCAGGGGAGTTAGTCCTCATTTTTCGTCCCTTTTGGTCATTCGATGACAAAGGGGGAGAAATTTGAGTTAGTCTTCAAGCGGGTCTTATATATGGGCTGTTTTTCCGTTAAGTTACAACTCTTGCTCTTCTGAGGTGTTTGCTCTGATGAGTTGTAAACTTAAGTCCTATGGTGGTCTGATACTTTTGAACTGCTTTCTGCATGCTTATTTCCTCAAGTACCGTAATGCACGCATGCTGAATCTCGTCAGACACCATATTTCATCATGCATTTCAAATTCTTCATATCATATGTTAAATGTGTGTATGAATTACAAGATATTGGGGGAGATCTCCATGATATTACTCTACAATGTGCATTTGCAATCCAAAGAAAATTCCTCATATGCACATCTTCAGGGGGAGTTCTTCTATATCTTGCAATCAAATTCCTCAAATTCAGTATTTACACTTCATATGTTTTATCCCCGTTACAAACTTAACCTATTTGTCATCAATCACCAAAAAGGGGGAGATTGTAAGTGCATCTAGTGCCCCTTAGTGATTTTGGTGTATTGAAGACTTATAGGTTAAGGGACTAATGTGTTTGTGAGTGTACACATGTCTATAAGTCTATGAGGAGTTTGATATTTACAAAGAAAGTCGACCCCTAAAAATGAATGTCTTCAGTTGAAGACTTTGGTTTTCGTGAAGACTTTGAAAGTGAGGAAATTGGTGTGACCTTGAAGACTTTGATATTGATGCGAGGATTATGAAGCGTGAAGACTTTTGTTTTCGTAGTTTCATTTTCTCATTCTTGAGTCATAGGAAACACCGTACTGTTAAAGGGGGAAATTGGTGTGACCTTGAAGACTTTGATATTGATGCGAGGATTATGAAGCGTGAAGACTTTTGTTTTCGTAGTTTCATTTTCTCCTTCTTGAGTCATAGGAAACACCGTACTGTTAAAGGGGGTCGAGGTAAAACTAAGGAAATTTTTCCAAGTGATGCTCATGTCAAATCCTACACCTACCCAATCCTTTCGAGTGAAGCCATTGGAAATCTCATACAGTTCAGTCAATTTCTTCAGTGACAGAGACGAAGATCTTCTGTTCTTTGAGAAATTTGTTCTGACTGAGGAGTTAGGAATTCGCCAGTGCGGATTGCCTACAAGTGAGGAACATGATAGTCCTGAGGAATTTGAGAGCTCAAATTTCCGACCGTTGCTGTGCTATGCGCCAGCTGTCCAAAATATCCTATCCACCTAACGATCATATCATTGAAGGGCATTTATGTCTTATCATGTTGGGCTGCTCCCCGGCTATAAATAGCCGCCCCCTACAACCACTAGCTGGTTGGCTGCTCCGAGAGAAACTGAGACTTGTCATTTAGAGCATCCCATCCTCCGAGGACTTTGAGAGAAAATCATCAGTGAGGAAAAACCCAAACCCAACACCTAAAACCCAAAGTGATTGAGCATCACTAAAGAGATTGTTCCTGTGTGGAACCGACGCTTGTTACCTTTGAGGAGTGTGCATCCTCCAGACGGTTAGGCGTCATGGTCTAGAGCATCCAAGAGGAATTGTGGATCGCCGAGTGACCAAGTCTGTGAAGGTTTGGAAGTCACCTGTGAAGACTTACCACGAGTGATTGGGCGAGGTCTGTGTGACCTTAGCTCAAGGAGAATACGGTGAGGACCGTGTGTCCGGAACTGTGTGTGGCGCCCCCGGCTCAATCGTACACTAATGATACACGCAAACGTGTACGATCAAGCACAGGGACTCACGGGAAGATATCACAACACAACTCTAACACAATTTAAACGGAGGTCCACAATATTACAGACCAGGGATCCAAAGATCCGAATACATGAGTCAGTCATACAAATATTATCTGAGTACAGACATAGTTAGACAAGTTTTGCCTTAAGAAGGCTAGCACAAACAGCGACACTAGATCGAAAGGCGTTGGCCTCCTGCCTGGGAGCCTCCGATCCTACTCCTGGTCAGCTGGCTCGATCCAGTAGTAAGTACCCTCTGGACCCTCCTGGTAGTAAGCTCCGGTGGTGGCATCTGGCTCCTGGACTCAATCGTCTGATGTATCACCAAGGTGGGGTATATGGGGAAAAGAGAAAGTAAAGCAACCATGAGTACTCATCTGAAGTACTCAGCAAGCAAGGATCTATACTACATATGCAACATTATCAGTGGAGAATGGCTGTATAGGCGGACTGGGCTGCAGAAATGCCGGAATAGAGAGAAGGCCTAGTCCTATCGAAGACTAGCATCTTCAAACATCTTCACAAGGCCATCATCTTGCAGCAGTAGAAGAGAGTAGAATAGCATTTTATTTAGCAAACATGTTGAAGTACAGCTTAAAGATCCTTCCTCGACTCCCAAGCGAGAAAGCGATCCCGAAGCTTCAATTAAGTAACAAGTATCCAGTTTAAGTAGTAGATCGGGATACACAAACTGAGCGTCCTTTACCGTAGGACCGGCTATCGATAGAAGATTCATCCCTGCAGGGGTGCACTACTGTTACCCAACACGCTCGATCAACTCTGGCCGGACACACTTGCTGGGTAATGCCCGTCCTCGGAAGATCAACACAAAGCAGCGCTCTACCTAGGCTCGGCAGATAGGTCAGCACGCCGGACTAACCTATGCACCCAGAGGTCTCGGGCCATCGCCCTGGGCACGCTACGCGTTGCGAGACTGGCCGGGGTGCAGGCGCGACACTGAACTCGTCAGTGAAGTATCCAGCCCAATCCCGACAATCAGCCCGCACGGTGAATCGTGACGTCAGACGAGCTTTCGGAGAAATGTACTTCGCAGAGGGTCCCATAACCATTATCCCGCGTGGTGGTAGTGCGTATAGGGCACGTCGACCCACTCAGATCACACACCCAAATCCAATAGGCTCAATTAGTATCACGCGGAGACAATCAGAGTCTCTGATGCTCCGCCACAATGTCACACTCGAGTGCCCTTCCGGCACACCCGAAAATCATAGATCCCCAGCGGGTACCCACCAGGGTGGACCCGCCTGTAAAAAAGGTCAAGTAACCGTGTGGTCATAACATCAAGGGGGAAACCCGAGGAATCACCCTCGGCGGATTCCACTCGACGAAATCATCAGGGCGAACGTATGAGGTATCACCCTCGAGGTTCACACTGAGGGGTTGCACGACAGAGTCGTATCGGAAGTGGAGAAGGAGGAATCACCCTCGATGACCACGACCGAACAGCTACACTGCAGAGTATTCATCCGGAGTGCGTTACGAGGTATCACCCTCGGCACTTGATAGTTACTACGCAGAGTCGTACAACTAAGGGGGTGTGAAGTGAGGTGTCGGTGTCTGGTCGACGATCACGTTGATCGAGTCGTCAATGATCAAGAAGGGGCAACAAAGGTAAGGTGGTGGAGTCACTGATGGTTCATTCCAACCTAAACTAAACAGTTTGTCATAGGCAGGTAAGGTAGCAATGAACAGGTTACAACAGCAGGCTATGCATCAGAATAGGAGCATACATAAACAGTAGCAAAATCTAATGCAAGCAGGAGAATAGAATGGGCGATATCTGGAATGCTCAAGGGGGGGGGGCTTGCCTGGTTGCTCTGGCAAGAGAGAGGGGTCGTCAACGGGCTGCTCGTCGGTAGAGTAGTCGTACCCAGATGCAGCGTCGTCGGTCTCGGCGTCTATCGAGAGAGAGAAGGAGGGGGAGAGAAACAATAAATTCACGGCAATAATGCAAACAATATGTATGACATGCCTAAATGATATGCCGGGGTGTTCTACTGCCTAACTAAATGATTTAGTTAATTTAGGAATTTATTTGGATTTATTTAATTAAAGTTGGACACTATTCATTTACTGAAATCGGTCTAAAAGTTCAATGTTCTTATAGCTACGGGCGTCTGACGGGAATACGGAGGGCGTATTCGGGTTCATATCGGAATTCTGAGCAAGTTTCATGTATAAAGTATTTTCATCGGAGTTACGGATTATTTAATATGATTTTCTAAAGTTTTTATTAATTTCTGGAATTTATTTAATTATTTAAATCAACATTATCCGAAACAGTGCTGCGATGACATCAGCATGACATCATGCTGACGTCAGCAGTCGTCTGACAGGGTGGGTCCCACCTGTCATAGACTGTTAGGTTAATTAGGGTTAACTAATTAAATTACTGTTTAATTAACACTAACTACGTAATTAAATTAACCTAATCAGGATTAATTAAATTAATTAATCATTAATTAATTAATTATTTTAATTATTTTTATTTTTATTTTTATTTTCTTTTTCTCTAAACGTTTTTCGGGCGGGGCCCGTTTGTCAGTGTCACTGGGCACTGGGCCCCACCTGTTGGTGGCCTAGGGCCACAGAGGGCGCGGGCGACGGGCGCGCGGCGGGGCGCGGCGACGTGGGCGCGTGCGCGCGGCGACGGGCAGGGGCGAGCGCGAGCAGCGGCAGCGCGGCGGAGGCGGGCGGCAGCAGCTGCAGCGGAGCCATAGCAGCAGCGCGGGGCACGGCGGCGGAGCGCGGGCAGGCAAGGCGAGTGGGAGGAGGCCACGGGCGGCGAGCAGCTGCAGCACCGGCGAGGCGGTCGGCCGCGGCGAGCGGGCAGAGGGCGAGGCGAGGCCGACGCGGTCGGGCGCGCGGGTGGCGGCACGCCGAGCGGGGCGAGGCCGCGGTGACCGAGGGGGAAGGGGAGGGCGCGAGCGGCGCGATGCTCACCGAGAGCAGCAGGGTCTAGGGCAGCGGGCGCGAGGAGGCGAGCGGCGACGGTGGTCGGCGACGGCGGGGCGGCGTGTCGGCGAGGGGGACGAGGCGCGGCGTCGTGTGGCGTCGGCGGCGTCAGGGCGAGCGCGCGGGGCGCCGATCCAGATCGGGGGAGGGGGGGAACTGGGGGTGTCGGTGGGTGGGGTGGGTTTAGGGTTTGATGGCCACAGGCCATATAGGAGGGGCGGGGGGGGCTGGGCCGGCCGGCTGGGCTGGGGCCCAGTTGGGCCGGGCGGAGGGGGGTCCTTTTTCTCTTTTTCTTTTCTGTTCTGTTTTTCTTTTTCTCTTGTCTTTTTCTTTATTCTCTTTTCTCAGTTTAGCAAATTGTTAGGCCACATATTGAATTTTGTAAAACATAGGAATTGCTCCAACAAATACTAGGCATTACCTACCACTACCAAAAATTGGTTTGGAGTCAACTTGAGTTCACATAATTTTTATAATAATTAAGTAGCATTATTCCTTACTGTTTTAATTATGTTAGTGCCACCTAATTATTTTATTATTTGTTGGTTTCAATTTTAGACTAGCCTCAGCAATATTTGTTATTTACTGAACATTTTAGTTTTTATGTTGGACAACTTTTATATTTCACTTTCATTTAAATTTGAATTTGACTTAGGAGTTGAAATGCAATATGATGCTAATGATGATTATGCACTATTAAGCTTGCTGACATGTCATTATCAAAAGTGATTACTGTAGCTAATGATAGGGGGTGTTACAACTCTCCTCATCTATTAAGAATTCTCGTCCCGAGAATTAAGAGGAAGACTGGAAGAAAGAGGGGTATTCTTCACGAAGACGATCCTCGCGTTCCCAAGTGGCCTCATCTTCAGAATGATTCGACCACTGAACCTTGAGGAATTTGATTGACTTTTGACGAGTCCGACGTTCAGCTTCATCAAGAATACGGATGTGATATTCTGGATAAGACAGATCTTCCCGTAATTCAAGCACTTCGTGATCCACAGCTCGAATAGGATCCTTGAAGCAGCGACGGAGTTGGGATACATGAAAGACATCATGTACTTGAGAAAGATTTGGCGGCAACTACAATTGATATGCCACCTCTCCTCGACGGGCAAGAATACGGAACGGGCCAATGTAGCGAGGAGCTAACTTGCCTTTGATCCCGAACCTATGAGTGCCTTTCAACGGAGTGACGCGGAGGTAAGCTTGTTCGCCAGGTTGATAGACCATTTCCTGGTGCTTTCGGTCATAGTTGCTCTTCTGACGAGACTGAGCAGTTTTCAAATGTTCATGGACAATGCGGACTTGGTCTTCTGCTTGCTAAATAATGTCCGGTCCGACGAGTGAGCGTTCCCCAGTTTCTGACCAATTCAGAGGGGTTCGACACTTACGACCGTATAGAACTTCAAACGGTGCCATCTTCAGACTAGCTTGATAGCTATTGTTGTAAGAGAATTCGGCATACGGGAGAGATTCCTCCCACTTCTTACCGAAGGAGATGACGCAAGCTCGAAGCATATCTTCGAGCACTTGATTAACTCGTTCAACTTGACCCTGTGACTGAGGGTGAAAAGCAGTGCTAAAAGACAGATGTGTTCCCATAGCTTCTTGGAAACTATTCTAGAATCTGGAGGAGAAGAGGCTGCCACGATCAGAACTGATCTCCAACGGAACACCATGGAGTGACACAATTCGGGAAACATACAAGTCTGCTAACTGGCTAGCAGTGATTGTCTCTTTAACTGGCAGAAAGTGAGCAACCTTGGAGAATCGGTCAATGACGACAAATATAGCATCATTACCCTTCTGAGATTTGGGAAAACCAGTAATGAAATCCATTTGGACCTTGTCCCATTTCCATTTAGGAATTGCAAGGGGTTGCAGAGTTCCTGCGGGCCTTTGATGTTGAGCTTTAATGCGGCGGCAAATGTCACACTCAGAAACATAACAAGCAATATCTCGCTTCATATTAGGCCACCAGTATCTCTGACAAATGTCACGGTACATCTTTGTGCTACCAGGATGAATTGATAGAGGAGTGTCATGAGCTTCCATCATAACGTGTTCTCTCTCATCTTTGAACTTAGGTACGAAGAGACGGTGTTGGAAAAATAGGATCCCATCATTATCAAGATGGAACTCCGACGGGTTTCCTTTTTCAAGGTACCGCTTGATCCTTTCAACTTCAGAGTCATACCATTGCATAGTTTTGATGCTGTGTTCTAAATCTGGTTCGACAACCAGGGTATTGAGATAACCCTGTGGAACAATATGGAGGTTCAATTTACGAAACTCTTCATAAAGAAGAGGTTGTGATTCCTGAACCATATGGTTGCTGCAATAAGCCTTGCGGCTCAAAGCATCGGCCATTACATTTGCCTTGCCAGGGGTGTATGAGATATTCATATCATAATCGGCTATTGTCTCGAGCCATCTTTGTTGACGAAGGTTCAGATCTGGTTGAGTATACAAATACTTCAAACTTTGATGATCCATATATATCTCACAACGGTTACCAAGAAGGTAATGTCGCCATAGCTTCAGGGCATAAATAACCGCAGAAAGTTCGAGATCGTGCACTGGGTAATTTTCTTTGTGGGGACGCAATTGTCGGGAGGCATAAGCAATCACCTTGCGTTCTTGCATTAGGACACAGCCTAATCCTTGACGGGAGGCATCGCAGTATATCACGAAATCCTTTTGGGAATCCGGGGGTGCTAATACTGGGGCAGATGTCAATTTATCTTTTAGTGTCTGAAAGCTTTCTTGACATTTTCCTGTCCACTCAAATTTAACACCTTTGTGAAGAAGATTTGTCAATGGTTTTGCAATCTTGGAAAAGTTCTCAACGAATCGACGGCAATAACTTCCAAGTCCGAGAAAACTTCTAACTTGCTTAACATTCTTAGGGGGAGTCCAGTCAAGAATAGCCTGAACTCGTTCGGGGTTAACAGCAATTCCATCCTTGGAAATCACATGTCCAAGGTAAGTTACTTCAGAAAGCCAAAATTCACATTTGGAATACTTGGCATACAACTGGTGTTCTCGAAGCCTTTCTAGTACCAAACGGAGGTGTTCAGCATGTTCTTTTCTATTCTTAGAATATATCAGGATATCATCCAAATAAACCACGACGAATTTGTCGAGGTAATCCATGAATATATAATTCATCAGACGGGAGAAAGTTGCTGGAGCATTCGTTAGGCCAAATGACATGACGGTGTATTCATAGGAGCCATAACGAGTGACGAATGCAGTCTTGGGAATATCCTCTTCACGGACACGGATCTGGTGATAACCCAACCTCAGGTCGAGTTTAGAGAACACCGATGATCCAGCGAGTTGATCATAAAGATCATTGATCCGGGGCAGTGGGTATTTATTCTGGATTGTGGCTTGGTTAATGGGCCGATAATCCTGAACCAAACGGTTAGTTCCATCCTTCTTCTTAACGAAGAGTGAAGGTGCTCCCCAAGCAGAGGAACTGGGGCGGATGAAACCACTCTTAAGCGACTTGTCGATTTCTTCCTTAACTTCGAGTAGGTGATGCGGAGGCATCTTATAAGGTCGCTTGGCAATAGGGACGGTGCCAGGCTTCAAGTCGATGACAAACTCGACAGCTCTAGCCGGGGGTATTCCTGGAAGTTCTTCTGGAAAAACGTCTGGAAAATCTTGAACGACAGGAACGTTCTCGATCCCTTCCAGAGGTGAGGCGTTCAAAGCATTCAGAGCATATATCTGAGCTTCAGCGTCCCGTGTAATGCGGGCGGTATAGTTCACTATCTCATTGGTGGGGTGAAGAAGTTGGACGACTTTAGTGGCGCAATTGATCGAAGCAATGTGAGATTTCAACCAATCCATTCCAAGAATGAGGTCTATGGTGGAAGACTTCAAGACGATGGGCGAGGCAAGGAATTCCAATCCTTTAATTTCGACGGTAACGTCAGGTGCTATCACGTCAGCATGACAGTGACCTCCGGGAGTTTTAATGACTAACGGGGTATGCATTTTCTCATATCGAATGCCATGCATAAATGCAAATTTTCCAGAGATGAATGAATGTGATGCTCCTGAATCAAATAAAACAGAAGCAGGTACTGAGTTAACAAGAAGGGTACCCATCACAGTAGCAGGTTGATCCTGGACTTCTTCAATGTCAATGTTGTAAGCGTGTCCACGACCATGTGCAGCAGACCCAGTATTATTGTTGCGGGTCTGGTTGTTGCCACGACCATTGCCACGGCCAGCACGAGGAAAGGCTAACTGATTCTGATTCTGGCGGCAGTCTTTAGCCTGGTGACCTGGTTTGCGGCACTTGAAGCACAGACCATCTTCAGGACGAAGAGGAGCATTGTTTTGAATAGCTTGAGCCTTTGGCTGCCTCGGTGGTGGAGGAGGCAGACGTGGTGCAGCATAGTTGTTCTTTTGCGTAGAGGCATTGGAACGGAACGCATTGTTGGGAATCCAAACTCGACGCTTCGATGCTGAGCCCGAAGATGAGCCAGCATCACGATAGCGCTTCTGCGAGTCCTTGTATTCCATCTGAGCGGTCTCAACAAGAATAGCCTTGTTCGTCAGAGTTGAAAAGTCATTGAAGTCTTGAGCAGCTAGTGCAAGCTTGAGGTCGGGGTGTAGTCCATTACGGAACTTCTCCTGTCTGCGTGCGTCTGTAGCGATGTCTTCTTCAGCATAGCGGGAGAGGTCTAGAAATTCCCGCTGATAAGCTTCAACGGTCTTATTGCCCTGAGTGAGGTTACGGAACTGGGTCTTCATGCGTTCCATAATTGCCTGAGGGATGTAACGTGTACGGAAAGCAGCCTGGAACTCATACCAGGTGATGACTGTTCCAACAGGCAGAGTACGCTTGTGTGTGTCCCACCATTGAGCAGCGGGGCCCTTTAAGAAAAAGGCCGCGAAGTTGACGTAGTTGGCAGGGGCGACATTAGCTGACTCCATCTCGTGAGTGATGTCGCGGAGCCAGTCATCAGCATCCAGTGGCTTGTCAGAATTGCGGAACTGCGTTGGGTTGAGTCGCATAAACTCTGTCAAAGTTATTGAAGCTGGGTTCTGGTTCTGGTTGTTCTGATGCGGAAACTGAGCCATGATTCCAACCATGAACTGGCGGTTAAGCTCAAACTGTTGCATCATAGCCGCCATATAGTCTGGTGGTGGTGGGCGTTCAGGGGCACGACCACGACCACCTGGTCTAACCATCCTGCTAAGTATCAACAGGGGGTAGTTTAGTAAAAGCAATTGCAAGCGTTTAGTGACAAACATGATGTAACTCGACAACAATTTAAGTAGTGTAACAGATACATAACAGTAGTCGATTAAGACGTACAGATCCATACACAGAGTCGGGTACATGCGGACAGCATAACGACGCAAATTCAAAAGCTAGACATACTAGGCGGCGCGCAGGCACGCGGTAAGGAAGTGCACAACGAGACATAGCAAAGGCTACATCAACGTCGGAGAAAACCACCGAAACGGGGTAACTGCAAGTGCGGCGACGAATGTTCGTCGCGGAAGGATCCTGTGCTCCATGTGCACTCTGATGCAGAATCCGGTCTCGAGCTGTAAGAAGAGGTCCACGTGCAGGTGTATGACCTCCAACAGCAGGCCAATCAATACCAGCATACATCTGAGTCCTGCGCGGGTAAAGGATGTGCTTCGGATGTATCCCTGCGCGAACAGCGGGTAGCAACTGCGTCATAGCATCGTAGAGACGTGCTCGAGTGGCAACCAACTCGACGGCAAGAGCCCGAACAGTGCGATCCAGAGCCTGAGTGCACTGAATCAGAACGCGCGGGTCATAGCGACGAGGCTCGAACGGGGCACAGATAGCTGTGTAATATCCAGTAGCATCTCCAGCAGGGGCATACGAAATGTATCGGAACTCAGAGTCATCCAAGATATCGCTGAACTGTCCTCGGAGACGTGCGACGGCAGAGTAGGCGGCATCATGGACTGCCATCTCAATCATCACGCCGATACCATGGAAAAGGTGTAGCTCGGTGTCTGAGTCATTCTGCTGATCATAGATACGAACATCAGCATGGTACTGCTCCTGATTGAACTCACGGTAATCCTCGTAAACCAAGTACTCAGGATACCAACGGTAGCCAAGTCTGGTCATGAGAGCGATCAGGACAGCTGGAAACCCAGGGGTATTACGAGCCCAAGTGCGAAGCACAAGCTGTGTCGTAGGACGCGGTGGAAACAAACGATCCATCTGAAACAGAGGAAATTCAGATTTGTCAAATGACAATGAGAAGTTTAACACAACTCGGAGAGAAAGGTTAAACAAAACAATGGAAAGGAAAATGATTATCAGACTAATCAGATCAAAGACAGGGAAATCGCACAGATATCCAGCTCTTCGGGTAGAGGAATTTACGAGATCCTAAGTGTCGTCATTAGTAAAATTTATTTAACCCGAGTAGAAGAGAGATCAGAGCCCCAGAGTATAGACGAGGAATAAAAGATCCTAATACCACCCAGTTGGCAACGTGGGCCCGTAAGCCACACAGCCAAGTTAGTAAATTAGTTTTTGGATGTCTAGACTCAACTTCGGCCAAGGAATTGGAAGGGGGCTTCCTACAGGCAGTCGGCACTGATACCAACTTGTGGCGCCCCCGGCTCAATCATACACTAATCATACACGCAAACGTGTACTATCAAGCACAGGGACTCACGGGAAGATATCACAACACAAACTCTAGCACAATTTAAACGGAGGTCCACAATATTACAGACCAGGGATCCGAAGATCCGAATACATGAGTCAGTCATACAAATATTATCTGAGTACAGACATAGTTAGACAAGTTTTGCCTTAAGAAGGCTAGCACAAACAGCGACACTAGATCAAAAGGCGTTGGCCTCCTACCAGGGAGCCTTCGATCCTACTCCTGGTCAGCTGGCTCGATCCAGTAGTAAGTACCCTCTGGACCCTCCTGGTAGTAAGCTCCGGTGGTGGCATCTGGCTCCTGGACTCCATCATCTGATGTATCACCAAGGTGGGGTATATGGGGAAAAGAGAGAGTAAAGCAACCGTGAGTACTCATCCGAAGTACTCAGCAAGCAAGGATCTATACTACATATGCAACATTATCAGTGGAGAATGGCTGTATAGGTGGACTGGGCTGCAGAAATGCCGGAATAGAGAGAAGGCCTAGTCCTATCGAAGACTAGCATCTTCAAACATCTTCACAAGGCCATCATCTTGCAGCAGTAGAAGAGAGTAGAATAGCATTTTATTTAGCAAACATGTTGAAGTATAGCTTAAAGATCCTTCCTCGACTCCCAAGCGAGAAAGCGATCCCGAAGCTTCAATTAAGTAACAAGTATCCAGTTTAAGTAGTAGATCGGGATACACAAACTGAGCGTCCTTTACCTTAGGACCGGCTATCGATAGAAGATTCATCCCTGCAGGGGTGCACTACTGTTACCCAACACGCTCGATCAACTCTGGCCGGACACACTTGCTCGGTAATGCCCGTCCTCGGAAGATCAACACAAAGCAGCGCTCTACCTAGGCTCGGCAGAGAGGTCAGCACGCCGGACTAACCTATGCACCCAGAGGTCTCGGGCCATCGCCCTGGGCACCCTGCGCGTTGCGAGACTGGCCGGGGTGTAGGCGCGACACTGAACTCGTCAGTGAAGTATCCAGCCCAATCCCGACAATCAGCCCGCACGGTGAATCGTGACGTCAGACGAGCTTTCGGAGAAATGTACTTCGCAGAGGGTCCCATAACCATTATCCCGCGTGGTGGTAGTGTGTATAGGGCACGTCGACCCACTCAGATCACACACCCAAATCCAATAGGCTCAATTAGTATCACGCGGAGACAATCAGAGTCTCTGATGCTCCGCCACAATGTCACACTCGAGTGCCCTTCCGGCACACCCGAAAATCATAGATCCCCAGCGGGTACCCACCAGGGTGGACCCGCCTGTAACAAAGGTCAAGTAACCGTGTGGTCATAACATCAAGGGGGAAACCCGAGGAATCACCCTCGGCGGATTCCACTCGACGAAATCATCAGGGCGAACGTATGAGGTATCACCCTCGAGGTTCACACTGAGGGGTCGCACGACAGAGTCGTATCGGAAGTGGAGAAGGAGGAATCACCCTCGATGACCACGACCGAACAGCTACACTGCAGAGTATTCATCCGGAGTGCGTTACGAGGTATCACCCTCGGCACTCGATAGTTACTACGCAGAGTCGTACAACTAAGGGGGTGTGAAGTGAGGTGTCGGTCTCTGGTCGACGATCACGTTGATCGAGTCATCAATGATCAAGCAGGGGCAACAAAGGTAAGGTGGTGGAGTCACTGATGGTTCATTCCAACCTAAACTAAACAGTTTATCATAGGCAGGTAAGGTAGCAATGAACAGGTTACAACAGCAGGCTATGCATCAGAATAGGTGCATACATAAACAGTAGCAAAATCTAATGCAAGCAGGAGAATAGAATGGGCGATATCTGGAATGCTCAAGGGGGGGGGGGGCTTGCCTGGTTGCTCTGGCAAGAGAGAGGGGTCGTCAACAGGCTGCTCGTCGGTAGAGTAGTCGTACCCAGGTGCAGCGTCATCGGTCTCGGCGTCTATCGAGAGAGAGAAGGAGGGGGAGAGAAACAATAAATTCACGGCAATAATGCAAACAATATGTATGACATGCCTAAATGATATGCCGGGGTGTTCTACTGCCTAACTAAATGATTTAGTTAATTTAGGAATTTATTTGGATTTATTTAATTAAAGTTGGACACTATTCATTTACTGAAATCGGTCTAAAAGTTCAATGTTCTTATAGCTACGGGCGTCTGACGGGAATACGGAGGGCGTATTCGGGTTCATATCAGAATTCTGAGCAAGTTTCATGTATAAAGTATTTTCATCGGAGTTACGGATTATTTAATATGATTTTCTAAAGTTTTTATTAATTTCTGGAATTTATTTAATTATTTAAATCAACATTATCCGAAACAGTGCTGCGATGACATCAGCATGACATCATGTTGACGTCAGCAGTCGTCTGACAGGGTGGGTCCCACCTGTCATAGACTGTTAGGTTAATTAGGGTTAACTAATTAAATTACTGTTTAATTAACACTAACTACGTAATTAAATTAACCTAATCAGGATTAATTAAATTAATTAATCACTAATTAATTAATTATTTATTTTAATTATTTTTATTTTCTTTTTCTCTAAACGTTTTTCGGGCGGGGCCCGTTTGTCAGTGTCACTGGGCACTGGGCCCCACCTGTCGGTGGCCCAGGGCCACAGAGGGCGCGTGCGCGCGGCGACGGGCAGGGGCGAGCGCGAGCAGCGGCAGCGCGGCGGAGGCGGGCGGCAGCAGCTGCAGCGGAGCCGCAGCTGCTGCAGCGGAGTCGCAGCAGCTGTGCGGGGCACGGCGGCGGAGCGCGGGCAGGCGAGGCGAGCGGGAGGAGGCCACGGGCGGCGAGCAGCTGCAGCACCGGCGAGGCGGTCGGCCGCGGCGAGCGGGCAGAGGGCGAGGCGAGGCCGACGCGGTCGGGCGCGCGGGCGGCGGCACGCCGAGCGAGGCGAGGCCGCGGTGACCGAGGGGGAAGGGGAGGGCGCGAGTGGCGCGATGCTCACCGAGAGCAGCAGGGTCTAGGGCAGCGGGCGCGAGGAGGCGAGCGGCGACGGTGGTCGGCGACGGTGGGGCGGCGTGTCGGCGAGGGGGACGAGGCGCGGCGTCAGCGGCGTCGGGGCGAGCGCGCGGGGCGCCGATCCAGATCGGGGGAGGGGGGGGAACTGGGGGTGTCGGTGGTGGGGTGGGTTTGGGTTTGATGGCCACAGGCCATATAGGAGGGGGGGCTGGGCCGGCCGGCTGGTCTGGGGCCCAGTTGGGCCGGGGGGGGAGGGGGGTCCTTTTTCTCTTTTTCTTTTCTGTTTGTTTTTTCTTTTCTCTTTTTTTTCTTTCCTCTTTTCTTTTTCTTTATTCTCTTTTCTCAGTTTAGCAAATTGTTAGGCCACATATTGAATTTTGTAAAACATAGGAATTGCTCCAACAAATACTAGGCATTACCTACCACTACCAAAAATTGGTTTGGAGTCAACTTGATTTCACATAATTTTTATAATAATTAAGTAGCATTATTCCATACTGTTTTAATTATGTTAGTGCCACCTAATTATTTTATTATTTGTTGGTTTCAATTTTAGACTAGCCTCTGCAATATTTGTTATTTACTGAACATTTTAGTTTTTATGTTGGACAACTTTTATATTTCACTTTCATTTAAATTTGAATTTGACTTAGGAGTTGAAATGCAATATGATGCTAATGATGATTATGCACTATTAAGCTTGCTGACATGTCATTATCAAAAGTGATTACTGTAGCTAATGACAGGGGGTGTTACACTGTGTGTCCTCAGGTTTAAATACCTAGCCGCTCCAACCAGACGTACAACTGTCACATCAGTTGGAACTGGTCTACCAAATCATTGTCTTCACCGAGCTACTGGTTCTTTTTCCTCAACCCTTTCATTTCCTCATTCATGTGCTGATGAAATTGATCGTTACTGTTTGAAGACTTTGACTGAAGACTTTCTCAATTTCCTCAATCCTAATTCTTCAGTCATCTAGTCTTTTGCATGCTTATCCTGTTTACACGCTACCTGTGCTCTGTGCTTGTTTCGTATCATCTTGATGACTGTGTTACTGCCATGTTATGCTTGCACCTGAGTACTTATTCCGCTGCTTGTAGTTCGTCACTTAGCATATTCCTCAAGTAGTATTTCCTCAGTGACGAATTTGTAAAAATCGCCTATTCACCCCCCCTTTACTCGATATAACGCACTTTCATGGGCTCATTTTCAGCATTCGATTACTTACGGTCCGTTACTGGCCTGTTCCGTTTGTTGGCCAAATTCTGCCCGTGGTTACAGTCAGCCCGTTTGTGGCCCGTTAGTCCGGTGGGCTATTTTCATAGCGTGATCAAATACGTCCCATTAACGACCCGTTATGCCTATCGATAGAATTAAGCCCGTTATACATATCGGCCTATTAACGGCCTGTTATGCTCGGGCCATAAACTGACGATTTCCAGTCTAGCCCGTTTACGGCCCATATTGCGGCCCGTTATTGGTCCATGAATAGTATGGCCCATGTTTGGCCAATCGATCATACGACCCGTAGAAGGCCCATGGATCCTACGGCCCGTAGGAGGCCCATGGATCCTACGGCCGGTAGCAGGACCATGGTTACAACGGTTCGTATGTTGCGCATGGTTATTGTGGCCTAGCTTTTAAAAATATTTTATTGTGGACACTAGCAAACCGCGGAAAAAGAACTGTAGTGACTACAACCAAACAAATAAACAAGACAATAAGGAAATAAATAAGCAAGCAACTTACGCTAGGCTATTACGGCTATTACACATATTACATCCACTGGGCATCAAAGTTCGACACCAGTGGAAATATAGGGAACAAAGCAGCATATTACATACACTGGGCGTCTAAATTGGCCACCAGTGCAAATAAACGTGGCAGCAAAATAAGTCCATAACTGAAACAACTTTAGAAGAGCTCAAGAAATGTTATCCTAGGTATCCACCATGCTGGCAATAAGCTTAGCAAGCTTATTAGTTTTCTCCTGTTTGGCGCTAAAATCCTCCAATGCTTGCTGTTGCACCAGAAAGTATGCATCTGAATTCTCCAGGGACTTCCTCAGTCCTTCGGCTTCTTGTCGCAGCACAGCTGATCGTTGTCTTTCAGCTTACAGTTGAGACTCAAGAAACCGAACTGATTCAGACAGTGAGTTCGAAGAGCTTGTGCCAGCGGTAGTGGCCAGTAACTCGAACACTACATCAAGACAGGACTTTTGGGTTGTCTCACTGTCTTCAGGATAGTTTTCCTTAGCTGTTTTATCAGCTTTGTTGGAGACCAACAAGGATATCTCACTATCTTAAACCTTATCTGCATTACTTCCTTTACCATTGCTTAATTAGGTACGCTTCCCCAATATTCTGTCAGCATTCTAAAAGAAGAAACAAGCAGACACATAACAGGTTTAGCATGTAGTATATGAAACTCATTTCGGTGAACCAGTTCAGTAGTAAGGTGGACATGATTAAACTACTGAGTCTTCTATTGCGAAGTAGTACATAATAAAAACATCAAACAAACATATATCTATGTGCTATGGTCACTGCATTGTCTTGCCAAATAAAAATAGAGACACGGTTCAAATCATATCAGTTCAAGACAAAGCAGCATTGAAAGAATACAAGTGTGGGAAACTACACGACACAACAAGATTTCAGATGGGTATCACGGATATACATGTACAACACCACTATTGGCTCTGTTGTGATGCTAGTAATGTGCATGATATGAGAAGTCAACTGTATACACAATTGAAATTGAAATCAATAGAGCAATTTAGAACAGCAAACCAGTTAAAGAAACATGTTTAAACATACCTGTTGTGCCATTGGAGTTTCGATTGGATCCTTCAATTTAAAAATAAGTTTGTATGAGTAAATACAGTGATACAAGAGCAAAGCAGTATACACCATAGCAATGGAATCTTAAATGAGAACAATTATTCTTCAGGTCTAAGCACTTGTTCTACACGAACAGAGTATAATAAGACACAGGCATATAGTACTTCAAAATAAAAAATGATCTCATAGACCTTACCACATTCTTGCCTCGGGACCAATACAGAACAAGGCGTTCCCAGTCATCGTCTCATAAATGTGTCTCAGGAGAAAGTAAGGGAATTTGATGAGTTTCCTTGCCAGTGAAGTACGTTTTCTTTAGGTAATTCTGATACTGCCACAAAGCATTCTTGAAGATAGCAGAGGTATTAGCATAGGTTACCTCATCCTGAGTTTTAAAATCGGTCCTTCTCTATAGAGAAAAGGGGAACATTTGCTGTATTATAACCAGCATGGAGGTAGAATGTATGGGACAAAGCAAAGTAATTGCCATGAATAACATTACTTACATATAACTCATGGACGAACACCTGCAACTGGCTTTTTCCTTCATCTTCAGTATAATATTTCCATGATGGGAAGATACGCACATAGGATTTAACAACATCAAATGTGATAGATGCTAAACTACGAATGGCTGGTTGTGCTTCGTCTACACGAATAGGTGTACTAACTGGCGGAGTTGGGGTTTACCGTGGTAGTCCTGGTGCTTTGGGAACTGGAGCTGCCTTACTAACTGCTGTTGTTTGGGAGCTGTGTGTTGGAGATGGTGCCGTGTCAACTGGAACTAGATTACTATCTGCTGGGATTGGGGTTCTCCGTGCATCGGAGTAGGGGTACAATCTGCGAGAGTCTGGGTTATGTGTCGTAGGGCTGGTTCTTGTGCATGTACAACCGGGGTGCTATCTCCACCAAGAGGTAGCACTGTTTTATTTGAAGACCGTGTTTTTACTCCGCTAGATACTGCCATCACCCCCTCCAATTCAAATGGCTGATAAACAAGGAAAGTAGTTGAATATACAGACCTTGTATGAGAGACAGATGCAATAGATAGTGTGGAAAAAAGAGGGCATGAAATAGTTCACATATATATTGTTTAACTAAAAAGTATAGCATGACATAATTTCACATATATGATGTCTATCAAAACTGAATAGCATAGCATGACATAATTCAAAGATATGATGACTAACTAAACAGGATGGCATGAGATAATTATATGATGTCTTTAGTAAACAAGTTCGCATGACATAATTTTTTTGAAAATAAATGGTAGATTTAATTCTACCTTATATATTTCAAAACAGGCATAGCCTGGAGACCGTAGTCAATTACATGAAACATGTGAAATGCACCAGGGTGCGAGGCCACAAGTAGCCTAGTAGAGACAGAGGCAGTGCAGAAAGGAGGGAGAAGAAGCGATAGGATTACAACGGGTGCGAAAACCCCAGCAAGATAGCAATGACCCACTAACATGATATAATTCACATACATGTTATCTAAGTAATCAGGATCACATGATATAATTCACATATGTGATTTATATACTAAGCAGATGGCATTCGCATATATGATGTCTGAACTAAGAACATGGTGTTGAATATTGTGTATATGGTGTCTAAACTATGCAATGCAAGACACCATATGCATGATATGAGCAGTATAACCATGCCAAGTTAGAGCATACACCTTGGTGGGGGAATAGGACTGGTCATCTGTCTCTAAATCCATCTCTGAGGAGCTATCCGGACCCAGCAAGAGATCTGCTTCGACAGGTAGCATTGTCTGCTATGAAGACCTTGTTTTCACTCCAGATTTTTCCATCACCCACTCAAATGGCTGATTCACAGGAAGAGTAGTTGAATGTACAAACATTGTCGACAAATGGAAATGTAATGAAGAAAAGAAATGGCAAGATATAATTCAAATATATGATGCCTGGCTAAACAGGATGGCATTGCATATTTCACATATATTATGGCTGGCTAAAAAAGATGAGATTGCATAGTTCACATATATGATATAGAAACTAAACAGGTGGCATTACAGAACATGTCTAAACTAAGCAGATGACATATATGATGTCGAAAGTAAGCACTGCAAGGCAACATATGCATGATATGACCAACATCATCATGCCAAGTTAGAGCAAACACCTCGGGGGGTAAATAGGAGTGGTCAGCTCCGTCTGAATCCGCCTCTGAATAGATATCTTCCTCTGGATTACAATCTAGAGGAGGGGGGAGGGTTTGCCATTGCACCCACCATGGAGTGATGTCTGCATGACATTGTATTGCCGTGCAAAACTCTTCTACTTTTCTCTACATGTTCAGCATGACTGTGTACAATATCTGACATGCATACGAAAAAATATAGTGAGATTATGTAAGGAGAGCATGCAGAAATCTAGAGTGATGGTAACAACCAGTGGATAGATCCAAAAACAATGATAGCAGGCTGATGATAGCTTTAATTTAATAAAATACAGATGATGATTGCTTTACTGTTTGTTTCCCACCCAAGATGAACATACTGTTTGTTTCCCACCCAAGATGAACAACATAGACATACCCTAGGTGAACCAGATAATAGACAGAGATACTATTCATTGCTGCCTCGATATGTGCCCCACAAGCATTTTAAAACTCAAGATTGAACATTAATTTGGACTTGACTTGGAGTCTAAGAGGTGAACAGGATGATAAAGTAGCAGGTATTATTAAGCAATGCATAACATAGACAGAAACAAAAGAGTGCGACCTCTCTTGCGGACCCGCGTACTCCTCAGGTTCATTTGCTGAGTTGATGATGGTGGTGCAGTTGCGGTGGTGCCAACAGCAGGAAGGAGATCTGAGGTAGCGAAAGACGGTAATGAGTTGTGATGTCTGGTAGGGTTGATGCTTCTGTCGATGGAGCAGCTCAGGTGAGGTGGACGACGTCGCGACAGGAGCAGGAAAAACCACACAAAGTTTTCTTTGACACCTATCTGTAACTGAAGTAATTCTGTAAGGGCTCCTTTGGCTTGTAGGATTCTAAAAACGCAGGGATAGGAAAAACACCAAAATAGGATAGGAATGCACGTGGGAAATAGAGCATTTGTAAATACATGATTTCTGTCAACTTGGGTGTTTGGTTCACAGGAATTGGAAGAACAGAGGAATGCTAAGAAATATGGCCAAATTAAAGTGAAACCATATGAAAATGTGTACAGTTAGAATGTTATTCTGCCACTAATGCACTTAGTCTTGTTTTCATGCATAGGATTTTGAAAAGTAGGTCCAGGTGGATGTTTTGCTCCATTCCTTTCAACCAAATGCATGAATAATTGAATAGTAGAGTACCATAGGAAAATTTCTTATTGCTATGTTTTTCCTTTGAACCAAAATAGCCCAAATGGATCGATATGAATGTAGAGTAATAAGTGATGTGACAAGTGTACAACCTCTTTGGCGTAGCCGTGTCGACCTCAGCATCATTGGGTTGGGAGCTGAAGAAGTTGCGGCAGAGGTGGCTGTCGGAGGTGTGGAGGAAGATCTAAGGCGTCTGTAGACGGCATCCATGGTACTGCTCTGTTGTGATGGATGGTTCCATCATTGGAGCAGCTCCTGCGAGCTGTAAGACGTCGAGGCTGAAGCAGTACAAGACAGACATCGTTAATCTCAAGTGGGATTCTAATAGCATCTCTAATAGATGTTGTAAAATACATTACCAAAAAGTGGTAGATGTAAAATTTACATCACCAAAAAACACCTGACTCCAACAGATGAGGTAAAAACTGTTGACTCTGAACTTAACTGTCGAAACTGAAATTTACTGTGGAATCTGAATGTTACTGTCGAAACCGAACGCACTAGTAGCAGAGAAGCACTTCACATGTAGTTTAGGCCGCTCGAGCACTAGTAGTAGAGAAATAGTGATCTAAATCAGCAAGCGATCGACAGGGAAGACAGTAGCAGATAGCAGCCGGAGTAGCAGTGCCTGGAGCAGCAACGCGAACTAGAGCCAGAGCAGCAACTCGTGTAGCTGCAGCAACCCGTGTACTAGCATCAGCAGCGTGAGTGATGCGGCTTGAAACTGCATCAGTATTTCCCCAAAGAGGAAGGGATGATGCAGTACAGCTACGGTAGGTATTTCCCTTAGTTATGAAACCAAGGTATCAATCCAGTAGGAGAACCAAGCAACACTATGTAAACAGTACCTGCACACAAAGAACAAATACTTGCAACCCGACGCGTAAGAGGGGTTGTCAATCCCTCCTCGGTAAAAAGATAGATTGGTTTGTATGAGATTGGATAAATAGATCTGAATAAAATGTGAAATAAAAGATGCAAATAAAAAGTGCAACAACGTATTTTTGGGTTTTTGGAATAATAGATCTGAAAACAATATGATGAAAGATAGACCCGGGGGTCGTAGATTTCACTAGTGGCTTCTCTCGAGAAAATAGCATACGGTGGGTAAACAAATTACTGTTGGGCAATTGATAGAAGATCGAATAATTATGATGATATCCAAGGCAATGATCAATATATAGGCATCACGTCCAAGATTAGTAGACCGACTCCTGCCTGCATCTACTACTATTACTCCACACATCGACCGCCATCCAGCATGCATCTAGTGTATTAAGTTCATGGAGAAACGGAGTAATGCGATAAGAACGATGACATGATGTAGACAAGATCTATTCATGTAGGAATAGACCCAATCTTGTTATCCTTAATAGCAACGATACATACGTGCCTCGCTACCCCTTCTGTCACTGGGTGAGGACATCGTAAGATCGAACCCATCACAAAGCACCTCTTCCCATGGCAAGAAAAATCAATCTAGTTGGCCTAACTAAACCAAAGATTCGAAGAAGAAATACGAGGCTATAAATAATCATGCATATAAGAGATCAAAGAAACTCAAATAATATTCATGGATATAGATCTGATCATAAATTCAAAGTTCATCGGATCCCAACAAACACATCGCAAAAAGGTTTACATCAAATAGATCTCCAAGAGACCATTGTATTGAGAATCAAAAAGAGAGAAGAAGCCATCTAGCTACTGCCTACGGACCCGTAGGTCTATGGTGGACTACTCACGCATCATCGGAGAGGCACCAATGAGGATGATGAACCCCTCCGTGATGGTGTTAGATTGGATCTCGTGGTTATGGAACTTGCAGCGGATGGAATTGTGTTTTCTCTGCTCCCCTAGGGTTTCTGGAATATTTGGGTATTTATAGAGCGAAGAGGCGGTGCAGGAGACCTCTGTGGGCCCCATAACCCACCAGGGCACGCCTAGGATCCTGGGCGCGCCCTGGTGTCTTGTGGGCCCCACAGGCTTCCCCTTTGGTCCTTCCTTGCCTCTCAAGTTGTCTTCTAGTCCAAAAAAAATCTCCAAAAAGTTTTGCTGCATTTGGACTCCGTTTGGTAGGGATATTCTGCGAAGTAAAAAACAAGCAAAAAATAGCAACTGGCATTGGGCACCATGTCAATAGGTTAGTCCCAAAAAATGATATAAAGTTGCTATAAAATGATTGTAAAACATCCAAGAATGATAATATAACAGCATGGAACAATAAAAAATTATAGATACGTTGGAGATGTATAAGCATCCCCAAGCTTAATTCTTGCTCGTCCTCGAGTAGGTAAATGATAAAAAACAATTTTTTTGATGTGGAATGCTGCCTAACATATTCATCATATAATCTTTTCTTTGTAGCATGGATATTTGGACTTTTAGATGGTTCAAAGCAATAGTCTAGTTTTGACATGAAGACTTCAATACTCAAGCATATCAACAAGCAACCACGTCTTTCGAAATATCAACACTAAAGAAAGTTATCCCTAGCCCATCATGCTCAATCATTGATCCACTCATGAAACACACTCGAATATTAGCTACATCCAATGCTCAAGTACAATCATAGTGCTCCCTAGTTGGTGCTTTATAAGAGAAGATGGAGACTCAAATAAAAATAAAAATTGCATAAAATAAATAGATAGGCCCTTCGCAGAGGGAAGTAGAGATTTGTAGAGGTGCCAGAGCTCAAAGCTTAAATTGAGAGATAAAATATTTTGAGAGGCATGCTTTTCCCATCAATGAAAACGACCGAGTAATTCCCAACACTTTCCATGCTAGATACATCATAGGCGGTTCCCAAACATAAAATAAAGTTTATTCCTTTGTCCACCATACTTTCACACTCCACGGCTAGCCATATCCACGGGTACCGTCCATACCAACACTTTCCAAGGAATTTATTATTTGACAACATAAAGTAAATTTCTTTTTTATTTTGGGACTGGGCATCCCTATTACCGCCATACTCTCGTGCAATGACAAGTGAATAAACACTCATCTTGAGAATAACATATCTAGCATGGAAAATATTGGCCACCCCCTGCCGCTTCATGAGCGGTACGGGCACACAAAAAGGAAATTCATTTTGAAAATTAGAGTTGGCACATACAAATTTACTTAGAACGGTAAGGGAATACCGCATATAGGTATGTATGGTGGACTCATATGGAAAAACTTGGTTTAAGGATTTTGGATGCATAAGTAGTATTTCTACTTAGTACAATTGGAGGCTAGCAAAAAGATTGAGAAGCAACCAACCAAGAAATGAAAATTCTCATAAATGAGCATTAAGCATAACTAACACCGAATAATGCACCACAAGTAGGATGTAATTTCATTGCATAACTATTGAATTTTGTGCTTGTATAGGGAATCACAAACCTTAACACCAATATTCTTACTAAAGCATAATTACTCACCAATATGACTCACATATTACTATCATCATGTCTCAAAACTATTACAAAGAATCAAGTTTATTTTGTCCAATGATCTTCATGAAAGTTTTTATTATATCCCTCTTGAATATCTATCACTTTGGGACTAATTTCATATATTGCAATTGATTTTGATTAGCTCAAACAAATTTAAGTGAAGAACATGAGCATAAATTTTTTCTTCTCTCAAAATAATATAAGTGAAGCAAGAGAGAATTTCTTCAAATTTTTTACTAACTCTCAAATAGATCTAAGTGAAGCATGAGAGCATGTTTCTTCAAAAATTAAACCACACCGTGCTCAAAAAGATATAAGTGAAGCACTAGAGCAATTCCATAGCTCAATTTTTTTTAAGTGAAGCACAAAGAGCAATTCTAACAAGTCATAACATAATTTTGGATCTCTCAAATAGGTGTGTCCAGCAAGGATAAACATGACAAACTAAAAAGAAAAAAAACAAAGACTCAAATAATACAAGATGCTCCAAGCAAAACTCATGATATGTGACGAATAAAAATATAGCTCCAAGTAAAATTACCGATGGTTGTTAGAAGAAAGAGGGGATGCCTTCCGGGGCATCCCCAAGCTTAGTTGCTTGGTTCTCCTTGAATATTAACTTGGTGTGCCATGGGCATCCCCAAACTTAGGCTCTTTTCACTCCTTATTCCTTCATCCATCATGATCTCACCCAAAACTTGAAAACTTCAATCACACAAAACTTAACAAAACCTTCATGAGATCCGTTAGTATAAGAAAACCAATCCACACTTTAAGTACTATTGCAAACCCATTCATATTTTGTTATTGCATTATACCTACTGTATTCTAACTTTAACATGGCTTATACCCCCCGATACAATCCATAGATTCATCAAAATAAGCACACAATGCAACGAAAACAGAATCTGTCAAAAACAGAATAGTCTGTTAATATGCGAATTTTACTCGTACTTATCTAACTCAAAAAATTCTGAAAAATTAGGAAAACATAGGAAATTTATATATCAATCTTTTGTAAAACATTCAGAATTTTTCGTCGCTTTTGTGAATTTAAACAATTCTATTACTGGACGAAAAAGTTTCGGTTTTTCAACAGGATCAAAACAACTATCACCTAAAGCTATCCCAAAGGCTTTACTTGGCACAAACACTAATTAAAACATAAAAAACAAAATCATAACAGAGGCATAATTGTGCAAACACACAAAAACAGAAAAAATATATTTTATTCATTGGGTTGCCTCCCAACAAGCGCTTTTCTTTAAAACCTCTTAGCTAGGCATTGATAATTTTGATGATGCTCGCATGAAAGACAAGAATTGAAACACAAAGAGAGCATCATAATACATGTGACAAACACATTTAAGTCTAACATACTTCCGATGCATAGGGATTTTATAAGCAAACAAATTATCAAGACAAGAAATATATAGCATATGCAAGGAAGAAGAAAGAAACAATAACAATCTCAACATAACGAGAGGTAAATTAGTAACATGAAAATTTCTACAACCATATTTTCCTCTCTCATAATAATTACATGTAGGATCATAATCAAATTCAGCAATATAGCTATCATATAAAATTTTCTCTTCATGATCCACATGCATAAAAGTTTTATAATCTTCCAAGATAGTGGGATTAACATCAACTAAAGTCATGACCTCTCCAAACCACTTAAATCAAAAATTTCGTAAGATTGAGAACTCTCCAAATATGTAGGATAATTTTTACCTAAAGTTGACGCTCTTCCAAACCCACTTTCAATATTATTGCAAACATTATTATCAATATCATATTCATCATTAGGCTTAAATAAATTTTCAAGATCATAAGAAGAATCACCCCAATCATGATCATTGCAATAAGTAGTGGACATAGCAAAATTAGCATCCCCAAGCTTGGGGTTTTGCATATTATTAGCACAATTGACATTAATAGAATTTGTAGTAAAATCATTGCAATCATGCTTTTCATTCAAGGAGCTATCATGAATCACTTCATAAATTTCTTCATCATAATTTTCAGATTCACGAATCTCAAGCAAAACTTCATAAAGATAATCTAGTGCACTCAACTCACTAGCAATTGGTTCATCATGATTGGATCTTTTAAAAAGATTAGCAAGTGGATGGGGATCCAGATCAATAGATTTTTAGCAAGCGAAGATGCAAGCATATAGAAGGCACATGGCAACACAAGTAAACAAAAGATCAAACAAGAAAAAGGAAAATGAAAAGAAGGCGAATAAAAAAGCAAATATTTTTGTGAAGTGGGGGAGATGAAAACGAGATGCAAATGGCAAATAATGTAAATTGCAAGGAGATGAGATTTGTGATTAGGAACCTGATAGATGTTGATGATATCTCCCCGGCAACGGCGCCAGAAATTGGCAAGTTGACGGAAGACTATCTTGACTTGATCCTCCCCGGCAACGGCGCCAGAAATTGGCAAGTTGATGGGAGACTATCTTGACTTGATCCTCCCCAGCAATGGCGCCAGATATTCCTTTTGATGCGGCTTGAAACTGCGTCGGTATTTCCCCAAAGAGGAAGGGATGATGCAGTACAACTACAGTAGGTATTTCCCTCAGTTATGAAACCAATGTATCAATCCAGTAGGAGAACCAAGCAACACTACGTAAACAGTACCTGCACACAAAGAACAAATACTTGCAACCCGACGTGTAAGAGGGGTTGTGAATCCCTCCTCGGTAAAAAGATAGATTGATTTGTATAAGATTGGATAAATAGATCTAAATAAAACGCGAAATAAAAGATGCAAATAAAAAGTGCATCAAAGTATTTTTGGGTTTTTGGAATAATAGATTTGAAAAAATATGATGAAAGATAGACCCGGGGTCGTAGATTTCACTAGTGGCTTCTCTCAAGAAAATAGCATACGATGGGTAAACAAATTACTGTTGGGGCAATTGATAGAAGATCGGATAATTATGATGATATCCAAGGAATGATCAATATATAGGCATCACATCCAAGATTAGTAGACCGACTCCTGCCTGCATCTACTACTATTACTCCACACATCGACTGCTATCCAGCATGCATCTAGTGTATTAAGTTCATGGAGAAACGGAGTAATGCAATAAGAACGATGACATGATGTAGAGATCTATTCATGTAGGAATAGACCCCATCTTGTTATCCTTAATAGAAATGATACATACATGCCTCGCTACCCCTTCTATCACTGGGTGAGGACACCGTAAGATCGAACCCATCACAAAGCACCTCTTCCCATGGCAAGAAAAATCGATCTAGTTGGCCTAACTAAACCAAATATTCAAAGAAGAAATACGAGACTATAAATAATCATGCATATAAGAGATCAAAGAAACTCAAATAATATTCATGGATATAGATCTGATCATAAACTCAAAGTTCATCGGGTCCCAACAAACACCCCGCAAAAAGGTTTACATCAAATAGATCTCCAAGAGATCATTGTATTGAGAATCAAAAAGAGAGAAGAAGCCATCTAGCTACTGCCTACGGACCCGTAGGTCAATGGTGGACTACTCACGCATCATAGAAGAGGCACCAATGAGGATGATGAACCCCTCCGTGATGGTTTTAGATTGGATCTCGTGGTTCTGGAACTTGCGGCGGCTGGAATTGTGTTTTCTCTGCTCCCCTAGGGTTTCTGGAATATTTGGGTATTTTATAAAGCCAAGAGGCGGCGCAGGAGACCCCTGTGGGCCCCACAACCCACTAGGGCACGCCCTGGTGTCTTGTGGGCCCCACGGGCCTCCCATCTGGTCCTTCCTTGTCTCCCAAGTTGTCTTCTGGTCCAAAAAAATCTCTAAAAAGTTTTGATGCGTTTGGACTCCGTTTGGTAGGGATATTCTGCGAAGTAAAAAACAAGCAAAAAATAACAACTAGCACTGGGCACTATGTCAATAGGTTAGTCCCAAAAAATGATATAAAGTTGCTATAAAATGATTGTAGAACATCCAAGATTGATAATCTAACAGCATGGAACAATAAAAAATTATAGATACATTGGAGACGTATCAGTGTGTGAGAGCAAGAGCAGAGCAACAACACGAGCGAGAGAGGAAGAGCAGAGCAGCAGCGCGAGCGAGCAAGAGCCAGAGCAGCAGCAACAGCTCCGACTGGTATGGACGATGCCGCCGAGGGAGCCTCGCACTGGGGGAGAGTCGCCGTGGAGATGTCGCCGGCAGTGCCGACTACGAGTTAGCCGTGCCATGGGGGAGCGGGATCGACCACCGGCGGCGCCGGGAGGTCGAGTTAAGGAGAAGGTGCGATGCGATCAGTGTACAACCTCTTTGGTGGCACCGAGTAGGCCTCGGCTTCGTCCGAGGAGTTGGTGAGGATGCTGCGGTTCCGGTGGAGCAGGTTAAGGCGGCGTTGTGGGGATGGAGCAGCCGCGATAGATGAGGCAATCGTCGGAGTAGCTCCTTGGAGGTGGAGGACGAGGCGGCTGAACCGGCGAGACGATGAGATCGACAACGGATCCTCATTCGAGGCGGTGGATGAGTGACGTTGAGCTGTTGCGGTGGATGACGTCGTCGGGGAAGAGGCTCCGGCTCGGCAGCGGTGGGTGGTGGACAGAGAAGGGTGGGGTTTCGCTGCTGGAGCAGAGAGGTAATGGCGGCCTGGGTTTTCGAATGTCGAAAAGGAGGTTTAGAAAAGTACCCCCACCGATTTGAACTAGCGACCCTTTCGGCTCAGGGTTAGAATGGGGATTTCGCGTGTCGGGATTTGGCAGCTAGAGGGAGTTTTCGCGCGTGTTGTAATTTCGGGATAGCAAGGTGCGAGTTTTTGGAGCACAAAGAGACAAAGCAATATCTGAATTTTCGGGATAACAAGGCACGGCTTGAAATTTTGGGACAAGCCTAACGTGTAATAATGAACGTACCAAATAAATTCGTACTTCCCTCAGTGAAGAAAACAAAAAGAAAACTATTCGCACCACACACAGAGAGAGTCTTGTCCCGTTTTACTGACAAATGCTATTCAAAACTATGAATCCATGTTATGTCCAATTAAATTTTTTCGCTAGCTGTATAATGCATGTAACCTACTCATACGAACAATTAGTGCATTCCAAATGTATATACTACCGCTGCAATTTGAACTAAATTTGAATTCATTTCTCTATTTGAATAAGAATCTACAATCATGATTGTTGCCAAGTTAAACCATCATTTGTACATTATCTTAACAACACACCACATGATTACTATAGAGTTAGATATGAACTATGTGTACTATATGAACTCGAATTCAAAATTTTGAATACACTTCATGTCGATTCCAAATAATAGTACATTTGAAGTACTAGCTAGATCTTCATAATCTAAACCATGTTTCATATGTACACTGTGTTTATCACACAAAGTATAGTGCCCCGCCCCCTACATTATGACAAGTATTTAGCACTGAGCTGCAAAAGCCACATATTATCACAAATTCAAATAAATGTTATATATAATATATGTCGTATAACATGTTCATAACCAAACCATGGGTATCACCATTATATTCATGCATGCGTCGGTTTAAAACACTATGATCTCTTATTCAAATATCCGAATCCACTTTTATAATGAATTATAATCTCTGTTCGTCTTTTACACCCACACAATCCTCTTCTCTTTGTAGCTAGCGCTAACTTTCTCTCATGCATGCACACGCCCGCCCCCCTCTCACCCTCCCTCAGCATTCTCTCCATCACGCATGTTCGTTATTTCTCTTTAGGTCGTTCACTCACGGTGTGTGTAGGCCCCCAGCTCCTTCTTTCCGGCACACACCGGTCGATATACCTCTCTAGCCAAGTATGTCTACTATGCAACTTATTCTTGTAGACTCGGTGTTGGGCCTCCAAACGCAGAGTTTTGTAGGACAGTAGCAATTTCCCTCAAGTGGATGACCTAAGGTTTATCAATCCGTGGGAGGTGTAGGATGAAGATGGTCTCTCTCAAATAACCCTGCAACCAAATAACAAAGAGTCTCTTGTGTCCCCAACACACTCAATACAATGGTAAATTGTATAGGTGCACTAGTTCGGCGAAGAGATGGTGATACAAGTGTAATATGATAGTAGATATAGGTTTTTGTAATATGAAAATATAAAAATAGCAAGGTAGCAAGTAACAAAAGTGAGCAAAAACGGTATTGCAATGCTTGAAAACAAGGCCTAGGGTTCATACTTTCACTAGTGCAAATTCTCTCAACAATGATAACATAATTAAATCATATGGCAATCCCTCAACGTGCGACAAAGAGTCACTCCAAAGTTCCTATCGCGGAGAACATAAGATGAAATTGCTTGTAGGATACGAAACCACCTCAAAGTTATTCTTTCTGATCAATCTTTTGAGCCATTCCTATAAGTGTCACAAAGATCCCTAGAGTTCGTACTAAAATAACACCATATGATACACATCAATCAACCCTAATGTCACCTAGATACTCCAATGTCACCACAAGTATCCGTGGGTTAATTATACGATATGCATCAAACAACTTTAGATTCATAATATTCAATCCAACACAAAGAACCTCAAAGAGTGCCCCAAGATCTCTATCGGAAAATCAAGGATGAAAACGTGCATCAACCCCTATCCATAGATTACCCCAATGTCACCCCGGGAATCCGCGAGTTGAGTGCCAAAACATACATCAAGTGAATCAATAGAACACCCCATTGTCACCATGGGTATCCCACGCAAGACATACATCAAGTGTTCTCAAATCCATAAAAGTATTCAATCCGATAATAGTGAAACCTCAAAGGTAAAACTCAATTCATCACAAGAAGGTAGAGAGGGAGAAACACCATATGATCCAACTATAGTAACAAAGCTCGCGGTACATCAAGATCATGCCAAATCAAGAACACGAGAGAGAGAGAGAGAGAGAGATCAAACACATAGCTACTGGTACATACCCTCAGCCCCGAGGGTGAACTACTCCCTCCTCGTCATGGTGGCCACCGGGATGATGAAGATGGCCTCCGGTGATGATTCCCCCCTCCAACAGGGTGCCGGAACAGGGTCCCGATTGGTTTTTCATGGCTACAGAGGCTTGAGGTGGCAGAACTTCTCATCTAGGGTTCTTTTTGGGGTTTTTGGTATTTATAAGAATTTTTGGCGTCGGTCTCATATCAAGGGAGTTCCCGAGGGGCCCACAAGCTCGGGGCGCACCCTAGCAGGGTGGGCGCCCCCCAGGCTTTTGGCCTCATCGTCTACTTTCTGGCCGAGCTCTGGTGCTTCGAGGGTCTCTTTTGGTCCATAAAAAATCACCGTAAATTTTCAGCCCATTCCGAGAACTTTTATTTCCACACAAAAAACGACACCACGGTAGTTCTGCTGAAAATAGCGTTAGTCCGGGTTAGGTCTAATCAAATCATACCAAAACCATATAAAATTGTTGTAAACATGGCATGAATACTTCATAAATTATAGATACGTTGGAGACGTATCACGCCCCTCTTTTCATCGATCTCATACTCGCACACTCCTCCCCCTCGATATAGTAGGCCTCTCGCACCACCTCCTAGCCGCATCCCTCTCTCTCTATCTGTCTCTCTGGGCCTTATTTGCTTCTAACACATGCATGCATGTATACCTACCGATCTCCCTACATATAGCTAGGTCGACTATAACTCTTTTCCCCCACGCACCGATCGACGTACCTCACTAGTTATGTCTCTCCCTTTCTCCGACACACGACAATTGATCTTCCTATGTAGTTATGTCTGCTTACCATAGCCATATCGTCCCCCTCATCATCCTTGCATGCCTCCCGACCCGTCTCTCACACGCACGTGCACAGACAGGCAGGCATCCCCTCTCTTATTGATATTGCAGTCGTACCCTCCGTTTGTCTAGCAGGCCTCTCCCACCATTTGTGAGAAGCAACTCCACCACCAACCCTCCAACACTCAAGCTCTGTCTCTCTCCCAACCTTATTCCTCTCCTACACATATGCATGGATGCCGATCGATCTCCCTCAATACATAGGTATGTCTCTCTCCTTCTCCACACATATACCAATCGTTCTACCTCTATAGTTAGGTCTCTGCCCCCCCACACACACCGATAGTCGAATGTTGTAGGTAGGTATCCATGCCACAAAGACAAACTGCACCTCTCCCCTCTCACGTTCCAGTAGGCCAGCCACCCTATATCTTTGATGTGGGCACACGCAAATTCGATGGCACTCTTTATCGATCGCGCGCACACACACTTCATCCCTCTCTTCGATTCCATGGATATCTCACACCGATGATCCCTCCACTCTCTTCTCGTGGATCGCCCCTCTATATATGATATATCCAGGCCTCTGTTTCACACACATTGCATATGTTACATTTTTTGTTTGAGATATCATTGACACGTATTCCCTGTCTATCTCTCACACACCTCCAAAAAAATAGTCATGAACCCACACACCATCTCTCTCTAGGTTTGTATCTCGCTCACACACACCCACGTAGGTGGTGTACGTACACGAAGAGAATAGGTGCATGTACTCACGCTTCGTTCCCAGCCACACCCGCGCGGGTACACGGTGGAGCTCATTTCTGTATGAAATGGCAGCCCACGTGCTAATTTGAGAGCGTGTAGCGGTTGTTTACTTACGGAGGTCGTGTACCACGTGTGCACGAAACAAAGTTCGACTTGACGCGTTGGCACATTATTTTTAAATAAAGTTATATTTCTCAATGGCACGTACATAATATAAAATGATTGTTATCGAGAAAAAGTAATCCGCTCCACTATATACAATGGAGCTTGCCTGCTGGGATTGGTCCGTCTTCACACTCTCTCACACAAGACGGTGGTGGACTCTCTCTCTATCTCACCGCTGGTCACTGATCCGGCCCGATCTCGTTCGCCGGTGGAAAGGGAGGACGTGCATCGTTGCTCTGTTCGACGGCGTCGAGGCAACATGTCCCGATCTGCGGTACCCGCCGTTCTCTCTGACCAATCTCCGGTGCGGCACGACAGATCCCGCCCGCCGGCGCCCTCCTAGTTACAGGTACAAATTCCTCCCCTTCAGCCTTGCTCCACAGCCCATCTTCCCATGTCGCTGCATGTGGATCTTCCCTAGTTCTTTACCCGAAACGTAGCTCGGCTGGCATACTTTCCATGTTGCAATCTCATCCTCACACCCTTTTAGATAAACAACGGTGCTGCTATCTTCCCTTAGGACAAGGAATATGCTTCTTTTTTGTTGGCACATGTGTCTTCAACTGTTATTGGCCAGTAATTGTTTCCTTTGTACCTCCTTTTGCAAACAGGGCTATCCATTTCACCTCGTTGCTATTGCGACCTTTTGGTGAACTACACAAATCACTTTTTTCTTAAGAGTGTTTTGTGCAGTTCTACTAAAATGTCACACGGGCAACGTTTCTACATTTCAGTAGGACTGCACAAAGGGAGATTGGTTTTGCTCTATCCTCCTCATCCAACTCCGAGGCTAGTCTTCCCCAACAAGTAGTTTTTTTAAAAATACTCCAACAAGTAGCTAGTCTTAAGAGAGATTGCAAAGGTGACCGGCTTCTATTTGTGTATGTATGTTTCATCATCTCTCGAAATAGGCTTTCGCCCGGCTTTATAGATAAAGGACCGCCGGTTGCTGTTTGGGATCTGGATGACTATTGTTTCATCATCTACTGCCACTATTATTGTAATCACACTTATTCAATATCTTTGCAAACAAGGATGATCGGCTCAATTTTAGTGGAACGCACAAAATGATCGTATTGTGATGTCCTCCACACACCTCTTTCATGGCTACAGAGCTGCGTGAAACTAGCTGCCAACCAATGAACAATGTGCCCAGGAAATGTAACCATGCCTACGGACAACATCGATCAATTTTATATTTTTCTTTACTTGTACACCCTCTCACAACTTTGTCTTTAGTTGTGATGCAAATATTGGCGCTGGTCTGCGAATCATTGAGGTGCATTAGCAGCCATGGTGGTTTCATTTGTATTTGATAGAATGTTGTAATGAGACAACCTTGAGGCAAGAGGACACATGATTCTAAAGTTGAAACCTTTTTTTTGCGGGAACCAAAGTTGAAAGATTCATAGCATTACAATACAATTTCATTATGCTGCAAAATTATGCGTACATATAACATAAACAAATCATGAAAGCTTGAAAGAAAAGCCAAAAACCATTCAACTACATTTCGCCGACATGTGGGACATCCTGCATCCGGGTCCACCTACCATGCACCAATATTGCGTGCACAACTGCAGGGGAGATTCACCCCGGTCGTTGCGCCGCAGTAATAATGACTAGTGAGTAGTCAAATCATAGAGCCCTAGCTTTACTACTACAGTAAGTTGCTCGGACGAAGCAACCATCATTTCACTCTTCGTTGAATCCGCTCGTACTCCAATATTCCCAGAGTAAGTTTCTCGGACGAAGCAACCATCACTTCACCTTTCCCACAGTAAGCACCTCTTTTTTTATTCTAGAAACCACCACACGCAAATATTGGACGGTAGCAGCACAACATCAAGTGTATGGGACTCAATTCAAAAACCAAAACCAACCACTGAACTACTAGATGGTGAGTGTTACTAGTATCTCATCTCGCAACACATGCATGCGTGAGGAGTACAATGACCAAGAACGCCTTCTCGTTTGGTCCGTTGGTCAAAGGGCTTGCTCTTAGCATATTGAAAGGATCGAGAAGAGGGGTCTAGAGGGGGGTGATTAGACCCTCAACAAGTAAAAGTGGCAGTTTTTAAGTTCTTCAAGTTAACGTATAGTTTTAGCACAAGTTTAAGCATTCACAATACATTTCGAGCAAGCATGACAAGAGTATATGCAGCGGAAAGTGTAAAGCATGAAAATTGCAAGAAAGTAAAGGGATGGGATTAGAGTGTGCAAACGCAATGAAGACATGGAGATTTTTGGCGTGGTTCCGATAGGTGGTGCTATCGTACATCCACGTTGATGGAGACTTCAACCCACAAAGGGTAACGGCTGCGCGAGTCCACGGAGGGCTCCATCCACGAAGGGTCCACGAAGAAGCAACCTTGTCTATCCCACCATGGCCATCTCCCACGAAGGACTTGCCTCACTCGGGTAGATCTTCACGAAGTAGGCGATCTCCTTGCCCTTACAAACTTCTTGGTTCAACTCCACATCTTGACGGAGGCTCCCAAGCGACACCTAACCAATCTAGGAGACACCACTCTCCAAAAGGTAATAAATGGTGTGTTGATGATGAACTCCTTGCTCTTGTGCTTCAAACGATAGTCTCCCCAACACTCAACTCTCTCTCACAGATTTGGATATGGTGGAAAGATGATTTCAGTGGAAAGCAACTTGGGGAAGGCTAGAAATCAAGATTCTTGTGGTAGGATTGGAATATCTTGATCTCAACACATGAGTAGGTGGTTCTCTCTCAGAAAATGTATGGTGGAAGTGTAGGCACGTTCTGATGGCTCTCTCACATATGGAGAGGGGGGTGGAGGTGTATATATAGCCTCCACACAAAATCCAACCGTTACACACATTTGACCCATCTCGATGAGACCGAATAGCTAAACTCGGTGGTACCGATTAGTTCAAAAATGTGAACATTAGGAATCTCGATGGGACCGACTGGAACAACTCGGTGGGACCGATGTGCTAAGGCTTAGAGAAAACCTCATCTCAGTGGCGCCGATTGCATCAACTCGGTGAGACCGAAGTGAAGCAATAGGGCGACAGAGAATTGGTCAAGCCAACTCGGTGAGACCGATTGCAATTTCGATGAGACCAAAATAATTGCAACAGATAATAGGGAGTTGGCAAGGCCATCTTGGTGAGACCGAGATCCGTATCGGTGTGACCGAACTGTTAGGGTTTCTGGCTGTGGCTATGTCATATGAACTCGGTGGCGCCGGATAGAAAGAATCGGTGGGGCCGAGTTGGAGTTTAGGGTTTTGACATATTTGGATGGAGAAAGTGGTTGAGGATTTTGGATCAATATCACTAAGCATTTGATCAAGCAAGCCATTAAGCAACACCTCATCCCCTTTTAATAGTATTGGTTTTCCTATGGACTCAATGTGATCTTTGATCACTAAAACAAAGATGAAGAGTCTTGAGCTTTTGCCAATATATGTCCTTAGCACCTTGAAGGGGTTCCACATCCTCTTGTCCTTTCCACGCCATTTATTGAACTTCTCTGAAATACACTAGAAAAAACTATTAGTCCAACAAGAGATATGTTGACATTAATTACCAAAATCACCCAGGGAGCACTTGTGCTTTCAATCTCCCCCTTTTTGGTAATTGATGACAACATACATAAAAGCTTTTAAGTAAAGGATATGAAGAGTAGCGAGTAAAGCTTTGGATGAACATGTAACATGCATAAGCTCCCCCTACACGTATGCAATCATGTGAAGATAGAATGTAAGGACATGTGAATGCATAACATGACAGAGTAAGCTAAGAGTTACATGTATCTTGGCTATATGCATCAGAGCAAATAATGTGGTTGAGAAGTGCACCTTCATGTTTATGATTCCCTCTTGCAAACAATATGTGCAACAACAAGAGATCATCATGCACATGAGTGTGATGCATATACTTACCTTGTGGTCTTGAGCTGACTTTTGAGAGAGTAGACATGAGAAAACAGGGTTAGATAACACAAGAACACTCCAAGCAAAGCATCATTAAGGAATCACAAGAATACCAAGACTGGGATGACATGTAATGGGTGAGTACTACAAAGTAAGTACTTCATTTAGATATAGACATGTTCCCAAAGATTTAAAGATGTGCAATAAATTCCAAGGATTTTTCTCCCCTTAGGCATAGACTCTTTCTCCCCCCCGAATCTGATATTGGATAATGGGAGAAGGTAGGGTGAGATAAAATCAGAGAAAATAAAATCAGAGCACAAAGGAATTAACAACAAAAATAAATAGGATCAAACATATTGACATGTCTTCCCCTCTTAAAGACATGTAGCTTGTCTCCTCTTTGTTAACAAGCATCTGTGGAAGAGCTTAGATGTGCTCATTTGATAAGCTTTGATGTGCTCTCTCTCCCCCTTTGACATCAATTTTCAAGAAGGGTACTTCTGGAACATGAGCCAAATGTGGTGTGGTCCTTTAGAGTCACTACAAAGCAGCAGGTAGCTTAGGATGCTGATAGAGGAAAGAATCATTGAGTGGAGCTGAAGAAAATAGGCAATATAAAATGACAGAATGTTTTCTCAGTGTTGAAATCGGTGACGCCGATTTGTTTCCACCGGTGACTCCGAGATTGTAGAGTCACAGAGGGTGCTTATCAGTAAGACCGAGTTAGTCCCTGTCGGTTGTACCGATGAACTAAATACAAGGAAACCTTGTATTTTGGTCTAGCCGATGGGCTTGGGTCGGTGAGACCGAGTTCGGCACAGAGCAACATTTTGTCAGCTCAACTCACTTGGCAAATGAAATCTCACAAGGATTTGCAAGGAATTGTCAGAAAGATTTGCAATGAATTTACAACAGAATCACAGATGAAAAACAGAAATTGAAAAGAGATCTAGATGAAGTTTTTTTTGTTTTGTTTTTAGAGGGAGACACAATGGCAAGAAAAACATGCAAATGAGAAAAAATTAACTAAGCAAAAAGAACACTAGAGAACTTCATCTACAAAAGGTCGGCGACAAAGTCACCTATGTTAGAGTATATTGACTTAGGAGTCAAGCGAGATCACTTGATCATAGTTCATACTCATCGTTTAAGCTCAAAATGGGGTTGCCATTTTTTGTTTAAGCATTTTGATGTATTCACATCTTGTTGAGTTTCTTTAGCTCATGACTTGGGGTAAAGCTTCTCTAAGATGGAATGACATACCTTGGGTTGTGGTGTTGATCTTAATCATGTAATTGAACTTGTGTTGGATGCTCAAGGTTGATGTAGTTGGGAGCACCCTTTAGAGTTGAAATTCATCTTCCTACATGGGTAAGTTTTGTAAGGAAAAGCACTTCTATGTCCAAATTGACAATCATGAAACTTGATACCAATTGAAATAGTCACAGGATATGTTGAGTGAGTTCATGCTTCCTTGAATTCAACAACCAAACCATAGGAACTTGGTGATGTAGAAATTGCTCAAAATCTGAGTGACTTGCAATTTCATAGATTTGGGCTCATACAAGTACCTACATGGGTTAGATAACATGCAAGGGTACAAATATACATCCAAGACAAATGATCATCATTATAAGAGAAATATCAAGGATTAGTCACAAAGGCTCATGCCTTGCATGTATCCAAATGGAGCTTCTAATCCAAGTTTGAGGCATCAATGATATTCAATTCACCTCTCAAATGGCAAAATACTTTCTCATCAAGTGGTTTGGTGAATATATCCGCCAATTGCTTATCGGTGCGAACATGCTTAAGATTGATGTCTCCTTTAGCAACATGATCACAAATGAAATGATGATGGACTTCAATATGCTTAGTCCGAGAATGTTGCACGGGATTATGAGCAATCTTAATATCACTCTCATTGTCACATAGCAATGGAACATGTTTCACATGTATCCCATAATCTTTAAGTGTTTGGGTCATTCAAAGTAATTGAGCACAACATGATCCGGTGGCAATGTATTCCGCTTCGGTAGTGGATAAGGATACCGAGTTTTGTTTCTTGGAGGACTAAGACACAAGGGATCTACCAAGAAATTGACAAGTACCCAAAGTGGACTTCCTATCAACCTTGTCACCGGCATAGTCCGGATCGGAGTAGCCAACAAGATCAAAAGATGACCTCTTAGGATACCAAATGCCAAAGTTTGGTGTATGAATTAAGTATCTCACTATCCTTTTTACGGCCTTAAGATGACACACTTTAGGAGCCGCTTGATATCGTGCACACATGCACACACTTAGCATAATATCAGGACGGGAGGCACATAGATATAACAGTGAACCAATCATAGAATGGTAAACCTTTTGGTCAACCGGTTTGCCATCCTTAGTCAAGTCAAGATGTCCACTAGTAGGCATGGGTGTTTTCATACCTTTGCTTTCTTGCATGTTGAACTTCTTGAAAAGATCCTTGGTATACTTTGTTTGTGAGACAAAGGTACCTTCCTTAGTTTGCTTGATTTGCAAACCAAGGAAAAGTTTGAGTTCACTCATCATAGACATCTCAAACTTCTCCGACATTAGCCTTCCAAACTTTTCACTAAAATGGGGGTTAGTATAACCAAATATGATATCATCCACATAAATTTGGCACACAAATAATTCACCATTAACCCTTTTAGTAAAAAAGCGTGGAATCAATTTTCCCAATTTCAAAGCCTTTTTCAATGACAAACTTGGTCAAGCATTTATACCAAGCTCTAATGGCTTTTTAAGACCATAAAGAACTTTATAAAGTTTGTAGACAAGATTAGGTTTCTTGGGATTAACAAAGCCGGGAGGTTGTTTACCGTAAACTTCCTCCTCAATTTCTCCATTTAGAAAAGCACTTTTAACGTCCATTTTGTATAAAGTAATATCACGGTGATTGGAATAAGCAAGCAAGATGCAAATGGACTCAAGTCTAGCAACGAGGGCATATGTCTCACCATAGTCCATACCTTCGACTTGAGTGTAGCCTTGAGCGACAAGACGGGCCTTGTTGCGTACAACTTGTCCATCTTCATCTTGCTTATTCCAAAACACCCATTTGGTTCCAATGACATTGTGATCGTAGTTCGGCTTTTCAACCAATGTCCACACTTGATTCCTCTCGAAGTTGTGTAGCTCTTCGTGCATAGCACTTACCCAATCCGGATCCTCAAGAGCTTCTTCTACCTTCATAGGTTAAACACTATAAATGAATAAGTAGTGTTCACAAAAGTTAGCCAAACGAGTTTTAGAGCGAGTGATTCTCCTAGTTTGAATGTCATCAAAGATTTGTTCGACGGGATGATCTCCTGTGACTCTTGCTCGAACTCGTGAGAGCTTTTGCTTGGGTTGGGGTGGAACATCCTCTTAATCTTCTTCTTCATTGTTGGTGGCATTGTCGTTCTCTTGTGGTGGTGGAGAAGGAGGTCGAGGTGGTTCATCTTGTTGCACTTCCTCATCTCCTCCGTCTTGAAGTGTTCCACTTGTGGGTGCCTCCAAGTCAACTTGTGGTTCACCTTGTTGTGAAGTTGAGGCTTCCACTTGAATGGACGAAGTGCGCTCCTTCACCTCCGTTGGGCGAATCTTGCCAATGGACAAATCTTGGATTTCTTCCAAAGGATCTTTGTATCCTACATCAATTGGCAATTGCTCTACTTGCAAGCCGTTAGATTCATCAAACTTCACATCTACCGTCTCTTCAACCTTTCGGGTGAAATTGTTGTAGACACGGTATGTGTGAGAGTTTGAGCCATAACCGAGTAGGAAACCTTCATGAGATTTAGGAGCAAATTTCGAGTGACTATGCTTATCAAGAATGTAACACTTTGAGCCAAATACTCGAAAGTATCCAACTTGGGGTTTGTTATCGGTGAGAAGCTCGTATGCCGTCTTGCCGAGAAGCTTGTGAAGATATAGTCGATTCGTAGCATGACAAGCTGTCTCAACCGCTTCCACCCAAAAGTTTCTCGGCGTCTTGTATTAATCAAGCATCATTCTTGCCATCTCGATAAGTGTCCGGTTCTTCCTCTCAACAACTCCGTTTTGTTGAGGCGTGTACGTAGCCGAGAACTCATGTGAAATCCCTTCTTCGTCAAGGAAGGTATCTACATTGGCGTTCTTGAACTCTGTTCCATTGTTTGTTTGAACCTTCTTGATCTTCACTTCAAATTGGTTTTGGGCCTTCTTAGCGAAGTTCTTGAAGATCTTTTGGACCTGCAATTTTTTATCAAGAAAGAACACCCACGTAAATCTTGAAAAGTCATCAACAATGACCAAACTGAACGAGTTACCACCGAGACTCTTGTAGGCGTTGGGACCAAAAAGATCCATATGAAGTAGCTCAAGCGGTCTTCTTGTGGTCATGATGTTCTTCACGGGATGACTTCCTCCAACCTGTTTTCCTGCTTGACAAGCACTACAAAGTCTATCCTTGTCAAATATGACATCTTTAACACCAAGGATATGATCACCTTTAATAAGCTTATCAAGATTTCGCATGCCCACATGACCTAACCTTCTATGCCATAACCAACCTTTAGAAGATTTAGCAATTAAGCAAGTACAAGGTTGGGCTCTCTTAGTGAAGTCAACAATGTATAGATCACCTCTACGAATACCGGTAAAGACCATATTATGATTATCTCTACGAAACACTTGGCAATCTACTTCAGTAAATAGAACATTGAAACCAAAGTCGGCTAGTCTAGATACAGAAAGGAGATTGTAGCCAAGAGAGTCAATGAGCATAACATTTTGGATAGAGCTATCATTGGAATTGGCCACCTTACCAAGGCCAAGTACCTTACCCTTGGAGTTATCTCCAAAAGTTACATACTTGCGTGGGCCATCGTTTTTGGCAAGCTCACGGAACATGTCCTTATCTCCGGTCATATGATCAGTACATCCACTATCGAGAATCCATTCTTTCCCTCCGGCCATGTAACCATGAAGGTTAGCCATAAGACCAAAATGTCTCATCGACTCCTCAAGGTCAAAGTCACTATCTTCATCTTCATCGTAATATCCATGCTTAATATCATCATGTAAGTGATCATCACCTAGAGCAAGTGATTCATTAGATTTATGACCATGACAATGTGCATGTTTATGAATTCTAATAGTTTGTGAGATGATGCTACTCATGACTCCAACATTTCCTTTGGCACGCATAAGGTCATGGAGCTCAAATAGACATTCATCAAACTTAGGATCACTAGGGTTCATATTTTGAAAAGCAATTGACTTTTGAAGAATATCATCTAGATTTTTCAAGGAGTAATTTGGAAAGCACTCCTCAAGATATTTCCATATAGTATAAGCACATTCAAAGGTAGGCAAGCATACAAGCAAATTTCTAGGCAATCCTCTAATGCTAAGATCAATAGCTCTAGGATTGAGAACCATGTCAAGATATTCATCGGGGGTAGGATGCAAAGGATCAATAGGAGGCACATAAAGGCTAGTAATATAATTGTTCAAATCATATTCATTGAAAATCAAAAGCATCTCATTCTTTCAAGAACTATAGAACTCCCCATCAAGCATAGGCACTCTACATCTAATACTCCCGATCGTAAACTCATCTATCTTCCTCCAATGGTGATTAAACCAAAGCAATGGAGACCAATGCTCTGATACCAATTGAAAGGATCAAGAGAGGGGTCTAGAGGGGGGGGGGGGGTGATTAGACCCTCAACAAGTAAAAGTGGCAGTTTTTAAGTTCTTCAAGTTAAGGTAGAGTTTTAGCACAAGTTTAAGCATTCACAATACATTTCAAGCAAGCCTGACAAGAGTATATGCAGCGGAAAGAGTAGAGCATGCAAATTGCAAGAAAGTAAAGGGATGAGATTGGAGTGTGCAAACGCAATGAAGACATGGCGATTTTTGGCATGGTTCCAATAGGTGGTGCTATCATACATCCATGTTGATGGAGACTTCAACCCACAAAGGGTAACGGCTGCGCAAGTCCACGGAGGGCTCCACCCACGAAGGGTCCACGAAGAAGCAACCTTGTCTATCCCACCATGGCCATCGCCCACGAAGGACTTGCCTCACTCGGGTAGATCTTCACGAAGTAGGCGATCTCCTTGCCCTTACAAACTTCTTGGTTCAACTCCACATCTTGACGGAGGCTCCCAAGCGACACCTAACCAATCTAGGAGACACCATTCTCCAAAAGGTAATAAATGGTGTGTTGATGATGAACTCCTTGCTCTTGTGCTTCAAATGATAGTCTCCCCAACACTCAACTCTCTCTCACAGATTTGGATATGGTGGAAAGATGATTTCAGTGGAAAGCAACTTGGGGAAGGCTAGAAATCAAGATTCTTGTGGTAGGATTGGAATATCTTGATCTCAACACATGAGTAGGTGGTTCTCTCTCAGAAAATGTATGGTGGAAGTGTAGGCACGTTTTGATGGCTCTCTCACATATGGAGAGGGGGGTGGAGGTGTATATATAGCCTCCACAAAAAATCCAACCGTTACACACATTTGACCCATCTTGGTGAGACCGAATAGCTAAACTCGGTGGCACCGATTAGTTTAAAAATGTGAACATTAGTAATCTCGGTGGGACCGACTGAACAACTCGCTGGGACCGATGTGCTAGGGCTTAGGGCAAACCTCATCTCGGTGGCGCCGATTGCATCAGCCCGGTGAGACCGAAGTGAAGCAATAGGTCAATAGAGAATTGGTCAAGCCATCTCGGTGAGACCGATTGCAATTTCGGTGAGACCGAAATAATTGCAATAGATAACAGGGAGTTGGCAAGGCCATCTCAGTGAGATCGAGATCCGTATCAGTGTGACCGAACTGTCAGGGTTTCTGGCTGTGGCTATGTCATATGAACTCAGTGGCACCGGATAGAAAGAATCGGTGGGGCCGAGTTGGAGTTTAGGATTTTGACATATTTGGATGGAGAAAGTGGTTGAGGATTTTGGAGCAATATCACTAAGCATTTGAGCAAGCAAGCCATTAAGCAACACCTCATCCCCTTTTAATAGTATTGGTTTTCCTATGGACCCAATGTGATCTTTGATCACTAGAACAAAGATGAAGAGTCTTGAGCTTTTGCCAATATATGTCCTTAGCACCTTGAAGGGGTTCCACATCCTCTTGTCCTTTCCATGCCATTTGTTGAACTTCTCTGAAATACACTAGACAAAACTATTAGTCCAACAAGAGATATGCTGACATTAATTACCAAAATCACCCATGGAGCACTTGTGCTTTCACATATCACTAGAGTATTTGTTTTAGAATGCTCTTATCATGTGGGAGGGAGTGTGAGTAAACCGACCTCAATAGAAGGCAAAATCGCCAGCCCGCCGCACTTTGAGAGAGACGAGGAGTGAGAAGCGATACGGGCTGGTGGATTACTAGAGCTAGGTGTCGCACGGAGGCCTAGAAATATGGTGAGAGCGTGAGGTGGGCCATGTATGATGTAACTACACTAGGTTGCCGTGTTTCAGACTCTTCCAGTCTACTACATGTGGAGAAGATTGGGTTGATTTTATATCGCTGAATATAAAATATGAAGAGTCCAGACGCTCCACCGCGAGGTTCCTTGCTCCTTCTCGATTGTCATAGAGCGTTCTTCTTCGTTTTGCTGACACGTGGGACATCCAGCATCCAGGTCCACGTGTCATGCAAGATAATGAAGTACTAGTAGTAGGAGAGACTCACCAACGGTCACGAACGAAGGTGGAGTACGTGTACGAATCACCCGAAAAAAGGAGTACGTGCACGAAGAGAAGAGGTGCATGCACCGACGCAGGTTCTCTTTGCCTCTTTCCCTAACACTTACCCGTGGGTACACAGTGAGCTCATTTCTATACGAAGAGGCAGCTCATGTGATAATTTGGCGAGTGTAGTAGTTGTTCACTTAGTGGAGGGTCGGGAACCAATCATGAATGAATCAAAGTTCGACCATGACGCGGTGGCGCGTTATTTACAAATTAAGTTATTCTCTTCGATGGCACGTACGCAACATTATTTTCTTCAATGGAACGTGAATCGTGCACACACTCAATGACGGAGCACGGGATGGTAGCCATGGACATGGTCGGTCCTTTTTGGAGACTACACTACTTTGATGTGTCCCGTCAACTCGCAGAACAAGGATAAGCTTGCTTTACAACAGTGCGGTTATACAGGCGGTGGACATGTAGTAGTTCATTCGGTGTCAGATTGCCAGAAGTATATAGTACTGTAGTACCATCATCATTGTTCGACTTCCGAGCGCAAGGTCACCTACTCACTAGTATAGCCGGCTGCTAGTTCTATTCTGGTGGCACATCATTTAGAGCAAGTATTCCCCCCATTTGTTTTCTTTGATTCGTACTACTAGGATTCTTAAAACTCAGGAATAGGAAAAATAAAGGATTCGAGCGGCTTGTCCATTTGAATCCCATAGGATTAGCACTGAGTGTTTGATGCCACAGGAGAAACAAAGGAAGTGAAAAAAAGTTGGAGCGGATTCTAGATTTCCAATGAAATGTAGTAGTAGTACACGTGATTCCATACTAGTAAAAATTCCTATAGGATTCAATCCTATGAATCAAATGACCAATGTACTAAGGTCCACGGTCAAGGCGGCACAGGACAGACGCGACCTCTCACTGTGTCCACCATTGAAGCGACTGCTACGTCCATTTTGCATCATGCTTTTATATTGATATTTATTGCATTATGGGCTGTTATTACACATTATGGTAAAATACTTATGCCTTTTCTCTCTTATTTTACAAGGTTTACACAAAGAGGGAGAATGCCGGCAGCTGGAATTCTGGACCGTAAAAGAGCAAATCTGAGAGACCTATTCTGCACAACTCCAAAAGTCCTGAAAATTTACGGAGAATTATTTTGGAATATATAAAAAATATTGGGCAAAGAAAATACCAGAGGGGACCCACTAGGTGGCCACAAGGCTGGGGGGCACGCCCCTAGGGCTTGTGGGCCCCCTGGCAGGTCTCCGGTGCCCATCTTCTGCTATATGGAGGGTTTTGACCTGGAAAAAATCATAAGGAAGATTTCGGGACGAAGCGCCGCCATCTCGAGGCGGAACCTGGGCAGAAGCAATCTAGGGCTCCGGCGGAGCTGTTCTACCGGGGAAACTTCCCTCTGGGAGGGGGAAATCAAAGCCATCGTCATCACCAACGATCCTCTCATCGAGAGGGGGTCAATCTCCATCAACATCTTCACCAGCACCATCTCCTCTCAAACCCTAGTTCATCCCTTGTATCCGATCTTTGTCTCAAAACCTCAGATTGGTACCTATGGGTTGCTAGTAGTGTTGATTACTCCTTGTAGTTGGTTCTAGTTGGTTTATTCGGTGGAAGATCATATGTTCAGATCCTTGATGATATTTATTACCCCTCTGATTATGAACATGAATATGCTTTGTGAGTAGTTACGTTTGTTCCTGAGGACATGGGAGAAGTCTTGTTATAAGTAATCATGTGAATTTGTTATTCGTTCGATATTTTGATGAGATGTATGTTGTCTTTCCTCTAGTGGTGTTATGTGAACGTCGACTACATGGCACTTCACCATGATTTGGGCCTAGGGTAAGGCATTGGGAAGTAATAAGTAGATGATGGGTTGCTAGAGTGACAGAAGCTTAAACCCTAGTTTATGAGTTGCTTCGTAAGGGGCTGATTTGGATCCACATGTTTCATACTATGGTTAGATTTATCTTAATTCCTCTTTCGTAGTTGCGGATGCTTGCGAGAGTGGTTAATCATAAGTGGGAGGCTTGTCCAAGTAAGGACAGCACCCAATCACCGGTCCACCCACATATCAAATTATCAAAGTAACGAACACGAATCATATGAGCATGATGAAAACTAGCTTGACAATAATTCCCATGTGTCCTCGGGAGTGCTTTGCTTTATATAAGAGTGTGTCCAGGTTTGTCCTTTGCTACAAAAAGGATTGGGCCACCTTGCTGCACCTTTGTTACACTTGTTACTTGTTACCCTTTATGAATTATCTTATCACAAAACTATCTGTTACCGATAATTTCGGTGCTTGCAGAGAATACCTTGCTGAAAACCGCTTGTCATTTCCTTCTGCTCCTCGTTGTGTTTGACCCTATTACTTATCGAAAGGACTATGATAGATCCCCTATACTTGTGGGTCATCAAGACTCTTTTCTGGCGCCGTTGCCGGGGAGTGAAGTGCTTTTGGTAAGGAAAAACTTATATAGTTTGCTGAAATTTACTATCACTTGTTGCTATGGAAAACAATCCTTTGAGGGGCTTGTTCGGGGTATCTTCACGCCGACCGGAAGAGCAAAGAGTTTCCCCTCAACCTAATGAACCTACTGAAAATATTTATTATGAAATTCCTTTGGGTATGATAGAGAAACTGCTAGCTAATCCTTATGCAGGAGATGGAACATTACATCCTGATATGGATCTAATCTATGTGGATGAAGTTTGTGGATTATTTAAGCTTGCAGGTTTGCCCGAGGATGAAGTCAAGAAGAAGGTCTTCCCTTTATCTTTGAAGGAGAAGGCATTGACATGGTATAGGCTATGCGATGATATTGGGACTTGGAATTACAACCGATTGAAATTGGAATTTTATCAGAAGTTTTATCCTATGCATCTAGTTCATCGTGATCAGAATTATATTTATAATTTTTGGCCTCGTGAAGGAGAAAGTATCGCTCAAGCTTGGGGGAGGCTTAAGTCAATGTTATATTCATGCCCCAATCATGAGCACTCAAGAGAAATTATTATTCAAAATTTTTATGCTCGGCTTTCTCGTAATGATCAATCCATGCTCGATACTTCTTGTACTGGTTCTTTTATGAAGAAGACTATTGAATTCAAATGGGAATCTATTGGAAAGAAATTAATGCAACTCTGAAGATTGGGAACTCGACGAAGGTAAGGAGTCAGGTATAAACCTCAAGTTTGATTGTGTTAAATCTTTTATGGATACCGATGCTTTTCGTGAATTTAGCACTAAATATGGACTTGACTCTGAGATAGTAGCTTATTTCTGTGAATCATTTGCTACTCATGTTGACCTCCCTAAGGAGAAGTGGTTTAAATATCATCCTCCCATTGAAGTAAAAATAGTAGAACCTATTAAAGCTGAAGAGGAAACTATTACTTATAATGTTGATCCTATTGTTCCTACTGCTTATATTGAGAAACCACCTTTCCTTGTTAGTGTCGGTGCAACAAACCTAGGCGTGTGTTGCCCGGACTATACACAGGCTCAAGAGCAAGGTTGCAACATCCAAGACAAGACCAAGCTGAAGAGATAGCTCTTTGAGCAATCAAAGGGCAGATCAAGAAGACCAAGACCAACCAAATGAGCAAGATACCACTAAGGAAAAACCTCCCTTGCCGGGCAGGCGAGCCTGGCGGGGTCGAGGTTACCCCAGAGACAAGTCTCAAGACTCCCCCGGCAGGCTTGCCGAGGACGCCGAACAGAGGAGGGGAGGCTTCTCCCCGGTGAAGAAGATGGCATCGACGTTGACTCAGAGGACGATGACGACGCCACCAATCAGAAGAAGAAGAACAAGAAACACAACAAGAAGCGCAGGGATAAGGCAGTGCTGGCTGTTGAAGGATCGAGTACTCCTAGTACCGGCAAGAAGGCCAAGACTGAGGCTCCCGGCAAGGAAGTTGCCGCGTGTGCTGATTGCTGGGAAGCTGCTGCTGCCGAGAAGGCTGGGAAGGCTGACTGACCGTACTGCAAGATCCATCGGACCAAAGGCCACGATCTTCAAGAGTGTCATCAGGTTGAGCAACTCGTCAAGAAGCAGAAGGCTGAGTATGAGAAGTGTGACAAAGAGAGAGATCAAGATGGCGTTGGCGGGAAGGGCTGAGGCGGCAGAGGAGGTCACCCCGGCAAGGCCCCTCAGTATCAAGGGAAACCTACCAGAGGCCGTGACAAGAAGGACTGCGATGACGAGAGTGATGAAGGAGATGAAGAGGAAACTAGTGAGCAGGAGTTCCAGAAGGCTACTGACGCCCTATGCATTGACGGAGGTGCATCCTTGCATTCCTCTCACCACCAGCTTAAACAGTGGGCGCGTGAGGTCAATGCCGTGGAGCCAGTGGCAGATTCTCGGAAGCCACTCAACTGGTCCTGCACGCCCATCATCTTTGATAAAGAGGATCACCCTGACCGCACCACCGCGGTAGGGTGTTTGCCGTTGTTGGTTTCACCAACAATCCGCAACCTCAAAGTCACAAAGATGTTGGTTGACGGTGGGGCCGGGTTGAATCTGGTTTCTCCCAAGGTCATCAGCAAGCTCCAGATAGTAGATGAAGAGCTCAAAGTTACTGGTACTTTCCAAGGGATCAACCCCGGCAGAAGTCGTCCTAAGGGGAAGATCACACTGCCGGTAATGTTTGGGGGGGGGGGGGTTAAACTACCGGACTGAGAAGATCGTGTTTGATGTGGTTGACCTCCCCTTGCCGTACAATGGAATCCTTGGTCGTCCAGCTCTGGCAAAATTCATGGCGGCATCCCACTATGCCTACAACACGCTGAAGATGCCAGGGCCAATGGGCGTCATTTCCATTCCATCAGACAAAAATGACACAATTATATGCGTGGACAAGATGTACCGAGAAGCAGTCGCTGCAGAGGCCGCGGAAGCTACCGCTCCCGCCAAGGAAAGCAAGAAAGGGAAGAAAGCTAGCAAGGATGCCAGCAAAGAATCCGGGAAGCGCGCCTCTTCGGAGTGCGCTGCGTCTGTTGATGACTTGCCAGAGAGTTCCAATAGCAAGAGATCAAAGGTTGTTGCGCCCGCTGTGAAGAAGGTCCCGGCAGGGCTGGTTGGCGCTGATGGTACATTTACTATCATCTCCACCCTCGACGACAAATAGGAAAGCGCGCTCGTTGCCTTCCTGTGGGCGAATGTCGATGTGTTTGCTTGGCAACCATCTGACATCCCTGGTGTTCCCAGGGAGGTAATCGAGCACCACCTTGCTGTCTGCCAACATGCCCGACCCGTCAAACAGAAGGTCCAAAAGCAAGGCTTGGAGCGGGAGCAGTTTATTGCCGAGGAGATCAAGAAACTCGAAGCTGCTGGTTTGGTCAGAGGGGTATTGCATCCAACTTGGTTGGCGAATCCAGTGGTGGTGCGCAAGGCGAATGGGAAGTGGAGGCTTTGCATAGATTTCATAGATCTGAATAAAGCATGCCCGAAGGACCCATTCCCCTTGCCGCGCATCGATCAGATTGTGGATTCCACCTCTGGATGCAACCTGCTTTCCTTCTTGGATGCCTACTCCGGGTACCACCAGATTTTCATGTCCAAGGAAGATGAAGAGAAGACCTCGTTCATAACCCCATGTGGCACGTACTATTTTGTACGGATGCCCTTTGGGTTAAAAAGCGCTGGATCCACTTTTGCAAGAGCAGTGCAAATTGGTTTTGAGTCATAGCTGCATAGGAATATTGAAGCTTACATGGATGACATAGTGGTCAAAACCAAACACAAATCAACCCTCATTCAGGACCTGGAAGAGACCTTTGCGAATCTTCGCAAGATTAACTTGAAGCTCAACCCGGAGAAGTGTTTGTTTGGCGTTCCTTCCGGCAAGCTACTTGGCTTCTTCGTGTCCCACCGGGGGATAGAGGCCAACCCAGACAAGATCAAGGCGATCGAGCAGATTCAAGCACCCAAGACAGTTAAAGATGTGAGGCGTTTGACTGGATGTGTTGCCGCACTGAGCAGGTTCATTTCCAAGTCTGCCGAGCGCGCCTTGCCATTTTTCAAAATCTTGAAGAAGGCAGGGCCCGTGGAGTGAGCCCCGGAGGCTGACGCTACACTGCAAGATTTGAAGACCTACCTTTCCTCTGTTCCCACCCTAGTCGCTCCTAAACCACAAGAACCGTTGCTGCTATACCTAGCGGCAACCAATCAAGTGGTTAGTGCAGCACTGGTGGCCCAACGGGAAGTAGATTAAAGAGCCGCCGCAGAAAACATCCCCTCCGGAGAGAAAAGTGAACTCGTCCCGGCAAGTTCAGGAACAAACCAGAACAAAGAAGAGCAGGGCAATGGAGACAATTCCAGAATCGCGGCAAGGAAGAAGGTGGTGCAGCGGCCAATGTACTTTGTCAGTTCCCTACTGCAGGGGGCTAGATCAAGGTACTCTGGCGTGCAAAAGTTGATCTTTGGCCTCATCATGGCCTCAAGGAAACTGCACCACTAGTTCCAAGCCCACGAAATCACGGTTGTTACCCGCTTCCCCTTGCAACACATACTGAGGAACCCTGAGGCCACTGGCAGAATAGTGGAGTGGGCTTTGGAGTTATCAAGCTCTGGTTTGAAGTTTGAGAGCACATCAACTATTTAGAGTAGAGCATTGGCGGAGTTTATTGCAGAATGGACACCAACTCCAGATGAAGAGATGCCAGAGACAATTATTCCCGGCAGGGAAGCGCCCCAAGATTGGATCATGTACTTTGATGGTGCCTTCTCCCTACAAGGTGCGGGAGCTGGCGTGCTTCTCACCGCACCCACTGGGGAGCACCTCAAGTACGTGGTTCAAATGCATTTCCCCCGGGAGAAGGCTACCAACAACACCGCAGAATATGAAGGACTTGTCGGATTCAGGGCTCCGCAGACCCAAAGAAGGTTCGAACTCTGGGGCGTGTGCGAAGAACTCAACCTATCCTGCCAACCAAACATGCCGCCCTACAGCCTAGCTTGAAGAACAGGGCAGAAGATGGACCCGGCAGTTTACCCAGGTTCGGGCCACCTTGCGGTGTAATACCCTACTCCTGCTTTGTGGTCGATTAGCCTCACGAGGGGATGAGGATGAACTAGTACAGAGGATGAACAAGCTCGCGAGGCTTGCTCTGGTGAGAGTGAGTTGTTCCGGGTCTGATCCCCTTCCTATGGTGGTGGCTAACCTATATATAGTGGCCTCGGTCCTCTTCCCTAAAAACGAAGGCGGGAAGGGATTCCACAATGGCCAATTTGAAAGGGGACAAGTAGTACATCTTATCCTGATGAAAGGTGGTCTTCGCCTGCAAAGCTTCTGGCCGTGACGCTGCGGTGGGCTCGGCGATGACATCCGTCCTGCCGTCCTGGCGGTCTTGGTCTCGTTGCACGGGAATGGAAACCTTTGGGTGATTCCTCGGGACCCCGCGCCTGTGCTTGCCTCCTTAGCACCAAAGAGGAAACCTGCTGCTCTGCGCCCGCTGGCGCCTGCCAGGCCTTGGTCGTCATGGCTTGCGGCACCTCCACCTCACGAGGTGGGCATCTGCATAGAAATCTCCGCTCCTCAGGAGCCAGCCTAAGGAGGCCTCTCCCTCCGGAGGTCTTGATGTCGCCCGCCTCGCGAGGCTTGGCCCCTCGCGAGGGTCTTGTCTTGAAGGTGTTGTAGATGGGCCATACCAGGCCGTTGATGGCGCCACGCCATGGGCTGCAGGTAGGCAAGTATGGGTACCCTGGTTGCCAGATCACCGACAGTAGCCCCCGGGCCCAAGGCGCGCTTGGACTTGGCTTCGAGCGAAGCCAAAGGGCAAGGGCGGAGCACCGCGGGCCCCAATCACCTGCGGACCAGGCTGACGCGTGGCGCTTTGATGGGACATGGGCGTGTCCACTTCCCCATGCCACCTCGGCAAACACATGACTTAACAACTGCCTGATGCATGCAGAAGAACCATCATTGCTCGGAACGTGAGAGGCCGGCGGTTGGCCTCTCTCTGCCTATAAATGGGGCGGGGGGCGGAGCCCCCAGCTCATCTTCATCTTCTCGCCGCCTACTCCTCCGTCTCCTTAGTTCCCCCGCCATCTTGCCAAAGCTTCCATGGCGCCAGTGAGGAGGCTTTCGGCCGCGGAGAAGGAAAAGGCTCCCAAGGAGGGACCAGACTCGCCGCCGCCCAAGAGAGGCCGCGGCCGCCCCTGCAAGCACGCCGCGACGCCAGCGGTGGCTCCCCGAGGGCGTGCGTGCACTCCCTCGAGGGCTGGCGTAGTCGCCGGCAGTCGTGGGGGTGCTCCTTACTAGGGTGGAAGCTGCCGCGGCCGGGGCAGCCGCAACGAAGGGGGAAGCCACGCGGCAGCCATCTGGCCATCGAGCCCACGACTCCACTCGGCCGACGCGTCCTCGGAGTTCGTGGTGTGGGAGGAGAGGCCCGCTGGCGCCTGGCTCCATCTCCCGCGCTTCTTTGCGGGTGCGCTGCCGGCCGGGGGACCTGGCGGCCTCTGGCTGCAGGCCGATGGTTGCTGCAGCAAGGCCTCCTGGGTGGTGGTCGAGGCCACCCCCACCGGCAACGTGTTCCTGAACCATGGATGGCAGACGTTCACCCGCGCACACAGCCTACAGGGGAGGTGCACCCTCCACTTCAGGTACGACGACGCCGCGACCATCTATGTCAGGGTCTTTGGGGAAGATGGTCAGCGCCTGGGGTGCTGCCCGAAGAGCGATAGCGATGACGACGCCGGTGGTGAGCTTGCCCTTGGCGACGGCCGCGACGCCTCCAGAAGCGGCGGCTCCTCCTCCGAGGAGAGCACGAGCGACGATGACTACGATGAGCCACCACGCCACCGAGCTAGGACCAGGGAGGGAGATGAGCCGCCTCGCCACCGCACCCCGGTGAAGCAGGAGGAGGACTCCGACTGAGCGCGGGCGTTGCTGGAGGCAGGTCCCGGGAGCTGCTGTAGGTGTGCGGCTGGTTTTGCCTCTCTTCTTCTTTTTTTTCTGCATCAAAAAGGTGGAAAGCCCTGTCGGGGCGTGTAATGGACCGCGGCGCTTGCGCCATTGCGTTATCGTTTTTATGTTGCATCTTGGTATCCGTGTTGCCACTGACTGTGATTCAAATGACTTAGCTCAGTGTGCCTGCGGTAGACTCTTGTGCCGTGAGGACGAGCTTCCCTGGAGCTTTGGACTTCCCGCGTGTCCCTGGTTCCGAGAGGTCCTCCGGAGGTTTCCTTCTTGTGGACTCGAAGGTCCCCAGGCGTGGCCATGGGGCCAGGGGACCTCTAGAGGTGTCGTTCCCCGCGCGAGCCCCCGAGCGTGGGTCGCTGGTATGCCATGTCGTGATGCCCGGAGGCATGGACTCAGGAGGGCGTGTGTGCCCGCTGGCTCGTTTGAGGGCGTCACACGAGGATTCGGACGCCAAAGGCCAAGGCTTTGGCGAGGTGCGTTCGCAGGCGGGCCCAAGTGTACACACCGTGCCCAGCGCCCACGCGCGGGACACGCGAGGAAGAGCGACGGGCAATTGTCACTTTCCCTAAAATGAGGCGTGAAAAAGCGAGTGCTACGAGGAGAAAAATTCCCAACCCTTTCAAATAAAGACGCGAGAACTCCAAATTTCATTTCAAGAAGTTGCAAATCAGCTACAGAAAGCAAGCAAATGAACAGCCGCGTCCGGCACCTATACTAGTCTTCTATCTTCCCACCAGCGCGGAGCATGGGGCCTCCACTTGGACGTGGGTGGGAGCCCCCGTGAGGCCCGAGGGCGGCGCTCAGGAGACTGCGGGGCGTGTACAGCCCCACTCATTATTTCGTGAGAGTGTCACGGGCGGAGATCTTGAGAGGCGCATGGCCTTGTTCATGGGTAGAACTTCCGGAGGTGCTGGATGTTCCAAGCATTCTGGATGGGGACCCCGTCCTGTGTCTCTAGGTGTCGGTGTCAAAACCGGCAGATCTCGGGGCAGGGGGTCCCAAGCTGTGGATTCTTGGATCAATGATAACAGGAACGAAGGAGACGATGTTTTACCCAGGTTCGGGCCCTCGTACCCCGAGATCTGCCAGTTTTGAAACCGACAATGGTGCTTTCATTGAGAGTTCCACTGTGTGGTCGGCAATGGATCAATGGCTCACCTGCAGATCAACTGCGACGTCGGCATATTCGTCGCCGGCTCGGCTGGTCACCTCGGCTGGGCCGAAGACCAGACTCCTCTTAGGATCATCAAGATCAGACATATGTCCTCGTCATCATCAACTCTGATCTCTATCAAGATCATGGAGGAATCATTCATGGAGCCCGGGGGCTCAACGTCAACATTGTCCTCGGGCGACCATGCTGTTTTTCTATACAGCGGATTTGCATTCACTGTTGCCACCTCCTCGAGTGTCGCTTTGACGATTGGTTTGGAGGAATAGTGCAGAATTAAGTCTAGAACAACCCTGTAAAATTTCATCGCGTTCCGATAGAGGAATCTCCGGCGATCTCCAATATACCGGAACCGTGTCGAATCCGGACGGGAATCTGGATGAGTGTAGGGCGTGGAGTCTAGCGTCCAGCTCGGACGTCCTTTGGAAGATCCAACCATTGATTGGCTACGGAATTCCTCTATCTACCACTCCTCAAAGTTTCAGCTCGATCTGACTATTCAAACTCCGGGAACGGCCCAAGGAGTGCGTCAATTTTCGGATTTGTTTTCTGCGCGAAAACGAATCCGACCCGAATTCATCTTTCTTCATGAACGGGATATTGAACATCCTTTTTGAAGGAAATCTTTTCTAGGGTATTGTGTGTTGTTCTCAAACATTTTCCTACAAATTTTTAGTCTTTCCCGAGGCAATTTTCACCGTCGTGCCGATGTCAAACCGGCCCGACCACGTTGCTCCACGGCTGCCGACATGTGCCAGCATCGACTGCGCCGTCGCTCCATCAAGCCGACGACACCTCCTCGAATCATAACCTTGGCGAGCCGAGCAAGAGTTCGGCATCGTGAAGCTGAGCAAGAGTTCGGCATCGCGAAACCCTAACTTGAACAACCCTGAAGCTTTGACTTAGGGATCTGTCTCCGACCCGATCCCGGGGTCGGCCTTTATCTCGCATCCAGCTTCAAGCCTGAATGCGACCTCTTTGTCCGAAGATCGGGAGTCAATTCCAGTCGGACTCACCTCTCTTATCCCGGATCCAGCTCCAAGCCTGGACACGACTTCGGCATCCGAACACCAGGAGTCAACCCTGGCCGGACTCGCCCCTCGCACCATCGTACCGGAGGACGACCCCGAAGAAATCCCGGATACCAATCCGGCTAATCTCGCCCTGCCAAACGAGATACTACATTGGATCCAGACGATGACCACTCCATCGGAATGACCTCGGCATTCAGTCCATATTTCTTTAATTATTTACTTCACTTAAATTAATTAAGTAGAAGATTTTTTAAAACATACATATATTATTATCTTTATTTGTTATTACTTTTGGTTTGCACTTTTTTATGTGCACAGGTAAATCGACGTCGACTGGTCTGCATCGTCTGCTCCAACACCTCAGCTAGACCGGGGCCTTCACCGTCTCTTCATCAACCTACTCCGGGGACTTCGGCATCACCAGCCGACCAGCTTCGTCACCTCTCCTGGACCAGGGGCCTTGCCTCGCCGCATCGACCATGCGGCGTCGCCACTCCATCAGGCCGAGCTCTTCGCTCGAGCACCTCGGAACCGGCTTGGGAGCTGGGACCTCGACCCGCTGTAAGCTCGGCCCGCGTCATCAACGCTGAACACATTAACCAGCTAAGTCACTTTCATGCTCAAAGTTTTTAAAATTTTGATTTGTGTTCGGTTTGACCGTGCTCATATACGTTGTTTGTTAAAAGAAATTCCCTCTACCCATGTTAACTGGGGGCTCTTAAAATTTATATGAGCCATTTTATAATAAATATGTTTTTTTCTTAGTCATTGCAAAGTCTTTTTCTACTACTCCTTTCTCGACTCGAGTATGTGGTCAATAGCCGGATAGCCTGGCTTCTCTCTAAAGCCGCTCGAGTTTAGTTCGCTAAACTGGCCTGAGAAGCACTCCGCCTTCGGGATAGGAGGTTGAAGCCAAAGGCTCACCCTCTTGAAGTCTAGAGATCGGATGTATCATGTTAAAGCATGACGGAAGTACAAACTAGTTTCAAGACCAATTTTCAGATTGGCACCAAAAAAACTTGATTTAGTTCGGGCGTAAGGATTTTACTGAAGTTTTTTGGTTTTCCAAGCCTATGGCACTTTTAACCTATTTGTGTGTTTCCAGCATAACTTTCGCAGTGCAGCGCTGGACACCTTTACAGATTCGGCAATATCAACAGTGGGCTGCAACTAGAGCCGAACCCACCGAAAGCCAAGTTAAGTCATGGAGTCCTCGGCAAAACATTCTCGTATATTGCCTTATATGCATCGGTTTCGAATTGTGTCTTCGGTCAATAGTTGGGTTGCTCGGCTCCTGTGCTTGCCTCCTATGTTCCACTTTGTTTGGCTAGGAGCGCAAAGGGAGAACCACTGCGATTGTGCTTCCAGCTCGAATGGTTAAGCGCCTCCGTGGAGAAAGCCGAAAACTGACTGTCACAATAAGCGTAAACTGGTCAGCGATCCAATGACTGTGTCAAACTACAGATCGATAGAGATCACCTTGTGTTAAATGATGGGCCTTTCATAATTTTGGCTGAAGTGTTACTGGTTTGACCTCGGTTGACGCCGAACACTAACCAGGGGCTAGTAACTGGCCCCGAACTTTAAACTCCTATGACTAAGTGAAAGTTATAAAGCCTGCATATCTGATTGCCTCATTTCCGCTAACACAACCGCCTCCGGGCACCGAGACATCGGCTGAGGGTTGTATTGTTAGTACGGAAACACCCTGTGTAGCATCTACAAAGGGGTGGAAGCCGACGATGGGCCACATTTAGGTTATAAACAGTCTCAATGGAGAATTTGCCTTCTGTAATTATCGTAATAAAGCTATAAATATGCATCAATTTGACTTAAGATTTTGGCCAAGCTGGGTTGACTGGCTCCTGTGCTTACCCCTACGTTCTCGATTGTTCGGCTAGGCGGTAATGGGAGCACCTCTGTGATTGTTACTACCGGGTCGTCCGGGTTAGTACCTCAGACTGGGTGAAGCCGAAAGCTAGCCATCTTAAAAAATATAATTGGTCAGCAATGATGGAAGTGAAAATTTTGGTTCATTATGGACCACAGAGTTCGGGAACTTTCTCCCAACTAAATCGTCAATATTTTCCTCCCACATTGATCGGAGTTGAGGTTTCATGATCATGATCAACATGACAGCCTGGGAAAAGGAACCTATAATGGAACTATTTTTCCCAGAAGATGTTTTATAACATATCTCTCTGCGTACCTTTGTTTATAAAACCGTATGGCCGGATTGCCTTGTTTGTCGTAAATCTTTGCCCTTATAAAGGCTTTATAAAGTAGGGCGAACACTCTTCGGCTGCTGGCCGAGGAGGTTGAAGCCGATGGTCGGTCAACAAATTTTTGTACAATGCGGATCCGAGCATTAGTGATATAAAGTACTTGGATACATAGAATAATTACACATAAATTGTGATTAAAGTCAGTTTACTCTGAATATTGATCCTTAATTCGGCCACCCTTGCCCAAATTACGGCTCGGGGGCTACTGGCTTCGCGCTTCTCACTTAAAAGCCATTAAAGGGGTACATCGATCCCCTGATCTGGTGTTGCCACCCGACCAGTTGCTCGGGGGCTACTACATTGCCTATTCAATGCAGAAAATTTAAAATGCCCAGTGTTCAGCTTGACCGAGCTATGGGCAAACGCGTCTTCGGACAACAATCGGTACCATTTGGGACCTATCCGGCATCAAGCTAGTATATTACGGCGACTTCTCAAGACCCTCTCTCAAGGGCCCGTCCGCCGATCACTATCTCCTCTTATATATTACACTATGTTTCTATTCCTACGTATGCTGCCGAGCTAGGAGTTGATCCTCAGGCCGATTTCGCAAATCTACCTGAGTCTCAGGGGCTACTGGGATCAGTGGTTTCATGTTTTCCTTCAGGTGTATCTCGGATTTTAGGCCGACACACACACCTTGAGGGCTACTGGCTATATATCTCGGCAGAGAAGAAATTGCACCAATCGTGAAAAATATATCCGCTAAAAATCAGCCCAAGCCTGAGGTGGTGCACCACTTCGGAAGCAGTCCGGCATAAAACTCGGATGCAATTGGTTGGCTCCCTAGAGAGCGGTTCCGAATTAAGCTCGGCTAAATTCTTTCAACTTTTTCAAGACTGAGGTAGTCTATGACACTTTGGATGCTGACCGGCGTTGGAGCTCGGCTGCAAGAGGACACCTCGGAAGCAGTCCGGCATAAAGCTCGGCTGCTAGTGGCTGGCTCCATAAAAGAACCTTTTCGGCGTTAAGCTCGGATAATCCTCCTTCAAAACTTTCAAAGATGAGATACTCCATGCCTCCTCGGATGCAGTCCGGCGCTAGAGCTCGGATACAGACTGGTGTTGGAGCTCGGCTGCAAGAGATACCTTGGATGCAGTCCGGCGTTGGAGCTCGGATGCAAGAGGACACTGCCGCACGGGAAACACTTTGAACCCGACGTGTGGCGTAAAATATAACAAGGCATTGATAAAGGCCGAGAACTTAAAAGACTCCTCGGATACCCGACGTATGAACTTTTCAGATGTACCTCAACAATCCTCAAGATCGGAGATGGGAAGATTTGTTGAACCAATTTTCAAGACCGACGACCTAAGAAGAAGAACAGTTCGGAAGAACCGAGGAGCGTCTGCAACTTGAAGACCGGTTCAGGGGGCTACTGACGGTGTCCTAGACTAGGGGGTACTCACCATGTTGTCTCCCGACTAGTGGGTCGGGCCGAGGACCCCCATGGCGGTTCACTAATGGGCCAGTTCGGACAGCCGATGACATATACGAGGAAGATTCCACAAGACTTGGTGATTAAGACAAGGACTCCTCTCCACCGACGTAGCCGACTAGGACTCTTGTTATCCTAGGCCTCCGGTACATTATATAAGCCGAGGCCAGGCTCGTTGATAGATAGATGATGACATCCATCATATCATTAGGGTTTAGACCACAACTCATGATCTCGAGGTAGATAAACTCTGTACCTTGATACTTCATCAATATAAACAAGAGCAGGACGTAGGGTTTTACCTCCATCAAGAGGGCCCGAACCTAGGTAAAACATCGTCTCCTTCGTTCCTGTTACCATTGATCCAAGAATCCACAGCTTGGGACCCCTACCCCAAGATCTACCGGTTTTGACACCGACACCAGGCGCGCGGCGCAGGCCCGCGCCTGGAGACACGGGCAATCCTGAATGGGCCCTCCCACATGGGCGAGAGCTTGTGAAGCCCCTCCCTGGGGAGCACCCGCCTCAGGACGAGGTCACCCACCTCGAGGGTCCTGGAGCGGATTCTATGGCAGTGATACCGCCGCAGCGCCTGCTGGTACCTCGCAGCACGGAGCAAGGCTTGGCGGCGACCCTCCTCCCCCAGCATGAGGTCCATCCCCCGCGAGGCGTCCTGGCGTGCCTCATCAAACACCATGACCTGCGGGGAGCGATGTTTTGACCTCATGAGGGAGGACCGCCTCAGCCCCGTAGACGAGGAAGAACGGGGTCTCGCCCGTGGGCTTAGTCGCGGTGGTGCGGATGGACCACAACACAGACTAGAGCTCATCGAGCCAGCCCCTGCCGCAGGTCTCGAGTTTCTTCTTGAAGCTCCTCGCCTTGAGGCCCCTCAGGACCTCCGCGTTGGCGTGCTCGGCTTGGCCATTGCTCCGTGGGTGTGCCACCAAAGCGTAGCATATCTGTGTTCCAAGGTTAGCACAATATGTTTTGAAAAGGTTGCTCGTGAACTGAGAGCCATTGTTAGTGATGGTACGGTTGGGGACCCCGAAGCGGCTCACGAGACCCTTGATGAACTTGACGGCCGAACCAGCTGGGATGGTGCGCACAGGCTCCACCTCCGCCCACTTGGTGAACTTGTCGATGGCGACGTAGAGGTAGCGGTAGCCCCTAGCTGCTCGAGGGAATGGTCCCAGGATATCCAGCCCCCATACCGCGAACGGCGATGAGAGCGAGATGGTCTGGAGGCCCTAAGCGGGCTGGTGGATCTATTTGGCGTGGAATTGGCACTCCTCGCAGGACCTCACCAGCTCAGTGGCGTCGTTGAGCGCCGTGGGCCAGTAGAACCCGCTGCGAAATGCCTCGCCCACGAGGGTGCGCGATGAAGAGTGATGCCCACAGTCCCCACTGTGGATGTCAGCCAGCAGTTCGCACCCCTGCTCCTTGGAGATGCATTGCAGAGAGACGTCGTTTGGGCGTCTTCGGTAGAGCTCGCCATCCTGCAAGCAGTAGGCGGTGGCCTGGCGGGCCACGTGTTTTGCTTCTTCCTGCTTCTCTGGCAAGGTGCCCTGGAGTAGGTACGCCTTGAACTCCTCGGTCCAGCACCCCTCCTGAGGTTCAAGGGCTAGAAGCAGGTGGGCTCCGGAGGTTGGACCGCAGGCTGGGGCGCCCGAGGCGGCGGCCAGGGGCAGTTCCTCCCAGAGCAGCGCCAGGCTCACGGTGGAGGGGGCCGCCGATGGCTTGAAGAGCCTCTCCTTGAAGACGCCAGGCTTCTGAGGGTCGTGTCGTGATGCACTCTTGGCGATGTCGTCTGCCTCCTTGTTCGTGCCGCGCGGGACATGCTGCAATTCCAAACCCAAGAACTGTTTTTCAATTTTGCGTACCTCTTCCAAGTATGCCTCCATGTGCTCGTCCTTGGGCGTGTACTCCTTGTTGGAGAAGTTGACGAGGAGCTGAGAATCGCTCTTGATGGTGAGGCGCTTGATCCCCAGGCCCGCCGCGGCCCGGAGGCCTGCGATCAGGCCTCCGTATTCCGTGATGTTGTTGGAGACCTTCTCGTCATGCTGGAAGCAGAGCTGCACGGCGTAGTAGAGCTTGTCCTGAGTAGGCGAGACGAGCACGGCTCCAGCCCCCGCGCCCCGGCGTGCGAATGCGCCGTCAAAGTACATGACCCAGCCTTCAGGCGTCTCGTCTCCGGGCACGAGGGAGCAGTTTTCACTAACCCCCTGATCTGGGGTGTCAGTCCATTCCGCCACAAAGTCAGCGAGGGTCGTGCCCTTGATGACCCTGGTGGTGCTGAACTCCAGCTGGAACACCTGCAGCTCGATGTTCCATTCAGCAACCCTGCCTGCAGCGTTTGGGCTCCGGAGCAACCTCTCTAGGGGAACGCGGACACAACCTTGATGGGGTGGCCCTGGAAGTAGTGGCGCAGCTTCCTGGAGGCGACGAGGAGCGTGAGCAGAAGCTTCTATGGCATGGGGTAGCGCGCGCGTCGCGCAACACTGTGCTGACGAAATACACAGGGTGCTCGACAAGAGAGGGGGCGCTAATGGCGTCCAACCCTACCCGAGGCGTGGGGGCCTCAGGATCCTTGCCCTCTGCCGGGGTGACCAATGCCTCAGGAGTGCCGCCCCTGAGGTGGCGATGGCGTGGCTGAACACGGGGTACTGTGTGGCGCACGTGCGCCCGCGTGCTTTTCCCGGACCGCCACGAGTGCCGTGCTCGCCGAGTGGGGTGTGGTGGCCATGTAAAGCACCATGGGCTCAAGAGGTCGAGGTGCCACCATCACCGGAGGGCTGGTGAGATACCTCTTGAGCTCTTGGAAGGCCTCCTCGGCCTCCGGAGTCCACTCGAACGGGCCCTTCTTCTTCATCAACTTGAAAAATGGGAGGGTGCGCTCACCGAGCTTGGAGATCAAATGCCCCAGCGAGGTCACGTAGCCCGTGAGCTTCTGCATTTCCTTGAGGGTCTGTGGCAGGCTCATCCTCTCTATCGCCTTGATCTTCTCTGGGTTAGCCTCGATCCCTCTGTGCGACACCAAGAAACCCAACAGCTTGCCAGACGGAACGCCGAACACACACTTCTTCGGGTTGAGGCGCAGGTTTACTGTGCGTAATTTGGAAAATGTTTCTTCTGGGTCTTCGATGAGGGTTTTTGCTTCCCGCGACTTGACCACTATGTCATCGATGCACGCCTCGGCGTTCCTCCCGAGCTGCTTGCCCAAAGCGATGTGCATCAATCCCTGGAAGGTCACGCCGGCGTTGCGCAACCCGAACGCCATGCAGGTGTAACAGTACACCCCGCATGGGGAGAGGAAGGCTGTCTTCTCGATGTCTTGCACCGCCATCTTGATCTGATGGTAGCTCGAGAAGGCATCCAGAAAACACAGTAGGTTGCACTCAGTGGTGGAGTCAACGATCTGGTCGATGCGCGGAAGAGGGAAAGGGTCTTGAGGTCAAGCTTTGTTGAGGCTCGTGAAGTCGACGCACATGCGCTCCTTTCCCCCCTTCTTGGGGACGATGACTGGGTTGGCCAGCCAATCCGAGTGCTGCACTTCTCGGATGATGCCGGCTTCTTGCAGTTTGCAGACCTCCTGGACGATGAACGATTGCTTCTCCGGGGCTTGCTGCCATGCCTTTTGCTTTACCGGGCGCGCCCCGGGGCACACCATCAAGTGGTACTCAATCACGTCCCGCGGGACGCCAACCAGGTCCGTCACCTCCCATGCAAACACATCCTTGTTCGCATGGAGCAAACCGACCAGCGCTTCTTCCTGGTCCGGTGGGAGGCCGACACCTATGGTGAAGGTGAGGCTTGAGCCCTCATCATCGACCCGCACCTGCTTCGTCTCAGCCTGGTCCTGAGAGAACAGAGGCTTCTTCTTCGCGGGCACGGCTTCCGGGACCTCCGGAGTGCTCTCCGCCTCCGGTCACGCGGCCGCCGTGGCTTTGATAGCGAGTTTGAGGGCCAGTAGGGCATCCTTGGTGTCTCCCACCACAGTAAGAATGCCACTGCTCCCCGGCATTTTGATGACGTTGTAGCTGGGGTGCGTCGCCGCCATGAACTTGGTGAGGGTCGGGTACCCGAGGATGGCATTATACGGGAGGCTGATGCAGGTGACGTCGAAGTCGATGAGCTTGGTGCGGTAGTTGCTGCGTGTGCCGAAGGTGACGGGGAGGCGAATCTGCCCCAGGGGGACGACGGAGCCATCGAGCACCCCTGAGAAGGGCCTGGTGGGGGCGAGCCGGTCGTACGGCACCCGAAGCAGGTCGAAGGTTTCCACGGAGAGGATGTTGAGGCCTGCGCCGCCGTCGATAAGGGTTCGGGTGACCACGACGCCGCTGATGGTGGGCGTGCACAACAAGGGAAGCACGCCCGCGCCGACCGTGGTCTTGGGGTGGTCCCTGGAGTCGAAGGTGATGACGGTCTCAGGCGCCAACCGGCCCACAGGAGCCCCCTGCCGCGGGTGGGCGGCCCCCATCTGCTGGAAGAACTGCTTGACATGGCGGCCTGAGGTTGGCGCTTGCGACCCACCGAGGATGGCCGCAACGGCATGGGGCACCGATGCCGCGAAGCATGCGACAAATTGATTACGCAGACATTGCCAGGAGGCCACCGACAACTCCGGTAGGCTAAGCATCCAGGCACACGGCACACCCATGAGAGCCGCGGGGAGCCAGTTTGCCATGACCTTCTCGTCGCCGCCCGCCACTTCGATGCTCAATTCGTATAGGCGAAGGAAATCCACGGGGTTCCCGGCGCCGTCGTACCGCGGCGGCAGCTCCGGCTTGAACTTCGGCGGCCAGCGCACCTGTCACAAGGCGGGGGAGAAAGCTCGAAGGCCCGTGATGCCCCCAAACGCGCCTAGTGACCCGGCGGGTGGAGCAGCGCCTGCCATGGGAGCCATGCAGCACGTCTGATGGAGAAGTGGATCTTCGACACGCCCCTACCTGGCACGCCAAATGTCAGACTCAGGGATCCGCAGACCCGAAGAAGGTTCGAACTCTAGGGCGTGTGCAAGGAACTCAACCTATCCTGCCAACCAAACGCGCTGCCCTACAGCCTAGCTCGAAGAACAGGGAAGAAGATGGACCCGGCAGTTTACCCAGGTTCAGGCCACCTTGCGGTGTAATACCCTACTCCTGCTTTGTGGTGGATTAGCCCCACGAGGGGCGAAGGATGAGCTAGTACAGAGGATGAACAAGCTTGTGAGGCTTGCTCTGGTGAGAGTGTGTTGTTCCGGGTCCGATCCCCTTCCTATGGTGGTGGATAACCTATATATAGTGGCCTCGGTCCTCTTCCCCGAAAACGAAGGCGGGAAGGGATTCCACAACGGCCAATTTGAAAGGGGACAAGTAGTACATCTTATCCTGACAAAAGGTGGTCTTCGCCTGCAAAGCTTCTGGCCATGACGCTGCGGTGGGCTCGGTGATGACATCTGTCCTGCCGTCCTGGCGGTCTTGGTCTCGTTGCATGGGAATGGAAACCTTTGGGTGATTCCTCGGGACCCTGCGCCTGCGCTTGCCTCCTTAGCACCAAAGAGGAAACCTGCTGCTCTGCGCCCGCTGGCACCCGCCAGGCCTTAGTCGTCATGGCTTGCGTCACCTCCACCTCACGAGGTGGGCATCTGCATAGAAATCTCTGCTCCTCAGGAGCCAGCCTAAGGAGGCCGCTCCCTGCGGAGGTCTTGATGCCGCCCGCCTCGCGAGGCTTGGCCCCTCGCGAGGGTCTTGTCTTGAAGGTGTTGTAGATGGGCCATACCAGGCCGTAGATGGTGCCACGCCGTGGGCCGCAGGCAGGCAAGTCTGGGTACCCTGATTCCCAGAACACCGATAGGACTCCTTGCCGGGCTCATGATCACAACAGAACTGGGAATCAAGAAGTTGATCGTTCGTGGAGACTCACAACTTGTGATGAGGCAAGTAAACAAGGATTATCAAAGTCCATTGATGGAGGCATACGTGGAGGAAGTGAGAAAGCTAGAGGAGCGCTTTAACGGATTGCAAACAGAGCACGTACCCCATGCGGAAAACAACATTGCTGATCATCTGTCAAAGTGCGCTGCACAAAAGCTTCCTGTGGAACCAGGGACTTTTGTTCTCCACCTGACTCAGCCTTCCGTATCCCTGGCAACAATGGCCAGAAAGAGGAGAAAACTGGACTCCGGCAAGCCTCTCCCGGTAGAGCTTCCTGAAGCCCCCGGCAAAGAGGTTGGCGGGAACAACTCCACTTCGCTTGGCAAGCATTTTGAGTAGCAAATTTCACGCGGCCGCGGGTATATCAAAATGCGGGGCCCATGCGTCATTGCCTTTCGATCGAACCTACGTCCACAATTTTTGTACGTATATCTCCACTGGTCCCCGAACCCAAAATGCTGCCTTGTTCCCATAAAACCAAGCAGCCCACCCATATTAAGGCGTCGACTCGAATTCAATCCCTCTCCTGTTTACTACGGCATGGCCCCGCACGCCGTAGTACTCCTACAAACCCTACCCGCCGCACGCATCATCGGTTTTCTTCAAGAGGACGATGGAGAAGAGGATTTGTAGTGGAGGCTCCTACCCTAGGGCGCCCTAGGTAGCTACCGCACACATCATTGGTTTTCTTTTTTCTTTATGCTCTTGCGCCCTAGAGTGAAATGATGGTTGCTTCGTCCGTCCAGCTTAATGCGAGAAAGGTGGGGCTTTGTGATTTGACCCCTCATTGCTCATTTACTACTACTGCGGCGCTACGACCGGGGTGCCTCCAAGTCCAACCGCTGCTCCGAACTGTAATTTGGTGCATCCCACGTGGGACAAGACGGTGGATGAGCCACATGTTGGCCAAAGAGGTCCTGTTAAGTGTGTCGCCATTTCGTGTGCGGACTGACCCTGCTGAGTTGCTACGCCACCACGACAGGAGCAGCCTACCACTTGGTTTTGCTCCTTGGTGAATCCCGACTATATTGATCTAAAAAGGTACTACTCCCTCCATCTCAGTTTATAGGGCGTGCATGTAGTTCTAGGTCATCCATTTGACTAACTAAATATGAGTTATATGTCACAAAAAGTATATCATTGGATTCTTAAGCGGATGTAGTTTCTAAACATATATTTTTCATCACATATAATACATATATAGCTAGTTAAATTTTCAACCTAGAACAACGTGCATGCCCTGTAAACCGAGACGGAGGAAGTAGTAAAAATGAGGTGATTTTACTGAGCGGTGGGCGGGGGAGCATGGCCTATCATGCGGTCCCACGTGTCATGATGTACCAAGGCGATGCGCGTCCCTCTTGAGGCAGAACAATGGCAGAAGCAATACATGGTTTTCTTGAAGGAGATGATGGCGAAGCAGATTCAGTGAAGTGTGAAATAATGGTTGCTTCGCCCGTCTGGGGGAAAGGTGCGGCATTGTGATTTGACGTCTCATTGCTCATTACTACTACTGGGGCGCTATGACTGGGGTGCGTCCCCCTGCTGTTCTGCACTATTATTTGGTGCATGACACGTTGACCCAGTTGCTATATGTCCCACATGTCAGCGAGAGGAAGTACATAATTCATGAAACCGAGCGTCTCCACTCTTTTAGTACGATGGAGGAGTACAAGACACGGCCTGGTTTTTGCTGCTTCGCGCGATCCATCGATACAAATCTGGATTAAAAAAGGCGAGGGCGGGTCTTTTCCCGTGCAGCAGGCAGGGGAGTTTGGCATAGTCTGTTCGAGGCAACGAGGCAGGAAGGGAAACAAGCAAATAAAGTTTGAGCGACTTAGTTTTGGGAAAATCTGATTTTACGGAGTACGTACCCACTATGGAGGTAGTACTACTTACTACTCCGTCCTTTCCGGTTTATAGGGCTCATCTAAAAAAATTCGTTTTTCCGTTTTATAAGTCTCAATTCTACTAGTACTTATCATCACATGTTTGGATTTCGAGGTGCATTAAATCACCCGATGTAAGCAGTAGTATCAAGAGAAAACTCACCAATGCATGTAGAAGTTCATGGAAATTTAGTGGTCATGCATGCATTCATTGTAATTAATGCATCGGTAAACATAACTTTTTGAGAAAAACGAGCATACTAAATAAGTACTTGTGCAAACTACAAAATTAATTCCAACACTCACTGTCTACCTTGGTTGGAGAGATTTTGAAATTGAGCCATAAAACGGAAAGGAGGGAGTAGTAACATAGCCTAGGGTAGCTTGCTGCACCATGGACTCCAAGTAAATTGCTGTAGTACTACTCCTATGTACTACCACTGTACTACTCCTACTAGTACTAAAAGACATATATTTCAAACAATATGATAACCTCTCTAACCAAGGTAGGGGAGTATATGTCTAACGGAGGGAGTAGTAAAATTTTCTCCTTGTCCTGCGAGCCACCGCGCGCGTGGGCGAGGGAGCGGGCGTAGGCATAGTAAGCAAGCTTCTCCTTGTCCTGCGACTCTGCGAGCCACCGCACCCATGGCGGGGTAGAGGGCGTAGCAAGCTTCTCCTCATTCTACGAGTTGATGGGACACATCAAAAGTAGTACTACAGAGCATCTCCAATGTATAAAGCCTTGCCTCTAAGGTAGGCCTCACATGGTTTGCCTCTTATCAAATGAAAAAACCACAATGTATAGAGACTCTAACCAGCCTCTAAGGTGGGCCCTAGCAGAAATTTAAAAAGTATTGATTAGCACCACATTTGTCCAATCAGTACTATTTCTCTTGTACTCCTACTTTCTTATGCTTCCTAAGGCTGAAAAGTGGGACCATATGGATTGTTACATTGTTAGAGGCAGCCTCTAAGGTTAGACGCGATGCTAGCCAATTTTTTGTTAGAGGTAGTTCATGCAATGTATAGAGTCCTGCCTCTAAGAGGAGAGAGAGGGCTTAGAGGAAACAAAAAGCATACATTGTGGATGCCCTAAGTGCCTACTTTCCGGTCTATATGACTCAATTTGAAATCCACAATGTATCCATAATAGATGCTGAGTGGTGGAATAAATTTGTTACTTCCATAGTTCGCAAAAGTACTGAGCATGTGAGATGGTGAACGGAGGGAGTACGATACCATTAGTACTACGTACAGTTCTTTTGGAAGGGTTGTAGTAGTCCCTCCCATTCACATGTTCACATTTCAAGCTTCAATAAAAACGTTGCATGCAAGGATTAAGAGAAACCTCAGCAATGCATGTACTCCCTCAATCCATAGGGTCTAAAATGCGTTTTGGAGGCTAACTTTGACCACATGTTAGAGCAATAATATGACATCCAACTTACACAAATCTTACCATCAAATTCGTACGTGGTCATTATACTGCTAACACATGCATGCGTTGCAATTAGTACGTACTTACATGATACAATAATAAACACTCACTATCTAGTAGTACTAGCACTCTAGTACACTACTACTACTATGAGGCCATCCAATTGTGTCCTGGCAGAAGACCGCGGACACCGATTATTCGTTCATATTTAAATTTGTTTTCACACAGCAAAATATCCATGAAAACAACACATGGCAAAATTTCACGGTGAATGAGGGATTTGAATGTGCTGGGAGGGGTGGGGCTGGACGGGGCTGTTTGGATCTTGCCCGGGGTAGCCGAAATATTGGCGACCCTTTTGTCCACCTGTGCCTTTGCCACCGATGAACGAGGAAGAGCTCGGGTGCTCATGCATCCTCCAGCGCGCGTGTTGGAGACGAGCTCGCACGAGCTGTCCTTTTTTTGTCCCACCACGCCACCCGAGCCGGACGCAGACCGACCGGCGACCCGCAAATTACGCCATCCAACCGTAGCCGCACACATTCTGACAGCAACTCAACCAACCGGACGAAATTCATGCAAACACGGCGATATTTTATATAAACAATGACGGAATTCATATAAAATACCGAATTTTCATATAAACATGACGGATTTCATTACATTCAAATCAACTAAGCGGTGCTACTCCTGAACAGCACAGGTATAATAATACCTAGCCAAAATGGTCGCCCGCGGATCCATTTGTCTTCCTCATGTCCGGCAACACGATCACCAGACTGCCGGGAGCCCCGGAGGTATATGCTTCAGCGCAAAGGACGGCTCGCTTCCCCGCCGCTCAACTGACATCGTTGGCTGATGCCCAAGATGGAGTCAGAAGGGGGCTTCTCCGCTTCCGTGGAGCCCATGCGGGGTCGACGAAGGTCCTCGCAACAGAAGGATCCTGCAAGACACCTGCTGTGTACGCCGGCGTCGCCTCGGCGGTGGCCTTCATGGACCCAAGCGGCGGCGGCCTCCTGTGTTCTACTTCTCCTCGATGATGGCGACGGATGCGGAGGCGCTGGCCACTGACTCGTCGTTCTCCACGCACACGACTTCTGTCTCTGCTTGCATGGCGCGGCCGCAGGCATGGGAGTCTCGGCCATAGAAACGGGAGACACGGTCGTAGACACGGGAGGCGCGGTACGAGGCGGCAGCGTAGACGGCAGCGACGACGCCCGTGCTCCGCGCCGTGCCGGCGTGGAGCAGCTCGCCGCTCCTCGTCCAGCTGGCCTGGAGCGGTGAGTTGCTGAACCACGCGCCGACTTGGGGTGGCAACTGGCTCCGTCGGGTGAGGGAAGGGAGGTGGATCAGCGAGCTGCATAGCTCGTATCCGGCAGGCTCGGCGGGCCAACCAGCCGGCTTGGATGCCGGATAACTACTCTTCGTAAGCCATTGTAAGAGTGGAGAAAATGGTGAAGGAGGAGATAGGGGAGCGGAGGAGGTGTGCGATTCTTGGCCGGCGTCTGGCCTCGTTCAAATAGGAAATTAAATAGACGGCGGACGGGAGGAGCTCGGCCGGCATTGCGTTTAATGCCGGCCCGGTCATGAACGGACGTGTGTCCGGAGTGGGTTTCTCGGCTTCCACACGGGTTTCATGGAGGCGTTTGAATGCGGCAAGGAGGCGTGTTCAGCCGGGCGTGCAGCGAGCAGTGCCCTCGACTCTGACGTACGACACCGCGCCGTTCTTCCATTGACGTGTGGGCTCGTTGGGTACCTGGCCTGCATGTCAGTGACCCAACGTAGGCAGCGCACGGGAGAGGAGCTTTTGGTGGGCCAGGGCAGTGAGAAGCGGGCATTTCATAAACCGATGATTGTTCATTGAGTGTGACATCATCTAATTCATGTAGGTTGATAAGCCTACTATGTAATGTAAGAGAATTTTAAAATTTTCATATATACGTTGATAGCCCGTTCGATACGTTGTGATTCATAATGACCGCTGCAAACATCAATGTTCTGCTTATCACAGATAAGATTGATTAATACCCATAAGAATCCATGTCCTTAACAAAGGGTGCATGCACGTATAGGTTGAGCGTGTGTCTTGCTTCGTGTGCTGTGTGCATGCAGGCGTGCGAGTGTTGTGTGCGTGCATGTGTACGTTACAGTGTTGCATGCATGTGTGCGTGCGTGCGTGCGTGTGTTCATGAGTGCATGTGTACGTGTCAGTGTTGCACGCCTGCATGCGTGAGTGTGTTCGTGCGAGTGTTGCGTGCGTGCATGTGTACGTGTGAGTATTGCATGCATGCATGCGGGCGTGTTTGTGCGCATGTGTGATGTGTGTGTATTCACCACAGTGGCTCGTGCGTGCGTGCAATTAAAACGGCCCGCTCAGCATATCATCACAAGGCGATCCTTGTCCGCTGTGGTTAGGACGCGCGGGCTGCCAACCAGAGGTCTCACGACTTCAAATCCCCACCGACCAATAATTTATTACCATTTCTGTCTTTCATATACGCGCTGACGGGTGGGCCCTATGATAATGTGCGCTGATAAATGTGGACCGTTTGACTGGTCAATTGATTGTGTCATCAACAAATTACGGAGCTGTATGGTGAGCCAGTGACCGTATGATCACCATAAAATGTATTTTATTAACATAGTACAGACTCAAGCTACCATTTCTTTCTTTCATATACGCGCTGACAGGTGGGCCCCACGGTTACACGTGCTAACGGTGCAACACTAGTTGCGCCACGTGGAACATTTGACAGGTCAATTGATCGTGTCATCAACAAATTACGGAGTTGTACGGGTGAGCCAGTGACCGTATAATCATGACATGTATTTTTTTAACACAATACAGATGCAAGCACTCATATATACGCGCAAACACTCACCGCAATAAGCGCACACATGCACACCCTACCCCTATGAGCACCTTCGAGAGAGTGAGCCAGCATATGATCTTGAGATTTTATGAAGTCACCATAGTTGCCTCCTAGTCGAGGGGAACGTCTCCTCCCACTGATCGCACATCGCCGGAAAATACTGAGATTAATCCAGGATAAATGCGAGCACCAGGACTTTAACCCCTGGTGGGCTGGGGAAACCACTGTCCTCCTAACCATCCAACCACAGGTTGGTTAGCACCACAAAATGTATACGGTGACCGTGATGAGTTATTCTGAAGTCCAGTAACCATATCGTGCTTTCACTTCAAATACAATGACCGTAAGTGTCGTCAACAAAATACGGAGCACGCATCAAATACAATGTCCGTCAGTGTCATCAACAAAATACGGATACGTACCGTGAGCTAGATACCGTATGATCACCACGAGAATGTATACGGTGACCGTAATGAGCATATTCTGAATTCCAGTGACCGTCACGCGTGAATGTGTCAGGGGCATACTTTTAGAGGGCCGAGAGATAGTTTGTGTGCGTACGTGAAAGTGGTGTAGAGAGAGGGGGTGTCTGGTGGAGACAAGGAGAGATATGCCCTTCGTTTCTCTTTCCCGTAACTAATATTTTAGGAGAAAATATAAACATTCATAATGTAGAACAAATATTATTGGATGCACCATGCAATTAACTTTCATGTATAACTTTTTACTATTGTATATGCTTATTTTCTTAGTGGCCGATTGTGTGTGGGGTGTGGTGGGCACATCATTTCTAGTTGTGGTGGGTCAATGTGAGGACTCATGGGTCGGTTCCATCCTGCGCCACATAGGTTGGACCGAGACGCGTTATACCAAGACCCATGTGGAGGACTCGGCGTACAAGACGAAGCTACCAGAGTCGTGGAGGACTCTATCCCCACTGATGATAAGCCGACTATATATGATTTGTAACCCTAGGCCCCGAGTATGTTATATAAGCCCGGGGGCTAGTTCGTCGACAGTATACACACACGCACAATGCCTGGTATTCACGTGTACTTTGTACATACCCCTATCACAAATATACAGTACCAGGAGTAGGCTTTTTCCTCAACTGCAAGGGCCCAGACTTGGGTATAACTTTGCCTCGTATTACCATCCTGCCTAACAGTCAGGAATATCCTACCGAATGATCTGATAGAATCATATCTGCCAAGTACTAAGAGAGAGGTGTGGGGGGGGGGGGCAATGTGTGCGAGAGAGGCCTAAAGATAATGTGCGTGCGGGAGACACGTAGGCACATATATGTGCCTATAGAGGGCTAGTAGAGACCGTGCGTGTGTGTATATGCATGCGAGAGAAATAGTGTTTTCCAACTGAGATTAGTGAAAAGAGTGGTACATAGTAGTAAGAAAGAGAGAGGGAGATATATATAGAGTGTGTGCGTGAGACACCCCGGGAGAGATTGTGAGCATGTGTCAGAGAGAAATGCCGATGTATATAACGTGTGTGCACTTATGCGTCAGATAGAGAGATATACAGCGCGTGTGTTAGAACGGGCCGAGGCAGAGTGCATCTACGTGTAAAAGGCGGTTCTACGCATTAAATTAAAATATAAATGGCATTATTATTTTTGGATGAGATCATGAATTTTGCAATTTGCGTATGAACGAACATCGGTCTATTAGACACCCATACTCTATTGAATTCTAGCATGTGCATGGGTTTATTTGATATTATCGATCCATAGAGTGAGAGTGGTTTGAAATCCAGACAATGCATTGCTTTTGCCATTCATATATAAACATTAATTAGTGCACTCCATGTTGTTAGTGCCAAGCACTTTATACATTTGTCACTTACATGGATACATTCCAAATTGCTAGCTACGAAATAGAATAAATGTTGAATTCAACATAAAGGGGGTTTCGAAGATTCGAATTCATTGGAAGTGCATTCATCTATTTGAATCCAAGATAATGGCATTTGTAAATCAGAGCTAAAAGGGGGCATCAATCTTTGTTGTGTGTTTGAACATGCTATATATTCATACGCATGTCTATCTATTTTTTTGCAACCAAGGAGATTATATCTGGAACCATGCATGAATTGAGGTAAGTTGCATATTTTTTAATATATACTCATGTACAATGTATATTCAAATGTACCCCCTCCATTCCAAAATAATCGTAGTTTTAGGATTTTCAAGAGTCAAGATTTGTGAAGTTTGACAAATCCTGAAAGTTCAATTCAAGAGAACTGAGAACGTTAATGCTTCTGCTCCCAAATATTGAACGAAGCGTCAAATAAGCCTCTGGTCACCCGAAACCGCGCGAGACTAATGTTTGGTGGTAGGAAATTACTATCCTGACTCTGACCCGTGTAGCCTATCGGCCCGATGTCCAAAGGTCTAAACCGGGGTAGGTTTGTAAGTTCACCAAGACGCGAGTCTCAACCGCCTCCGAGAAGTATTCATACGTCGTGGGTGCCTAAACACCCATGCGCTCGGCCAAAATATATCCCGCCCACCATTTGGGACACCTGAGATTACTGTCCTACCCCCGACCCGCACTATGTCCGAAATTTTAGATGGGGGCAAAGTTTGTAACTTTCCCCAAATTTCAAACAAGTGCGTCCCAAACCGAGACATTGTTTCCCCTTAGTTCCCCCTCCCTCCGTTTCCCCATTCATACTCCGTGGGCGCCAAAACGCCTCTCCACCAGCTGCGAAACCCCAGCCTCCTCCGTCCTCCACCCCATCGCGCCCAATCCACCGCCGCCCTCCTCCATCACGCCAGAGCTGGTACCCCGACGTCGTCGTCCATGGCAACCGCAACCGCAACACCCTCAAGGACTTAGCAGTTGAAGCCGAGGTAGAGCTGCCTCCACGACGCCGACACCGACGTGCGTCGTACTAGAACCACTTCGACCACGCCGTCCTGCGCCTCACCACTGCCGCTCCACTATCGCAACCGTCCACTGCACCGGAGCTGTTCCCGCTACACCGTCGTTCACCGCCTCGGATCTGGTTCCCCGCCGCTGACAGACGGCCACCGCACCACACTCAACAACTTGGCCATGGGTTCGTCCAAGAATCCATCGTCCTCCACAACTTCTCGTTTCCAGCGAACCACAAGAAGATCGTTGGAAAAACAGAAGGAGGACACATCACTGCCAGCAGAAAGAGGTACTCCTCTTCCCTTATTCATGCAAATCTTACGTCTCTGCTCACACTGTATTCATCCCACGAAAGAAACTAGTTGAGCGCTTCTTACTACACCTTCTTTGTGATACTAAATGCATAAGGTTTCCTCCCATTTACTATTTCACCTAAGCTAGAGGTCAGTCGCCCGCCTGGATTTCAATTCAGGGACAGTTGATTCGCAATTAAAAGAAGCAGCTCTCGCTTAGGCACGCAGAGAACCTAGTCTGCCTGTTCGCCGGGGAAGCGGCGCATCGGTGTCTATCATAGCGGTGTGGGGTGCAGGAGCTGCTTGCGCCCGATCTGGAGGTCGGCGGGGCTTGAAGGGATGACCGGGGGGCGGTGCCAAGCACGGCGGTGCGGTGAGGTCGAGGGGAGGGCAGAGGCAGGGGACTAGGCTGGTGGTCGCTGATGTTTCGAGGAAGATCATCAACACTGACTGGCTGGAGGTAGATGAAGGTGATCTGCCCGTTCTTTGTACATCGGACGATGCAGAAAAAATGGACTGACCTATTTGTTTTCAGTCGACTGTTATTTTCATAGGACCACACCTTGTGGTGTCCTGGAGGAGCATCTGCATTTCCCAGCCATCCCTGTGCTCATATTTTTAAATCCTAGAATCTAGTAATTTCGTGTGCCATGCATGTTGTAGAACTATCATATGTCTCCCGTCATTTTTTTCTCACACACCTGCTATCTGCTACTTTTACACTGTACTACCAGTGCACACACTTCACCCATACTCACACTATTGTTTTTTTATGCATGGGTATTTCAGACTCTGACGCAGTGTTGATGAATACACAAAAGAAAAGACAGAAGTCGCTCCAGTGTAATTCGAAGATAAGCACTAAGCGTTTCAGCGCTCTAAAGGGTGTAGTGTTAGCAGACGGAGACAGCAAATGTAGCTCTGCAGTTGATGATCTCAATTGCCACACACAACCATCCCAGGTGCTTGCTTTAACTTCGCGCTGTCAAATGTGGTTGCATGTTGCATATGGTGTCTAGCTTGTATTGCTTCCAATTTGGTTAAATTGCATCTGCTTACTTTACACATTATACCTTTGATAATGACATGCCTTCCTGTTTTTGATACATACTACATATGTCTATTAACCATGTTCTTACATCAAACTAATGCTCTTTTGTATCCCTCATCAATCACTTATGATGAGACAGTCACCCCAGTGGGTTACTGTGAGACGCGCTACTCGTTTAAAGAGTGCAGTGTCATCCTCCCCACATGATTCTCAAGAAACAGCAAGGCTAAATGAAGATAGTCAACGTAGCTCTCTAGTTGATGACCGCAATTCCCCTACACCACCATCACAGGTGCTTGCTCTTACTTGGCAATGTGATATGTGGTTGCATGTTGCATATGGTGTCTACCTTCTAATGCTTCTAATTAGGGTAAATTGCATCTGCTTAGTTAACACATTATACCTGTGAATATGGCATGCCTTCCTGTTTTTGGTACATACTATGTCTTTCTATTAACCATGTTCTTACATCAAACTACTTTTCTTGTGTATCCCTCATCAATCACTTCTGACGTGACACCTTCAAATTGACAGTGTAATATTGGTTGCATCTTGCATATCATTTCAAACATGTATTGCCTCTAATTTGTTGAAATGCCACTTATAATGAGACACTTCTAACTTGGTAGAGTGATTTTGGTTGGATCTTTCATATGGTGTCTAGCTTGCATTGCTTCCAATTTGTTGAAATGCCTTCTGCTTAGCGTTTTTCGTACATATTCAATCCTCCTACAATGTGGTTGCCTTACATAAAAGTTGTGTTCGTCAGTATCATGCATCAACGAATTTGGAAGAGTGAATTCCATTCCTTTTTCTTGTGTGTTTACTTGACAAGGCAAAACCTAAAAGGACAAACGCACGGAATGATGGTGGTCCTTTGGAGCAACCGAAACAGATGATCTCAGCAGATTCTCCTGCTACTCCTACTGCAGTGCAAGTTCCAAATCTCATCTCCCCTACTCCACAACCCCAGGTGCTTGCTCTAACATGGCAGTGTGATATCTGGTTGCATGTTGCATATGGTGCCTAGCTTGTATTGCTCCTAATTTGTTAAATTGCATCTCCTTAGCTTACACATTATACATGTGAATATGACACACCTTCCTATTTTTGGTACATACTACATCTGCCTATCACACCATGTTCTTACATCAAACTACTGTTCTTGTGTATCCTGCATCTATCACTTATGATGAGACAGTCACGCCCGTGGGTTAGTATGAGACGCGCTACTCTTATAAGGAGTGCAGTTTCATCCTCCCCACATGATTCTCAAGAAACAGCAAGTCTAAATGAAGATATTGAACGTAGCTCTGTACTTGAAGACCGCATTTCCCCTACACCACCATCGCAGGTGCTTGCTCTAACTTCGCAGTGTGATATATGGTTGCATATTGCATACGGTGTCTAGCTTGTAATGCTTCTAATTAGGGTAAATTGCATCTGCTTAGTTTACGCATTATACCTGTGAATATGACATGCCTTCCTATTTTTGGTACATACTACATCTATCTGTTAACCATGTTCTTACATGAAACAACCTCTCTTCTGTATCCTGCATCAATCACTTACGATGAGACACCTTTGTTCGTTGCATATTGCATATTATTTCTAGCCTATTGCCATGTATTGATTCTAATTTGGTCAAATACACTTATGAGGCCACCCTTTTAATTTGGCAGAGTGATATTGGTTTCATCTTTCATATGGTTTCTAGCTTGCATTGCTTCTAACTAGTTCAAACACCTTGTGCTTAGTTTACACTTTACACATCATACATGTCAATATGTCATGCCGTCCTGTTTTTCATACATATTCCATCCTCCTATCATGCGGCTGCCTTACATGAAAGTAGTGTTCATCAGTATCATGCATCAATGAGTTCTGAAGAGCAAATTTTATTCCTTTTTTCTTGTGGGTCTGACTTGACAAGGCAAAATCAAAAACGAGGAAGGAAAAGAGTAAGGAAGGCGATGATGGTGGTCCTCTGCAGCAATGTAAACGGAGCATCTCTACGGATTCTCCTCGTACTGCTAGTGCATTACAAGTTCCAAGTCTCCGCTCCCCTACTCCACCATCGCAGGTGCTTGCTCTAACTTGGCAGTGTGATATCTGGTTGCATGTTTCATATGGTGTCTAGCTTGTATTGCTTCTAATTAGTGTAAACTGCATCTGCTTAGCTTACACATGATACGTGTGAATATGACACGCCTTCCTGTTTTTGGTACATACTATATCTGTCTATCACACCATGTTCTTACATGAAATTACTCTTCTTGGGTATCCTGCATCAGTCACTTATGATGGGACACCTTTAAGTTGGCAGTGTGATATTGGTTTGCGTCTTGAATATGATTTCTAGCATGTAGTGCTTCTAATTTGATGAACGCCACCTATGATGAGACAGTTTTAACTTGGCAGAGTGATATTGATTGCACCTTCCATATGGTGCCTAGCTTACAGTGCTTCTAATTTGTTGAAGTGCCTTCTGCTTAGTTACCACATCATAGGTGTGAATATGTCAAGCCGTCTAGTTTTTCATACATAGTCCATCCTCGTATCATGACTTTGCCTTTCATCAGAGTAGTATTCGTCAGTATCATGCATGAATGAGTTCTGAAGAGCGAATTTTATTCCTTTTTCTTGTCGGTTTGACCTCACAATGCAAAATCAATAAAGCGGAAGGAAATTGGTAAGGCATTGGATGATGGTGGTCCTTCCGAGCAACTGAAACAGAGGGTCTCTACAGATTCTACTCCGCCATCCTCCCAACAAGATTCGCAAGACAACGCAAGTCTAGACAGTCAACGTAGCTGTGTAGATGATGAGCACACCTCCCCTACTCCACCATCACAGGTGTTTGCTCTAACTTGGCACTATTATATGTGGTTGCATGTTGCGTATGATGTCTAGCTTGTATTGCTTCTAACTTTGTTGAATTGCATCTGCTTACTTTACACATCATGCCTGTAAATATGACACGTGTTCCTGTTTCTAGAACATACTATATCTGATCACACCATGTTCTTACATCAGACTATTGTTCTTGCATATCCCGCATCAGTCACTTATGATGAGGCACCTTTAAGTTGCCACTGTGATATTGGCTGTGTCTTGCATATGATTTCTAGCATGTACTGCTTCTAATTTGTTGAAACACCAGACAGTTTGAACTTGGCAGAGTGATATTGGTTGCATCTTTCATATGGTGTCTAGCTTGCAGTGATTCTAATTTGTTGAAATGCCTTCTGCTTAGTTACCACATCATAGGTGTGAATATGTCACGCCATCCTATTTTTCATACATATTCCATCCTCGTATCATGTGTTTGCCTTTCATCCGAGTAGTGTTCGTCAGTATCATGCATGAATGAATTCTGAAGAGCGAATTTTATTCCTTTTTCTTATCGGCTTGACTTCACAATGCAAAATCAATACAGCTGAAGGAAATTAGTAAGGCAGTGGATGATGGTGGTCCTTCGGAGCAACTCAAATAGAGTGCCTCTACAGATTCTACTCCACCATCCTCCCAACAAGATTCGCAAGACAACACAAGGCTGGACAGTCAACATAGCTATGTAGATGATGAGTACATCTCCCCTACTCCACCATTACAAGTGCTTGCTCTAACTTGGAACTGTTATATGTGGTTGCGTGTTCCGTATGATGTCTAGTTTATATTGCTTCTAATTTTGTTGAATTGCATTTGCATAGCTTACAACTTATACCTGCAACAATCACTTACCCATAAGACACATTTAACTTGGGAGTGTGATGTAGGTTGCATCTTGCATTGTCTTCTAGCTTGTACTGCTTCTAATTTCTTGAAATGGCACTTACGACGAGACACTTTTTACCTGATAGAGTGATATTGGTTGCATGTTCATATGGTGCCTAGCTTTCATTTCTTCTAATTTTGTTGAAATGCCTTCTGCTTACTGTTTTTCATACATATTCCATCCTCCTATCGTACGTGTGAATATGCAATGCTGTTTTTTTTGTATATATTCCATCCTCCTATCATGCGCTTGCCTTACATCAAAGTAGTGTTCGTCTGTATCATGCATCAACCAGTTATGCAGAGCTAATTTTATTCATCTTCTTGTGGTTTTGACTTCAGAAGGCAATATCAAGAAAGAGGAAGGAAAAGAGTAAGTTAGGGGATGTTGGTGGTCCTCCGGACCGACGCAAACAGAGACTCTCTAGATTTGCCACTGCTACTGCTAATGCAGTTGAAGTTCCAAGTCTACATGATGAGTTCATCTCCCGTACTCCACCATCGCAGGTGCTTGCTCTAAGTTAACAGTGTGATAATTGGTTTCATGTTGCATATGTTGTCTAGCATGTATTTCTTCTATTCTGATTAAATTGCACCTGCTGAGTTTATACATTATACATGTACATATGACATGCCTTTCTGTGTCTAGAATACACTGCATCTATCTATCATACCATGTTCTTACATCAAAGTACTGCTATTGTGTATCCCACATCAGTCACTCATGATTGGACGCTTTTAACATGGCAGTTTGATAGTGGTTGCATCTTTCATTGATTTCTAGGTTGTACTGCTTCTAATTTTTCAAAATGCCACTTATGACAAGACACTTTTAACTTGGCAGAGTGATATTGGTTGCATCTTTCATATGGTGTCTAGCTTGCATTACTTCTATTTTCTTAAAAATCCTTCTGCTTAGTTTACACATCATAGTTGTGAACATGTCATGCCGTCCTATTTTTCTTACATATTCCATCCTCATACGGTTGTCTTCCATCAAAGTGTTGCTTGTCTGTATCATGCATCAATGAGTTCTGAAGAGCGATTTTATTCTTTTGTGTTGTGGGTACGGCTTGACATGGCAAAGTCAAAAAAGAGCAAGGAAAAGAATATAGTAGGGAATGGTGTTACTCGTCGGGTGCAACGGAAAAGGATCTGCCCTCGAGATTCTGCTGGTACTTATAGTGCAGTAGAAGGTCCAAGTCCACCGGCTAAATCTACAAACACAGTATCACCTGCTCCACCAGCTGCAACATCCGCTTCAACTGTACCGGCATCTCAACGAGTTACTCATTCGTTTGTTCTGCAACTGGCCAGTTCCCAAGCTGCCTTCACACCTAACACTACTTCCGAAGCACTGCTGACACAACAGGACTTGGCAAGATCAGATGAACCTCATGAGCATCAACACCAAGACGGTACCTGACTGAGTCAAGTTGTAGTTGCATGCTCCTTTATATGTACTCTCACAGTTTGATGTGCACTAACACTTTCCATATTCGTTGTTGAACTAGCACCACGGCGCAAGCGGAAACAGACATCAGAGATAATGCTTGGCATATTAACAAAATCTAAAGGAGGAAGAATGGAGATCCATTTTGAGGCAGGTTTAAAAAGGCCACGTGATGCTACAGAGTCAGCCAAGTTAGTATCAGAGGCAGCCGTTGCCGTTAGGTGTCATGCACGTATCCTCCCAATGTGGATCCAGTACAGGAATGAGAAAGACGATACCCAGTTTAACACCTTCCTTGACCATTTATCCGTAAGTAATGTTATTCATCGCAATTTGTAATATTGTCTTGCTCTGTCCCATACTTTCTAGCTTCCTCCTAATAAGACTCACATTCTTTTTTCAACATATGAGGTTCAAGTTGGATCCGAAAGATGATGCAACTAAACAAGCATGCACTCATGTTTTTTAGTCTACTCTGCGACAGTATCGGTATCACCTTAGAAAAACTCACTTTGAAGGCAAGGCTAACAATGAAATCGCCCAAACATCTCCAGTGGAATATATTACAGATGAAGACTGGACAACCCTTGTTAAACACTGGTCTGATCCAAAGTATCAGGTAGGGTATATGTATTTGATCAGATCACATATTGAACTTGTATTTACGTATGTGCCTTACAAGTGTATCTTCTTCTAGGCTAACTGCTTGAAGAACAAGACCAACCGTTGTAAAGTGAAATTACAACAGACAATAGGATCTCGTAGCTATATTGCACACTGCGAGGCTCTTGTAAATAGCTGCTACTTCCTTATTTTTTCTGTGCCATATTATCGTATCTATATTGACTTGTTCCAAATATAGAGGAAAGCCCGTGCGGACCAAAATGAACCTGAACCGAATACAGTGCAAATCTTCAAGGATTGCCACACCAGCAAGATGAAGGGAATGAGCACACCAGTTCAAACCGCTGTTGTAAGTCCTTACTCCTCCTGCCTTTGAACTACTTGTTACTGTGACATGTTCATTTAACTGCTTGGTTTGTAGCCAATGTCAGTTACTCTGTTCACTTTTATACATAGTTGTCTTAACGTATCATTTCACCTTACACGTCAATGAATGTGAGGAAATAGACAATACAGTAGGCATGCTACATGGACATATGTTCCAAAAGTATATTATTATGTAGTTGGCACTACAATACATGCTAATGTACTACAGTAGTTCACCAAAATAAGTTATGTATAAACGTGAAACCTACTTTGTTTATTTTTGTCTCATTAGTAACTTATCTGGTACACTAATCTACAAGTTCAAACTTTCAGCAAGCTATGGAACAAATGATTGAACAGCCACAACCACCTGAAGGTGACGAGGCTACAACAGGCACAATGTCACCTCTTGCTGCAGTGCGTCAGTATCTCTCCACTAACAGTGCAAAAAGCACCTTCCTGCGTAATTCTGGGTTGGTTGTCAAGGTAACCTCGTCCAAATCGCCTACTGAACAAAATCTTTCGGCTAGACAGAGTGATATATTTGTGCTCCAGACACAAGTCCAATCCCTAATGGACGTCGTTTCGGAAACAAGAATAGTGGTTGACAAATGTAGTCAAGATATGAATGGTTTTGAAACCAGACTATCAGACATTTGCTTCGTTGTTCAAGAGCAATGGCAGAAAAAAGGGGAAGATCATGCTGCTCCATCAGATTCTACAGCCTGAAACATTAGCACTCAGGTCAAATGATCTGTGCTTCTATACATCTGATGGTGGTTTTATCTGCAAGGACTGTAAACTTAATGCCAACATGCCTTTTGTTGTATGGCTGGAATTTATTTTGTTGTGATACAACATTTATCATGCTGCCAAAGGCTGTAGAAATTACGATGCTATTTTTGTATAGTGTAGGTTTATCTTAGTAATGTATTCGGCCGAAAGCTTCGTAGGAGCCCAACGTGCCAACATTCGTCAGGCCCATTCCAATTGGGCTAAAACGATTATGGGCCGTAATTTGCATGTAGCCCACTAAAAATATCTGGGCCTAAATCAGCATAAGCTTTCATATTTTTGGCAGGCCTGTACCCCTAGTGGGCCTTTAACACGCCTAAACATAATTTGGGCCCTCGGTAACAATAGGCCCTTAACATTTGTAAATATCTCGAGCCCATACAAAACATGCGCCTTTAATAGGCCGAAAGTGAGATTGGGCCCTGATTGTGCCAAATAACCCACTGGTCATTAGCAGGCCGAAATGTATCTCAGCTCGTAGTGGCCCATTTACAATGCGGATCGTTCACAGGCCGAAATTCAGACGGGCCGTAAATGCGCCGACCTACTACACGGGCATTTAACAGGCCGGAAGTTCGGTCGGGCTTGATTAGTATCAGTTTTATATGGGCCGTTAATAGGCCTGATGTGACGTTGGGCCACATATGGCCCATGGATTTCGTCCGACGTTAACAGGCCAAAAATCACAACAGGCTGGAAGTGGCCCAAATCTACAGTGGGCCTCTAACAGGCCGCATGTCAGACATGGCCGAATATGACCCAAATCCTTCATGGTCATTTATGGGCCGAAAGTTTCAATGGCCAATAAATGGGCCCAAATGAAGTAGGACCTTTAACATGCCGGAAACACACCGGGCCGTAATTCGGCCCAAATACTTAGTGGACTGTTAATGGGCCAGAAGTGACCATGGGCTGCGATGATGACAAGTTTAGAACGGGCCATTGACGGGCCGATTTGACACTAGCCGTACGGGCCTTAACTGTGAATGGGCCGTCTGCAAGCAGGCCGTTAATGGGCCAGCCCGCTAATTTTGACTGGGCCAGCCTTTTTAACCTAAATGGGCCGCTGTTGGGCCTTGCCACGTGTCGACGTATCATAGGCGCCTCCTGTCCATTGGGCGGTTAACATCTGTCCTTTTCGGGTGCTGACACGTGGTTGCTATAGCCAATGAGAATTTTACACGTGGAAAATCCTCATTGGTCCCAGCTGTTAACGGGTTATCGGATCCAAACAGGAACCCAATAGCTTAACGGTGACCCGTTATGGTGGATGCCACGTGTCAGTTACCCTTGACGAAAGCACTTCTATGACGCGTGATTTATCGTCATGGAAGTGGACACTTCCGTGATGATAATTTTGGTAATGTCATGGAACACTTCTACGATAGCACAGGTATGACTATCTTGATTCTGTCATAAAATCGTCATGGATGTACATGCATGACAAAAAACGCGACCTACTGTGACAAACACGTATCATCACGGAAGTGGTTTTTTTGGTAGTGTTTTGCTTTGTGTTCCCTCTATGTAATTGAGGCCGAGAGTTATATAATAAAGATTAGTTTTGAGTTGAGGGCTTTGCTTTCTTGCTATGATCTTGAGAAAAAATAAATAAAAAATAAAAGAAATAAAAAGATTATATAATGATCCTATGGGAAGTGACGACTTCACATATAAGAAGTATGTCGCATGAAATTTGTTGGGAGTTGACAAACATAGTTTTGGTCATTGTTTGCAATTAAGAGGAAGTAATAAAGAAAGAGAGGTCTCACATATAAATATACTATCTTGGACATCTTTTGTGATTGTGAGCACTCATTAAAATATTATATGCTAAAAGGTTGATGTTGGACAAGGAAGACAACGTAATGGGTTAGGTTTCTTTATATCTGAATAGAAGTTATATTGTCATGGATCCTCCAACATGTTGAGCTTGCTTCTCATCCCATGCTAGCCAAATCTTTTGCACCAAGTAGAGATACTACTTGTGCCTCCAAAATCCCTTAACCTAGTTTTGCCATGAGAGTCCACCATACCTACCTATGGATTGAGTAAGATCCTTCAAGTAAGTTGTCATCGGTGCAAGCAATAAAAATTTCTCTCTAAATATGTATGATCTATTAGTGTGAGGAAAATAAGCTTTATACAAACTTGTGATATGGAAGAAATAAAAGAGACATACTGCATAATAAAGTTCTTTATCACAAGCGGCAATATAAAGTGACGTTCTTTCGCATTAAGATTTTGTCCATCCAACCATAAAAGCGCATGACAACCTCTGCTTCCCTCTACGAAGGGCCTATCTTTTATTTACCCTCTACCTTAATGCAAGAGTCATGGTGATCATCACCTATTCTTTTTACACTTTTTCTTTTTGGCATGCACTATATGTTGGGGAAGATCCAGATATATATATCCACTCGGATGTAGATATTCATGAACTATTATTGTTGGCATTACCCTCGAGGTAAAAGGTTGGGAGATGAAACCATAAGCCCCTATCTTTCTCTGTGTCCGATTGAAACTTTGATCTCATAAGTATCACATGAGTGTTAGCAATTGTGAAAGACTAAATGATAGTTGAGTATGTGAACTTGCTGAAAAGCTCTTACATTGACTCTTTCCTATGTTATGATAAATTGCAATTGCTCCAATGACTGAAATAATAGTTTGTTAGTTTTCAATAAAGTTCTTGTTCCATACTTTACCTTGTGAACGAATTGTTACTTTGGCATAAGAAATTATATGACAAAATATGTTGTTGTTCTAAAGATGATCATTATGCCTTCATGTCCGTATTTTATTTTATCGACACCTCTATCTCTAAACATGTAGACATGATTATTGATTTTGGCTTCCGCGTGAGGACAAGCGAGGTCTAAGCTTGGGGGAGTTGATACGTCCATTTTGCATCATGCTTTTATATTGATATTTATTGCATTATGGGCTGTTATTACACATTATGGTACAATACTTATGCCTTTTCTCTCTTATTTTACAAGGTTTGCACAAAGAGAGAGAATGCCGGCAGCTGGAATTCTGGACCAGAAAAGAGCAAATCTAAGAGACCTATTCTGCACAACTCCAAAAGTCCTGAAAATTTACGGAGAATTATTTTGGAATATATAAAAAATATTGGGCGAAGAAAATACCAGAGGGGACCCACCAGGTGGCCACAAGCCTAGGGGGCGCATTCGGGACGAAGCGCCGCCGTCTCGAGGCAGAACCTGGACAGAAGCAATCTAGGGCTCCGGCGGAGCAGTTCTGCCAGAGAAACTTCCCTCCGGGAGGGGGAAATCGAAGCCATCGTCATCACCAACGATCCTCTCATCGAGAGGGGGTCAATCTCCATCAACATCTTCACCAACACCATCTCCTCTCAAACCCTAGTTCATCTCTTGTATCCGATCTTTGTCTCAAAACCTCAGATTGGTACATGTGGGTTGCTAGTAGTGTTGATTACTCCTTGTAGTTGATGCAAGTTGGTTTATTCGGTGGAAGATCATATGTTCAGATCCTTGATGATATTTATTACTCCTCTGATTATGAACATGAATATGCTTTGTGAGTAGTTACGTTTGTTCCTGAGGACATGGGAGAAGTCTTGTTATAAGTAATCATGTGAATTTGGTATTCGTTCGATATTTTGATGAGATGTATGTTGTCTTTCCTCTAGTGGTGTTATGTGAACGTCGACTACATGACACTTCACCATGATTTGGGCCTAGGGGAAGGCATTGGGAAGTAATAAGTAGATGATGGGTTGCTAGAGTGATAGGAGCTTAAACCCTAGTTTATGCGTTGCTTTGTAAGGGGCTGATTTGGATCCACATGTTTCATACTATGGTTAGATTTATCTTAATTCCTCTTTCGTAGTTGTGGATGCTTGCAAGAGTGGTTAATCATAAGTGGGAGGCTTGTCCAAGTAAGGACAGCACCCAAGCACCGGTCCACCCACATATCAAATTATCAAAGTAACAAACGCGAATCATATGAGCATGATGAAAACTAGCTTGTCAATAATTCCCATGTGTCCTCGGGAGCGCTTTGCTTTATATAAGAGTTTCTCCAGGCTTGTCCTTTTCTACAAAAAGGATTGGGCCACCTTGCTGCACCTTTGTTACACTTGTTACTTGTTACCCGTTACGAATTATCTTATCACAAAACTATCTGTTACCGATAATTTCAGTGCTTGCAGAGAATACCTTGCTGAAAACCGCTTGTTATTTCCTTCTGCTCCTTGTTGGGTTCGACACTCTTACTTATCAAAAGGACTATGATAGATCCCCTATACTTGTGGGTCATCAGTGGTGTGCTGGCCGAGGGCGCCGCCCGCTGCACGCCCGGCTGAACGAGCCTCCTCGCCGCATTCAAGCGCCTACATTAAACCCACATGGAATCCGAGAAGCCTACTCCAGCCACACGTCCGTTCAGGAGTGGGACGTCGGCCAAGATCCTTGTTCCTCCACCATATTCTCCACTCTTTTGATGGGCATCCTATGAGCAGGAAGAGCAGTTCTCAGGCATAAAAGCCGGCTGGTTGGCCCGCAGAGCCCGGCTGTCACGACCGAGGTAGCTCGCTACTCCACCTCCCTCACCTAGCCTGACGGAGCCAGTTGCCACCCTAAGCCAGCGCATGGTTCTGGAACTGGCCGCTCCAATCCATCTTGAGGAGGAGTGGAGAGTTGCTCCAAACTGGCACGGTGGGGAGCACGGCGGCACGGATCGTAGCTGCCATCGACGACGCCGCGTCGTACCGTGCCTTCAGTGCCTGTGACCGCGCCATCCCCCGTCGATGCGCGCATAGCCGCGCCATGCAGGCAGAGAAAGAAGCCAGCTGCATGGATGTCGACGAGGTTATGGCCAGCACGTCCGTGCCCGCTGCCATCATCGAGGAGAAGTAGAACACGGGAGGCCGCCGCCGCTTGTATCCCATGAAGGCCACCGCCGAGGCGACATTGTCGTAAACAGCCGGTGTCTTCCATGATTCTTCTTCAGCGCAGACCATCGTCGACCCCGCATGGGCTCCACGGAAGCGGAGCTACCCCTTCCCACTTTAGCTGAAGCATCAGTCGGGGGTTCCACTTTGATGAGTGGTAGGGAAGAGAACCGCCCTTTGCGCTCAAGCATATACCTCCGGGGCTGCCGGCAGTCCGCTGATCGGGCAGCTGGACATGAGGAAGAGAAAGAGATCGGTTGGCGACTATTTAGATTAGGTGTATTAATTCTACCTTTAGCCCCGGACCAACACCGCTTATTTGATGTAAATGTAATGAAATCTGGCCGTGTTTGCACGGATTTGTTTACGTACAATCTAAGCGGATTGCTCCAGTGGTCATCACATGTGAGCCAATCGGTTCGCACCCCTCCGCGCACCATTTTGTCTTGCGTTACTTCCTCTGTCCAGCATGCTGACAAGTGGGCCCCATGCTCATGTATGCCAACGTGGTAGTCAATTATTTTGTGAGAGTCAGCTATCACACCCTCCCACTGCCACGTCAATGAATCCACTAAAACAAATCTAGACTTGTTTGGTTCAACCGCCTCCCTAGGGGTTTGGAGAGAAATTGGCTGGCGCGAGGCGGTTCTATAGGCGGGCAGGCAGCAAAAAATAGGGGAAAATGCGGGAAGCAGCTACACGAGGGAGGGAAGCTTCTACATTCACGGGGGACATACCATTGGCCATTGGGCCGGCGATGGGCGGTCATCCGGGTAGGCCATAAAGGATGCGAAGAGGCATCCTACATCAACAAGGACCAACTACCCTACCAATAGCTCATCTAACAGAACTCCCAAGTTAAGTGTGCTGAGGCTGGAGTAGTCATGGGGATGGGTGACTGGATGGGAAGTGGCCTCGATGTTAAATTAACTGATGGGATGGGTTACTGTAAACATTTAATTAGCTTAAATGTATATAGTGCCCCATCCTATTAGTTAAATTAACCTCGAGGTCCTTGTTTTGTAATTTTTGACATTTTTTGTTTTTTAAACACATGTTAATTGGCTTGAAGAAGGTCTATCACGTTACTTTTTGATAAAAAAAATTTGAACACATGTTAATTGGCTTGAAGATGGTCTATCGCGTTAATTTACGACATGTTTCCAAAAAAAGTGATATGACTTCTGTCAACTTATAAGTCATGTCAAATAAACCTTTGTTTACTTGTTCTCAAATTAACCTCTGGGCCTTGTAGGAGTGCTGCAATGTGTCAGCGTCACTTGCGAGATGAGGCAGCAAGCTAGCTGTGGAGTTGCCAACATGCTCAAAGTGCACGCAACATTGAGTAGAAAGAAGCATCCCGGGAAATTAATGCGTGCATAGGGAGGCCCTTTGCTCAGAGAAGCATCGATTGTTTTTTCTTTATTTCTACACCTTGTCATAGCTTTGTCTTGGTTATAGTCTGTCTGGTGAATCATTGAGATGCGTAAACATGCTGAACTTATGAGCTTGTGAATGTTAGTTTAATGTGAATGTTGACTAGCGTGTGAACCTTTAGAGCATGGTTAATAGTATAGCTAACTGCTGATTATATGATGTTGCCATGTCATATATAGTCATCACTTATAGTCACTTATACAATAAGGTTGGCTATAAGAGTACTACTTTTTTTCACTTCCTTTCTATCTTTTTCTTCATATTTATTGCATTTGCCTAGGAGTACGCATCTATATCTATACCCATATATAGTGTGCGAATAACTTAGAAAGATGGTCCTTGGATGAAGCCAATCCGACGGTGCAGAGATGGTAAATCCGAGCATTACTGGCTGTTGGATATCATCTACATTCCACCAGATTCTGCCACATGTACAGTCTAGAAGACTCCATGGTTGAACTTAAGCATAATGCACAAACCTCAAAACACAAGAACTTCTCCTTTGTTCTAGAATCTTCTGTATCATAATTGCCCAAACTTTTTTTTCCTAAATGAATTGCCATTATTTGTTTTTACTTTATGCTTTACAATGCACAATTCCATGAATCTTAAAATAGATTAACTTTTTTATAAAACTAATTGATTTTGAATGAGATGAACTATAAGAATTAAACAAACATCTACATCATGCATATATGACTCAAAGCTTACATGCTATAGTGTGGTATTTATTCATAATTTGGTTGCCAAATCTCATGCATGTGCACCTTACTAGTATAGCTAGGCTCTTGCATGAGAGCCACTCCCATCATTTTTCTATATCTCTCTCCTCCACATAGGCAAAAGTGCCATGTAAGCGGGATATAAGACCATTATTGTAGTACTTGCTCTTAGAGTCTATATGTGGGCCTGTTATTTGACCCCTCATTTTGCAGTGCTACGACCAGTGTCGTGTCTGCATGCAGTGTGTCATCCTCTAATTTGGTGGATGCCAAGCGGGCCCTAAGCTGAAAAAGGTTACCGATGAGGAGCCATAAGCTGGAGGGCGTCTTTTTTTTTCGAATGGGCAATAAGCTGGGGAGCAGGAGAGTGTCTCTAATGGGCTGCCTCTAGTGTTAAGACCGTCCAGTACGAAACATGGCAGCCGACTCGGCCGATACAAAAGCCAATCCATCTTAAAGCCCATTTGTTTTTTTTTGCGAGGAAAAGCCCATATTTCTTGAAGAGGGCCGCTCCAAAAAAAAACCTCCTTCCTCCTCGGCTCCTCGCCCCCACTTAATGTAGCTCGCTGGACTCCCCCCCTTCTGTCGCCCCCAATTCCCCGCACTCCCCTTCTTCCTCACTCATACAGAAAAGCCCTGCTCCCCTTCTCCCTCACTCATACAAAAACCCCAGCCCTCCTTCTTCCTCGCTCCTACAGAAAACCCCAAATCTCCTTCTTCCCCACTCGCACTGCCACTAGGCTCGTTTCTCGCTACTCTGCTCAAACCCTGAGCTCGACGCGACGCCCGCAAGGAAAATGGAGTCGGCTGGCCCCAGCACCAAGAAGATGAGGCTCCCGCCAGCGGCGACGCTGGTTGTAGATCCCACACCCGGCAGCGCGGGGAGAAGCGGCGAGCCCCTCCCACCCGGATCTGAGGAACCCGTAGAATGTCTGGTGGACCGCATCAGCGATCTCCCGGACGCCATCCTTGGGGGATCATCTCCCTTCTCCCCACGAAGGATGGCTTGCCGCACATAAGTCCTCGCATCTCGGTGGCGCACTCTCTGGCGCACCGCGCCTCTTAATCTCGACTGTCGTCAGATATCTGTCGTTCCTGAATTTGAACTCGTCAGAGCCATCATCTCCTCCCACCAGGGCTCCGTTCAACGCCTCTTCATCCCGACACGCTACCTGCTGTCCATACCCTGCACGGTGGACGCCTGGCTGACATCCAGTGAATTCGAAAAACTCCAGTAGCTTGAGTTCTACCATTACTATGAAAAATACATACCGCGAAACGAACACCATGTATTTCTGCCCACACCACCATTGTCCATCTCGTGGTTTTCCATCTATCTCCACACCCTCACCATAGCCCGGTGCCATCTACCAGACAATATGGTACAAATGATTTGACTCCCACTGCTAAAAAAACTTTCGCTTGTGGTGGTTGATTTGTCGGAGGCCTCACTGCACAACATCATCCACTCCAGTTACCCTGCCCTGGAGCGCTTGCTGCTTGTTTTCGAATTAGAAATCCGTATCCACTATCTCCAAATAAAGTCGCCTCACCTTAAAAGCATTGGAATTTCTTTTGAAGGACAACAGCTCATCATCAAAGATGCCCCTTCACTTCAAAGGTTGCTCCTTGATTATTGTTGTAAACCTTCACAACTAACTGTCGTCTGTGCGCCTAAACTTGAGACCTTGGGTGTAATTCGTAATCCGTTTAAAGACCACGACATGGTGTTTGGCTCCACACTTATTCAGGTACTCTATATTATCTACACTTTTGTAATCATAAGATGCATTTTTCATTTGTGCGCATTAGTTTTATATCATCTTGGAGTACACTTTGGATACTAATATTATGTTATATGCTCAATGAAGAGTTCGTCCATGGATAGCCTATCAATGGTGCTGGATTCTGTCAAGAACTTATATATCGGAATGTTTAGTATTGATCTGAACACAATTATTGGCTTGCTGCGATGCTTTCCATGTCTGTAGAATTTGTATATAGAGGTGATTATTTCATGCACATTGAAAGTCCATATATATTGTACTAGAATAACCGTTCAGTTGTTGCTCTATCGACACACTCTTTTTTAGACCTTAACTATTTTCAATTTTCCTGTCTATGTAGGCACTAACACATGGAGAAAAACATATAACCAATCGGTGGCGTAATAAGCACCGGGATTTTCTCTGTTTTCATGACATTCGTTTGAGGGCAATAATGATGGAAGGCTATGCATCAAATCAGGCAAATAGAAACTTTGTCACATACTTCCTGTTGAATGCAAGGTTATTATTGTGCATGAGGCTTAAGTTTTTCAACAAGAAATTTCTCACGGATGGATATGTTGAACAGCAAAAACAGAAGTTTCAGGTGGACAAATGGGCTTCTGAACATGCTCGGCTTCTATTTACAACAACTTGTCGTCATATGCTAGTAAACTTTTTGGCACAGGATGTTGATTTTATGGATCAGATCGATCCATTTGTTTGTGACTGCCAAAAACAGTGGTTGGGTTAGATGTTATTGCCATGTTCAATCTTGGTTTTGTCTAAACCTGATGAATAATTAATCCTTGTGCTTTTGTACCATTTGTAAGCTTGAGTTAGATGTGGTTGCTCTTTTCAACTCGGCTGTGACTGTCATATTTTCTTTGAAACAAGGCAAATGGCTTGCCATTTCCTTAATTAAGAGAGAAATATTGTAACAAATCCCAACCAAGGGAAATAACATCACTCTTGCCGGCTGCTTGAGCTCACTGTGCATTACCGAACCCAAGTGCTTAGCACCCGCCAGCACCCACAAACTTATTTTGAGCTAGCACACCAAATAGGTTGTAATTCTTGATCATAAAGGTTGCATGGTCATGACAGATTTGGATTCTGACATTTGGGACCCACGAAGAAAAAGCCTATCCAAGGTGGTGTCGACTTACTAGTCAACAAATGATTCTCCATACCAGCCGTTGGATAGACATCCAACATCTGTCGTGTATCTTCTATCTCTTGTCTTCTTCCTCCAGCCGCCCAAACCAAACCACCCCATCGGTCCCGCCTGCTCCCGCCTCCCACGGCTGGCTGCGCCTCCGTCGCCCTACCGTACCCTCAAGCGTTGGCCAGTCCATCCCTCTATTCCCCCACACGTCCTGTTATTCTCCGGCGATGTCAGCCCCAACACGCACTCGCACCCGAACTAGTCAACCCTCGTACTCCCCTCCACCTGCTACTAGACTGCCGCATCTTCCACGGCTCCTGTTCGTTCCCATCCGAGGCCTCGCCGTCGTCTTCCGCCTTGGTTCACTCGCCGTGCGCGGTGCGCTGCCGTCTGGCGTTGTCAACGTGATCAACAACCGAGAGGAATAAGGAGATGACTGTACGTGGAGAGGATGATAGTAGGGACCCACCAGAGTCATGGTTGTACGCAAGCAAGTGCCTCATTATTACAAGCCAAAGCATGTTTCCTCCTAATGATTGGACATCCGGGTCCCACGCCATTGTCAACGTAGTCAATAAACGAGAGAATTACACAACGAGCGGCTGACACCAGGGACCCAACAGATCGCGCAGTTGTTATTTACTTTTTTTAGGAACAAGCAGTTGTTATTTACTAGTTTTAGAGACGGATCAGGGTAACAACGGGGCTGTGCGGGGGATTTGGCCCGTCTAGCCCAGGGTTTTATTTTATGTTTACCACATGATGAGTCCAGTTGTGATTTTTCTTTCTGAAAATGGCTAGCCCAGTTCTACTTTTTTTTAAAGAAATACCCAACGGAGGCCTACTTGCTTTCTTAGCCCTGCTGGGCTGCAAATCTTTCAAGACAAGAGCAATGTATTCGCTTGCCCAGAAAATGAAGTAGTAAGAAATGGGATGTAAATTTAAAAAACACAACAAACCGGCAATTAGTTTCAAATATCTTTTTTTAAGATTTCGAGATTTTGAATTTAATTGTTTTTTGCGGGGGAAATTGTGTTGGATTTAAATTGATATAAATTTATTATTTTTAAATTAGTTTGAACGTGATTCAAAATTTCGGGATTAAAAACAGTTCGGACCGCACCGAAATATGAAAATGTCATTGAATTTTTTAACCGTGGCCAGAATATGGGCTGTAATGGTAACAAAAAGAATATGGGCTTCAAAAAAATTCTTAAGAATTAGCCAATGGGCTGTAAATTCATTAGCAATAATGGCAGATGGGTTGTATGTTGTTTTCCACATATTTGAGGCTGACTTGTGGGCCTACTAGGTTGACGCGTATGCTTTCCTAAAAAAAGGTTGACGCACACGCAAGGCCGTGTCAATTTAGTCAAAACACGAGAGCAGTTGGATGTCCATCCAACGGCCGTTGTGTTTCTTCAATCTCTGCTCTTCCTGCTCCAGCCACTCAAACCGGCAGGACTGCCTGCTCCCGCCTCCCGTGGCTGGCTGTGCTGCCGCGTGATAACCCACAAGTATAGGGGATCAATTGTAGCCTTTCTTGATATGTAAGAGTGTCAAACCCAACGAGGAGCTAAAGGTAGAATTTATATTCCCTTCAAGTTCTATCGACCACCGATACAACTCTACGCACGCTTAACATTCGCTTTACCTAGAACAAGTATGAAACTAGAAGTACTTTGTAGGTGTAGGATAAGTTTGCAAGATAATAAAGAAGACATAAATAAAAATTAGGGGCTGTTTAGATAAAGAAACAATTAAGTTAGTTTTAGTACAGAGCTTGTTGTCACAAGAAAGTTATTTGTCCCTAGGCAATCGATAACTAGACCGGTAATCATTATTGCAATTTTATATGAGGGAGAGACATAAGCTAACATACTTTCTCAACTTGGATCATATGCACTTATGATTGGATCTCTAGCAAGCATCCGCAACTACTAAAGATCATTAAGGTAAAACCCAACCATAGCATTAAAGTATCAAGTCCTCTTTACTCCCATACGCAAACAACCTACTTACTCGGGTATGTGCTTCTATCACTCACGCCACCCACCATAAGCAAATCATGAACATATTGCAAACCCTACAGCGGGGATACCTCACACTTGCACGGCAAGGAGAGCACCATAGGACAACACCAATAATAAAACATACAACTCAAACCAATCACGATTACTAGTCAACCCATAGGACAAAACGGATCTACTCAAACATCATAGGATAGCCATACATCATTGGGAAATAATATATAGCATTGAGCACCATGTTTAAGTAGAGATTACAGCGGGGAGAAGGGGTGTTACACCGCTGCATAGAGGGGGAGAGAGTTGGTGATGACGGCGGCGAAGTTGTTGGTGTAGATCACCATCACGATGATGGCCCCGGCGGTGTTCCGGCGCCACCGGGAGAGAGAGGGGGAGAGAGCCCCCCTTCTTCTTCTTCCTTGACCTCCCCCCTAGATGGGAGGAGGGTTTCCCTCTGGTCCATGGCCTCCATGGCGGCGGAGGGGCGGGAGCCCCTCCGAGATTGGATCTCTCTCTCTGTTTCCTTCTGTTTCTGCGTTCCTATTTTCTGGCCTTTCACCGTTTCTTAAATTCCCAGAGATTCGTAACTCCGATTGGGCTGAAATTTTAACACGATTTTTATTGAGATATTATCTTTCTTGCGGCGAAAGAATGGCACCTCCGCCTTATAGGGACCCAACAAGCCTCCTGGCCGCGCCCAGGGTAGGGGGCGCGCCCCTCGAGCTTGTGGGCCCCTCGGGCATCGTCTCACGTTGATTCTTTTTCCCAAAAAACACAAATATTCCAAAATAAATCTCTGTAAATTTTTATCGCGTTTGGACTTCATTTGGTATGGACATTCTATGAAACAAAAAACATGCAACAAACAGGAACTGGCACCGGGCACTAGATCAATATGTTAGTCCCAAAAATAATATAAAAAATTACCAAAAGTATGTAAAAGTTGTAGAATATTGGCATGAAACAATCAAAAATTATAGATACGACGGAGACGTATCACCCCACCCTACTCCCATCGCTGGCCTGGCCATCCTCTACTCACCCACACCTGCTGTTATTCTCCGGTGACGGCAGACGAACCAGTAAACCCTCGTACTCCCCTCCGCGTGGGAAACAACTGCCGAGTCCTCCCTGGCTCCGTGTTGTTCCCTTCCTCGTCGTCGTCCATCGCCCTGGTGCTCTCGGCGCGGTGTGGTCATCGTGGTCAACGAACAACATCCATCGGAAGAGGACTGTACATGGAGAGGCTGACAGCTGGGTCCACGGCCACACACAAGGAAGTGTCTCCTTATTACGCGCAAAATAATGATTCCTCCACTTGACAGCGGGGACCCATCGGAAGGGCCTCTGTATTTCGCGAAAAAAACGTTCCTCCCGCCGACAGCTCGGACCCACCAGTTATATCTTCGCACGCAAGGAAGTGCCTCCTTATTACGCACACACAAAATGAATACTCCCCCTGCTAGCTGGGACCCACCATATTTGGAGGCTGACTTGTGGGCCTACTAAGTTGACGTGGACGTAGGGCTTTGTCAACTTAGTCAATATAAACGATAGTAGCTGCAGTGACCATACGATGTCCATCCAACGGCCGTCGTGCTTCTTGAACCTCTGGTCTTCTTGCTCTAGCCGCCCAAACTAGCGCCGGCCGTGCCGCCTGCTCCTGCCTCTCGTGGCCGGCTGTGCTGCCGCGCAGGCCTCACCGCCCCACCCTACTCCCATCGCTGGCCTGGCCATCCCTGTACTCACCCAGACCTCCTGTTATTCTCCGGCGACGGCAGCCTCACACTATAGCCGAACCAGTAAACCCTCATACTCTCCTCCGCGTGGGCATCCACTACCGCGTATTTGCTGGCTCCGGGTCGTTCCCTTCCCAGGTCGCGCCATCGTGCACCACCTTGGTGCTCTCGGACGGTACGACCTCGTCAACGCGGTCAACGAATGACAGCTATCAGAAGAGGACTGTACATGGAGAGGCTGACAGCTGGGTCCATGGCCACACGCAAGGAAGTGCCTCCTTAATACGCGCAAAATAATGATTCCTCCACCTGACAGCTCGGACCCACCGGAAGGGCCTCTGTATTTCATGAAAAAAATGTTCCCCCTGACAACTGGGACCCACCGGCTTTATCTTCGCACGCAAGGAAGTGCCTCACCCCCTGGCAACTGGGACCCACCAGGTCGAAGCGTACGTAGAGTTATCTGTTTGGACGCGAATGTGTACGTACATAGCGGTCGATCGGTCTCTCTGCAGCGATGACCCGTCGCCGAGTATGGAGCGGCAGGTGTCATAGTAGGACCACCGACATAGCATGTCACGCAGTCCCGTCTATATCGTGTACACGTATGTACAGCCACGCTGCAAGAAAGTAAATACGGCTACGTACGTACATACGGGCGAGGTCTCGAATGCGTACAGTGATGGCATCCTGTTCATCGGCAGCCAACTGGCTGGGTCGGAACGGAGGAAGCAACGTCATATTCATCGGGAGGCAACCGACTGGGTCGGAATACATCATGTTCATCGGGAGCCAACCGGCTTGGACGAAACAACCGAAACGAGGTTTGGCGTACCGCAGAACGGAGAGAATGGCCTTCTATTCGACCGTGTATGGTCGAAACGGGGTCCTGTTCATCGGGAAGGATCTGGCATACCGCAAAACGGAGGAAACAGACTTCTGTTCGAGTGCCTACGGTCGAAACGGGGTCCTGTTGATCAGGAAGGGTGTGGCGTACCGCAAATGGAGGAAACGGAATTCTGTTCGAGCGCTTACGGTCGAAACGGGGTCATGTTCATCGACCGTCTACTGCCTCACTCCAGTATCCATGGGCTACTATTCATCCACCGTCGACTTCATCCAACTACTGTTCATCCACGGGCTACTCTTCATCCAGCCTCCACCGGCTACTATTCATCCAGCATCCACGGGGTCCTGTTCATCCACCCCCAACCGGCTGGGGTGCGGCGGCCTCCTCGGGGTCCTGTTCATCCAGCGACAACCGCCTACTACCACGGGGTCCTGTTCATCCAACCCCCATCGGGAACTATTCATCCACAGCCAACCAACCGGCTCGACTCACCACGTCTCGACTCGTTCTACGTACCGCGCGCTGATACGTCTCCAACGTATCTATAATTTTTGCTTGTTCCATGCTGTTATATTATCATTCTTGGATGTTTTACAATTATGTTATAGCAACTTTATATTATTTTTTGGGACTAACCTATTGACATAGTGCCCAGTGTCAGTTCCTGTTTTTTTCCTTGTTTTTTACTTCGCAGAAAATCAATACCAAACAGAGTCCAAACGCAGCGAAACTTTTTGGAGATTTTTTATGGACTAGAAGGAACAACTTGGGCCGAAGAAGTATCATTGTAGAACTACGGGTCCATCGTTAGTAGTTAGATGGCTTCCTCTCTCCCTTTTGATTCTCAATACAATGGTCTCTTGGAGATCTATTTGATGTAACTCTTTTTGTGATGTGTTTGTTGGGACCCGATGAACTTTGAGTTTATGATCAGATCTATTTTATCCATGAAAGTTATTTGAGTTTTGATCTCTTATATGCATGATTTATTATAGCCTCGTATTTCTTCTTCGAATCTTTGGTTTAGTTAGGCCAACTAGATCGATTTTTCTTTCCATGGGAAGAGGTGCTTTGTTATGGGTTCGATCTTACGGTGCTCAATCCTAGTGACAGAAGGGGACATGACACGTATGTATCATTGCTATTAAGGATCACAAGATGGGGTCTATTCCTATATGAATAGATCTTGTCTACATCATGTCATCGTTCTTATTGCATTACTCCGTTTCTCCATGAACTTAATACACTAGATGCATGCTGGATAGCGATCGATGTGTGGAGTAATAGTAGTAGATGCAGGCAGGAGTCGTTCTACTAATCTTGGACGTGATGCCTATATAATGATCATTGTCTGAATATCATCATAATTATTTGAAGCTTTACCAATTGCCCTACAGTAATTTGTTTACCCGCCGTATACTATTTTTCTCAAGAGAAGCCACTAGTGAAATCTACTGTCCCCGGGTCTATTCTTTATCATATTTGTTTTCCGATCTATTATTTGCCTCTTTTATTTTCAGATCTATTATTCCAAAAACCCAAAAATACCTTGCTGCAATTTTTTTTATTTCGCGTTTCCACGAGATCTATTTATCCAATCTACTACAAATTTATCTATCTTTTACCCGGGAGGGATTGACAACCCCTCTTACGTGTCGGGTTGCAAGTATTTGTTCTTTGTGTGGAGGTACCGTTTACATAGTGTTGCGTGGTTCTCCTACTGGTTCGATAACCTTGGTCTCATCACTGAGGGAAATACCTACCGTAGCTGTGCTACATCATCCATTTCTCTTCGGGGAAAATACTGATGCGGACACGAGCCATCACGCGCATGGTAGAAACGGTCACTGTTCATCGAGAGGCAACCCAACACCGGCTGGCTACGTCTCGCACGGGGGCTCGATCGGCTTCAGTAAGTAGCAGAAGTGATCGATCGCTCGGGTTCAGTTAGCAACAACAGCGAAGGAATCGCTCGGGTTGAGTCAGCAACGACTGAATCGCTCGGGTTCAGTTAACAGCCAAGTGATCGATCGCTCGGGTTCAGTAACGTAGCTAGTGCGATCGCTCGGTTCAGTTAGCCAACGCCTCGCACGCATGCGCGTACACGAGAGAAACACGCAAACCACAATGCATCGCTCGGGCCCGACCACCCATGTAACCGGGAACTCCCCGATATTTTCCCCGCCCTCGCTTCTACCATGATTTTTACCGTCATGGATGGCCCAAAGAATGTCAAGCAAGTGCGTCTTCGGCCCGCCCAGGACGAAAAGCCCATTTTCAGTCATGGTTTTTTGTCATAGAAGTAGGAGCCCACCACATCTATGATGATACGTGTTTTTATCACAATTATCGTCATAGAAGTATCATAACTATGACAGATTTTTTTTTCGTTCGGGCCAAAATGTCATGGATGTGTCTTTTTTTGTAGTGGTGTTGATGTATTTAAGGAAGGAACGTCTAGAGCAACATGATGAAAGGTTTGCGGAGAGAAGGGCAGAGAAGGGGTCACTAATGCCAGGATGAGAGCATCACCGTGGCCTCACTGAACTAGCGGTGTTTTTGCTTGGAGAAAAAGCAAGGCCATGTGCCATACTACAAAATGAGGCCTACCACTCTGCACCATACTATAAAATGAATACACCATATAATATGTTGTATGATTATCTAGTAATAAATTATATATATTCTAGCCATTGCAATATTGTGCCTAGAGAGTGAGTGTTGAAATTTATGTGTAAGTAAGAGATGATATCAATAAATGTGTTATCATGCAAATCCCGTGTGGGGGTGGAGTGTAACATATAGTAACTTGGTAACCAAATTGCTACATGGCAACCAAGTGGCTATAATATGCATATGACCTGGTAAGTCAGTCGATACGTCCTAGCAACTACTAATAGAAAAATGTCACCTCAAGATCTAGTTTTAAAGATCTTGTCATAATGAAGCTAATCGTGAAATAAATCATCAATCAGGTTAATGGTTTGAAAGATATTTTTTCTTGAAAATTGAAAACATTTTTGTTGTTGATGTCATGCTTACATATGTGATATATTGTTTTATTACATACTTACATGTGTGGTATCTTGATATATCGCATTCATGCATGCATATGTGAGAGAGTGAATTGGTGTCGCATGTGAAGACTATATAATGTGACATCACATTGTAGTCTTGTCCCTTTTTATTTACAAGTGTCTCAAATAGTCTCGTAAACCAATGAAACATTGTTACCATCTAGTGAAACATTATATATGTTATACTTATGCATTTCTTGTATGTAGGGCATATTAGATTTCATTAAGGGAAGGCTTTGGCCGAGAATTATTTTGTTAATATGTGGTTTATATGGCATGAAATTAGTATCATTAGCTTTTGTTTCGTCGATACCTAGTACTTAGTAATAAATGTGAGTTTTTATCCTATAAACCCCACAATGATAAAATAATTCATGGTCAAAGTATTCTCTTACTGGAACTTAATATATATGTCCTACATTTGGGGTACTCCAAAACAAAACAAAAAATCCCGATAAAACTAAGAAAACGTAGCTCATATCTATTGGTGGTAAAGGACGGTGGATATCGAGCTCGGTCGACTCATAAATAGTCATGAGCCAGTTGATGAAAGTGCATTTATCCTCTAATGATATTTTGGTGATGACCACAATATGATTAGTGAGAGTAAAGACAGTTTCTATGTTTATCTCAGTACATTGGTCTCTCAATGATTATATATGGAGATGACTGATCCCCCACTTCAAAAGGAAATGAAGGCATCAATTTTTCTGAAGACTCAAAGGTTTTGTTTTGGTTTCTTTTCAATCATAGGAGAACCTCACTATTAAGAGGGGTCGAGGTGATTGCATAAGGATGGGGACCATGCAAAATATATATACCAAGCCTACCCACTCCTACTACAAAAAATATGGGTTAAAACCCCTCCCAAGATGACATATGTTGGGTACCCCGTGCAACGGGGTCCAGGATGACATGTCCTGAGATTGACAAAGTCACTACAAACGTCGCGCTATTGACGGGCACATCGCTTACACTGAAAGAATAAAGCCGTCAAATCCTGAAATAAATCTAAGAAAGTGTGAGCATCCATACCAAGTCTAAGTCTTGAACTCGAATGAGCAGGTTCACTACAAGGAACCTGACATTCGAGCTATGCTCAATTCGCACTATCTGAGTTAGTCGAGCCGAGTTTTCGAGTACTCATTAAGCTCGCTAGTTCGGAGTTCTATTTCCACCCTATGCGCGTAGAAAATCTGGTATGTGGCATTTGACCCCAGTTGGTGAAATTGTACATCAATCCTCCACCCAAGTGACCAACGGCGGTAGGGTTTTCTCTAAAAAGCTAGGGTCTGCTTGCATTTTAATCCCAAACTATTATTGTTAGGTTAACACATTTTTGTGACTTGCATTTGCAATGCAGCATTTCTTACACGCGCGCACAGATATAATATGATGTGCTCATCATTTCCAAATTGCAATCCAATGATGCAAGCCACAAAAATAGGGCCGGAGGCGACGAGTGGCTTGGAAGCGCCCCCCCCCCCCCCCCCCCCCCCCTCCTTCTTGTCCTAGGCATTTCCGCATCACTGTTATGTGCCTAGTCAAGAACTAATGCAGCTCGTTCCTGATGGATATTACGGATACTTGGACTTGTGTTTTGAGACATTTTTTGCCCTAAAAGTCTTGGGCCTTTGCTAGCCATTGGCTTATAAGGATAATAAAGAGCCTACCGAGTAATTGTAACTCTTGACTCGTCAAACTCGTTTCCCTAACAAGCTAAAATTGCCAACTCGACCTGGCTCGTTAGTTTCCGAGTTACCCTTGTTTTTCCGAAATGGTTCACTATCCATATGAGCACCTCCAAGATGACATGTCTTGAGATTGACAAAGTCACTACAAACATCGCGCTATTGATGGGCACATCACTTACACTGAAAGAATAAAGCCGTCAAATCCTGAAATAAATCCAAGAAAGTGTGAGCATCCATACGAAGTCTAAGTCTTGAACTCGGATGAGCAGGTCCATCACAAGGAACCTGACCATTCGAGCTACGCTCAATTCGCACTATCTGAGTTAGTCGAGCCGAGTTTTCGAGTACTCATTAAGCTCGCTAGTTCGCTAGTTAGGAGTTCTATTCCCACCCTATGCACGTATGGTAGAAAATCTGGTACGTGGTATTTGACCCCACTTGGTGAAATTGTACATCAATCCTCCACCCAAGTGACCAACGGCGGTAGGGTTTTCTCTAAAAAGCTAGGGTCTGCTTACATCTTAATCCCAAACTATTATTGTTAGGTTAACACATTTTTGTGACTTGCATTTGCAATGCAGCATTTCTTACGCGCGCACAGATATAATATGATGTGCTCATCATTTCCAAATTGCAATCCAATGATGCCGCCGATCGACTAAATTAAGCTAATCACAAAAGGCTGTCCCATAAAAGCTGTCGCAAAACCTTAATCGAAGTGCTTTACGTTTAATTACAAGAAAAATACTTACTTTAAACACATATCTGCATCTTTACCCAACCCACTGATCCATTTTCCAGTAGCACGCAGCAGCAAGTTTCAACACATGATGTACACCGAAAGCAACCAGCTAGTAGCCCTTGTTTTGTTCTTCTGCTAGGACAAGTTAGCTAGAAAATTATCAGTGCGAGACAGGTCAGTGATGCTACTATTAAATTGATCAATCAAAAGCTATCTTCGTACCATTTTGCACGCCCTAATTGAGCTCTAGGGTTTGAATAGCGCATGGCGGTCAATGTGAATAGACTATCGTTCTTGCTTCACGTTGACGCGTCGGAATATACGCATGCTATGATTTCCGCGTCACGTTTTAAATTTCTACTAGCAGAGTAACTTTGCAGCCATACTATACGGAAGCAGAAAACTGGGATGTAGCCAAGGGAAAGGATGCTACCGGTGCTATAAACCTCCGAAAAATGATGCGTACAGTTATGAGAACGTTGTTACAAAATTGAATCAAAAATTAGTAGAGTACTACAAGGATTGAGAAATAAAAACAAATAATGCAAAAAAAAAATATCAACACAATGTTTTTTTAGCGAAACATAATATGGGAGATATGTAAATATATTAGCGTACGCCTCCCTGAAATTTGTTTTCTTCTTCCATATTTTTTGTTTAGCAGAATATGTTAGGAACCATAGACCATAGTTATATAACTACTCTTGGTTTTGTTGGAATACGTTACTCCCAAAACATGTAAAATAATTGCTTGCATATTTCTTTAAAATGCTAAGACTTGGATTTTCGAAACAATAAATGTTGGAACACATTACTCCCTTGGACATCCGGTGTGCAGCCGCGCGATGTTTTGGGGTAATAATTTTGTTGGAACATCTTACTCCCAAACCATGCTCGTCAAATAATTACTTACATATTTCTTAAAAATATTAAGAATCTTTTTTCGAACAATAAATATTGAAAAGTAATGGTAGCTAGATATAATTCCAAATGCAGTTTCAGAAATATTTCAGACACCACTGGAGCTTCTGATATTATGGTTTGCATTTTGGCTGAAGGACCAAAAATTTCACTTGAAAATGATTGGAATCCACGTCTTGGGGATTTACAAAAGATTGAATTCTATTTGAGTTCATGTATGCCTACTGAAATGGCATAAATGCTTTGGCCGAAAGGTAAATATTTTTCTACATACTGAAACGAGTGAATTTGTTAAAAAAAAAAATTTGATGAATTGGCTTCAAAGCAAGAACCTACTGAAATGACATTCACAAACACCTAAGTGAGGAACCTTGCCGTGACACTTAGCAAGCATATCATATTTTTAAGTGTTACTGTTTTGTTGCTGAAATGGAGGTACGTACGGTATAACTCTTCTTATCTGCTATACATTCATATCATGTGTCCTTGTCATGGCTCTGTCATAGAATTCTGATCGCCGGGCCAGATACATAGTCCACACCATCTTTTGCATACCTGCTTTTGCTTTTTTTGTCTTTTTTCCTTTTGCATAATCTATATATTCTTGAAAAAGACTGCAAAGCTCTCCTAGTATATGCAGTTAGCTGCTTTAGCGGGCACTTTCAAAGGGAAGAAGGAAAGAATGCTGTCAAATCAAATACTCAATCATCACAGGGTCGATCGGATGAAGTTTAAAAACCGGGTGATCTGCAACCGCAGATTCTCAGATCCTTTGCCATAAAGAAAGATGCTAGATCGTGGTTCACATGCCCCAGTTTCGGAAGTGTTAGTACTCTGTCCACATTTCGGAGGTTCATATGAATACTAGGTACAGTGCAACACAACTCCTTTCTGAATTATTTCTCCCCAAAAAGCTAGGGTTCTCTGCCTCCCGCCGGCGCCGGCGCCGGTCCGTCCCGTCTTCGGTGGCCTTAGGGCCATGGAGGCGGAGTGGATCTCGGCCCTTGCCGGTGGGAGGGCTCCGTTTTTAGATCTTTTTTTCAGATTTGTTAGGGTTTGTGTTCTGTTCAGGAAGGCGAGACGACGGCGGCTCCCTGAAGATGGAATAAAGGTCACCCCGCCCAGCCCCCGTTCCGGTGATGCGTCTAGCATCATCGGTGGGCGTGTGAAGGTGTGTCTCTGGTGGATCTGTCTTTGGTGGATTTGCTCGGATCTGTTCGTCGTTCGTCTTCGTTCGTGTGTCTTCAGGTTGGATCCTTTTAATCTACACTCTTCATCCGCGGCGGTTGCTGTTCTGGTGCGTTGGTTCTATGAGGCCTTAGCACGACGACTTCCCGACTGTCTACTACAACAAAGTTTGCCCGGCTCCGGCGAGGGAGGGGCAATGATAGCGGCGCGCCTTCGGCTCGCTTCAGTGCTTGTAATTGTCGCTAGGTGGTCTACGGATCTGGATGTAATTTTTATTATTTCTAGTGTTCGTTGTACTACCATGATTGAAAATGAATAGATTGGAAGTTTTTCCCGCAAAAAAAGAAAGAAAGAAAAGAAATGGGATCAGTTCTGTCCCATCTCAAAAAAAGAAGATAGTAAATCTTGTGCACCTAAAGCAGCATGGTCATCACTCATTACCAATTAGGCAGATCAGTCTCTAAATCACTCTCAGTGTATGGGAAGGCTGTGTAGTTCATGATTTAGGAAAGAAGCAAACTAACTTACTTCCGAATCTGATGTGGTTGCCATTTTGCACAGTTTTACGTAAAGTTTGTGACATGATTATACTCAGCAAGACCGGAACAGAAAAGAAGGCTGTGCACCAAAGCAAGAACAGAACAGCTTTTTGGTGGATGGGAGGATGATACGCTGTTTTTCGATAATGGGTGATACGCTATTACGTCTTGGTCTTGACTGTGATTGAGCAGCGGCTGTTTTCCTGTCATGATTGCCTAGATTCACACTGAATTGTACTCTTCACTTTGTTATGTCCATTACTGTACCAGAAGAAGCCCTTCACTTCATAGATTTGGTCAGAAAAATTGAAAGAGCATATACTATACTTGTCATTGCACAATGCAGATATGATAAGTTCTAAAATAAACTAAAGAACTAAACAAGAATCTAAAGTCTATCCACTAGTGTCGAAGCCAATTGGTCGTCGGTATGCTTTCCACGCCGTCAAACTACAATATGATGACCAGTGAAATCTGCTCGCCACTAGGTGACTAGGAGTACTTGCTGCTCCACAGCTTCAGGTAGACATGCGGCTAAGAGATCTGGCCACCAGATTTTTGCCCATCCGAAAGGAAGAATCTATGCTTTCCTGCTGATCTAGGCCGGGTCCTCCATTAGTTTCTGTTGGCTTGCTTTCACTATTGGAGTCGCAAAAGGAAGAGTCGGCATGATCGCAGATTAGTATCTTACATTTGAGCCAAATCGGTGTGAGCCCCGGCAGGTTCCTGCCAGGCGCTCCTATGCTCTCCCAACACCATTTTGTGAAATTCTAAGTTAAACAAAAGATGAGTTGAGAACCATAAACAATGTGCATCTACTTTTGCATCTAATCGCTGCTAACTGGATGATGAAGAGAGTGCTTTAAGGGTTGATTTTAAAAGATGACGATCATGATCTATGTGTGCCTGGAACATATTTGGTGGTTTATTTATTCATTTATACTTCAACCGTCAAAGTAAGGGCATCTTGTCTAAAAAACAAAAGATGAGTTGAGAACCATGAACAATGTGCATCTACTTTTGCATCTAATCACTCCTAACTGGACGATGAAGAGAGTGCTTTAAGCGTCGATTTTAAAAGATGGCGATCATGATCTGTGTATCTGGAACATGTTTGGTGGTTTATTTATTCATTTATGCTTCAACCGTCAAAGTAAGGGCATCTTCATCAACGCTGACCCGCAAATTTGCTCCGGCATCTGTCCGCGGACAGGGGGATCAGTCCACGAATACTTATGCCGAAGACGGCTATCCAACGCTGCCCGCATACATTTCAACCACATTTTAAACTAACTGGATAAAACTCATGCAAACTGGGCGGAATTCATCAAAGTTCGGATAGAAAATTACACAAATCATCCATACATAGCATGTAAATAAGTCTAGTACAACAATGTCTTAAATTTGACGAGATAACCGGATGCCCAACAAGTATTTCATCAATGGATCATGCCCTCCCACACATACTGCCCCTTCAGTTTCATCCAGTAGTGTGTGTACTTAAATGGCCGTCCTTCTGTACTATGGTACATCACGGCACAACGTGCGGGCTACATAATGTGTAGACTAACATTGAGTGAATGAATGATTTGAGACATTGTTGAGCCAAGTAAAAGCAAACTTACGATCCCCTTCTCTGCCGCGTGCAATGGCCATCTTGCCTCCAGCTGACCAACCATGTGACAAAACTTGGTGACGCTGGTCTGGATAGCGTGCCAACAATACGATAATCACCTCACATTGCGTTGTTGGATGATGTGCATGTCGTAGGGCGCAATATGCTTTCGTGGGTGAAACAATTAATGCACTTGCTGCCAGAAGGCCCCCCTCTGCTCCTGCCTACGAAATCCACGTATATGGCCAACCATGCATCGCACAACAATTCATCCTCCATGACTGTGTACCCCGCCATCCTTCGTACTCTGAAAGAATGACATGTCATCTGGAATTAAGCTAAATGACAGTTCACCGAACACCTGTTGGGCATGGTGTCCGCCATGGAGGGCTTCGACAGGGGGCGGAGTGTACCTGGGTGCAAACGGCTCGAAGGTGGAAAACACCGTCGTAAAGGCGAGCGGGCGCATCGGTGCTGGTTGCGGACGTTCGACAATGCCTCTGCGGCCGACGCAGAGGTATAGCGGCGACGGCGGAGGTGAAGGATGCCGATGCAAAGCAAGGGAAAGAATGGGTGGAGTGGAAGGAAATGGGACCGATAGGGGTGATTGGGTAGGCCGGGGGTGTCAGAGTCCTACGTGTCTATTGTCCGGACTCCCCCCCCCCCCCCCCCCCCCCCCCCCCCCCCCCCCCCCCCCCCCTCCCCCCACACCACCACACCACACACTTTATCTCCACTTTGTGGGAGAAAGCATGTCCGGACCGCGGCGGACAGATACAAGCCCGCGTTGGATGGCACAACACGTCCTGACCGCGCGGTCCGGAAGGTTGCGGTTGATTTGAGGGTCGGCGTTGTAGATGCCCTAAGATAAGTTAGTTCGTGATTGTACCGGTAATTCGTGTCTGAGTCTGTGCTCATCTGCACCCGATAAACAGTAATTTTCTAAAAATAGTAAAAAAAATCCTAAAAAATACATAGAAGATGCTCGTGTGCGCAAGGAGCGTATAAATTTTTGAGGTGTTTGGACATTCAAGAACTTCTAGGCAAAAGAAAAAATGGATCCAAATAGTGTTCTTTTTCAAAGTTTCTTTTAGAGTGAAATTTTTTGCCACAACCTCCTCGAATATTCAAACACCGCAAATTTATACACACATAGTACATTCGAGCATTTTGGATGCCAAAAAAATTCATGTTTTTAGAATTTATTTACTATTTTATTTGGATTTAATGTTCACGCCCGACTGCACATGCACCTTGACACCGAGTTGCCGCAGTTGTTATTGTTCTTGCATTTCTAAACGAAAAGCCTGCCATTGCCATGTTTTTCATCAGAAAGCAATGCACATGGATCCATTTTCTTTGCTGAGTGCGTTAAAACTTAGAAATGTGGTGGTAATGGTTTTTATACGAAAATGTGGTGGTAACATGGAGAAGCTACCGTACCTTGACACGTGAGCCTCCCTATTGAAATGGATATCAACTTTCTCGTTGGCAGATGAATAATTTTGCCGCACTTCTGTATGCGTGGGTGGGCACCGTGGGCACGTGTGCTTTTGAGATAACCCTTCTCTTCGCTTTGTTCCCATCAAAAGAGAAACGCAAAATCTCTTCGCTTTGATGATTCTTTTTCTTTTTTCTTACCTTCCCGATATCCATTAAAAAAATCTCTCACAAACATGGTTTTTTGTAACCTTTTTTTTTTTTTGAGAAAGTTGGTTTTTTGTAACCTGTCTTGAGATGAAAACTGCAGGACTGATCGCCACTTGCTCGAGAACCCAAATCACGTCAACCAAGCACCATCACCGGACAACCACTCCTAGACCACTGGTATCCGCTCCAAACGACGCCCTAAGAGGTGCAGCGTGTAGCAGCAACATGGCCCTACGATCACGAGGCCGGCCCGTTCATGTCCATCGTAGACATCACCTCCACCGGCGACATGCAGATGGACTCGAACGAGGAAGAGTAGGACATAGGAGATAAAGGCGTCGGTGTCCCATGTCTAACACCGGCAACCCGCAACTTCACTTTCCGGGACTCACGGCCATCGAACATGGACATATAGGGGAACAATAAGGACTTGAAGCATGGCTGCCGGCGAAGATTAAGTCTAGGTTAACTTTTGTATGCTTTTGTTTAATGAAATGTATCAAAAATATAATGAATGTGCCGGTTTAAATGAAAATCATCCGGTTTACATGAAATTACTCAGTTTATTCAAGTTTCGTTTGGAATATATGCAGACAATTGATACACTGTATAGTCTGTCCATTGAGAGGTCCACGTTGGAGATGGCTCGAGAGACATGTAACGTTGTTTCTTCTCCAGCGAAGGCCAGAAGTATCAGCCACGACAGCAGCAGCGTAGAGATGCGCAGCCAGAACTCAAAAGCGACCAAAAAGTGTGTACTACTCGATTACTACACGCGAACCACTCCGAGAACCAACAGGGCTGTGGATAATCAAAGTGTTTGTGCTTCGTGATGCATCAAAGCATAAAGCCTCCATTGGCGAGAGTACCCGTGTTAAAAACTTAAAATACGGCAGATCTGGACGGAGAATGAGCTGTTTGTAGCTAAAGAAAATGGGGGCTCCAATCGCGAGTGTCCAACTTGATGCCCAGGCTATCGGGGTGATGAATCTGCAAATATATTGCTTTTCACTTTGATGCACGAATGCATCGTTTGAAATGCTCTAGAAATTTATTCTCAATGATTGTCTAAGACGGTTACAAGTGTTGTACCGCCGACAAGTGCTGTACTGCCGGCAACTTCACTCAATTCAGGGGTGAAGTCTGAAAAAATAGCCTTAAACTCATGCACCTTGTCGAAATTGAACCCTAACCTTCTAATCCCTGAAATTGATACCATGTACTCATTAATCCCGGTCAAGCTCGACCCAGAAGCTGTTTGGTGTATCGGGAAATATCAATTCCGACCATGATCAGAACCTATTATCACTGATATCTATGTCCCGCATGTCATATTTATCTTCATCAACAACCAGCCATGACAACGACCCATGGCCGTGCGCAAGTCCTCATTCAGAATAGGGTTGTCTATATCTTTTTTTTCCTGATCAAAAGGGGCCTCTCCCCTGCTCCATCTTCATAGAAAATGAGAGGGTGAGCTCAACCGGACATAACGCCAGGTCAGGTCTCAGGAAACAAGGAAACACAACAACACACACTCCACACTGGGAGATCGAGCAAAGTACTACAAATAACGTCTGGATCATTCAAATTTGTTGATCCTATCCTATCAAGCCATGCAGGAGAGTTGCATGTGTATTTGTTAAGAAAGAAGATAGATCGCTAAAGAAGACATGATCGGTATAAAACCAAAACGACATGACCTAAACATCACCGATTCAAGAGTAAGAGATTCACAACTACCAAGCCCAAACTGAGTTGAGCTAGAATAAATGAGGATCTTGTACGGGAGTTCACAGAGCAAGAAATCAGCGATGCACTTTTTCAAATTGGGACCCTTAAAGCCCCCGGACCGGATTGATTCCCCGCTAATGGCTCCATATTTTGCGCATCTTTAGAGCTCATTTGTTGCACATTGTCTCTATATATCAAGTTATACATGTACCATTGAGCCAATTACATGTCTATATGCATGATTTCCTGTTTTAATCCTTTTCACCGCGTGCACTGCATAATCTTTATTCTTTGTTAATTTTTATTAGTTTTCCTTGTCTTTGTGTCTCTTGTAGGTGATGCGGACTTCCCAAGCACTTAGCACGATGAAAGGAGTTCAAACGGTGGACACCCAGGACCCCAGACTTGCCATTTCGAAGGTGAAAAAAGTCATTTTTCCAAGGCGATCCAAATCAAGATCTAAAACCAGAAATGGATCGGCATCATTCATACGAATCCAATGAGCCCAAGAATGTCAAATTCCAAGTTCGTATGAAGAAATGGAGACCATTTTATCAGAAGAGGTCATAACAAAAGACGGCGTTTCATACGACCGCTGCTAGTCGTTTGGGCGCCGTATGGAGTCCAGACATCACCAAAAGTTGCGTCTCTTAATGGAATTCTTTGTGGATTTCGTCTCCGTTTGTTCCTACGACTTCCTTGACTTTCAAGGGATGTTTTGGGAAAGGATTGGGCTCATCTAGAGCCCTTGGATAAAAGGGGAGATGCCACATCAAGGGAGGACGCATTGGGAGAGCCATTATATATACACCTTCAACCCTAGCCGCCTCCATGAATCATCATCAAGCCATCATTCGTCATCTCATCTCCAAGTCTAGTCACCATCCACATCAAGACACCATTGTTGCAACCTTGAAGGAGACCGGAAGGGAGCCGCCCTGGTGGGGCGCGATCATAGGCCGCCGGCGCCATGCCGCCATCATCACCATCACCACCCGCGCCACCGCCATCATCACGACCATCATCATCCCTTCCTTCTCCTCCATCACGGTCTCCGTGATGGGTTGTAATAACTCTTCAACCCCCTTATATGTGATGTTATTTGAGTAATTGTTGGCTATGGGTCGGCCGATTAGTAAGTGGTTATTTGATATGTGTTGTCTCATTATGCGTGTTGCTTCGTATTACATATTTACCTTCATTAACTTAGTGATGGGAGATGTCCTATCCATTAGTGTAGTTGGAGACATCCAACTCCCCAGGCCACACATGAAGGTTGTGCAAACCGATATACCTATGACGTGACAAGTGCAGATATCTTGAGGCGAACACAATTATTCTAGGAGCACGGTTGTCCATAGAACTTAATTCCTTCATCCGGTCCTCAAACCACGAGGACCTTAATATCTTTGTGTTGGCCGGTGCAGATATGGGACAAGAAGTAGGATGAATGAGTTATTTCAACATAGCGCGTCTTGAGAGATAATGTTATGTGAGAGACCGTCCACCAAAATTAGACTACCGTATCCTATAATGCAGGTACTAACTTAGCCACAACATGGCATAGTTGTAAAACCCGCGCCCATACGGAACGAAGCCATACCTAGGTGCCAACAATATCATTTAAAACATCACATACTTCTGTTAGTTTATTTCCTCTGTTTAGTTTAGTATTTGTTTTCTGTTCTCTCTAGTTTAGTTTAATTTCTCCTTTTTATTGTTCCCTTACAACTTACTTAAGTGAGTTATTTCCAAACTCCGGTTTGGGTGTGAGCGTAGTTGTGTTAGTGACAATGCATCTTCGGGGATTGTGGTGCCATCCTATTCGCTCCCTGTGGGATCGACAAACCTTACTTATCCCGAAATTGCTACATAGCCATGTGCACTTGCAGAACATCAAGCTTTTTCTGGCGCCGTTGCCGGGGGGGCATAGCGCTTGGCTATTACTTTCCCGTTCACATTTAGTTTACTTTTGTTTGTTCTAAAAATCTGTTCATTGATACGTCTCCAACATATCTATAATTTATGAAGTATTCATGCCATGTTTACAACAATTTTATATGGTTTTGGTACGATTTGGATGGAACTAACCCAGACTGACACTGTTTTCAGCAGAACTACCGTGGTGTTGTTTTTTGTGCAGAAATAAAAGTTCTCCAAATGCAACAACAAAATTTGATGATTTTTTTGGAACAAAAGAGGCACTAGAAGCTTCGTGGGAGGGCCAGAAGACGCACGAGGTGGGCACAACCCATCAGGGCATGCCAGAGGGGCCTGGCTTGCCCCGGTGGGTTGTTCTCACCTCGAGGCCCATCTTCGCGTGATTCCAACGCTGAAAAATCCTATAAATAGAGAAACCATCAAAAATAACCCTAGATCAGAAGTTCCGCCGCCGCAAGACTCTGTAGCCACGAAAAACCAATCTAGACCCCGTTCCGGCACCCTGCCGGAGGGGGAAATCATCACCGGAGGCCATCTTCATCATCCCTGCGGCCACCATGATGATGAGGGAGTAGTCCACCCTCGGGGCTGAGGGTTTGTACCAGTAGCTATGTGTTTAATCTCTCTCTCTCTCGTGTTCTTGAGATGGCACGATCTTGATGTATCGTGGGTGTCGGCGTACGACACCTATGGGATCGCGTGGATCCCTTTTACGGTTCGGCAGGGAGAGAGGTACGCACAAAGAGCAGATTCAACGATCAATGCGAGGGGATTTTTACCCAGGTTCGGGCCGCTGAGAAGCGTAATACCCTACTCCTGCTTTGGTTTATTGTGGGTGTTTAAGCCCAAGTTTCAGGAGCACTCGCAGTGAACAGTATGTTCAAGCAGCAGCTACGCATGCAGAATGGGCCAGAGAGTCCTCCCTCTCTGTAGCTACGCCTTGGGCCTCCTTTTATACGTCCAAGGGGTCACCAACAGTGGCGTACAGTAGATGCAAGAGGTGTAAAGTTGCTACAGTGTTTACATGCTTATCACTGACGTCTTAGGACAAACGCATTAAATGCTCCGTTTAGGTGTCCCTTACTTTCTTGGGGATGGAAAAAGGGCCCGTCCCATCAGCACCGCTTAAGCCCGTCCACTACTAGTGCCATGACACGCATCCAGAAGGACAAAACCCAAATGACAGGCTGGCCGCTGCGCTGGAGCAGTGGCAGGGTGGCGGAGTCTTGCCGGGTCTTCGCAAGCCATCCCGGCAAGTATCTTGCCGGGGATCCGGCCTTTGGGCCTCTGTCTTCTGGTCACTGGTTTGAATGCCTTCTTGATAGTCTTGCACTTGCTTCCAGCTGTCCCCCGGCAGGCCTTGCCGCTGGTATGGCTACAACCGTCCGTGCACAAGTATGGGGTACTAAAGGACCCTAACTTTAGTACACCGACAGGAGCCCTCGGGCCTAGGCCATACACGGGTGCGAGGCGTTGTTGGGCTAGGCCCAAATAGTGCACGGGCATGCGTGGTAGGAGTTAGCTATCGTAATTATCTCGTTTACCGCGCCTCTCCACGGCGCGTATTGAATGCGCGATGTGGGATACGTGCGCGGAACAACCGCAGTATAGCGCGCTTGCAAGGGTGCATTCACATTGATTAGAAAGGAGGCAGCCCCGCGCCTTCCCCATAAAAAGGAATCCGCAGAGGCGCTGCTCATTTACCTCCCATCCTTTCCAATCTGGAAACCGTCGTCGCCTTCTTCCCCGAGCTCGAAACAGAGTCTCTCCCGGCCATCTGCCACCTCCACACCCTCATCGCCCTCGGCTCCTGCTTCCACAGTTGCCATGCCGCCCAAGGCGAGCAAGGGCAAAGAGGTGAAAGCCATCGTCTCGGATGCCAAGGCGAAAGAGTCCGAGCTGGTGAAGATGCGGAAGGAACACGTCGTCTTCGCCCCGACGCGAGCGCCCTGAGGGATTGGTATTTATGCATGTGGGGGAGCTATTCGCGTGAATCATGCTTCCTCCAAGGGTGGCCCAGATAAATTCCCTTTCTTTGCCGCCTACTTTTATTGCGGGCTCTGCCCTCCATTTTCTGATTTCTTCATCGACATCATGTACATATACGGCTTCCATCTCTTGGATTTCACGCCGAATGCCGTGACATGTATGTCAGTCTTCGCCCATCTCTGCGAAAATTTCGCCGGAGTAGTCCCCAGCACAGCCCTCTTTCGCCACTATTTCATTCCCCGTATCGAAAAAGGAGACGCCCTTTCCGGTTCTATCACCTGGATTCCAAGGGCATGGAATAAAGAGATATATCCAGAGGGGCTCTTCCGTAGCAAGTGGGAAGAATGGCGGGGAGAATGGTGCTGGATTAAGGAGAAAGATCCTCAGCCTTTCTGTTTGCCCCGACAAACGAAAGTGGTCCGCGGCAATGACTGGAGCGCTCTCGATCCCCAAGATGAGAAGCTCACAATCGCAATTACCAGGATCCAGTGTCTCAGGGTTGCCGGGCTCACAATAGAAATGGTTGGCGCTGATTTCCTTCGCCGCCGCATCGCTCCTCTGCATAACCAAGGAAGACCAGCCTGGGAGTTTTGGAATGTAGCAGATATCATGAGGCTGCGTCCTAGTCTGAATAACAACTTGACAGTCATGCAGCACACATCTCTGTGCCACAAACTGTTCAGGCCCGACGGGAAATATAAGTTGCCGGCGAGCGTAATTCCTCTGTGCAACAACTCCGCTCTGACCTCAATCATCGCCATGATGCCGGTGTGCAATGCTCACGGCCTTGACGGAACTTGGGTCGAGCCATCCACAGAGCGCGCACAGGAGTTCTTTGACAATCTGTCGGAGAGAACCATCCAGGAAGAGACAAACCTCATCCGCCCCACTAATCTGAAGAAGTGGCGTATATCACTAGCAGGGCGGAAGAGGCGAATCTTGCCGCGGAGGCCGGTAGCGTTGGTTTCACGGAAGGGGAAACCAGTGAAGAAGAAGTGATGTCAGAGGAAGACCCTGCCGGGCAGGGTGAAACTGCCGGGGAGCAGAGTGGCACGGTTGCCGGGGGCCCTTCCGTCGAAGACGCAACCGAGGAGCAGCTGCACGAGGAGCCCCCAGCTCCAGGGAAGAAGAAGCGTGTTCTTCGGAAAGCTGCCTCTGGCGTTCCAGCAAATCAACCTTCCTCAAGCGGTGAGGTTCCCGGCAAGAGGGCGGCCGGCGAGGCTGCGCAGCGGCAAGAAGCTCAACAGCAACCCACGCGACGTACGAGACGCACGACCGCGGCAACAACTGGAGCGGCGGGGGCGTCTCATACGACAGCACCAACAGCAGGATCACATCAACCTACCGCTTCTGCCGCAGCCAAGCGACCCAGGACCCCTCCTCCACTCTCTCGCACGGCCACTATAACGGAGGCCGACTTCGACATCTCCGCTTTTAGCCCGGAAAGAGAAGAGTAAGGGCCATGCCGGATCTTTTAACTTCTGAGTTCCTAGTTTGCTTAACTCATTTGTCTTGCTTTGGCCTGTCTCATCAGAGATACGGAAACATTGGCACAAAGGATGGCGAAGAAGGCTAAGACTTCAACGGGCGATGAGCCTTCGGCAAGCACCGTAGGCACACCAGAGCCCATCGTCATCAGCCCGGAGCTCAGCCCTCAACGCAGTCCCCAACTCAGCCCCCAGCGTGAGTCCACTACTCATTTTCCGCTGCCGAGCATTGAGATGTTTATCTTTGCTACTGACATCTCCGGGCTTGTAGGAGAAGAACGGCAACAAAGAGAGCCACTGGAGGCCGTTCCCGACATGTCGCCCCCGTCAACCGCGCCGCCTAGAGATGAATCTCCGGCAAGGGCTTCCACTGGCGAGCCTATTCGTGTTGAAGAGGAGCCGGCAAGCACGGGCACTAGCAGTCCTACATCGGCAACAAATGTTGCCGGGAAAGGAGAAACCACCTCTCAACAGCTCGACACAGGTAAACTGCTTGCCTCCGAGTACTTGTCACTCTCTCTTTATTTTTGTCTTCTTAAACTTCAACCTTGGTCTCATCTTGTTTCCTTCCCCGGTCTTCAGATCTTCCTTCGATGGAACAAATGGATGTTGATATTGTCATCGAGGAGACCGCAAAGGATGCTGCCGCCGAGGCCGACAAAGTCGCTGCTGACGAATCTGCCAAGGTCGCACAGGAAGAAACCGCCAAGGGGTGTGCTGAGAGGGCCGGCAAGGAGACCGGTGACCATACTGATGGCATTCCTGCCACAGGAGCGCCTGGCGCTGCACCGGTCACGGAGCCACCAGTTGCCGGTGAGGCGGTTGTTGAAGATCAACCGTCAACATCTGAAGCCCTTCCGCCAAGCAGATACCTTAAGGTTGGCGACAACCTATTCGTCAGCATACCAGGGACGGCAAGCACTGGGGTGCCAACCGAAGGGGAAATTCTCGATGAGGACGTCATCGCCGCTGCTGGACTCAAGATCGTTGACGAGCCACGCGCCAGCAGCAGCGAGTCCAAGGAAGAACAACTCCTCCAAACCATGAGCGACAACTTTCAAAAGCTCCAGGCGCTTCACCGCACCCGAAAGGAGAAATTAGACTCCAGGGCAGCAGTTATTGAAGCAGTGGAGGCAGATTTCCAGAAGCGCGTCGAGGAAACACAAGTCTGGTACGCTGAGGCTTTCCAGGAGCTGATGGCTGGCCGAGAACAACTGAGTCAAAGTTGGAGCGAGTTCCTCTTAAAGCAGTCCGACGTCGAGAAGGCACAGGAAGAGGCCGCGCAGCGGGCCGCTACAGAGGAAGCTCGCTTAACAGAACGCCGCGTCGGGCTCGATGCTCATGAAGAGGACCTTGCCGCTCGCGAGGAGGTGCTTGCCGCCAAGCTCCGCAGCAAGGATGAGGAGATCGAAAAGCTCGTCGTGCAGCGAACCCAGGAGCTGGAGCAGAAACACAAGGAGACGCTCGAAGCTCTGGCCATAGATCACGCCGGCAAGTTGAAGGAGGCCATCGATGCCGCCGAAGCTGTAGAGGCTGCCAAGAATGAGCTGGGCGATAAAGTCAAGAGGCTGGAGGTGGATCTCGAGGATCATGGCAAGGAGCTCTCGACGCTCAAAGCCGACAGAGAGAAGACTCTCTACAGCTTGGCGGAGATGCAAACTTCCATATCCGACAAGACCAAAAAGCTCACCTCAGCCAATGAATCCATTGCTGATCTGAATCTGAAGCTGACCATGCTGGAGAAGTCCCTGGAGGACGGCAAGGCTCACGAAAAGGCTTTGATCAAAGACCTCCGGAATGAGAAGGACCTGCTCAAGAGCGCCGCCGCCACTTATAATGATTTTGAGAAAGGTGTGAAGATCTGGACCGAGCGCCTTGTTGATGTTGCGGAAAGGCTTGGAGCCGAACTGTCCACCATGGGCCTACAGAACTTCAGCTAATCTTCTGACGACAGGGTGTCCTCGAGCGCCAAGCTGACCATGTTCTTCGAGAGCGTCATTGATGCCCTGAAGCTGCTCCATTCTGAACGAGCAACCCATCTGGCCAACGAATCCCGCAAACTCTGCCGGGCCGTCCTCCTCAAGGTGCTCATCAAAGTGGTGCACAAGAACCCTGGCATCAATCTTACCAACGTTCTTGATCGCCTGCCGAAGAATATCGACCTCAAGGCACTCAAAGAGCTTGTCGCGCCCATCGTCGACAAGGTGGACCAAGTCAAGAGAGTCGAAGGCCAGTGCAGGGACTAGCCGCTTCGCTTATTTTTATCGCCACCATTTCATGCCAAAGATAGTTTCATCTTAAGTTAGAATCGCGGCAACTTTCAATGTAATATAACTTGCTATGTTTTGGATGAATGCACGCTATTTCTCTTGTCGGATTTCTTTCTATATGGTGCACGCCCTACGCTTATTGGAAAAATTGCCGACGCGCGCACCCTTGCCGCGAGCGCTTTGAGGAACGGATCCTTAGCAGCCTGCTGGAGGTGTCGCTACCGGCAAGATACCTTGACGTTTTCAGTGCAGCCACCTAAGCTGTTGAGCGGACTCGAAACAGAGTAAGGGCGCAACCGATCACGACAAGGTTCCTTCGCGTGCAGGTTTTCCATACAAAAGCCAAAATTGTTCAAGGAAAATAACCTTTAAGTAAAAAATATTCACTTAAAGTTCTGCAACTTAGCTTTTTGTTGCTATGCTCCTTTCTGCAAGATGTCAACTTTGAACGTCGCATGTCGGTATCCTCACTCCCCTCGGCAAACTTGCACGGGAGGAAACCTTCTATCTTTTGAGAAAAAAGAAAGAAGAGAAAATAGGGATATGGAACCTTGGCGGTTCATTAACGCTTACCGGAAGCAAATGTAATACAATATCTCAGACAAGCATGCATATAGATTAACATGAAAATCAACAGGAATTGTAAAACACTTAAGCTTATTCAACTATGCACAGGGTCTGCGCCTGGCTTTGTACAAAGGATCATATGCCTTGCCGGCAAAAATCAAACAAAAGGTGGTTTCCGGCAACCGCGCCTTATGGGTAGAACTTACGAAGATGTTCGATATTCCAGGAATTGCTCACTGGAATGCCATCCTCGGTCTCCAGATGCTACTTCTTGAGCTTGCATTGGTTTTTCCCTTGAAGAGGAAAGGTTGATGCAGCAAAGTAGAGATAAGTATTTTCCTCAGTTAGAGAACCAAGGTATCAATCCAGTAGGAGACAACACACAAATCACCTAGCACCTACACAAACAATCAAACAACTTGCACCCAACACAATAAAGGGGTTGTCAATCCCTTCACGGTTACTTGCAAAAGTGAGATCTGATAGAGATTGGTAAAACTAAACAAAAGATAAAGTAAATATTTTTGGGTTTTTTGATTTATAGATCTGAAAATAAAAGATTGCAAAATAGTAGATCGGAAAGTAATATGATGGAAAATAGACCCAGGGGCCATAGGTTTCACTAGAGGCTTCTCTCAAGATAGCAAATATTACGGTGGGTGAACAAATTACTGTCGAGCAATTGATAGAAAAGCGCAAAGTTATGACGATATCCAAGGCAATGATTATGAAATATAGGCATCACGTCCGTGTCAAGTAGACCAAAACGATTCTGCATCTACTACTATTACTCCACACATCGACCGACTCCTGCCTGCATCTAGAGTATTAAGTTCATGAAGAACAGAGTAACGCATTAAGTAAGATGACATGATGTAGAGGAATAAACTCAAGCAATATGATGTAAACCCCATATTTTTATCCTCGATGGCAATAATACAATACGTGCCTTGCTGCCCCTACTGTCACTGGGAAAGGACACCGCAAGATTGAACCCAAAGCTAAGCACTTCTCCCATTACAAGAAAAACCAATCTAGTTGGCCAAACCAAACCGATAATTCAAAGAGAATTACAAAGATATCAAATCATGCATATAAGAATTCAGAGAAGATTCAAATAATATTCATAGATAAGCTGATCATAAATCCACAATTCATCGGATCTCGACAAACACACCGCAAAAGAATATTACATCGGATAGATCTCCAAGAACAATGAGGAGAACATGGTATTGAGAATCAAAGAGAGAGAAGAAGCCATCTAGCTACTAGCTATGGACCCGTAGGTCTGAGGTAAACTACTCACGCTTCATCGGAAGGGCAATAGAGTTGATGTAGAAGCCCTCCGTGATCGAATCCCCCTCTGGCAAGGTGCCAGAAAAGGTCCCTAGATGGGATCTCACGGGTACAGAAGGTTGCGGTGGTGGAAAAGTCTTTTCGTGGATGCTTCTGAGGGTTTTGGAATATATGTGAATATATAGGACAAAGAAGTAGGTCGGTGGAGTCATGTGGGGCCCAAAAGGTAGGGGGGCGCGCCCTCCCCCCTTGTCGCCGCCTCATGGCTCTTCTGACTTGAACTCCAAGTCTCCGGGGTGTCTTTTGGTCCAAGAAAAATCATCGCGAAAGTTTTATTCCGTTTGGACTCCGTTTGGTATTCCTTTTCTGTGAAACTCAAAAACAAGGAATTTTTTTTCAGAAACTAGCACTGGGCTCTAGGTTAATAGGTTAGTCCCAAAAATAATATAAAATAACATAATAATGCATATAAAACATCCAAAACAGATAATATAATAGCATGGAACAATCAAAAATTATAGATACGTTGGAGACGTATCAAGCATCCCCAAGCTTAATTCCTGCTCGTCCTCGAGTAGGTAAATGATAAAAACAGAATTTTTGATGTGGAATGCTACCTAACATATTTATCCATGTAATTTTCTTTATTGTGGCATGAATGTTTAGATCCATAAGATTCAAAACAAAAGTTTAATACTGACATAAAAACAATAATACTTCAAGCATACTAACAAGGCAATTATGTCTTCTCAAAATAACATGGCCAAAGAAAGCTTATCCCTACAAAATCATATAGTCTGGCTATGCTCCATCTTCATCACACAAAATATTCAAATCATGCACAACCCCGATGAGAAGCCAAGCAATTGTTTCATACTTTTAGTGTTCTCAAACCTTTTCAACTTTCACGCAATACATGAGCGTGAGCCATGGACATAACACTATAGGTGGAATAGAATATGGTGGTTGTGGAGAAGACAAAAAAGAAGGAGATAGTCTCACATCAACTAGGCGTATTAACGGGCTATGGAGATGCCCATCAATAGATATCAATGTGAGTGAGTAGGGATTGCCATGCAACGGATGCACTAGAGCTATAAGTGTATGAAAGCTCAGAAGAAAACTAAGTGGGTGTGCATCCAACTTGCTTGCTCATGAAGACCCAGGGCAATTTGAGGAAGCCCATAGTTGGAATATACAAGCCAAGTTCTATAATGAAAATTTCCCACTAGTATATGAAAGTGACAAAATAGGAGACTCTCTATCATGAAGATCATGGTGCTACTTTGAAGCACAAGTGTGGAAAAAGGATAGTAGCATTGCCCATTCTCTCTTTTTCTCTCTTTTTTTTGCTTGGCCTTTTGGCCTCTTTTTTTTTCCTCACATGGGATAATGCTCTAATAATGAAGATCATCACACTTTTATTTACTTACAACTCAAGAATTACAACTCGATACTTAGAACAAAATATGACTCTATATGAATGCCTCCGGCAGTGTACCAGGATGTGCAATGAATCAAGAGTGACATGTATGAAAGAATTATGAAAGGTGGCTTTGCCACAAATACGATGTCAACTACATGATCATGCAAAGCAATATGACAATGATGAAGCGTGTCATAATAAAACGGAACGGTGGAAAGTTGCATGGCAATATATCTCGGATTGGCTATGGAAATGCCATAATAGGTAGGTATGGTGGCTGTTTTGAGGAAGGTATATGGTGGGTGTATGGTACCGGCGAAAGTTGCGCGGAACTAGAGAGGCTAGCGAAGGTGGAAGGGTGAGAGTGCGCATAATCCGTGGACTCAACTTTAGTCATAAAGAACTCACATACTTATTGCAAAAATCTATTAGTCATAGAAACAAAGTACTACGCGCATGCCCCTAGGGGGATAGATTGGAAGGAAAAGACCATCGCTCGTCCCCGACCGCCACTCATAAGGAAGACAATCAAAAAAAATTCTCATGCTCCAACTTCGTTACATAACGGTTCACCATACGTGCATGCTACGGGACTCACAAACCTTAACACAAGTATTTCTCCAATTCACAATTACTCACTAGCATGACTCTAATACCACCATCTTTATATCTCAAAACAATCATAAGGAATCAAACTTCTCATAGTATTCAATGCACTTTATATGAAAGTTTTTATTATATCCCTCTTGGATGTCTATCATATTAGGACTAAATTCATAATCAAAGCAAATTACCATGCTGTTTAGAGACTCTCAAAATAATATAAGTGAAGCATGAGAGTTCAATAATTTCTATAAAATAAAACCACCGCCGTGCTCTAAAAAGATATAAGTGAAGTACTAGAGTAAAATTGCCTAGCTCAAAAGATAAAAGTGAAGCACATAGAGTATTCTAATAAATCACGATTCATGCGTGTCTCTCTCAAAAGGTGTGTACAGAAAGGATGATTGTGGCAAACTAAAAATCAAAGACTCAAATCATACAAGACGCTCCAAGCAAAACACATATCATATGGTGAATAAAAATATAGCCTCAAGTAAAGTTACCGATAGACGAAGACGAAAGAGGGGATGCCTTCCGGGGAATCCAAAAGCTTAGGCTCTTGGTTGTACTTGAATATTACCTTGGGGTGCCTTGGGCATCCCCAAGCTTAGGCTCTTGCCACTCCTTATTCCATAGTCCATCAAATCCTTACCCAAAACTTGAAAACTTCACAACACAAAACTCAACAGAAAATCTCATAAGCTCCGTTAGTATAAGAAAATAAATCACCACTTTTGGTACTGTTGTGAACTCATTCTTTATTTATATTGGTGTAATATCTACTGTATTCCAACTTTTCCATGGTTCATACCCCCCGATACTACCCATAGATTCATCAAAATAAGCAAACAACGCAAAGAAAACAGAATCTGTCAAAAACAGAACAGCCTGCAAAGATCCAAATTGTTATAATACTTATGTAACTCCAAAAATTCTGAAACATTAGGACAACAGAGAAAATTTGTATATAAATCTCGTATAAAAAATTCAGGGGTTTTTAATGCTCCAGTGAATTATTAAAATTCTGTGACTGGACACAAAAGTTTCTGTTTTTCAGCAAGATCAAATCAACTATCACTGTAAGCCATCCCAAAGGTTTTACTTGGCACAAACACTAATTAAAACAGAAAACCACATATAACCAGAGGCTAGATGAATTATTCAAAGCAAAACAGGAGCAAAAAGTAAAGAACAAAAATAAAATTGGGTTGTCTCCCAACAAGCGCTTTTCTTTAAAGCCTTTTAGCTAGGCGTTGATAATTTTGATGATGCTCACATGAAAGATAGCAATTGAAACACGAAAAGAGCATCATGTAGCATGTGAAAAACACATCTAAGTCTAACATACTTCCTATGCATAGGCATCTTATAGGCAAACAAATTATCAAGGAAAGCAAAAACTAGCATATGCAAGGAAGAAGAAAGAAACAATAGCAATCTTAACTTAACGAGAGGCAATTTAGTGACATGAAAATTTCTACATCCATATTTTCCTCTCTCATAATAATTACATGTAGGATCATAATCAAATTCAACAATATAGCTATCACATAAAATATTCTCTACATGATCCACATGCATGCAAAGTTGACACTCTTCCAAAATAGTGGGATTAACATTAACTAAAGTCATGACCTCTCCAAACCCACTTTTATCAAAAATTTCATAAGATTGAATATACTCCAAATATGTGGGATCTAAAGTTGACACTCTTCCAAACCCACTTTCAATATTATTGCAGACATTATTATCAATCTCATATTCATCATGGGGCTTAAATAAAATTTAAGATCATAAGAAGAATCACCCCAATCATGATCATTGCAACAAGTAGTAGACATAGCAAAATTAGCATCCCCAAGCTTAGGGTTTTGCATATCATTAACACAATTGACATTAATATATTTTATAGTAACATCATTTCAATCATGCTTTTGATTCATGGAATTATCAAGTGTGAGTGCAATAGCAACAATCTCATGTTTAACATAAGGGACTATAGCAAAGTCATCTCCATAAATATTGGCATCATGGCCACAAGAATAGCAAGCATCACACTCATCAAGGGAGGGTATCTCAATCAAATCATCGGAATCATAATTATCTATATATTCATGCATATCATTATTTTCTTCCAAAGCAACGGTCATTCTCTCAATAAATTCTTTGACATAGTTTTCATAGCAATATTTAAGTATGTCAAAATTTTCAGATTTGTAGAGAGTAATATCATCCTTTTCAATCAAAGAAGCAACTTCGTAAGCACCCTTAAAAGCAACAAATTCTTCAATTTGTTCGATATCATAGTAACTGTAAACACCCTTTTCATAAGAAGATAAGATTTCATTATCATTAAACTCACATAAGTAGGGAAGGTGTTTTTTAGGGTTCTTAGAGCAACAAGTAAAATCACAAAGTTCACAAAGATTCCAAGCATAACATAGCAAACAATTTATTTGATTCCATAAGAGTCTCCCTTTTTCAGACAAACAGTGATGCACAAAATGAGCATGCTCTCAACTAAACTAGTTGGGGTTTCAGCACGAGCACATATGGATCGAAGATGATCCAAGTAGAAAACTTTAAATGGATCCATATCAATAGATTTTTTGCAAGTAAAGATGCAAGCAAATAGAAGGCACATGGTAACACAAGCAAAGAAGAGATCTAACGAGAGAAAGGCAAACGAAAAATAGGTCGAATAAGAAGGCAAATCTTTTCAAAAATCATTTTAGAAGTGGGGGAGAGGAAAATGAGAGGCAAATGGCGAATAATGTAATGCAAGAGATGAGAGTTTATGATGGGTACTTGGTATATCTTGACTTGGCGTAGATCTCCCCGGCAACGGCGCCAGAAATTCTTCCTACTACTTCTTGAGCTTGCGTTGGTTTTTTCCTTGAAGAGGAAAGGGTGATGCAGCAAAGTAGAGATAAGTATTTCCCTCAGTTAGAGAACCAAGGTATCAATCCAGTAGAAGACAACGCACAAATCACCTAGCACCTGCACAAACAATCAAACAACTTGCACCCAACGCGATAAAGGGGTTGTCAATCCCTTCATGGTTACTTGCAAAAGTGAGATCTGATAGAGATAGGTAAAACTAAACAAAAGATAAAGTAAATATTTTTGGATTTTTTGGTTTATAGATCTGAAAATAAAAGATTGCAAAATAGTAGATCGGACAGTAATATGATGGAAAATAGACCCGGGGGCCATAGGTTTCACTAGAGGCTTCTCTCAAGATAGCAAATATTACGATGGGTGAACAAATTACTGTCGAGCAATTGATAGAAAAGCGCAAAGTTATGACGATATCCAAGGCAATGATTATGAAATATAGGCATCACGTCCGTGTCAAGTAGACCGAAACGATTCTGCATCTACTACTATTACTCCACACATCGACCGACTCCTGCCTGCATCTAGAGTATTAAGTTCATGAAGAACAGAGTAACGCATTAAGTAAGATGACATGATGTAGAGGAATAAACTCAAGCAATATGATGTAAACCCCATCTTTTTATCCTCGATGGCAACAATACAATACGTGCCTTGCTGCCCCTACTGTCACTGGGAAAGGACACCACAAGATTGAACCCAAAGCTAAGCACTTCTCCCATTGCAAGAAAAACCAATCTAGTTGGCCAAACCAAACCGATAATTTGAAGAGAATTACAAAGATATCAAATCATGCATATAAGAATTCAGAGAAGATTCGAATAATATTCATAGATAAACCGATCATAAATCCACAATTCATCGGATCTCGACAAACACACCGCAAAAGAATATTACATCAGATAGATCTCCAAGAACAACAAGGAGAACATGGTATTGAGAATCAAAGAGAGAGAAGAAGCCATCTAGCTACTAGCTATGGACCCATAGGTCTGAGGTAAACTACTCACGCTTCATCGGAAGGGCAATAGAGTTGATGTAGAAGCCCTCCGTGATCAAATCCCCCTCCGGCAGGGTGCCAGAAAAGGTCCCTAGATGGGATCTCATGGGTATAGAAGGTTGCGGCGGTGGAAAAGTATTTTCGTGGATGCTTCTGAGGGTTTTGGAATATATGTGAATATATAGGACGAAGAAGTAGGTCGGTGGAGTCATGTGGGGCCCACAAGGCAGGGGGCGCGCCCTACCCCCTGGGCGCGCCCTCCCCCCTTGTCGCCGCCTCGTGGCTCTTCTGACTTGAACTCCAAGTCTCCGGGGTGTCTTCTGGTCCAAGAAAAATCATCGCGAAAGTTTTATTCCGTTTGGACTCCGTTTGGTATTCCTATTCTGCGAAACTCGAAAACAAGGAAAAAACAGAAACTGGCACTGGGCTCTAGGTTAATAGGTTAGTCCCAAAAATAATATAAAATAGCATAATAATGCATATAAAACATCCAAAACAGATAATATAATAGCATGGAACAATCAAAAATTATAGATACGTTGGAGACGTATCACCAGGCGGACTGCTCCAGGCCTGGTGACTCGTACTACCCGATAAGGGCCTTCCCACTTTGGTGTCAACTTGTTAGAATTCTTGGCCGACTGAACGCGCCGAAGAACAAGGTCGCCTTCCTCAAGACTTAGGGCATGAACCTTGCGGCTATGGTAGCGGAGAAAGGCTTGCTGGTAGCGTGCAGCTCGCACAGCAGCCTGAAGACGATCTTCCTCAAGGAGCGTAGCATCATTTTGCCGCAACTACTCTTGCTCAAGCTCATCATAAGCGAGCACTCGAGGTGACCCGTATATGAGTTCTGTGGGGAGAATTGCTTCCGCCCCGTATACTAGGGAGAAGGGTGTCTGGCCAGTGGCTCGATTTGGTGTCGTTCTGATTGACCAAAGAACCGCCGGCAGCTCATCAATCCAGCGCCTTCCGCACTTTTTCAGCTTGTCGAAAGTCATTGTCTTGAGACCTCGCAACACTTCAGCATTTGCACTTTTCGCTTGGCCGTTGCTCCTCGGATGAGCAATAGAAGCAAAACAGATTTTGTCGCCAAGGTCTTGGACGTACTGCATGAAGGTGTGGCTCATGAACTGTGTGCCGTTATCGGTGATAATCCTGTTTGGCACACCAAAATGGCAAACTAATCCTTTGAAGAACTTGACGGTTGATTGTGCTATCACCTTTCTCACTGCTTCCACTTCCGGCCACTTTGTGAACTTGTCGATTGCGACGTACAAGTACTCAAAGCCCCCGGTAGCACGGGGAAAAGGGCCCAATATGTCGAGCCCCCAGACCAAAAATGGCCAGGAAAGAGGGATTGTCTGAAGAGCCTGAGCTGGCTGATGCAATTTCTTTGAATGGAACTGGCACGCTTCACACTTGGTTACTAGTGCAGTTGCATCCTGGAGGGCAGTGGGCCAAAAGAAACCTTGCCGGAATGCCTTACCGACAAGACCCTTGAGCCTATGTGGGAGCCACATATGCCTCCATGTATCTCTGCCAATAGCTCCAGTCCATCTTCCCGAGGAATGCACTTCAATTTCACGCCGTTCGATCTCTTTCTGTACAGGACATTGTCCATGAATTGGTACATACTAGACCGATGGGCTACTTTCTCCGCTTCTTCCTGTTCTTCGGGGAGTTCCCCTGTTTGGAGGAACTGGACGATGTGTTGTGCCCATGCTGGAGCCTGAGGCTCGACAGCAAGGACTAAAGGCATGTCTTCTGTCGCAGGAGCGTTTGTCTCTACGGCAAGGGCTCGAGGCCCTGCCGGAGCCTGTTGCTCCCCGACAAGCTTGGCGTTGTTCCCGGCAACTTCCTTGCTGGCGGCTTCTGGGAGTTCTGCGGGAATGTACTGGAAGGAATCCAACCTCCTTCATTTATCTTGCCCCGCTGATGGTGTTACAGACGGCTGAGTCAATCGGAGCACAAAAGTACCTGGTTCCACAGGTAACTTGAGGGCAGCGTGCTTTGGCAGGTCGTCAGCAATGTTGTTCTCTGTTCGAGGAACATGCTCAGTTTGCAGACTGTCAAAGTGCTCCTCCAATTTCCTCACTTCATCTACGTATGATTCCATCAACGGGTTCCGATAGTCTTTGTTAACTTGCTTGACGACAAGCTGTGAATCACCTCTGACGATGAGCTTCTTAATTCCAAGGTCCGCCGCGATCCTGAGACCGGCAAGCAACCCTTCATATTCTGCAGTGTTGTTTATTGATCTCTTCCGGGGAAAGTGCATCTGAATTACATATTTGAGGTGCTCTCCGGTGGGTGCGACAAGCAGCACGCCAGCACCGGCGCCTTGCAGCGAGAAAGCCCCATCAAAATACATAATCCACTCTCGATCTGTTTCCTTGCCGGGGAGAGTTGTCCCTTGACTTTCTTCGTCTGGCGTTGGGGTCCATTCTGCAATGAACTCCGCCAAGGCTCTGCTCTGAATTGTTGAAGTGCTTTCAAATTTGAGACCAAAGCTTGACAGTTCCAACACCCACTCCACAATCTTGCCAGTCGCATCTGGATTTTGTAAAATCCGCTGCAATGGGAAGCGAGTGACGACAGTGATCTCATGTGCTTGGAAATAATGGCGCAGCTTCCTCGAGGCCATAAGGAGGCCAAAGAGCAACTTCTGCACGCCAGAGTATCTTGACCTAGCCCCCTACAAAAGGGAGCTGACAAAATAAACTGGGCGTTGCACCATCTTCTTCCTCTGTGTTGCTTCATTTGACTTCGCAAATCCTGCCTTGTCAGCACCAGACCCTGCCGGGGAAAATCCCGGCTCGTTGTTTGACGGTCTTGCCGCTGCCGCTATTTCTTCGTCGACTTCTCTCTGCGCTACTAATGCAGCAGTAACCACTTGATTTGTCGCTGCTAAATATAGCAGCAACGGCTCTTGTGGTTTAGGTGCGACTAGTGTTGGCGGAGAGGAGAGGTACCTCTTCAAATCTTACAGCGCTGCCTCCGCTTCCGGAGTCCATTTCATTGGACCTGCCTTCTTCAAGATTTTGAAAAAAAGGCAGGGCGCGCTCAGCAGATTTGGAGATGAACCTGCTCAGAGACGCGATGCAGCCGGCAAGTCGACGCACATCTTTGACGCCTCTCAGTGCTTCAATTTGCTCAATTGCCTTGATCTTGTCGGGATTTGCCTCGATCCCACGCTGAGACACAAAGAACCCAAGAAGCTTGCCGGATGGAACGTCAAACACACACTTCTCGGGATTGAGCTTCAAATTGATCTTGCACAGATTTCCAAATGTCTCTTCTAAATCTTATATGAGCGTTGCTTTGTCCTTGGTTTTAACCACTATATCATCCATATAAGCTTCCATATTTCTATGTAGCTGAGGCTCAAAACCAATCTGGACCGCTCTCGCAAATGTTGAACCAGCACTTTTCAACCCGAAAGGCATACGTATGAAGCAATACGTACCACATGGGGTGATAAACGCGGTTTTCTCTTCGTCTTCCTTTGCCACGAAAATCTGATGGTACCCTGAATAGGCGTCGAGAAACGATAACAAATCGTAGCCGGCAGTGGAGTGCACAATCTGGTTGATGCGCGGCAAGGGGAAAGGATCTTTTGGACAGGCTTTATTGATATCTGTATAATCAATACACAGCCTCCATTTTCCATTCGCCTTGCGCACTACAACTGGATTGGCCAACCATGTTTGATGGAGCACTCCTCTGACCAAACCTGCTGCTTCCAGCTTCCTGATTTCTTCGGCAATAAATTCTTGCCGTTCCAAAGCTTGCTTCCTAACTTTCTGCTTGACGGGCCGTGCATGAGGACAGACAGCAAGATGGTGCTCAATTACTTCCCTGGGAACACCGGGGATATCAGATGGTTGCCATGCAAACACATCGATATTCGCCCGCAGGAAAGCAATGAGCGCGCTTTCCTATTTGTCATCGAGGGTGGAACTTATGGTGAAAGTTCCTCCCGTACCATCCTCCTTGATGGGCACCTTCTTAGTTTCTGGTGGTGCTACCTTGGATTTCTTGCTCTTGCTGGTGGAGCTTTCTAGCACATCCTCAACGGGAGTGCAGCACTCCGAGGAGGTGCGCTTGCCAGAGTGTGTGCTAGAGGTCTTGCCGGTCTTCTTCTTCCCCCCAGGAGCTTCAACGGCAGGAGCAAGTGCCTTGGCGGCAGATGCTGCAACTGCCTCCCGGTAGAGTTGGTCGGCGCAGATAAGCGCATCCTTCTTGTCGGAGTTGACAGTGATGACGCTCATCGGCCCAGGCATCTTCAATGTATTATAAGTGTAGTGCGACGCCGCCACGAACTTGGCCAGCGCTGGACGATCCAGAATCCCATTATATGGTAACGGAATCTTGGCAACGTCGAAAACAATCTTTTCTGTTCTGTAGTTCAGCTCACTGCCAAATGTTACCGGCAATGTGTTCTTGCCCTTCGGCTGGCTCCTTCCTGGATTGATCCCTTGAAACGTGCCCGTTTCCTCGAGATCTTCATCAGGAATTTGCAACCTCTTGATCACACTAGGCGAGATCAAGTTCAAACCGGCCCCACCTTCAACTAACATTTTTGTCACCTTGAGGTTGGGAATCATTGGTGAAACCAACAATGCCAAACACCCGACCGCGGTTGTGCGATCAGGGTGATCCTCAGACCCTAATTCCAACTCCTTAAATACCTATTTTTGGAGAGAGAAAATCAGGGAGAAAGTTTCATCGCGTTTCACGATACGGAGCTGCCGTCACCTCCTGTTCTTCATCGGGAAGCCAGATCTGGAGCCCGTTTGGGGCTCCGGAGAGGGGAATCTTCAGTCTTCGTCATCACCAACCCTCCTTCATCGCCAATTCCATGATGCTCTACACCGGGAGTGAGTAATTCCTTCGTAGGATCGCTGGTCGGTGAGGAGTTGGATGAGATTCATCATGTAATCGAGTTAGTTTTGTTAGGGCTTGATCCCTAGTATCCACTATATTCTGAGATTGATGTTGTTATGACTTTGCCATGGTTAATGCTTGTTACTAGGGCCCGAGTGCCATAATTTCAGATCTGAACTGTTTATGTTTTCACCATTATACCTATGTTCTATATCTGTAGCAACCAGACCCGAAAACGGTCAAGTCTCTCTGTATCTGTACCATCCCAAGATCATGCTGGCACACAGTACATCAATGTAAATATCAAAGTGCAATCACACATGCTTTATTACATCAAATCTCATATAGAGTCTTTATTACAATAGAATAAATTCGGCCGAAGGCCAACTCATGAGATAAACTACTGCGGAAGACGTAGACGGCAGCGAGTCCATCCGACTCCATAGGGCAATCATCGAGCGTAGAGCGTAGCCTCACTCCTGGTCGAAATAAACCTCTGCAACATAAGACGTGGCAGCCGTGTAGGTCAGCATTTTGAAGACGCCGGCAAGTCACAGAGAGGAAAACAATAATAAGATGCTATCACTATATGCAGTTTTGGCTGTGGGGCTCTAAGTTCAAGTTTTTGCGAAAAGCAATTTTTTTCCTACAACAAAAGGACTTGCTTGTAAATTACTAAAAAAAAATTGTTGTTAATGAGATGGTTCCGCCAACCAATTCTCATATCCCAAAAATTATTAATAAACCCACTCAATTATAATTAGTTGTGTTGAGACTGGCTGATAGTATCATCTCTGGTGCTCAAGTTGTCCGTAACCGGGGACAAGGCTAATCGATTAGATGTTACTCTGCAGAGTCTTGTACACTTTACCCGCAAGATTCGATCCCTCCTGTTATGTCCTCGCACTGCCTGGTGTTTGTGAACGAGACGATTGAAACATGGTCTTCCAAAGCGATCCTCTGGCCGAAAGTCAGTGCTCATCCAATCCTACCGTTCGTCTACATCTGTTAGCAATCTGACCAACCAGAGTCTCGACTAAGGTCAACCAAGCCAGAGCCCATAATGGTTTGCGGTTGCACACGTAAGCTTTCCAGCCTTGAAGTATCCATCCATCTCTTTGAGCCTGGGTGGCATTCCGCCGGGATGATCACAGGTAGATACCAGGATTCCCGGGCATAACCATGATAGATATCAGGCTGCCGGATGCTTTCCAATCCACCCAGAGGTATATTGAGTCCTTGAAATCTTGAAGTCTTGATCATCATGCAGGTCTTGAATTAGTTATCCTCACAACACTTCTGAATCTCACAACCAGACCCCGTCTACTAAAGTGTAGCAAATATGAAGTAACGTCCCTTCCCGGGCAATGGTAACAGGGTGTTGGGTTTCTCCTACCTTATAATACTACCTCAAGTTCAATTGCTCAAAATCCTACTGTTCAAGGTGGAAAGAAAACTAATTATGCAATAAAACATGGGTAATGGAAATACATGATCAAAGTGAACTTGCCTTGTTGACGATGCTGAAACTCTAACACTTCGTTGACACAAGCCTTGCACTCCGGATAGTCTAACGAATCAATAAATAACATACAATAAGCATTTCATCAAACACATAGCAATCAATAAAACCAACAAAGAAAGGCAAAGCAAAGTTTTACTACAAGTGAAACAAACTAAAATAAACTTTCTGTCATTAATAATTTTTTAACAGAACAAAAATAAAGTTTTTGCTATAAAACAGAAAGAAAAAGAACAAAGAAATTTTATACAAAAAGAATCACATTAAAACCTTTTACGAAACTCCTAATATGCTTAAAACGGTTTTCCTAGTAAAACTAAAGAAAACAATCTAAAAAGATAATTTTTTTCTATAAAATAAATTTGCTACTGTTTATCTACAAAACCAATCTGAACATATCAAAAGAACAAAAAAATAATAATTTTTAAAATATTTAAAAGAAAAGAAATAGCAACAAAGGTGATAAAAAACAAAACAGTACTGCAAATTCTAAAATTAACGAATCTAAACCTACTAGTAGCCAAGGTCACTATAAAACAGTAGCAAAAAGAATCGTCTAAAAATATTAATCCTAGCTCTAGTTATTGCAAATTTGGTGATCTGAACAAAATTCATGCAAATCAATTTTTAAAACTTCAAACATGGACAAAAGTTATATCTACAGAAACTTTAGTAAATTTCCAAACTAGAGCAAAAAGAATCAAATTAAAATATTAAATAATCTAAGAGAAACAGATTTTTCAAGATTGAAACTTTTCTATTTTTTTAAAACAGAACGAAAATAACAATAAATAAATAAAACAATGGGCGCTGCTGGGCCGAAAGGGGTGCGATCTGTAACTATATCCCACTTGGCCGTTATATAATTAAAATTTAAATAGATTAAAACTAAACTGACCGGTCCGATCTAACGAGGAAAACCGTAACTAAACCGGGAATTAAACCGATCGAATAAAAAAACAAAACGTTACACTGATCTAATCTACGCCCCAGATTGGAGATCGGATGGTGGAGGGAGGTGGCGGCTTACAGCGGGGCGGCGGCGACAGAGACGACGGGCGGCGGCTCGGGCGTGGTCGGCGGCGTCGCTCCGGCGGTTGGCGGCGGGGTTGGAGTGGTCGGGCGGGTGCGGATCGGCGACGGGGTCGTCGGGGTGGTCTCAGTGGTGGTTGAAGACGACGGAGACGAGCGCAATGAGCCCGTCAATGCTCTTGTGCCCGACGTGCTCCGGCGAGGGCGCGAGAGCTCTGGTGGTTCTCTGTAGGCGACGAGGACGGGCAAAATTATGTCAAAATGTTGCGTGAGAGAAAGTGAGGCCGTCGGCCGAAGTCTAAGAGGTTGAGAGGGCTAACCGACGTCGGCGGCGGCGTCAGACTGCGGCTGCAGAGGCGAGATCCAAACGGCAAGTGCGTGGGCTATGGTGGGAGTTGGGGTAGGGTTTTAGGGGGTTCGGGAGAGGAGGAGTAGGGCTTTATATAGGGCATCTACTTGGGGCAGGGGGCGACTCGGGATCATGATCCCTGGAAGATCGGAGCGCGACGGCGACATCGAACGCGCTGTGGCGCGGTGTCGTGGGCGAGGGGTTGGGGATGACGGCGGGCCCCGCGGGTCAGTGAGGGAGGGAGAGGCGAGGCGGGTCGGGTGACCGGGCCGAAGGAAGTTCGGGCGCGGCGCGGGGTAGGCCGGCTTTGGCTGGGCCGGTTGGCCTGTCGGGCGGGGTTTTTTTTTTTTAAAAGACAGAGAAATAAAATAAACTGAGAAAATAAAAATAATTTTATATAGGACATATATATATATCAAAACGATCAGAAAAATAAATCCTACAAGATGAACTATTTTTCAGAGGCTAAATAAAAAATTTATAAAAACATTTTTTTGAAAATTCCAAATAAATCCAAATTTGAATTCAAACTTTTGGCATTATTTTCTTCTGACATTTTTGGAGTGTCATTTTAGCTCCTCTCATACTTTTGCTCAAGTATTTGTTAGGGATATTTGAAATGAATTTCAAATGCCAAGTTGAATCCAAATTCAAATAAAACTCAAATGCCTCTGAAATTTCCAAATGCCACTCAATTCAAACAAAATGCATAGATGCTTAGCTAATAATTGTAAAACATTCCAAATTGAAAATTTGGGATGTTACAAACCTACCCACCTTAAGATGAATCTCGCCCTCGAGATTCGGGTTGGCTAGCAAATAGGTGTGGGTGGTCTCGACGGAGATCTTCTTCTCGCTCCCAAGTGGCTTCCTCCTCGGAATGGTGGCTCCACAGAACTTTGCAAAACTTGATGATCTTGCTGCGGGTAACTCTGTTCGCAGTCTCGAGAATTCCGACGGGTTTCTCCTCATAAGTCAGATCACTGTCAAGTTGTATGGCCTCCAGGGGCACTGTGTCTTTCAAAGGAATATCGGCCATCTCAGCATGGCATTTCTTCAGCTGGGAAATGTGAAAGACATCGTGAACTCCTGACAATCCTTCCGGCAATTCCATCTTGTATGCAACTTCTCCTTTGCGTTCGAGGATTTTGTATGGGCCTATGAACCTGGGTGCTAACTTTCCTTTAACACCGAACCTCTTGATTCCTTGAAGTGGGGACACACGAAGATATGCTCGGTCTCCCACTTCATACGTTATCTCCTTACGTTTACAGTCAGCATAACTCTTCTGCCTCGACTGAGCTATCTTGATTCTGTCTCGAATCAACTTGACCTTCTCTTCGGAGTCTCTGATAAGATCAGGACCAAAAAGCTTTCGGTCTCCAACACTATCCCACAACAATGGTGTTCTGCACCTCCTTCCGTATAGAGCCTCGAAAGGGGCCATCTTCAAACTGGTCTGGTAGTTGTTGTTGTACGAGAACTCTACGTATGGCAAATTATCATCCCAGCTAGATCCATAATCTAGAGCACAGGCTCTCAATATGTCCTTTAAAATCTGATTAACTCTCTCGGTCTGTCCATCTGTCTACGGATGAAAAGCTGTACTGAACTCCAGCCTCATACCCAAAGTTTCATGCAACTGATTCCAAAACTTTGAGGTAAATTGTGTTCCTCTATCTGACACGATACTCCTCGGAACTCCATGCAGACATATGATCCTGGTCATGTATATCTTGGCTAACTTGGCGCTGGTATAGGTGGTCTTCACGGGAATGAAATGTGCTACCTTGGTCAAACGATCAACCACTACCCAGATAGAATCATAACCTGAACGAGTCCTGGGTAATCATGTGATAAAAGCCATTCCAAGTTTTTCCCATTTCCATTCGGGTATCGGCAAAGGTTGGAGTAACCCTGCTGGCTTCTGATGTTCTGCCTTTACTCGCTGACAAACATCGCATACTGCTACGTACTCGGCAATATCCTTCTTGATACCTGTCCACCAGAAACTTTCCTTCAAATCCAGATACATCTTGGTGTTGCCTGGGTGAATCGAGTATGGTGAATCATGGGCCTCCTGAAGAATTAACTTCCTGACCTCTGGGTCATTGGGCACATAGATACGATCCTCAAACCATAAAGTTCCGTGTTCATCCTCACGAAAACCTTTAGCCTTTCCGTTAGTCATCCTCTCCTTTATCTCTGCAATTTCCTTGTCCGTCTTCTGGGCTTCTCGGATTCTTTCGGTCAAAGTGGACTGAATTTCCAGTGCTGCAACATATCCTCTTGGAACTATCTCCAGTCGAAGGTCTCTGAGGTCATCGGCTAACTCTTGGGGTAATCCTCCCGTTATAAGGGTATTCACATAACAGTTACGGCTCAAGGCATCTGCTACAACATTTGCCTTCCCTGGGTGATAACGCAATCTCATGTCATAGTCCTTGATCAACTCTAGCCATCTCCTCTGCTTGAGGTTCCACTCCTTCTGTGTGAAAATGTACTTCAAGCTCTTATGATCCGTGTAAACATCACAACTGTTTCCGACAAGGAAATGTCTCCTGCTCTTGAGTGCGTGCACTACGGCTGCTAACTCCAAATCGTGTGTAGCATAGCTCATCTCATGAGGTCATAGCTGTCTGGAGGTATAAGCTACAACTTTTCCTTCCTGCATGAGCACTCCTCCGAGTCCTTGACGAGAAGCGTCACAATACACCTGATAATCCTTGTGTATATCCAGCAAAATTAGCACTGGGGCTGTAACCAAACGTTTCTTCAGTTCCTGAAAACTGGCTTCACAATCATCGGTCCAAATGTACTTGGTTTCCTTCTTCAACAGCTCAGTCATGGGCTTAGCAATCTTGGAGAAATTCTTACTAAATCTCCGATAATATCCTGCGAGTCCGAGAAAACTGCGGATCTCCTTGGCTGATGTGGGCGACTTCCATTTGGTGACCGACTCAACCTTAGTGGGGTCGACTGCTATTCCTTCTCCCGAAATAACATGTCCGAGGAATCCGACTTCCTTCAACCAAAATTCACATTTGCTGAACTTGGCATATAACCGATGTTCACGGAGTTTCTCCAGAACTAGACGCAAATGTTCCTTGTGCTCTTCCTCGCTCTTGGAGAAAACTAATATGTCATCGATGAACACCACGACAAACTTGTCCAGATATTCCATAAATACCTTGTTCATCATACTCATGAAATACGCAGGGGCATTAGTCAATCCGAATGACATGACTGTATACTCATATAAACCATACCTTATGGTGAAGGCTGTTTTGGGTATATCCTGTTCATGAATCTTCAACTGATGATACCCTGATCGAAGATCAATCTTGGAGAATACTTTGGCTCCGACTAGCTGATCAAATAAATCATTTATCATGGGCAGAGGGTACTTGTTCTTGATGGTCACGTCGTTCAATGAACGGTAATCCACCACCATTCTCAAGGTTCCATCCTTCTTCTCTACCAAAGGAACTGGGGCTCCCCAAGGTGACGAACTTGGGCGAATATATCCTTTCTCCAATAATTCCTTGATCTGCTTCTTGATCTCTTCCAAATCATTCGGGGGCATCCGATAAGGTCTCTTGGATATTGGGGCTATGCCGGGTAATAACTCAATCAAAAATTCAATGTCTCTGTCCGGTGGCATTCCTGGTAATTCCTCCGGGAATACATCGGGAAAATCTTGCACTACTGGCACTTCCTTCTGAACAACTCCCGTGAGGGAATTCACCTGATTCTTCATCGGTGCATGTCTGGACACATACTTGATCCTCTTCTGCTCCGGGGTGGTGAGCAAAATCGTCTTGCGGGCACAATCGATGTTTCCTTCAAACTTCGTCAACCAATCCATGCCTAGGATCACGTCCAATCCTTGTGACTCTAATATGATAAGGTTTGTGGGAAATTCATGATTTCCGATACTGAGGTTCATCAGGTGACATCCTAATCGTGCCATCATCTCGGCTCCTAGGGAATTGACCTGGAGGGGTTTTCTAAGGGTCCTAGTGGGTAACCCATACTTTTCCACAACTACCCTTGATATGAATGAATGTGTGGCACCAGAATCAAAAAGTACCAATACTGGATGTGAATTCAACAAAAACTTACCAGTTACGGTATCCGGCTGATCATAGACCTCCTCCTTACCAGTTACGGTATCCGGCTGATCATAGACCTCCTCCACGTCAATGTGGTTCACTTGAGCTCGGGAAAAAAGGTTGGGCTTCTTGACTCCAGAGTTGCCGTTACCATTTCCATTTCCATTTCCATTGCCATTGCTCATCTTAGCATCAGGACATTTATTGGCATAGTGTCCAGTCTGCTTGCACCTGAAACAGGTGACGGTGCTCAGGTCCCTCATCACTGGAGCAGTATGATGCTGAGTACCATTTCCTTCGTTGCCATTCTTATGGCTGTTGGTGTTGAGACGGTTGTTGCCATTTCCTCCATGAGTATGTCCTCCATGGGTGTGGTGAGTGTGTCCTCTCGAGTATGGTGTGTAGCGGGGCTTCTGTTGAGCTCCAGAGTTGTACTTTCCCTGGCCATACTTCCGCTTGCGGCTCTCTATCTGATGTTGCTTGCCTTCAAGAATGATGGCCTTGTCTACCAGCTCCTGGTAGTTGTTGAAGGTAGCCACCATCAGCTGCATTCCCAGCTCATCATTGAGTCCTTAGAGAAACTTCTCCTGCTTTGTGGCATCTGTGGCCACATCACCCGGGGCATAGCGAGCTAACTGGCTGAACTCATCCACGTACTGCCCCACAGTATGATTCCCATGGCGTAAGTTGCGGAACTCACGCTTCTTCAGACTCATGGCTCCAGCTGAGACATGAGCAGTGCGGAAGGCCTGCTGGAACTGATCCCACGTGATGGTGGCGATGGGATAGGTGGTGGTGTAGTTCTCCCACCAAGAGGCTGCGGGTCCATCCAGTTGATGTGCGGCAAAACACACCTTCTCAGCATCTGTGCACCCAGCAGTTACTAGCTCCCTTCCGATCTTGTGGAGCCAATCATCAGCTACAATCGACTCGGTGCTACTAGAGAACACCGGCAGATTCAACCTTAGGAAACGGGTCAGGTTGTCGACAAGGGGTGGTGGCGGTGGATTGTTGTTGTTGCCTTGGTTCTGGATGAGCAGCTGCATCAAGGCATTCTGCTGTTGGATCAGCTGGGTGAGCTCCAGCGGGAAGTTGAATCCAGGGTCACGTCTCGGAGGCATCTGGTGTTTTAGAGTGGATGAGAAATTAGAATAGAACAAGGGTCTAAAGGGAAAGTAGCACTACCCATATGCATGCGACAATCATTAACACCCCAATCACTTCAATCAAGTTTCACACTTCGATCGTAATGAACTAATCAAGAATCCAACCGTAACGAATTTCTAATGTTTACATGGTGGTCTGAATCTACTTCTCATCGGTGGAAGACTTCATCAGATCAACGTCGGCTTCAGCTTCTTCTTCGTCAGCGTCGTCTTCATAGGGCAAGGTCTCGTCAGATTGAGCAGACTCAGTGATGGGGTCAATAACTATTTTAGTGAATTAGAGAAGAGATAGAAATGAATCGAGAAGAGTATAAACCAAAGGATATATAGGAAAATTGTAAAATAAGTTTTTTTTCCTATGGCTTTCCCATCCTAGGGGTTACGTCCTATGATCAACGTGTGCTCTCATACCATCTCTGTAGCGACCCGACCCGAAAATGGTCAAGTCTCTGTGTATCTGTACCATCCCAAGATCATGCTGGCACACACAGTACATCAATGTAAATATCAAAGTGCAATCACACATGCTTTATTACATTGAATCTCATATAGAGTCTTTATTACAATAGAATAAATTCGACCGAAGGCCAACTCATGAGATAAACTACTGAAGAAGACGTAGACGACAGCGAGTCCATCCGACTCCATAGGGCAATCACCGAGCGTAGAGCGTAGCCTCACTCCTAGTCGGAATAAACCTCTGCAACATAAGACGTTGCAGCCGTGTAGGTCAGCATTTTGAATATGCCGGCAAGTCACAGAGAGGAAAACAATAATAAGATGCTATCACTATATGCAGTTTTGGCTGTGGGGCTCTAAGTTCAAGTTTTTGCGAAAAGCAAATTTTTTCCTACAACAAAAGGACTTGCTTGTAAATTACTACAAAATATTTGTTGTTAATGAGATGGTTCCGCCAACCAATTCTCATATCCCAAAAATTATTAATAAAGCCACTCTATTATAATTAGTTGTGTTGAGACTGGCTAATAGTATCATCTCCGGTGCTCAAGTTGTCCATAACCGAGGACATGGCTAATCGATTAGACGTTATCTGCAGAGTCTTGTACACTTTACCCGCAAGATTCGATCCCTCCTGTTATGTCCTCGCACTGCCTGGTGTTTGAGAATGGAACAATTGAAACATGGTCTTCCAAAGCGATGGGCGCTACTGGCCCGAAAGGGGTGCGATCTGTAACTATATTCTGCTCGGCCGTTATATAATTAAAACGTAAACAGAATAAAACTAAACCGACCGGTCCGATCTAACCAGGAAAATCGTAACTAAACCAGGAATTAAACTGATCTAATAGAAAAAGAAACGTTACACTGATCTAATCTACGCCCCAGATTGGAGATCGGACGGTGGAGGGAGGTGGCGGCTTACAGTGGGGCGGCGGCGACAGAGGCGACGGGCGGTGGCTCGGGCGTGGTCGGCGGCGGGGTTGGAGAGGTCGGGCGGGTGCGGATCGGCGAGGGGGTCGTCGGGGTGGTCTCGGTGGTGGTTGAAGACGACGGAGACGAGCGCAATGAGCCCGTCAATGCTCCTGTGCTCGACGTGCTCTGGCGAGAGCGCGAGAGCTCCGGTGGTTCTCTGTAGGCGACGAGGACGGGCAAAATTATGTCAAAACGACGCGTGAGAGGAAGTTAGGCCGTCTTCGAAGTCTGAGAGGTTGAGAGGGCTCACCGACATCGGCGGCGGCGGCGGACTACGGCGGCGGAGGCGAGATCCAAACGGCGAGTTCGTGGGCTATGGTGGGAGTTGGGGTAGGGTTTTAGGGGGTTCGGGAGAGGAGTAGGGCTTTCTATAGGGCATCTACTTGGGGCAGGGGGCGACTCGGGATCGCCATCCCTGGAAGATCGGAGCGCGACGGCGGCGTCGAACGCGCTGTGACGCGGTGTCGTGGTCGAGGGGTTGGGGATGAGGGCGGGCCCCGCGGGTCAGTGAGGGAGGGAGAGGCGAGGCGGGTCGTGTGACCGGGCCGAAGGGAGTTCGGGCGCGGCACAGGGCAGGCCGGCTCTGGCGCTGGCTGGGCCGTTTGGCCTGGCGGGCGGATTTTTTTTTGAAAAAAAAGACAGAGAAATAAAATAAACTAAGAAAATAAAAATACTTTTATATAGGACATATATATATCAAAATGACCAGAAAAATAAATCCGACAAGATGAACTATTTTTCAGAGGCTAAATAAAAAATTTATAAAAAACATTTTTTTGAAAATTCCAAATAAATCCAAATTTGAATTCAAACTTTTGGCATTATTTTCTTCTGACATTTTTGGAGTATCATTTTAGATCCTCTCATACTTTTGCTCAAGTATTTGTCAGGGATATTTGAAATGAATTTCAAATGCCAAGTTGAATCCAAATTCAAATAAAACTCAAATGCCTCTGAAATTTCCAAATGCCACTCAATTCAAACAAAATGCATAGATGCTTAGCTAATAATTGTAAAACATTCCAAATTGAAAACTTGGGATGTTACAATATCTGATCTTGCAAGTCATATTCACCTATTACGTGTTATGATCCGTAAACCCCAATGTGACAGTGATTTGGATACTTTCTGGTGATGACCGTAGTTTCAGGAGTTCATGTATTCACTATGTGTTAATGCTTTGTTCTGGTTCTCTATTAAAAGGAGGCCTTAATATCCCTTAGTTTCCTTATGGACCCCACTGCCATGGAAGGGTAGGACAAAAGATGTCATGCAAGTTCGTTCCGTAAGCACGTATGACTATTTACGGAATACATGCCTGCATTATATTTATGAATATCATCCAATGAATTCACCGATCCAATGCCTACTGTCGGTGCAACAGACCCTGGGCCCATTGCACGGACTGTGCACAGGCCAGAGACAAGATTGCAAGACCAAGATCATACCAAGCAAGGAGGATCAATTCCTTTGAAGGATCCAAGAGCAAGTCGAGAATGCCAAGGCGAGCCAGAGGAACGAGGCATCGCTAAGCGAAGGGCCTACCTTTCCGGGCAGGCGAGCCTGGCAGGGTTGGGTTTTGCCCCGGAAGCAAGCTCCCAGATCATCCCGGCAGGCCTGCCGAGGCTGGCGGAGGCAAGCCGCTCCACCTCACAAGCGACGCAAGTCAGTAATCGAAGCGGTGTCAAGCTCCAAGGTGACTAAGTGGCTACTTTCTGCCACATGGCAGCCACTTCCTACAGCAAACACCTTCATATGACACCCGTCCTGAGACGTGTCAAGCAAGCAGGCGCGAAGCTGGCAAAACAGCCCGGCAGGGCTTGCCGGGCGAGCTGTGATGTGACACAGAGCGGCGCATTTAATGCGCTATGTCAGCCTGCAGAGTTAGATATGATAGCACTGTTAGCTATCTAATCAGTACGCAAAGACTGATTTGCCACTGTGGTGACCCCTTAATCTATAAAAGGAGGCCCATGGCGACCGTAGAAAGGGTTGGATCCTCGCATATCCATACGCGCGTAGCCACTCTCGCCCCCAGAGCAACCTTGTCGGGCGAGTGTGCTACGTTTCACCACCATTATCCACCATCAATCCACCAAAGCAGGAGTAGGGTTTTACGCCTCACGGCGGCCCGAACCTGGGTAAAGACCTCCCGTGTGATCTCTGTCGTGCTGCGCGATGCTTCTTCGCTCTTTATGCAACGTGTCCATCCCCCCGCCGAACCAAAAGGGGCTGATGGCCCCATAGGTGGCCTTGGTTTCCCACGACACCTACGAATTTTCCATATATTGTTCTTGCTAAGTTACTACTGTTGTTGCTACTGTTACACTTTCTACAAAATCATTGCTATCATTGTTACTGTTACTGCTACTATTATCACTGCTATCAAAACTGTCATATTACTATGCTACTGATCACTTTGCTACAGATATTTAATCTCCAGGTGTGGTTGAATTGACAACTCAACTACTAATACTTACAAATATTCTTTGGCTCCCCTTGTGTCTAATCTATAAATTTGGGTTGAATACTCTACCCTTGAAAACTGTTGTGATCCCCTATACTTGTGGGTTATCAAGACCTTTTTCCGGTGCCGTTGTCGGGGAGCATAACTATATTTGTTGAGTCACTTGGGATTATTATCTATTTATCACTATGAAGAATATGAAGGATACCAAGACCAAGATTTTCCCTCTAAGACGAGGGGAGGTAAGGAACTGCCATCTAGCTCTGCACGTGATTCACCTTCTATTTTGAGTAGACTTGCAACACCACCACATGCTATTAATCCTGATATGTCGCAACTTATTGATGATGCTACTTCTGCTATGAATGCTACTCATGATGATGCTAGTACCTTGCTTGATGATAATATGCCAATAGGTGAATTTCTTGATGAACAACTTGCTAGAGCTAAAGATATTGAGAATGTTGAAACTGATGAAATTATTGAAACTGATGAAGTACTTGAAACTGAAAATCTTGAAACACCTATTAGACCAAGCTCTCCTAGATATGTATTGCCTAAGATACCTGAAGGTTATGTTATGGATGAGGAGATAGCTAGAGACTTTCTTTCTTGCAATGATAGAGATGATCTTAAGAAATTATTATGCAAACTAAAAGAAAAATCTTTGAATGCTAGAATGAAATGTGATCCTAAGTTTGCTACTTCGCCTATCGTTGTTACTGATTATGAATTATCTGTCAACCTAGAGTTAATTACTTTGGTTGAATTTGATCCTTTCCATGGCTATGAAACTGAAACTGTTGTGACACATCTTACTAAATTAAATAATATAGCACCCTATTTGCTCATGATGAGAAGATTCGCTATTATTATATTCTTAAATTATTTCCGTTCTCATTAAAGGGTGATGCTAAGATATGGTACAATACTGTTGCTCCTGGTTGTGTGCGTAGTCCCCAGGATATGATTTACTACTTCTCTGAAAAATATTTTCCTGCTCATAAGAAACAAGCTGCCTTACAGGAAATATTTAACTTTGTGCAAATTGAAGAAGAGAGTCTCCCACAAGCTTGGGGGAGGCTTCTCCAATTGCTTAATGCTTTGCCTAATCACCCTCTTAAGAAAAATGAAATACTTGATATCTTCTATAATGGACTAACCGATGCTTCTAGGGACTTCCTAGATAGTTGTGCTGGTTGTGTTTTCAGGGAACGAACTGTTGAACAAGCTGAGGAATTATTGAATAATATATTGAAAAATTATGATGATTGGACTCTTCCTAAACCACCGCCTAAACCCACTCTGAAGAAGAGGGGTATCTTATATCTCAGTCCTGAAGATATGCAAGAGGCAAAGAAAAGTATGAAGGAAAAAGGTATTAAAGCAGAGGATGTTAAAATTTTACCTCCTATTGAAGAAATACATGGACTTGACACACCACCACCAAAGGTGGTAGAGGTAAATTCTTTAATGAAATTTGATGAAAGTGACATCCCTTACAATAAACATCCTAGTCAATGCCTTTATGAGTTTGACAACTACATTAGAAAACAAGATCACTTCAATGAAAATGTTATGAAACAATTGAAATATAATTCTAATATGATTGCTTGCTTGAGTGACTTGTTATTTAGAATTACTAATGATGTAAGAGGTGTAGGAAAACATGCTTCCATGGTTCAAACTCAACTAGAACAAGTTGCTAAATCTCAAAGAGAGTTGCTTAGTGAAATGAATAATAATATGAATGACTTTGCTGTTAGGGTAGCAATTAGAGGAGGTAAAATGACTCAGAAAGCACTTTATCCTAAGGGACACCCTAAAAGAATTGAACAAGGCTCTCAAAGAATTAACACTGATGCACCTAGTCCTTCTAAAAAGAAGAAGAAATAGAAAAATGATAGGACTTTGCATACCTCTAGTGAACCTGAAATAGAAAAACCTCCTAATAATAAAAATGATGTTTATATTTCTGATGCTGAAACTCAATCTGGCAATGAACATCCATCTAGTGATAATGAAAAAGGTAATGATGATGTTCATGAAGACACTGAACCAGACAATGATAAACAACCAGATAATGATGTTGAAATATAACCAGTTGTTGATCTTGATAACCCACAACCTAAAAATAAAAGTTATGATAAAAGAGACTTTGTTGCTAGAAAGCATGGAAGAGAAAGGGAACCATGGGTCTAGAAACCCATTCCCTTTCCACCTAAATCAACTAAGAAAAAAGATGATGAAGAATTTGAACGCTTTGCTGAAATGCTTAGGCCAGTCTTTCTGCGAACTCGCTTGACTGATATTTTAAAGATGGCTCCTTATGCAAAATACATGAAAGGCGTCATCACTAATAAGAGAAAGATACCGGAAGCTGAAATCTCCACCATGCTTGCTAATTATTCTTTTAAGGATGGAGTACCTAAAAAACTTGGAGATCCAGGAATACCAACTATACCTTGCTCCATCAAAAGAAATTATGTTAAAACTGCTTTGTGTGATTTAGGAGCTAGTGTTAGCGTTATGCCTTTCTCCTTATATAAAAGACTTGATTTAAATAAACTCACACCTACTGAAATATCTTTGCAAATAGCTGACAAATCAACTGGCATACCTATCGGTATTTGTGAGGATGTGCCCGTTGTTGTTGCAAATGTTACTATCTTAACTGAATTTGTTATACTTGAGATGCCCGAGGACGATAACATGTCAATTATCCTTGGTAGACCCTTTTTGAATACTGCAGGGGCTATTATTGATTGCAATAAAAGCAAGGTCATTTTTCATATCAATGGTAATGAACATACGGTGCACTTTCCGAAGAAACAATTCCAAGTGAATGGTATTAATGTTATTGAAAAATCTCCGACACTCACTATTGGAAGTTTTCAACTACCTCTACCTACTGCCAAAAAGAAATTTCAACTGCTTATTGTTGGGGACACGCATATCCCCGTTGAGGTAACTTAGTGTCTTACGAAAGTTCTTCGGTTTCATGCTAATCGAAGGTGGTTGTTAATAAGACTTGATCAACCTTATTAATGCATCATTTTTTAGAGGTATGAAGTTGATGAATTTAGTAAGCACAACCTTCTGCTCCCAACTTTTGTTTTTGTTTTTCTTAGTTAAATAAAATAAAATGCCAAGTTTTCTCTATTTTCTGAATTTCCCGTGCAATAAATTTTTTTTCCCAAAAATAAAACTTCTCAGAATGCCCTGAAAATTTAATACAATTTTTTTTCTGAATATTTTTGAATTTTTGGTGCAAATAACATCAGAGGGGGTGCACCTGGTGACCACAAGACACCAGGGCACGCTAGCACCCCCAGGCGCGCCCTGGTGGGTTGTGGTCCCCACGTGGGTCCCCTCACTTACTTCTTTAGCCCATGTCATCTCCTACCTCCAGAAAAAAATCACCATAGCTCTTTCTCTTGTGGTCTTGCTCTCAAACCCGCGGATTTCGATCTCTTTGCTCGAAGCTCCATTTCCGAAACTGTTTTGGGGGATTGCTACTTGGTATGTGACTCCTCCATTGCTCCAATTAGTTTTTGCTTTAGTGGATTATATTTTGAATAATTAGCTACTCTTGGTGCTGCTGTAGATGAGCTTGCATGTTGAATTCTTAGAGTTCTAAGTAGTTTGAATGCTTATTATGGCCTCTATTCACCCTTATGAGTAGTTGCTATCAATCTTGTGAAGTTTTGTTGACAAAACTTTTGTGTCCCAAATTTTTTTAGAAATTGTTCGCAAATAAAAATGCAATTCTTTATGAGTTCTCCGAGGAAGAGGTCTACGGAGGCATCATCTAGTAGTGTCTCGATACGTTGTTCTTATGTTGAACCAAGCGCAAGCGAAATGCGGGATGCGGCTATCAAATCATGCCTATGGCCGTGTAAGAATTTCATGGTGAGCGCAGGTATTAAGGAGGAATTTGAGCAGTATGTTCACAACACCGAGCTCAGCCCCTACATAGAAGATAAGTGCATCCAGCATCTCAACCTCACAGAAACTTTTACTAAGAAATTTCAATATTTTCCTCATGAGTCTAGAGTTTCATTTAGTCTTTATGATCATCCATTTACCATGCCTCTAGAGATGTTTTGCACTGCCTGCAAAATTCCATATTGGGGTTCGCTAAACGAGCCACCAAGATTTGAATATGAGTCATTTTTTACTAACCTTTGCTACGGTGAGGACAGAGGAGTGACACAAGGTAGAATAAAAAGCATTCATTTCCCATCAATTCATTACTTTGCACTCTTTAATGGCAAATACATCATAGGCAAGCAAGATTGTAGTACACTATGTGCTCCTGACTTGAGCCTCATACACACTGCTCTTACCAGTGTTAAACGCTATAACCTTGGAGCGATTGTTGCACGTAGATTGCAACACAACGCCGGTAGTGGTTATTTTTATGGTGGGATTTATGCTTCTCGTTTAGCTAAAGAAGTTGGTGTTACACCTCTGCCTTATGACCCCATGTTGCCTACTCAGTACTTAGACTTTGATGCCATGAAATGTCATAAGTTCCTCACGGGCACAATCACTGATTATACTTATAACTTGATGTTCGATAAAAAACCTATTATGCCTGTTGTTTTGCCTACGCCTGCTCTCTTTGATTATCACAACAAAGGAAGGTATTATGTTCTTGAGAGCGAGGCCCACGCGCACAATGCGGAGGTCGTGGCTGCTCGGCGGGCTGAGGAGGCTGCACCAATAGCCTCCGTGAGCTACCACTCTGACTATTATGCAGGCCGCGGATGGTGATTACCAAGCTAGGACAAAAGCCTAAGCTTGGGGGAGTATGTATTTCCACCGACATTACATTCATGTTCACACATTTCATTCCAGTTGTCGGTGTTCACACTTTTTCATTGTATTATCCATGTTAGATTTATTTTCTCGCTTTCTTCTTGTGTGTTTGAAAAGCTTTGAGAAAATCCAAAAAATATTTTCTGTTTCTTTTCGGTTTTTATTTCTAGTTTAGTTAGTTGTAGTATTAAAAAGAAAACCCAAAAAGATTTCCTTGTTCTTCTTTTGCTTGTTGGGAGCTCTCCCGTGTAAATAGTTTTTCTCGTTTTTCTTTTTCTTTTTCCTTAGTTTGCTTTCCTCAAGGAAAACTAAAACTCCAAAAAATATTTCAGTGTGTTTCTCTGAAATTCTTTTCTTTTTATTGAGTCATACCAAGGAGGAGACCATGATGAAAATGGTGAGTGGCTCTCATATGCATTGCTATTGATCTAACAAAGAGCCCATATTACCTTGTCTTCTCCTTTTGAATAAAATGTTTGCAGATTCCAGCTTAGTCCACGACACTCTTGCACTACTATTATTTTCATATCATTCAGTCATGCAAGTGAAAGGCAATAATGATGATATTTGATGAACTCGCTGTGGCAGAGAGAAACGGGTATGAACTCAACTTGTTCTGTTTTTGTAAATATGTTTAACCTAGTATCCATGATTCAGCATAGTATGGTCAAACATGTTTGCAATGACAATTAGAGATTATAGTTTCTCATGCCATGCCTAAGTAGCTAGGAGTGGATAATGATTTATCTTGGATGTCAACATGCATTAAAATGATTGTGATGTAGTATGATGATATGGTATCCTCCTCTGAATGTTTCAAGTGGCTTGACTTGGCACATGTTCATGCATGTAGTTGAATCAAAACCAACATAGCCTCTACAATATTTATGTTCATGGTGTCCATATCCTACTCATGCTAGTATTCAATGTTAATTATGCATAACACATGTTCATGACCGTTTTTGCTCTCTAGCTGGCCGCTTCTCAACCTATTTGCTAGCCTTCACCTATACTAAGCGGGAACACTGCTTGTGCATCAAAATCCTAAAACCCAAGTTATTCCAGATGAGTCCACCATATCTACCTATATGCGGTACTACCCTGCCATTCCAAGTAAATTTGCATGTGCCACCTCTAAAATTTCAAATAAACATATGTTTTGTGTGCCTACACCGCTCATGGAGCGACAGGGGGTGGTCAGTATCTTCCATGCTAAGCGGGTTATTCTCATGATGAGTGTTTATTCACTCATCCTTGCATGAGAGGGGCGGTAATAGGGATTCCCAGTCTCAAAATAAAAAATGAAAATAATTAAACAAAACTTCCCCAGGACTAATGTTGGTATGGACGGTACCCGTGGATTCGGCTAGCCGTGGAGTGTGTTTGTTGGTGGATGGGGAGTAAACCTTTACTTTTATCGCTTGGGAACCGCCACTAATGTGTTTAGCATGGAAGATATTGATAACTCTTGGTCGTAACGTTGACAGGAAGGGTGTACCTCCCAAAATTACATTTATCTCTGTTTTTAAAACTTTGAGCTTTGGCACCGCTGCAAATCCATGCTTCCCTCTGCAAAGGGAGTATCTATTTAATTTTATGTTGAGTCATCACCTTCTCAAATAAGCGCCAGATCTGAGAGCACTATTGTCATCCTCATGCATTGTGCATAGTTAATGTTGGATGCATCGTGAATGGATCTTTTCTACCATGAATTACAATGTTTAGTCGTTGCTTGAACTTTGGAGGTGCTCTGCATTTATGTTTTGCAGTCTCAGAAAGGGCTAGCGAGATACCACTTTTGTCATATTATATCACGGTTGTTTTGACAAAGTGTTGTCATTTGAGATATCTTATTATTGCTCGCTAGTTGCTTATGCCATTGATATGAGTTAATATAATTTTAAGAGTTATTGCTGATATGGTTAGTCATAATCTTTGCTGAAAACCTGGGTGCTACTTAAGCTTATTTATGTAAACAAGAACAAAAGAGTTCGTAAAAGTTTTTCTTTTTCACTTTCAGTTTGTCAACTGAATTGCTTGAGGACAAGCAAATGTTTAAGCTTGGGGGAGTTGATATGTCTCCAACGTATCTACTTTTCCTAACGCTTTTGCTCTTGTTTTGAACTCTAATTTGCATGATTTGAATGAAACTAACCCGAACTGACGCGGTTTTCAGCTGAACTACCATGGTGTTGTTTTTGTGCAGAAATAAAAGTTCTCGGAATGGAATGAAACTTTTTTGGAGAATTATTTTGCAATAAAAGAAAAATAATGGAGCCAAGAACCACTGGAGGGGGGCCCCTAGTTGAGCACAACCCACCAGGGCGCGCCACCCCCTCCAGGCGCGCCCAGGTGGGTTGTGCCCACCTGGTGGCCCCGCAGACCCTAATTCCAACTCCTTAAATACCTATTTTCGGAGAAAAAAATCAGGGAGAAAGTTTCATCGCATTTCACGATACGGAGCCACCTTCACCTCCTGTTCTTCATCGGGAGGCCAGATCTGGAGCCCGTTTGGGGCTCCAGAGAGGGGAATCTTCGGTCTTCGTCATCACCAACCCTCCTTCATCGCCAATTCCATGATGCTCCCCATCGGGAGTGAGTAATTCCTTTGTAGGCTCGCTGGTCGGTGAGGAGTTGGATGAGATTCATCATGTAATTGAGTTAGTTTTGTTAGGGCGTGATCCCTAGTATCCACTATGTTCTGAGATTGATGTTGTTATGACTTTGCCATGCTTAATGCTTGTCACTAGGGCCCGAGTGCCATGATTCCAGATCTGAACTGTTTATGTTTTCACCATTATATCTATGTTCTAGATCCGATCTTGCAAGTCATATTCACCTATTACGTGTTATGATCCATAAACCCAAATGTGACAGTAATTGGGATACTTTCCTGTGATGACCGTAGTTTGAGGAGTTCATGTATTCACTATGTGTTAATGCTTTGTTCTGGTTCTGTATTAAAAGGAGGCCTTAATATCCCTTAGTTTCCTTATGGACCCCGCTGCCACGGGAGGGTAGGACAAAAGATGTCATGCAAGTTCTTTCCATAAGCACGTATGACTATTTATGGAATACATGCCTACATTATATTTATGAACTGGAGCTAGTTTTGTATCACCCTAGGTTATGACTATTATATGATGAATATCATCCAACGAATTCACCGATCCAATGCCTATGAATTTTCCACATATTGTTCTTGCTAAGTTACTACTGATGTTGCTACTGCTACACTTGCTACAAAATCATTGCTATCACTGTTACCGTTACTACTACTATTATCACTACTATCAAAACTATCATATTACTGTGCTACTGATCACTTTGCAGCAGATATTTAATCTCCAGGTGTGGTTAAATTGACAACTCAACTGCTAATACTTACAAATATTCTTTGGCTCCCCTTGTGTCGAATCTATAAATTTGGGTTGAATACTCTACCCTTGAAAACTGTTGCGATCCCCTATACTTGTGGGTTATCAGCGTATTAGACGAATTTTAGTGTGGGGGAACAAGATTTTTTAAGTCTCTTCTTTCACACACCCCGAAAGTTAATCTAGTGATCCTCAAAAAAAAGTTAATCTAGCAACAAGGATTATCACCTTATGGTGTGCATGTAGGTAGCTAGGTTTATCCGTAAACCCTAGAAGCCACGTAATTAAAATTTGCCAAACCGATTAGAGGACGTCTAACTTGGTTTTGCAGGGTTTGCATATGATGTGGTATAGCCTTCGTCATGATAAAGAGTTTATGTATGAGATGGTTATATGATGTAATGTTAAGTGGCCTGCGCGTCACGATATGATGGCTGGAGCCACGAGATTGCCACCTTAATGTAAATATCATAGAGATAGATTACATGTGATGGTGGCAAGATGTACACGGAGGACCCCGACGAGGAGAAGGTGTACCAAGGCGCAGGACGAGGAGCTATAATTTCGTGCCACGGCGGAATTTCAGATTTTGGTGCCACGGCAACGTTTTCTGAAATGGTCGCCACGGCAACGTTTTCTGAGATTGCCACCACGGCAACATTTTTGAAACGGTTGCCATGGCAACGAAATATTGGCCATCACATCGCTTCAACTAGAGATTGAAGACGATAACGGAGAACTCCTTGCGCCCAGGGCTATACCATATCATGCTATTATGAATTGCTTGAGATGTTTATCCCTTTGTTGTTTGCACCCTTTGATTGTGCAGTAGTCAATTATTAGGGTGATCTCTCACAGTAAATATCAAGTGAAAATGTGCTCTTCCCAGTGTTGCAACTGTCTATAAACACGTAGCGTTCCGAAGTGGGTCATGTCCACATGAGCACAAACGGGGCATGAGGTGTAAGACGGGGATGCTCATACCATACTTGCAGATAGCACTCGGTTGTCTTGAAGTTCTAGCAGAATTGTTCTAAGCTCGGAGCACAAAGCATTGAAAGATGAACAAGAGTCATATGGAGATATGATTGGCAAAAGTTTGCCCACCGGTCAAAATTCTCGTCATCGGTGATGTCCACATCAATGGCTGAGAATTAGGCTTGGATATTGAATCACTCACTACCAATTATGAGAGATATTGATTTGAGTGGGAGCATAATTATGTATTAACTAAGTTTAATAACTTGTGAAAATTAATTATGAACAATGTCTATGTGTAGTTTGCATTATAGTTGTAGAATTATGGCTCACAGTTCCACCTTTGTTGTTGAAATCGATTGACTGTTATTTATCTGGTTGAAACTTTATGTTTGAGAGGACCGTCCTCTAAAAGTGCCAAGAAGGATTTTGTCCTACTGCATGTTTACAATACTCTCTTGTTGATGCTATGGATGATGAGACTCACTTCCTTCGATCCAAAAGCTAGAATTGCATTACGGTCTACTTGCTTCCAAGAAACCCGAACTTCAAAATGTTTGGGATAGTTATGTGATATTCTTGGAACTGAAAATTGTTTTCAGAAACAAACAAAGGCTAAAAGATATGAGATATCTAAAGAAGTGTTTTGTTTGCAAATTCTAGTGAAGTGTTCAACTATGTTTAAGACTAAAATGCGTATGATCCGGAAGAAAGCCAGTCATGTGTTGACGGTGAAAACTTGTAGAGAAAGAACAAAACCAAAGGATGTAATGAGACTTACACGCCTAGGGAAGTTCGGGGCTCACGCCATTCTTAAAGTTGTTGTTTCTTCTGAGAGTAAGAGAAATATTAAAGTAGAACTATAAGAAGTAAAAGGCAGAAAGAAAAGAAGACTGGAATGTCCAGCTCGGGTATGAATGTCATACAAGTTATGAGATGCAGAGGTGGTTGGTCAAGTAAAGTGTAGTTCTTGGAAAAAATGATCAATTTGTTGATCACTGATTCTTCGGTATTGTGGTTAAAAGGTTAATCACAAGGATATTGACTCGATTGCATATTATTGCAAATCGTTGCAAGAAACTTTGAACGGCCTAAATGACCAACAAATAATGAGGTTAAAATATTTTGATGGATTGTAAAATGTTACAGTATTTCTATCAGTGTATTTCCTTTGTATTTATTACCATGATTCATTTTAGAGTTTTTGTACACTCTACCCCATTGCATGGAAGTTGCAAGGAGGTTCTTCATGAGAGGACAATAGTTGTTCGATGTTACGAAGGAGGTTGTCCATGACAGAACAATAGTTCTTTGATGTTATGAAAAAAGGGCATACTCTTAATGTGAATAAGATGTATGTTATGAATATTGATAATAAAATTGAACATCCATAACACTGAGGCTAAATGTCGCAAGACTAAAAGAATACCACATCTGTGCGGCACTGCATTTAGTCACATTGGAGAAACTAGCATGGAGAAATTTCATAGTGATGAATTTTGAAGTCATCTGATTGAGAATCATCTGACACTTGCAAGTTTCGTCCAATTAGTGAAGTAAACTAAAATGCCATTCACGGGCCATAGAGAACGAGCAACAAAATAATTGGCAATATGTGTATTGATGTGTGTAGACCAATAAGTATTGTTGCAAGCAGTGGATTTATCTATCTTCAAGGATGAATCAAGTAGATATTATATTTACTTATTGAGACATAAAACTGGATCTTTTGAAATATTTCAGAAGGTTTTCACAATTAAGTAGAATTTATTGTAATAAGAAAATTATGTTTCTTCAATTAGATTGTAGAAAGGAATATTTGAGTTACAAGTTTAGCGAATGTCTGATGAGCTATAAAAGTATTTTATAGCTTGGAACTCCTATAACACTACTAAGAGTAGAGTGTTTTAAGTAGATGCAATCAAGCTATGTATGACATGGTGAGATCAAAGATGACATTAATTATTTCGCCAATATACTTTTAAAGTGATGCTTTAGAGACTGTGGCTTTTACACTGAAAAAGGAGCGCCATCAAATTTATTGAAATAAGTGTTACTTTGTAGGTTATCCCAAATAGTTGGGTATTCCTCTATCACTACGCCAAGGCAAATTGTTTTGCCACAGTGTGCGGAAGTTTTGAAGAAATTTTTTTCTACAAAAGAGTGAGTGGGAGGACAGTGCAACTCGACAAGATTGCGGAATCTTCATAATCAGCTCAAAGAAAAGAAACACTGGAAGTAATTCTAGAATTTCTTACTGTGACCGATACGAATGCCTCTACATGAGATATAGAGACTATGGTCGAACTTGCAGCTGAACTATATAGGTTGGGAAAATTCGTGCAGACCTTTGTGGTATGTAGACGAAATATTGTTGGGCAAACAATAAACCTATAATTCACAGAGAAGCGTTGATGGGCCCTGACTCCGGAAATTGACTATATGCCAACATAAATCTGAGATAGTATCTGTCGGTGTCAAAACCGGCAGGATCGATGGGTAACAAGGGACGACGAACATAGTGTTTACCCAGGTTCGGGCCCTCTCGAAGAGGTAATACCCTACGTCCTGCTTGATTATATTGGATGTATGATGTGGTTTACAGAGTAGATCTACCTCGAGATCAGCATGAGCTAAACCCTAAGGCTATGAGGTGATGAATGTAGCTCTAGCCCTAAAGACTAAAAACCCTCGGTTTATATAGACACCGGTAGGGTTAGGGTTACCGAAGATAGATTACAATAAGGAATTAAAGAGATCCTTCGCCTTCTTAACTTGGAGGGCACGCCACGGCTTCATAGATCTCCTGTCATTATACGGCTCCACCAGTCCGGCCCATGTACAATGGGTCATCGCCCCGAGGACCCCTTAGTCCATGACTCCCTCAGTAGCCCCCGAACTTGCCTCCAACGCCAATACTTGTATCCGGTATCCATCCGTCCAACCAGTATTCGGCTTGCGGGGCGAGTTCCTCAGTATGTCTCTCCCCTGTTCGGAACCAAGTGATGTCCGGAATCTGAAACGGTAGTTTTACTTAACACCGAAGGTAATAATATTGCTCAAGCGCAAATAGTGCCTTTATCTGACAACTTTTTCTCTTTCAACGAAGAGTCGCTTCCGGCCGTAATGCCAAGCAGTTACTATTTCTCGAAGTGTGACTCGAGGCTGACGCCACGTTTGACACGTCCCCTCACGGTGGAGATCGTGTCCCGATTTTCGGGGGATATGGTTAATGATTTCGATTCCCCTCCCCGCTCATAATGTTGCAGAGATATCGGGAAGTGGAGAGGCTAGCGGCATGGAAAAAGGAATCCCCGGCCTGCCAACAGTCTATAAAGGGGGGCCGCTACAGTTTGCATCCCACGCCCTCTTCGACCTTTCGCTCATGCAGACCTTCAGAGCTTCATCGCCCTTTCTCTCTGCTTCCACAGCGAATCCCACTTCACCTCCTTCGACCATGGCCGGATCTGGCGCCAATGGGAAGTGGGAGGCCTCCTTCGTCACCAACGAGGACATCCTGAAGCTGAAGGAGGCCGGCTACATGCCGGCCAATGTCACCCATCGGGCCCCCGAAGAGGGCCAGATCATCCCTACGCCCGAGCCAGGCGAAAGGGTAGTTTTTCTCCCCCATTTCCTTAGGGGGCTCGTATTTCCCCTACATCCTTTTATGCGGGTGCTGATGTTCTTCTACGGGCTGGATTTTCACGATCTAGCCCCCAACTCCCTCCTCCACATTTCGACCTTCATCGTCGTCTATGAAGTGCTCCTCCGAGTCCAGCGGCACTTCGGTTTATGGCTAAAGGTGTTCCATGTCAAGCCCAAGGTGGTCGGCGGCGAGCATGCGGACTGCGGAGGGGCCATGATTAGTAAGCTGACATGGGTCCAGTGGCCAGACGGCCACTTTGTCGACACCGTCCGGATGTGGCAGAAGGAGTGGTTTAATATCATTGAACCGAGGGAGGCTGCATGGGGAGTGACCCCCGCATTCAGGTCCGGACCCCCTACCAGATTGGCCTCCTGGACCACCAAGAACCCGGACTGGGGGCATGTTGCCGACACGAAAACGCTGCAGAAGCGCGTCGATAGCATAATAGAGACCGGCGCGAAGCTGGTCGACGTGGTCCAGATCATGCTCCACCGCCGGCTCCTCCCTTGCCAGGCGAGGGACAAGCCTATGTGGGAGCACGAGCCCGAGGATCCGGCCACCGTGCGACACCTCTATGGTACGACTCCTGACAAGATATGGGGCCAATTATTCCATCCCCAGAAGGAGTGGCCGGTCGAGGGGAAGGACATCGGCCTTGACACTGCGAAACCCCAAAGGGAGGTGAGCGGCATTCTTTTTCGAGAAGTGTTTGGATATTCATACCATGTTTGATTCGGTCTAACCCTGGTATGTGGATTTTGCAGGGCTAGCTCGCCAAGGCCAAGAAGATCCACGGCCTAGCACCTCTGCCGGAAGGGCCCTGATCAGAGCAGCTAGAAAAGCTGCTGGTTGTGGTGCCTTATAAGGCGCCCGCCAAGAAGGGCCAGAAGAAAGGAGAGCCGGAAGCCAGGGAGGGCCTCCACCGTAGGGTTCGTCCGGGCAATCGGTCCGGAGACGTTGCGGCCTCATCCGTGCAGGATGGGGACGAGGAGGAGAGTGCCTCCTTGCATTCCAAGAAGAGGGTAGCATCCGAGGATGTCGAGGAGGTCCAACCTTCTCCGGCCCCGAAGAGACGATGCCGGCCCAAGCTGGTCCTGTCTGATAGTTCGGACTCCGACAAGGAGTCCGAAGTGTCCGAGAAGGTTCCGGCGAAGGATCCCCGGGCCAAGCCCCCGTCCAGCAGGTAAGACATTGGCATTTTTAGCTATCTCGTTTTTAGTAATTTACTTTAGTTGAAGGTTAACCCCTCCAAGTTGTAGTCCCCCACATGAACGCCCCACCGAGCAGACTTCAGAGGGGACGTCTCCGCCCACCGAACTGGCGGACAGTGGGTCTATGGCGCACTCCGCGCCTCCTCTAATCCCCGAAGAGGCTGAGGAGGTGCGGTCCCAAAGGACTCCTCCTCCTCCAAACACAGAGGGGGAGGCAGACACCGTAATGACCAAAGTTAACACCTTGGTCACTGAAGACCAGGAGGGAGCATCCCTCCCGGCTGGCGAGGGAAAGGAGTCTGGACCATCCGGACCCCAACCGTCGACCGCTCTCGAGCCCCCAAGGCCTTCGACGGCACAGGCTCCACCCAGCGGGGGAGGGGCCGGGAAGCCAACGCCAGCACCGAACACCTCCACACGGGGGGCAGCTAGATGGCCAAACGTTCTGGAGGAGCTGGTGAGCAGCTCCGTAATCATTGATGGGCACCGCACTCTAATTAGTGAGGTTATGCAGAGTGTTCATTCCGTCTAATCCGTACTGAACAACGCTGTCCAAGGCCTTCTAACAGGCTTTGAGGTAAGTCAAGTAATGCTCCTTCCTCATGACGTGGTTGTAATTGTTAGTTTAGGTAGGCCATATACATAGCAGCCCCCGAGACTCTACCAGGACCTCAGAGAGACTTGCAGAGGATCAAATTCGGTAAGCCGAATAATAATGCTGACATATTTTTTGCTGACGCAGGCATCTTCCGTGGCCGCGGCTACTAATGCCGCAGCGTTAGAGGATATGGATCGGGAGCTCAAGCTTTCTGATCAAGAGCTTGACCATGTCAACAAACGGCTTGACGAGGCGCAAGGTAAGCCTTGTGAGAAGATGTGTACTTGCTTGACGCCGGATATTGACGATCCGGACTGTATGCTAATCCCTTATCTTTAATGACCCTGTAGCTGCTACCGCCGAGGTCGAGGGCTTGAAGGAGGCCCTGAAGAAAGCCGAGGTCGAGGCGGCCGAGAAGAAAACGGCCGCTGAGAAAGCGGTGGCCGAGCTTGAGAAGGTCAAGCTTGCAGCCGAGCAACATGAGGCTCAAGTGACCGAAGTCCAAGTGGAGCTCTAGGATGCCGCCAAGAAGCTGGAGGCCCTTGAGAAGGGGCAGGAGGAGCAATCCTCCCGGCTATCCAAGGTGGAGAAGGAGCTTTAGGAGGCTAGGAGTGATGCTCGAGGTGTCCGGGAGGAGCTCCGGCAAGCCGCGCAAATTGCCAATGGTAAGAAATATTTACTGCAGAGTGTGTTCAGAGGCAACAGATTCGCCCCGCTGACGAGGGTCTGGCGCTCCGTAGGCATCTTCGTCGAACTTCCGAAGAATGTGGCGGCCGCGGCGATGCACACTATGCCAACCTTGAGGAGGATTCCACGCAGCGGCTCTTCTGGTCACAGTTCCCAGACTCCGGGCGTCCACCCCTCCTCAGCGATCAAATGAAGCAGCTGATGGAGATGCATCAGATGTCCAAGCTGGCCTTGAAGGACCTCTTTGTCAGCCTGTGGCTGGCCGAGCCCATTCCGGACACCTACTTCGACCTTGTGCAGAAGCTGCGGAAGGCGCCGCTCCGGATTGACGCCGTAAAGCGATTAGCGTGCCTTGAGGGGGCTAGGCTCGCGTTTGCGAAGACTCTGGTTTATTGGTCGAGGATGAATCCAATGGAGATGGCCACTGGTCCTCCGCCCAAGGGGAAGGAGCATCGCCGCCCTGAGCAGTACTTCACGTAGGTGATGACCGGAGCGCGGGCGATAGAGGGCCAGTGTTCGAAAGATGTAATGTTTGAGTAGTTATATTAAGTTTGTATCAAGTGAGACTTATGCTTCATTATGTGCCCGACAGACTTATTTGATATTGTAATGGTTAAATTTTGACTCCTGTGTGGCTGTATGTTTATTCTGAAAGCTACCAGTCGTCGGCTTCAGCCCCCAGGTGAATATCACGAGTAAGGATGGCAATGGGTAGGGTATGGGACGGGTAGAGCAATACCATACCCATACCCATATAGTAGTGGATACAAAATTCTACCCATACCCGTACCCATGGGTATGAAACTTTACCCATACCCATACCCGACGGGTACCCGTACCCATTGGGTACCCAACGGGTAGAACAAATAGTACACAAGTTGTTCATATTTTTACACTCATTGGTATCACATTTGACAAAAAACTCAATTATACTAGCTCAATAATAGGTAGAAGAGTACAAGACCACTATCAAAATTTAGAAATCACAACATACTCCTAAGTCAGTAGGAGTGGAGAAGTCACATGCCAAATTAATGATTAATTGATGACATAATTCACGAGCGGGCAGGGTATGGGTATACCCGCGGGTACAAGTCTATACCCGTACCCTACCCATGACTTAACGGGTAGGGTATGGGTACTACCCACGGCTATAGAAGTGTGCCCATACCGTGCCATGCGGATACGGTACCCGCGGGTACTTGTACCCGTGGGTAAAATTGCCATCCTTAATCACGAGGGGTGTTTTGTCTCCGCACTGTTACCCTTAGCCAATGTCTTGGTTCCCGGAGGCGGTAGTGTGGGAGCGAAACCAGGCAATCAGACTATTTGGTTTTACTGCTTTCACTTAGCCTTAGGAGCTTGACGGTGGGGACTAGGGACTAGCCCCCGGTGTATTGTGATGTACTTAGGGATCAAACCCTGCCCTTTCCGATCACATGGTTTGTGTTAAGACAAACCCTTCGCGTGACACGATGAAATCGCCAACGATTTTTAGAGTCAAACCTCATCATCAGATCGCGGACCCGTTCGCACTTACTATGACGGTCAGTTTTTGACTTTTTCCTCCTGAGGTACTTGACCGGGCAAACCAAAAGTACAATCGCAGGGGTTCTCCCTTTGCCCTCTTAGCCGAACATGCATAACATAAGAGGAAAGCACATGAGCCGGGCAACCCAACTATTGACGCAAGACATAGTTCGGAACAGATGCATATAGTGCAATATCCGAGACACCAAACACCTAGCGGAAAGCGGTGCCGGACTTGAAGATATTGAGCTGATACATAAATCGAACTCTTGACTAGTTAATATATTTTCATGCTGGGCTGTTCGAAGAGCGAGTGGGGAATCCGGAAAGATACAAAAAAATTGCAAGATGCGGATATCCGAACAACGTAAAGGGTATATTTATTATTTCTCGTAAGCTCGGGATGTCTAACCGTACAATTCAAACTGCGAAGGCTGTAATTGTAAGAGAGAAAGAAAAAGGAAATTTACAGAGTAAAGTTTGACGCAGGGCCTTGACACGTGAGTTGAAGCCTTCACTGTGCCCCGCTGCACGTCTACGCCTTTGCATTTGATAGGTGGGGGTTGGGACCTTCGATGAGACCTTGATGGGCGAGGACCCTGCTGATGGAGGTGTAAGCTTGGGGATATCCGGAATTGGACCCTGGGTCGTCCGAAGACGAGGTAATTCCAAAGTTCGGTTTAACCGAATATGTACTTCGGATTAATGTATGCCTCACGGCTGCCCATGGTATTTTGAGTGTGAAGTTGTGCTGACGAGGCACATGGAGCGTGAAGAATGTGGGTGTGCCATGGGGCGCGTATCCCTATTTGCGGCGGATGCATGTGGGTTCCCATGACGGGGAGCGGGTTCGAAACCATTTACTATTGTCACCGGCCCTTACCACGGGTCGGCATCCGGGCCTATATGGGCCGGTGTGGTCTTCGGCCACTAGGGCCGCAGTGTGCTCTTCGGTTCGAAGTGAGCGTTCTGTGTTGCAGTTCATAGTTATGACGCCTGAAGGACCAGGCATCTTCAACTTGAGGTACGTGTAATGTGGAACGACATTGAATTTGGCGAACGCTATTCGGCCGAGGAGGGCGTGATAGCCACTGCGAAAAGGTGCGATATCAAAGATCAAGTCCTCGCTTAAGAAGTTATCCGGAGATCCGAACACTACTTCAAGCATCACGGTGCCCGTGCAGCGGGCCTCCACTCCCGGAATGACCCCCTTGAAGGTGGTGTTACTGGGTTTAATCCTTGATGGATCGATCCCCATTTTCCTCACTGTATCCTTGTATATCAGGTTGAGGCTGCTCCCTCCGTCCATTAGGACTCTAGTGAGGTGGAATCCATCGATGAAGGGGTCTAGCACTAGGGCTGCGGACCCTCCATGGTGTATGCTGGTGGGATGATCCCTGCGATCGACCGTGATCGGGCAAGCTGACCATGGATTAAACTTCGGCACTACTGGCTCGACGGAGTATACATCCCGTAGCGCTCGCTTCCTCTCCTTCTTCGGTATATGGGTTGCATAAATCATGTTTACAGTCTTGACATCGGAAGGGAAGGGTTTCTGGCCTCCACTATTTGGCATGCGGGGCTCATCATCATCCTCGCTTCGTGGGCTTTTGCCCGAGTCTTCGGCTGTGAGTTTGCCGGCCTGTTTGATCACCCAACAATTTCGGTTGGAGTGGTTGGCGGGCTTCTCTGATGTGCCGTGGATCTGGCAAGGCCTGTCCAGAATTGTGTCCAGTCTAGACGGGCCATCATCGTTGCCTTTAAGGGCTTTCTTTCGGGTTCCGGACTTCTGGTTTTGGAATCCGGCATTTACTGCCGTATCCTCACCCTCGCCATCATTGTGGCGACGTTTATTCTTGCTACTTCAGGGCTTTCCATTTCCGTCCCGAATCTCGGAGGTACCGGGTGTGCCTGGGTTGGTGTTCTTGCGAGCAAGCCAACTGTCTTCGCCCGCGCAAAAGCGGGTCATGAGGGAAGTAAGGGCTGCCATAGTTCTTGGTTTGTCCTGGCCGAGCTGTTGTACAAGCCATTCGTCCTTGACACTATGCTTAAAGGCGGCCAAGGCTTCGGCATCCGGACAATCAACGATCTGATTTTTCTTGGTCAGGAATCGGTTCCAAAACTGTCGGGCAGATTCTCCGAGTTGTTGCGTGATGCAATTTAGGTTGTCAACATCCGGAGGCCGGACATAGGTGCCCTGAAAGTTTGCTCGAAAAGCGTCCTCAAGCTCTTCCCAGCAACTTATAGAGTCTTCGGGAAGGCTGTTCAACCAATGCCGAGCTTGGCCTTTAAGCTTTAGCGGCAAATATTTAATGGCGTGGAGGTCATCTCCCCGCGCCATGTGGATGTGGAGGAGGAAATCCTCTATCCATACGGCTGGATCTGTGGTTCCGTCGTATGATTTGATGTTCACAGGCTTGAAGCCTTCCGGTAATTGATGTTGCATTACCCTCTCTGTGAAGCACAAGGGGTGTGCGGCGCCCCGAACTCGGGCTACGTCGCGTCGGAGGTCTTCGGCCCTCCTAATCTGCTGCTGCTCCCGGACTCTATCGTTTCGGTTTAACCGATCATAGTGCCCTTCCCGGTACGCGGGCAGGTCCTCTCTGGGTCCATAGATGGACCTGGTACGGCCTCCTCGAGCGTCTAGGTCATGGCGGAGGTCGTACTCGTAAGTGGGCCGCACTTGATCCTTGAAGTGACGGCGAGGTGGGGCGGCTGGGTGTTCGGCCTCGTCAGCTTCCCTGTCCCGCCCTCTAGGGGGGCGGTCCGGCTGTTCGGCGTTTGTGTATATTGGGCGTGTCGGCTCTACGGCCTTGTCATTGAACTGTGGCAGGAGTCTTCGCTTGGGATAACTCCTGGTTGGCTGATCGCAGCCGTACCCCTCTTCGGCAGCTAGGACTTTAGTCCATCAGTCATTGAGGGTCTCCTGTTCGGCCTTGATTTTGCGTTTTTGCTTCTTTAGGCTGCGGGCGGTGGCTAAAAGCCTCAGCTTGAACCGTTCTTGCTCTAGAGGGTCTTTGGGGACGATGAAATCATCCTCCCCAAGGCTGGCCTCCTCTTCAGAGAGTGGGAGGTAGTTGCTATCCTCGGAGTCGTCGGGGTTTTCTGAATTGAGCGGGTCCTCCTGCCCTGCGAGCTCATCCTGATGATGTTCAAAGGCTGCGTCTCCGGCGAGGTCATCCATATTATTTATGGTGCCGTTCTCCGCAGATTCCACGTTGCTTGCATGGCTTCGATGTGGCTTTCATCGATGACACTGTTTTCGGTGTTTGGGTGGCTCATCTCTGGGCTTGCCTCTGTCCTGATTGGGGGTGTCGTCGCCGTCCTTGGGGGTGTCCACCATGTAAATGTCGTAGGTGGAAGTGGTCGACCAACGGCCGGTAACGGGGGGGGCACATCGGCACTGGCCGTGGCTCCGTCCCCCTCGTCCATGTATTCGGTATTCTCCGAATTATAGTCTAGCATATCAGTTAAATCATCGATAGTGGCTACCAAGTGGGTGGTGAGTGGGACGCAAAATTCCCTATAGTACGCCTCAACGGGTTGACGATCGTGAGCGGGGCAGAGATCCTTCTGGATAGTCATTTTCTGAATTTGGTCCAACACCTTGTTTATCACAGCGAGGGTCGCCAAACTCGAGGGCTCTAGGCCAGATTCTGTTGCAACGGGGGCACTCAATGCCCTAGCCAGCCCTTGATTTCTACAGGCCGAGCTGAGCTCAGGGTGCGGGACCGGATCCTCGAAGGAGTCCGGACAGTCATCGGAAGTCGAGGACGGATTTTGATCCCTGCGTATGGATTCCACGCCGGGGCTTGAGATCGAGTTGCTTTGGGCCGGGAGTAATTTCTGGCCATTGGCCGCCACTTCGTCGTGGGAGTTAATGGCTGGGTGAGCATTGTGGAGGAACGGTTCGGCCAAGATAGATTCCTGGCTTCCGCCTCCCGATCCTGCCTCGAAGGTCGAGGACAAATCTTCCGTGGACATGATGGGTTCGGGTGAAGGTGGAGTCTGGCCGCCGCTCGAAGCAGAGCTCTCCTGGCTCGAAGCTACTGGGGCCGATCCGTAGATCGGATTGGAGGGAGACTCCAGGGAGGGCATCGTGAGGCCTGCGTGGGTGCGGGAAAGGGTAGTGAATCCGGCGAAGACCACATCGCCCCGTCAGTCTGCCATGTACTCCAGGTTGCTGAATCGAATTCGGTGTTCGGGAGCGAAGTTGTCGATCTGATCCAGACGACCAGTCGGGTCGGCATGCAGGACAATGCTGCCGAACACGAAGAGTTGACCGGGGACGAAGAAGTCCCCGGATCCGATGCCTTCTCCTATGATTAGGCTAGCCATCGATCCTTTGGGCGACCCCACAGCGAAACTCTCAATGAAAGCACCAATGTCAGTGTCAAAACTGGCAGACCTCGAGGTAGGGGGTCCCGAGCTGTCGATCTAGGATCGATGGGTAACAAGGGACGACAAACACAGTGTTTACCCAGGTTCGGGCCCTCTCGAAGAGGTAATACCCTACGTCCTGCTTGATTATATTGGATGTATGATGTGGTTTACAGAGTAGATCTACCTCGAGATCAGCATGAGCTAAACCCTAAGGCTATGAGGTGATGAATGTAGCTCTAGCCCTAAAGACTAAAAAACCTCAGTTTATATAGACACCGGTAGGGTTAGGGTTACCGAAGATAGATTACAATAAGGAATTAAAGAGATCCTCCGCCTTCTTAACTTGGAGGGCATGCCACGGCTTCATAGATCTCCTGTCATTATACAGCTCCACCAGTCCGGCCCATGTACAATGGGCCATCGCCCCGAGGACCCCTTAGTCCATGACTCCCTCAGTATCCATTCGCATATTTCAAGCTTAGAACTTGATGAACCCTTCGAAAGACTTAGAGTCTAAAGAATAGTAATGGATCTATAAACTGATAAAGATAAAAATGTTTTATAATGCTTGACTTGTCACAAATAGTTTATGACAAGATCAAGGAATTGATTATGACGAGATTGTCTCATCATAGCAATACTTAAAGTCAGTTCAGGTTAAACTAGCAATTACTGAATATTTCAATTATGAGATAAAACAGATGGATGTCAAAATGATTCCCATGAGATGGAAATAGAACCAAGGTTGTATATTTGATACGATCCAAGGTAATTTTGTCGATCCAGAGGATGCTAGTAATTATGCAAACTTCAAGAGATCCTATAATGATCTGAAGCAAGCATAGTGGAGTTGGAATCTTCGTACTGATGAAATGGTCAAATAAATTGATTTCATCGAGTAAAGCGAAGATGCTTGTATTTACAAGAAAGTAAGTGGGAGCATGATAATATTTCTAAACACTACATGTACATGACATATTGTTGATTGGAAGTTTTGTAAATTTCTTGACACAGATTAAGACTTTACTGAAACTAGTTTTTCAGTAAAATACTTAGGCAATGAATAGTCTTGGTATTAGACATAATGATCTATGGAGATAATGGTATCTAATCGGACTTAGCCAGAATACATATCGACAGGATACCAAAGCAGTTTAGTATTTAAAATATCAAGAAGAGTTTCTTGTCGATGTCACATGGAAGGAGTCGGTATCCTTAAATACTGATGAGCGAAATATGATTAACCACACTTGTATTCCATGGTATGTAAACAACCAGATATTTCCAATACTCCAAGTTAGTTGTAAGTAAAAGTTAGTAGTATGGTGAAATTGTTGATCATAGGACTACAATGAAAAAAATTCGTTAAGGATTAATGACATGTTTCTCTCACACGGAGAAAATGAAGACATTGTTGTAAGGATTTACATCAATGAAGGCTCGTTGTAAGTAGTACATTGATAAAATCTTCATCTGTGCTCCAACTGATTTTTCGATTTCAAACTAAAAGTGATTTATGGTGGCACAGTAAGTTGGAATTGGTCCAAAAAGGTTACTATGGTGAATTATATAACAGAAGGCTAAGTATATTATTGCTTTAAAAGCAAAAATGAGGGGTGATGAATTGAAAGTTCATTCATGAGCTTGGTATGGTTTCTAGGTGATTGTATCATTGGAACACTATTCTTAATAGTGGTTCCATAACTCAGTCTAAGGAATCAAAGGTTCTACTAGTGATTCAATATATATATATATACAAAGCCGGTTTCACACAAATTATGAATTCTTGTGAAAGCTTTATAGATGCATCGAAATGCAAATGATACACGCGGATCTGAAGTTGTCAGATTTGATAGGACGAAGTCTATACCACAAGCAAAGCATGGACTGAGGCATGTGGGACCCAGGGCTGTCGGGCGTTGGCGAGGCGTGCGCGTCAGACGCGGCAGGTGCGCCCTGATCCGAGACGGGCGTGGGGTTGGCTTGCATGCGGTTGGGTCTCGGGCGGGCGGGCGTGGGGTTGGTTTGCATGGGAGGCGGACGCGGCATTGGTGGAGCAGCAGATCTGAGGGGAGGGGAGGTGGGTGCGTGATCAGCTGTGGCTGGAGTAGATCCTGCTCGTGTAGGCGTGTGGCCACTCGTAGCGGCAGCAAATGGGAAGGCATTTTCGTCAAAAATGACGTGTCTGGAGGTAATGACGCGACGAGTGGAGAGGTCCATGCACCTGTAGCCTTTGTGCTCAAGGGGCATACCCAAGAGAACGCAATGAACGGAGCGGGGTGCCAATTTGTGAGGCATGGTGGCGTAGAGGTTTGGGTAGTAGAGGCAGCCGAACGTACGGAGGGAGGTGTAGTCGGGAGAGGCACCGTGGAGGGCGAAGTAAGGCGTAGTGTTGCGGATGGCGCGGGATGGGCGAACATTGAGCAAATATGTGGCAGTGTGGAGGGCCTCGACCCAAAAAGAAGGTGGCATGTGAGCTTGGAGGAGCAAGGTACGCATAATATCGTTCGTGGAACGGATGCCACGCTCGGCCTTCCCGTTTTGAGGGCAGGTGTTCGGGCAAGAGAGATGAAGGGTGACGCCGCGCTCATAAAAAAAGGTACGTAGACGAATGTTACGGAACTCGCCTCCGTTGTCACATTGGACACACTGGATGTAAACGCTGAATTGAGTGAGCACGTATTGATAAAAGCATTCGAGAGTGGCAGGGGCGTCAAATTTGTGGCGCAGCGGAAAACTCCAAGAGAAGTGAGTGAAATCATCCATGACAAACAAATAATATTTGAAGCCAGAAAAACTTGCAATTGGTGAGGTCCAAATATCACAATGCACTAGTTGAAAAGGAAAAGTAGTGGATGATAACGAATCTGAAAAGGGAAGACGAGCTTGATGGCCTAATTGGCATGCATCACAAGCACCACGGGGGTGGAGTGGCTTATTACAATTTGGTAGAAAGGTGCTCGCCAAACGGGAAAGGGAGGCAGCACCGGGGTGCCCTAAGCGCTGGTGCCACAAGTAGCCAACGTCCACAGAGAGCGCCGCCGGATGGGTGCTGGTGCTGCCGGAGAACGAGTAGAGCTGCCCGTAGCTACTGCAAGTCATGAGAGGGGTCCGAGTGGCTAGATCCTTCACAACAAAGCCAAAGGGAAAAAACTCAATCGTTACTGAATTGTCAATGCAAAAGCGGCGAACAGAGATGAGATTAGTAACGACGCGAGGAGAGGAGAGAACGTTGTGAAGATAGAAAGGGCGTGAGGTAAGTTTGGTGGAACCCGTGGCAACAATGGGCAGGTGAGACCCGTCCCCTACAATGATGCTTGAAGGAGAACGCTTAGATGGAGAACAAAGCTTGTCGAGGTTACCTGTCACGTGAGACGAGGCGCCGGAGTCGAGATACCACTCGCCGGCGCCGCCGGGCTGGTGCTGCTATTGCATGAACAGTTGCTGCATGGCGGCAATGAGGCCGGCCTGGTCCCATGACGGCTGCGGCGGAGGGTTGGTCGAGGACGATGGCGCGCCGGGGTAGAGCACGGGGTAGGCGTGGGCGGGGTTGCCGGGGCGAGGCCCGAGCACGCCGGCGTCGTTGGGCAGGATCCACGGAACACGCCCCTGGGGTGGGAAGGGCGCGCCCCATGGGGCGAAGTAACCCATCCAGGGAGTCTGCCCCCTGGCACCAGATGAGCCTGGCCACGCCCGCCTGTGTGCCCGCCGTTGGAGCCGGGGTGCCCCTGGCCGTGCCCACGGCCGTGTCCGTGGCCGCGTCTGCGAGCGGGAGAGCCGCCGTGCGCTGGAGCGCCCGTGTCCGCTGGTGCCTTGCCGCGTTCACCACGATCACCAGAGGAGGATCCGGCGACCGAAGAAGAAGATCCACCGCCGCCGAGGCCGATGGTGAGGGTGGTGGAGCCGTCGGCGCGGTCACGCGCATCCTGCTGGATCTCCTCAAGGAGAAGCCGCGAACGAGCCTGGTTGAAGCTGGGGAACGGATTCTGCATGGGTAGTACCGTAGCAATCACCTGATACCGTTGGGAGAGGTCGCGCAACAGTTGGAGCGTCAAGGTTCGGTCGGTGACGGTCTCCTCGACGTCCGCCATGGCGTCGGCCAGCGCCTTGAGGCGGCCGCAGTACTCCGCCATCCGCAGGTCGCCTTGGGTGAGGGCGCGAAACTCGACGGAGTGGTACACCGCCTGGGCTGGCTGGTTGGCGAGGAAGAACTTGCGAAGTTTGCCCCAGGCAAGGAAGGCCGTGTTCCCATCGCCATGGATGACCTCATAGAGCCCGTCGGTGATGGTGGCGTAGAGCAGCAGGAGAAGGGTGAGATCGGTGTGGCGCCAGGCTGGGGTTTGCTGGGCAGGGTCAGAGTAGCGGGCGACGTGGTGCTGGACGGAGTACATGGTAAGCACGCAGCGCCAGAGCTCGCGCCACTTCGAGTAGCTGCCGGACTGGACGTCAAGTTTGAAGGTGATGAGGCTGCCGATGTTGTGGAGGCTGTGGATGGAGGGAATGGCGGCGTTGGAAGAGGCCAACGCATCTGGAAGGGGTGGTGGTGTCACAAGGGAGAGGACAGGAGGGGCTATCACTGGGGGCGCGGTGATGACAGGGGCGACGATGGTCATTGGGGGCACAGTGGCGACCGGGGCGACGGTGGTCGCTGGAGGTGCGGTGAGGACCGGATGGGGAAGTGGGGAGGTTGGGTTCGTGGTGTCGCCGGGGGACTGGGTGCCGCCGGTTTCCATCGAGGGAGAGAAGAAGATGGAGATGCTCTGATACCAAGTTGAAGGATGATCTTCACCGTATCAATTACAGGAGTTACAGAGTTTACATATATACGCCTAGGTATAACAGCTACAAGCGAAGGAGAAGGGGATCGTGCGTAACAAACGCACGTCACCCATTCTACGTGCGCGAGGCGATCGGTCCAGCCGTGAGACCCGGTGATGTACGTGCAGGAGACGTTTTCCAACAGGACTAACACCGGATTGCCATTGGTGTAGAAGCTAAAAGTGCTGACTAGATTATTGACTGTAGTGCAAGGAGAGAATTCCTTATTTAACACCGTCTTAAAATTTCTTTCCTTATTTAACACCAAAAAATCTTTTCTTCCCTATATAACACCGAGTCTAAAATTTATGCCCTTTATGACACTTCCGTCCATTTTGGGACTTAACGGTGTTAAATGACACTTGAAAAGACCATTTTGCCCCTCATGTGGTACATAACCAGAATATTAATACATGATTATATAATGAAAAAAGACACGTCCAGCCGGCTTGGTTTGTTGTATGTGCTGCCAAGGCAGGACGTGCAACCAAGGAGCGCGAGGGGCATCGAGGAAGAGTCTAATACCTAGTTGAACAGCCGAACTCACAGTCTCACACACTGTTTGTATTCCTTGATTCGACGGGCTTATGAGAAGGAGATACAGCTAGCGGTGAATAGGGTGAGATTGTTAGCTACACAGCGGGACGACGCCGAGCGTATGCTGATGTTGGCGCATTCCAACAAGACATACTGTAGTCGACAGCTCGTCGATGTGATGCACGTCGTGTCCTTTCACTCTGCCATGGCCCGACCGGTTGGCTTTTTAAACACTACTCCAAACCTTAAAGAGCAACATGTACAGGCGCATGTAAAGCTAGTCTTTTTTTTAAATGTGTAAAGCTAGCTAAACAAGAAAGTACACATGCTGCTTAATTGATTTCCTGGCCGGCTATAGCGGTACGTGCGTGTGGAGAGCTGCCGATCGATTGTCTCTCAATGTGAAAATGTTGCGGCGAATTGGTGCCGAAGCTGGATGGGGAGAAGGAGAGGATGGGACCAATGGAGATGGAACGGGGAGAAGGCGACTTGGGCCAAATAGCAGGTTCATATTACATGCAGGGCAAAAATGTCTTTTTACATGCAATTTAACAGACTTAGATGGAAATATGAACGGAAGTGTCATAAAAGGCATAAAATTTAGACGTAGTCTAATATAGGGAAGAAAAAGGTTTTTGGTGTCAAATAAGGAAACGAAATTTAATACAGTGTTAAATAAGGAATTCTTTCCTAGTGCAAGTGGGAGACCGTTGGAAATATGCCCTAGAGGCAATAATATTGTATTATTATATTTCCATTATTCATAATTAAGAGTTTATATTTCATCCTATAACTGCTATGATCCTGGAATATGCGATTCAGTGGAAAACTCATATGCACGTGTGGAATGACAAACGGTAAACAATAGGTTCCCGGTCTCACCTCTAAGACCGGCTCAAATGTTATTGGTGATCACATTTTCTGGATCTTAGGATATCGTTAAGTGTAACGATAGTCCTAAAACAACATTGATGGTATGACGTTAGAAGAATGATCATATTGAATTGACCCAATACTTGTCTGTTATGCTTTGTGATCATATCGTCTGAAATCATCTGTTATAACATGAAGTGTTAGCATGTGTTTTAGTTCCTTAGACCATGAGAGTGTCTTGGTCACTTCCTACCAGACGGTGGGCTTTGGGGTTGCTCAAACGTCATCTGTAACAAGGTGATCATAACGACAACTTTCACGCACACCAGAAAGTTTGACAAGTGACCGGACAACTCAATAGTGGGATTTGCTCCTCTGATGATGGAGAGATATTCTTAGGGCCCTCTCGGTGTGATGGCATCCATCATCATCTGGCCAGACATAGGTGACTACGTCACGGGGATGCCGGAACACGTCAACGAGAAAGAAGAACAAAACCGGTAACGGGAGCAACAGTATAGTGAGCATGGTGATGACTCAGGAGGACACTGATGCACATCGGGTCTTGTAAAGTATCGCGAAGCAAAGGGAACATCACATGATAACCAAAGGTTCACTCGAATATCATTCGTGTAATCATAGGGACCGATATGGATGTCCACAGTTCCGCTATCGGTCATTGAACGAAGGGGTTTCATTCATGTCTATGGTTTACCGAACCTACGGGGTCACAAGCTTAAGGTAATCATGATCCGCTGAGTGTTAGTAGGACAGGAGTGATGAGAATATAGTTTTGGAATTGTTTCATTAATATCCGAAATAGTTCCGAGAGGTTCCGGAAGCGTTTCGGGGTCACCGGAAGGGTTTCGCTGAATATCCGGTAATACCGGGTATTACCGATTAATATATATAGGTGGAATTTTTTTTCGGAGATGTTAAATTATATATATTATGCTCTGAAAATGTTTAGAACAAAAATATATTTAATTTAATATCAACGGGCCAAATAAGGCCAAGAGGTGGAGAAGGAGTTGGGCCACAAGGGCCCAACAAGGGAGGTGCCCCCCCTTTCGTAAAGGCGGGTTGAATCCTACTTGGAGGGGGAGTCCTACTCCCCCTCCCTTTGCCGGCGCCCCAATGGGCTCTTTCCCCCTTGGTGGCAGCCCCCTCTCCCCCCCAATCCTATATATACTAGTGGATTTCCACACTATGATAACACAAGTTTTTGGGAGCCTCCTCTAGTTGATCTAGTGCACGTTCTAGTTGGTCCTAGTTGAATAATTAGAGCGAGCCCTAGACACCTCTAATCCTCATAATTAGAAGCCTCGTGTGGTTCTAATCTCCTCCCTCTAATTCTCCTACGATGATTAGCTGTGGACGGCCAAGCGCTGCCGGATCGTGAAGACCGTACGCTTGCAACCAAGTAGAGAGGCCGTGCTTTCGGTCTTAAGTTCGAGGGATCGTTCGTGGGCGGTTTGCGGGATCGTCATCAACGTTCGAGGGACTTCAAGTACAATCTACACCGACTCGTCAACTTCCACTGCACTCCCGGAGTCGGTAACGATCGTTGATCACAACCCGTTATGCATCTTCATATTGTTCCTGGGTGATCGTAGGGGGGAATTTTTTGTTTTCTACTACGTTTCCCAACATGGGCACCAATTACATGCGATGAGCAATTTGTAACATGCAAATATTGTAAAATGTAAGGGCACTACGCTTATCAATGTAAGTACAATGTTGATCCTATACTAGCAAATTATAATAGGAGTGATAAATGCAATGCTAGTATTGAAGTTCTTCAGTTAGCACTTTATTATGGTGTCGATGAAGTTTTACAGTACAAAGGATATGCATGGACAAATGATATGGTGCTTGGTAGTGCTTATAGGAAATTACATCCTATTCGCCGTGCCTGGAGAGATAATTTCCATGATAATGCTTTGGTTATGACTATTCTGGAGAGGTTAGCCACCTTGAAAGAAATGAGCCTTTTGCAAGATCTGTGGAAGAACAAAAAAAGGATGCAAAAGAAAAGCCAACAACACCCCTAGATACATGTGATATGTCTCCAACGTATCTATAATTTTTGATTGTTTCATGATGTTATATTATCAATATTGGATGTTTTACATTCATTTACTAGCAACTTTATATCATTTTTTGGGACTAACCTATTGACATAGTGCCCAGTGCCAGCTGCTGTTTTTTGCTTGTTTTTTACATCGCAGAATATCCATATCAAACGGAGTCCAAATGCAACAAAACTTTTTGGAGATTTTTTTTTGCCTAGAAGAGACCCAGGGAGCCCAGGAGGTGTACCAGAGGAGGCCCATGGGGCCCACAAGACACCAATGCGCGCCAGAGGCCCCAGGAACACCCTGGTGCCTTGTGGGGCCCACGGTGATCTTTTCCACGGCCTCTCAGCTCTATAAATACCCAGATATTCCAGAAACCCTAAGGTAGTTGACGAAAAACAATTCTAGCCACCACAAGTTCCAGAACCACGAGATCCAATCTAGTGCCCTTTCCCGGCACCTTGCTGAAGGGCGAAACGATCACAGAGCGGTTCATCATCCTCATTGGTGCTCCTCTGATAATGTGTGAGTAGTTTACCACAGACCTACGGGTCCGTAGGCAGTAGCTAGATGCCTTCTTCTCTCTCTTTGATCTTTAATACAATGTGCTCCTCGATGCTCTTGGAGATCTATTTGATGTAGTGACTTTTTGCGGTGTGTTTGTTGGGATCCGATGAATTGCGAGTTTATGATTAGTTCTATCTATGAATATTATTTGAGTCTTCTCTGAACTCTTTTATGCATGATCTTTATAGCCTCGTATTTCTTCTCCGAAACTTTGGTTTGGTTTGGCCAACTAGATTGATTTTTCTTGCAGTGGAAAGAGGTGCTTTGTGATGGGTTCGATCTTGCGGTGCTCAATCTGAGTGACAGAAGGAGAAGTGACACGCATGTATCATTGCCATTAAGGATAAAAAGATGGGGTATATTCCTACATGAATAGATCTTGTCTACATCATGTAATCGTTCTTATTGCATTACCCCATTTTTTCATGAACTTAATACACTAGATGCATGCTAGATAGCGGTCGATGAGTGGAGTAATAGTAGTAGCTGCAGGCAGGAGTCGGTCTACTAATCTTGCATGTGATGCCTATATACATGATCATTGCCTTGGATATCGTCATGATTATTTGCTTTTCTATCAATTTCCCAACAGTAATTTGTTTACCCACCGTATGCTATTTTCTCGAGAGAAGCCACTAGTGAAATCTATGGCCCCCGGGTCTAGTTCCTATCATATTATTTTCAGATCTATTATTCTGAAAACCCAAAAATACCTTGCTGCACTTTTTCTTTATTTATTTTATTTTGTGTTTTTGTCAGATCTATTTATCAAATCTCATCCAATTTTATCTATCTCAATACCGACGAGGGATTAACAACCCCTCTTACGCGTTGAGTTGCAAGTATTTGTTATTTGTGTGCAGGTGTTGTTTACATAGTGTTGCTTGGTTCTCTTACTGGATTGATAACCTTGGTTTCATAACTGAGGCAGATACTTACCATTTCTGTGCTGCATCATCCTCTCCTCTTCGGGGAAATACCAACGCAGATACAAGCAATCAGGAAGAATTTCTGGTGCCGTTGCCAGGGAGGATCAAGTCAAGGTAGTCTCCCGTCAACTTGCCAATTTCTGGCGCCGTTGCAGGGGAGACATCATCAATATCTATTAGGTAGCCAATCACAAATCTCATCTCCTTGCAATTACTTTATTTGCCATTTGCCTCTCGTTTTCATCTCCCCCACTTCTAAAACGTTTTTACAACAAACACAAAAATATTTGCCTTTCTATTTTGCCCTCTTTTCTTTTGCCTTTTTCTCGTTCGATCTTTTGTTTGCGTGTTATCTTGCTTGCCTACTTTTTCGTTATGGCTAGTTCTTCCTCTACTATGTGTACCCCCAAGAATGAAGTTCTCAATTTTAAGCAAAGGGGAGGGGAGAATCTAAAAGATGCTTGGTATAGGATTTGCAATGCTCATAATAGATCTATTCGTAAGCGATCTACCACTATCCTTCTTAGTAATTTTTATGTGGGCATGACCACTTGGTATAGATTTGTTCTTGATACTATTACCGGATGGAATTTCTTGATGTGTCCCTCTATGGATGCTTTTAATGCTATGTGGGATCACCACCTATCATTATTAATGAAACGATTTTAACTCTCGAGCATGTTATGCAAAGGCTAGACACTATTGAAAAGAAAATGATTACCGAAGAACATGTTGAAAATTTGGATAAAAGAATCCATAACCTTGCTAATAAAATAGGGTCAAAGGCGGGAGATGCTCTTAAATTATTAAAAGAAAAAGGACCCATAGTTAACGAAAGGGTAGAAGAGAGCCCCGCTCGGATTGATAAGTTGGAAGAATTTTTTATTAACTTGAGCTCTGCTTTTTCTTCCATTAAAACTATTGAAAAGACCCTTACCAGTAAGAATTACCAATCTACACATGCTCCTAAGAATAATGGTACCACTTCTTGTAGCAAAAACGAAGATCTTAAAATGATTAGGGTTCACCCAAATTTCATAGATTTGATAAAGGAACCAACCTATAAAAATACCTCTCTTGACTTTGTTCCTATGAGTGTGATTATCAAAAATTTATATGCTAGAACTCCTAGAGATTATGGTTGTGTGATTGAGGAGATGGAAACCAAAGATGACAATACTTGAATCTATGCATTATGCCTAGCTAGGTGCGTGAAACGATAGCGCTTGTTCAGAGGCAACCCAATGAATAAAATATTTTTTCCTTTTTGTTTCTGTTTTTGTGTGTTCACACAATTATGCCTCTGTTATGATTGTGTTTTTTATGTTTTAATTAGTGTTTGTGCCAAGTAATGCCTTTAGGATGGCTTTGGGTGATAGTTGATTTGACCTTGTTGGAAAACAGAAATTTTTACGTCCAGTAGCAGAATTGTTAAAAACTACTGGAGCGACGAAAAACTCTGAATTTTTACACAAGATTGATATATGAATTTACTATGTTTTCCTAATTTCTCAGAATTTTTGGACTTACAAAATTATCAGCAAAATTCGAGACTTTACAAACTGTTCTGTTTTTGACAGATTCTTTTTTCGTTGCATTGTGTGCTTATTTTGATGAATCTATGGACTATACTAGGGGGGGAGGTTAGCCATGGTAAAGTTAGAATACAGTAGGTATAATGCAATAAAAAATATGAATGGGTTTGTGATACGTCTCCAACGTATCTATAATTTTTGCTTGTTCCATGCCGTTATATTATTGTTCTTGGATGTTTTACAATCATTTTATAGCAACTTTATATCATTTTTTGGGACTAACCTATTGACATAGTGCCCAGTGCCAGCTGATGTTTTTTGCTTGTTTTTTACTTCGCAGAAAATCAATACCAAACAGAGTCCAAACGCAATGAAACTTTTTGGAGATTTTTTTGGACCAGAAGGCATCTAGTGGGCCAAAGAAGTACCAGAGGGGGGCTCCGAGGGGAGCACAACCCACCTAGGTGCGCCTGGGGGGCCAGGCGTGCCTGGTGGGTTGTGCCCACTTCGGCCGCCTCCCGCACCACCTCTTTGCTCTATAAATACCCCAAAAATCCAAAAACCCTAGGGGAGTCGACGAAACACAATTCCAGCTGCCGTAAGGTCCAGAAACACCAGATCCAATCTAGACACCATCACGGAAGGGTTCATCATCCTCATTGGTGCCTCTCCGATGATGCATGAGTAGTTCATTGTAGACCTACGGGTCCGTAGTTAGTAGCTAGATGGCTTCCTCTCTCTCTTTTTATTCTCAATACAATGGTCTCTTGGAGATATATTTGATGTAACTCTTTTTGCGGTGTGTTTGTTGGGATCCAATGAACTTTGAGTTTATGATCAGATCTATTTTATCCATGAAAGTTATTTGAGTCTTCTTTTGATCTCTTATATGCATGATTACTTATAGCCTCGTATTTTTTCTTCGAATCTTTGGTTTAGTTAGGCCGACTAGATCGATTTTTCTTGCCATGGGAAGAGGTGCTTTGTGATGGGTTCGGTCGTGCGGTGTTCTTTCCCAGTGACAGAAGGGGCAACAAGACACGTATTGATCATTGTCATTAAGGATAACAAGATGGGGTCTATTCCTACATGAATAGATCTTGTCTACATCATGTCATCTTTCTTATTGCATTACTTCGTTTCTCCATGAACTTAATACACTAGATGCATGCTGGATAGCGGTCGATGTGTGGAGTAATAGTAGTAGATGCAGGCAGGAGTCGGTCTACAAATCTTGGACGTGATGCCTATATATTGATCATTGCCTGGATATCGTCATAATTATTTGAAGTTCTATCAATTGCCCAACAGTAATTTGTTTACCCACCGTATGCTATTTTTCTCGAGAGAAGCCACTAGTGAAATCTGCGGCCCCCGAGTCTATTCTTCTTCATATTTGCTTTCCGATCTATTATTTGCCACTTTTATTTTCATATCTATTATTCCAAAAACCCAAAAATACCTTGCTGCACTTTTTATTTGTATCTTTTATTTCGTGTTTTATCAAGATCTATTTATCCAATCTATCACAATTTTTATCCCGTCAACGTGTGAATTTCTGGCACCATTACCCATAGAGGGATTGACAACCCTTCCTAATCATCGGGTTGCAAGTATTTGTTATTTGTGTGCAGGTACCGTTTACATAGTGTTGCTTGGTTCTCCTACTGGATTGATACCTTGGTTTCATAACTGAGGGAAATACCTACCGTAGCTGTGCTGCATCATCCCTTCCTCTTTGGGGAAATACCGACGTAGTTCAAGCGACATGAGTTTGCAGCAGTACTTAAAGTAAAGATTGGTTTTCTTATACTAACGGATCTCACGAAGGTTTTTGTTAAGTTTTGTGTGATTGAAGTTTTCAAGTTTTGAGTGAGATCACGATGGATGAAGGAATAAGGAGTGAAAAGAGCCTAAGCTTGGGGATGCCCATGGCACCCCAAGGTAATATTCAAGGATAACCAAGCAACTATGCTTGGGGATGGCTCGGAAGGCATCCCCTCTTTCTTCTAACGACCATCGGTAATTTTACTTGGAGCTATATTTTTATTCGTCACATATCATGAGTTTTGCTTGGAGCGTCTTGTATTATATGAGTCTTTGCTTGTTCTGCTTTTTAGTTTGTCAAAATTATCCTTGCTGGACACACCTATTTGAGAGAGCCATAATGATGATATGATTTGTTAGAATTGCTCTATGTGGTTCACTTATATCTTTTTCAGCACGGTGGTGTTTTAATTTTGAAGAAATTCTCTCATGCTTCACTTATATTATTTTGAGAGATGAGAAAAATTATTTATGCTCATGTTCTTCACTTAAATTTGTTTGAGAGCTTGTTATAAGCAATGGTAATATATGAAACTAGTCCCAAAGTGATAGATATCTAGGAGGGATGTAATAAAAACTTTCATGAAGATCATTGAATATTATAAACTTGATTCCTTGTAATAGTTTTGAGATATGGATATAATAATATGTGAGTCATGTTGGTGAGTAATTATGCTTTAGTAAGAATATTGGTCTTAAGGTTTGTGATTCCCTATGCAAGCACGAAAGTCAATAGTTATGCAATGAAGTTACATCCTACTTGTGGTGCATTATTCGGTGTTAGTTATGTTTAATGCTCGTTTACGATTGTTTTTGCTTTTTGGTTGGTTGCTTCTCACTCTATTTGCTAGACTTTCCTTGTACTAAGTGGGAATACTACTTGTGCATCCAAACACCTTAAACCAAGTTGAGCCAATGAGTCCACCATACCTACCAATATGCGGTATTTCCATGCCGTTCCAAGTAAATTTGTATGTGCCAACTCTAATTTTTAAAATGAATTTCCTTTTTGTGTGCCCGTACCGCTCATGAAGTGGCAGGGGGTGGCCAATATTTTTCCATGCTAAATGCGTTATTCTCAAGATGAGTGTTTATTCACTTGTCATTGCACAAGAGTGTGGCAAGGTAATATGGATGCCCAGTCCTGAAATGATTTTTTTATTTATGTTGTCAAATAATAAACTCCTTGGAAAGTGTTGGTATGGAAGGCACCCGTTATAACACCCTGGATTTTGGCCCTTTCTTTTTCATTTGAATTTCTTTGGGATTTTATTTGAAATTGCTTTTATGTGGCTGTGTGGTCTTGAAACCTGAGGAGACACCTTTGATTCCTCTCCCTAGTGGCTTGTCATCCTCAAAACCATCTCAAGATCATGTCATTTCCCACCTTGGACCAATCCCAATATTCTTTTTATTGGTAATATTCTTTTTCTATTAAAGGAATAATCCTTTTTGCTCTAGGTTATGAAGCAACCTACATTTCTGTCATCCACAAAATTACCAGATAATTCTCATAAATTTTTTGGGTCATATCTTCCACGGATATGGCAAAACCCTCCCTTGACATCATCAAAAATAATTCATTAATATTCCTTTTCTTATTCTGCCCTAGCTGGCACTTGGTGAAGGAAGTGTCATTTATCTTTGCTTTAATGACCCCAAACTTTTTGGGCACTCTTTCATATCCATATCATTGCCACATGACAAAATTCAACTCAATGTACCTAGTGAATCTTCCTCAGAAAATTTCCAAAGTTTTTGTCAGATGGAAGCCTTTGTGAAGGAAGTACTAGCTAGGGTAATCCAAATGAGTTGAAATTTTTCAAGGTTCTTCATATGCTCATATAATGACTTTCAGCCAATTTTTAGCTCTATCTACTAATCTATGTGAGCACACCATCAAATCTTGGTTTCTGGTCAGATTTTCAGGTTGTGAAGCAACTATATTTTATATTGCTGAAAATTTACCAGGACATGCTCCTACCAATATAAACTATCTCCAACAAATTTGGGATAATTTCATCCAGCCGTTTGCCCTCTATTATTTTCCCAAAATTCTGTCCAGAGAGCTGCATTGTGAAGCAAGTACCATTTTGGTGTATCCAAATGGTATGAAACTTTTACAGTAGCTTAATATGCCTATATAACTCATCTCCACAAAAATTCAGCTCAATCCAACACTCCTAGTGAGTGCTACTTCATAATGTTGTTTCTGGACCAGATTATGCAGTTGTGAAGCAACTATGTTAAACCTTGGTCCAAATCACCTCCAAATTAACAGGACTGTAGTCCTTCCTACCCTAAACCTCTGAGACAACTTGGTTTATCTCTCGACCATTCCAGCTTTCTCCACCTTGCAGCCCAAGTTTGCTGCAGCAAACTTTCAGTGATGAATCCTATCAACCCTTGGCTTCTTTTGCTGACCCTTCACCTCATACATAACCTATCTTGGATGGACTCCGCGAGAGACACAATGTGGCATGACAGGGCGCACCGCGTGCGCCTGTTCACGCGGTGACCGCGTAGCCTGGCATGCCATGGACACAAGCTAGGCATCACTTTGCTTCGGGCCCCTCCTCCCCGGCCGTTTCCCTCACGCCCTCGACACCTAGCCATGTCTAGGAGGTTCCTCTCGTCGTCGCCCTTCCGCTGGACCACTCTTCCCCTCCGGATTCTTCCCCAACGAGCCATCCCCGTCGATGCATAGTGCGCGCACGTGAGTCGCCGTCGTCTTCCTTCCCCTGGCTTCTTCCTCCTCATGACCTTAGCTCATTGCTTTGCTCCCTGACCTCTTCTGCTCTCCCACGTCCCGTCCGTGCCCTATCGTGAACCCTGTCACCGCCAGAGCTTTGGCCGAACTCGCGCGGTGGTGACTGGCTCAGGCACCCATGCCCCGGCTATGTATAGCCATTCCCGAGCGCTCTCGAGCTCACCAGCGGCCTCCTCGCTCTCCCACACTCCTCCCCAACCTCTCCATACCTCTCCAGGAGCTCTCCTTGCCCTCCATCGCCGCCATGGCCACCGGCATCCTCCTCCTAAATTCGCTCAAGCCGAGCCCTCCCTTTCCTTTCTGTCGCCACCAAAGGTCCTCCCGAGCCCCCTGGAGCTTCCCCGCCCGTTCCCTCCTCCTCCGGTGAACTTTGGCACCGTGCCCAGAGTTGCTCGTGCCCATCGTCCGCCACAGCCGATGCCCCGCTCGAATCGTCGCTATCCGATGTCCGTGTCCTGCACCAGCGGATGCGGCGGTCGATCCCGATCTCTTCGGTGGCCGGACCTCCGCCGGAGGTGGACGGAGTAGGCAGTGCGAGCGCCGACGTCGCGCGACCTCGCCTCTGCCTCTGCTCGTCGCGAGGAAGAGAAGCATCGATGAGGAGATAGAGAGGATAAGGCGGGCCCCGCCCATCAGTGGGCAAGTCAGCCCGCTGACGTGGATAAGTGGAGGCGCCTTTCCAGCAAATACACTTTCTCGTTCAGTAAGCGTACTCTTCTGTTTCTTCAGTCAAGTTTACGCTTTCACTTTTGTGAAGGCGTGTTCCTCTAAATGCGCTTTCTGTTTAATCGCCAAGGTCTTGTTTGTGACTATTCTTTTTTTAGATTGGTCCCTGGTGTTTAACCGTCCGTATCTTTTCAGTCCTAACTCCGAATGAGGTGATTCCAAAGCCCGTCATGTTGGTATCATTTTCATAATGTTTTCACATAGTGAAAATGACCACTTTGCCCTTGCCCGTAAACAGACCCCTCAGGGCGAGAACTGTTTCCGATGAATCTTTTTGCGATCCTTCCGCACTTCTTCCCGGTGACCTCTTCATTCCCAGGCAAGCCACGACAGCCACTTGCATGATGGTCTTGCAGTAGCCATGGTTTTCAACTTGAATATTCAAATAAGTTGTGCACGTTAATATTTCATGAATGCTTTATACATGCTTGTGAATCCATGCTTATCGTTACGCCATGATCATTTGCATCTAGTTGGTTAAATGATTACTTGCTAACATTATTAATGTGCTATTCTGGTATTTATTTCTAATGCTAGTGATCATGCTATGTTCATCTGAGGTGTTGTTATTATACTTGTGCTATTTATGATCATCGGTATGCCATGCTCATTTGCATCTCATAGAATAAATGCTCTATTGTTGTTGATATGGTTAATGGTTATGTTGCTCATCCATGTTCATGTTGATATCATGCTCATATGCTTTATCAGTGCATCATGCTATTTTATTATTATGGCTCAGCTCATCATTACATTCAAGTTTAACCGGACTTTAATCGAACTTGAACATCTATTGGCTGAGTCATAGTGCCATCGAGACGAGCTGACCAGTGCAACCACATTTGCCTTTATGGGAAGGCCCTAATGCGGTCTATTATCATGCCTCTCGCCGGTGCCTCCAACTAGGGAAGGTTATGGGTGCGCGCTACCCTGATCAGGTAGGTGGACATAAGCCTTGTGTGACCATTGTTGTTGTATGGTACCATTGTCCCCGTTTGGGACCGTTTTTGCTTTGCCACGACGGTGGCCGTTGGAGGTCCAGAGTGGCATCGGGGCCACCCATGAGTTAGCCCAAAGGGGATTTTGTCGGAGTGGCCGGGAGAGTGTCATGCAATAGATCGGTTTTGTCGGAACGCCGTTGGTCCACCCGAATGGGAGTACGAGGCCTTGGGTTCCGTAGTGTGGGTACAGTGTACTAACCTTTGCAGAGTGTGTATAATCTATCGATAGCCGCGCCCGCGGATATGGGCCCAGTTCATAATAGGTCACACTATGAGTCAACAGTAATAAAAACCTGCCTAATAAACAACCCTGGTTCGATGAGGAAATAAGTTGGTTGATCTTTATGTGGTCACGGGAGGATCACGATGGTATTCTTGATGATGATGAGATGATCTTGTGAGGATCACGATGGTATTCTTGATTATGATGAGATGATCTTGTGAGGATCACAATGGAATTCTTGATAATGATTGAAGTGATCCCGTGACCACGATGGTAAGTAAGAATGGCATATCTAGGGTGGTTACGAGGTAACCCTCGAATAGATTAAGTTGGTCCATGTTATTTTAAACATGTTGCATGCTAGTATCATCATTGTTCATGCCTTGAGTAACATGTTCATGCCATGCTCGTCGGATGTTGTTCTAGCGGTATCATGTTCATCTTGTACATGCCATGTTGTTCTAGTTGTATCATGCTCATCCTTGTTTAACATGTAAATGCCATGATGTTGTTTGTCTTGATTGCTTTTGGTTGCTGTGAGCTTGCGAGTACATTCAAAGTACTCACCTGGCATGTCATGCCAGTTTGCTGTTCATGTCGTGTTTGCTTGATCGCCGAGGATCCCGAGTTTGTGAGCTAGGATAAGTGTTCCAGCCAGAGTCCCTGCGGAGTAGAGTCCATCGCTGTCGTCGTCGTTCCGCTGCTAGAAGTTATTCTGCTGCTTCGAGTTGTTCTACTGCTAGCATAGAACTATCTGAGCAGGCATAGCGTCGCTGTGCCGATGTAATTCCCCATTATATCGGAACCCTTGTATCCATATCAATTGTAATAAGAGCTGATTTGTTCTATGCCAAACAGTGTCGTATTCCAGAAGACTTGATCTCTGGGCTGGAATACGGGGTGTTCCGATCTCTCTGAGCCGGGGTGCCACAATGGTTGGTATCAGAGCAGGTCTGCCTGTAGGATGCCCTAGTCCGCGCGAGCATTAGAATGCGGTAGTATAGAGTCTAGTCGGCTTGCTGCATTTGGTTGTTGCATTTGTTTCCTGCATAGCATGCATATAGAATTAATATCTTGTCGCTAACGGTTGATCTTGTGAGTGTAGGTGGCATCGGTTTTGATCCACTACCTGCACCATCCACCTTTGCATACCTGCTCTTCGGTGTTGGCGTCAGCTCTGTCCTAGCGGATTGATGCCAAGGCACCAAGTGGTGTCGAACACTTGCAGGATTTATGCTCCCATATCGCGTCGATATCTTTTCCATCAGCCACCCCTATCATTTCGGTGATAGACAGGTTTCTATCCCAAATCATGCCTTCCGACCCGCCGCATTGGCAACCCTTACTGATCTTTGCTATCAGAAAAGGGCAATGCCAGCAAGCCCTGCTTTCCACCGCTATCCTATCCTACCCCCCATTCTTTGGACGTGTATGGTTCCCTTTCGTCCGCTTGATGATGATATGGTCATGACATTCGTGTCTTGCTACATAATCACCAAGTCCGTCCTCACCTCTAAGCCGTCCAGATGCAACCAGTGTTAAGCCAACATTTGGTGTAGCTTTGTTTACACCAATCCTTCCACTCGTGGATTCACTTTCATGCACACCGCCACAGCATGTTAGATCGCAGTACCGGAGTTTTCGCGAGATCTGTGTGCTTTAAGTATGCATGCATATTATTGTTGTGAGTAGCAGTAATATGTGGTGTTGCTTGAATATAATATTATTTGTATGTTTAGTGTGCTTTTGTTTTCGTCGTTTCTTTTGCTTCTTTCGGCCCTCGGTGTTGCCTTATTTCCCCTTATTAAAGTTGCTCATCAACCGACACTGGACCCGAAGAATCAGAAAGGAGTTCAAATATTTGGAAGCTTAGCTAAGCATTATGGAATTCTCAGCCGACTGCATTATATTGGGCATATCTGGTCTGAATGCAAATGCTACTCTGGCTTGATTATCAGCATCAAGTCTATGTCAGTGTGCAATTTTCACAGCAGTAATGATGAAAACAACCGGAAGACAAGTGGTGTGCAAGACCAACGGTATATTATTAGTCAAAGGCCAGATTGTTCTGTGAATTCAATACTCATCAAGAAGGATAGTCAAACACGCTTTTTCATACAAGTGACCGGCAGCAGAAATATTAAAGGATATATATGATATTCAGTCCGCTTATCACAGAAAGAAGCTTCTGGTGCAAGCAATCCAGTCTTCTTTCACAAGCTACGAGAGAAGCTTACAATGCAAGATTCCTCAGTCTTCCTCGGTATGATATGTGGATGACTTCCAGCACAGGATACCTCGTCTTCCTCAGTAAGCCACCGTGAAAGCTTCCGGCATAAGGTACCGAGTCTTTCCTAGCAAGTCTTTAAGGGGGAAGCTTCCGAAGCATGATACCCAGTCTTCTTCAGCATGCTGCACCGGCAAGAGCTTCGAGCACAAGCTATTCAGTCTTCCCCAGCAAGATACTTTCGATGGCTTCCAGCATAAGCTGTCCAATCTTCCTCAGTACGGCACTGTTGCAAGGTATTACACAATGAGCTAGCAGCATATGGTGGTGCATCCCAAGGGTCAGATCCATAACAGTTTTGTCAGAAGCAATCAGTCAGAACACAAGTCTGCCTTGGGAATCAGATGCTTTTACATACTGTGAGCATGCTGCCAAGTTCATACAAATCACTTGTACAAGGATGAAATCATGGACTAACCAAAACTATGAGGAAAGACAACATGGGACAACAATTTTGGCAGTGCATATCAAGGCCAGCTCCCTCACACCCGACAAGGTGATGTAATCAACCTTTGTCACTGTCTTGTATGATGGAACACAACAATGAGCTTCGTACAAGCACACATGGACCTAGTATATATTCTATGACCCGAGTCATGAACAAGGCCAAGGTATGAGTGCCGGAATATTGCACCTGACAGCACCTACGGTCACACGAAGAATTAAGGATATATGTGGCCAAGTTCTTTCAGCAAAGGATCCGAACAAAGAAAACAATAATGAGGGAGCAAGACTGGCAATATAGGTATGATAATTGTTGCATGACCAACATGGTACAGATACCCTGGACAGTCTGAGTTAGTATCGATCACCATGAATATACGCCCAAGGGGTCTACTCTGTTTATAAGGACCTCATATCAAGGCAACCCGTTCGTCCAGCCGTATATGCTTAGAATTGTCAGAAGGGAATATCCAAGTCTGTCATGGTAGACCAAAGGCCAGTCCAGCCGTTTGACTTCAGTAATCGTGTTAAAGCATCACACGGCCTACTATCCACATGGGTATACCGACAAAATGAGTAATCAGGATGTTGAACAACAGTCTCACAGCATGTGTCCTCGCATATGGAAATCAGTTAAAGGATAGCCTGCCGTGAACCAGATTCTTCTGCCAGCACCACCATCGGTCAAGTCTGTGGATACTATTGTTATAAGGTCGTACCCCTTTATGCTGGTCACAACAGGTGGTAGTCAAATCTTGGGTACGGATTTGATACTTAAGACAGTGAGGCCAGCCAAGATGATTCAAAAATCCCTGCGAGAAGGCTGATTCCGCCAGGAAAATGGTTATGATTCACAACACTGTTTTGACCCCGGAGGACATGCATCTATTCGAGCAACCCAATGCAAGAAGTAAAAGATTGGGTGTCCACCTGGAAAATTTGTTCACAGCTCTATGGAATGCTATAAGTGCTGGATATAATAATGACACATCCCTCGGGAACAACTCTCGGACTTGTGAGACAGACATATATTGCAGCCATGATAATCTACCACACCTTGTTAAGCTGGCAAATATAAAAAGAATGGGAGTCAAAGTAACATATGAGGTAAGACCTGTCAGCATATGGATACAGTAGAGCAAACCACCCCTGAGCAAGGTAGGCAGTCATACGAAATTCAGTGGGAACATCACATAAAAAAAGGATACCCGAGTTGGAAACGGTTTCCTTAAGTCGGAATATTCATGCTTGTTCCCTGAGCAACCAAATCTCGAGGACGAGATTTCTTTAAGGGGGGAAGGTTTGTAACACCCTGGATTTTGGCCCTTTCTTTTTCATTTGAATTTCTTTGGGATTTTATTTGAAATTGCTTTTATGTGGTTGTGTGGTCTTATAACCTGAGGAGATCACCTTTGATTCCTCTCCCTAGTGGCTTGTCATCCTCAAAACCATCTCAAGATCATGTCATTTCCCACCTTGGACCAATCCCAATATTCTTTTTATTGGTAATATTCCTTTTTCTATTAAAGGAATAATCCTTTTTGCTCTAGGTTGTGAAGCAACCTACCTTTCTGTCATCCACAAAATTCCCAAATAATTCTCATAAATTGTTTGGGTCATATCTTCCACAGATATGTCAAAACCCTCCCTTGGCATCATAAAAAATAATTCATTAATATTCCCTTTCCTATTCTGCCCTAGCTGGCACTTGGTGAAGGAAGTGTCATTTATCTTTGCTTTATTGACCCCAAACTTTTTGGGCACTCTTTCCTATCCATATCATTACCACGTGACAAAATTCAACTCAATTTACCTAGTGAATCTTCCTCGGCAAATTTCCAAAGTTTTTGTCAGATGGAAGCCTTTGTGAAGGAAGTACTAGCTAGGGTAATCCAAATGAGTTGAAATTTTGCAAGGTCCTTCATATGCTCATATCATGAATATCCACCAATTTTCAGCTCTATCTAATATCTATGTGAGCACACCATCAAATCTTGGTTTCTGGTCAGATTTTCAGGTTGTGAAGCAACTATATTTTATATTGCTGAAAATTTACCAGGACATGCTCCTACCAATATAAACTATCTCCAGCAAATTTGGGATAATTTCATCTAGCCATTTGCCCTCTATTATTTTCCCAAAATTCTGTCCAGAGAGCTGCATTGTGAAGCAAGTACCATTTTGGTGTATCCAAATGGTATGAAACTTTTACAGTAGCTTCATATGCCTATATAACTCATCTCCACAAAAATTCAGCTCAATCCAGCACTCCTAGTGAGTGCTACTTCATGATCTTGTTTCTGGACCAAATTATGCAGTTGTGAAGCAACTATGTTAAACCTTGGTCCAAATCACCTCCAAATTAACAGGACTGTAGTCCTTCCTACCCTGAACCTCTGAGACAACTTGGTTTATCTCTAGACCATTCCAGCTTTCTCCACCTTGCAGCCCAAGTTTGCTGCAGCAAACTTTCAGTGATGAATCCTATCAACCCTTGGCTTCTTTTGCTGACCCTTCACCTCATACGTAACCTATCTTGGATGGACTACACGGGAGACACGGTGTGGCATGACAGGGCGCACCGCGTGCGCCTGTTCATGCGATGACTGCGTAGCCTGGCATGCCATGGACGCGAGTTGGGCATCACTTTGCTTCGGGCCCCTCCTCCCCGGCCATTTCCCTCATGCCCTAGACACCTAGCCATGTCTAGGGGGTTCCTCTCGTCATCGCCCTTCCCCTGGACCCCTCTCCCCCTCTGGATTCTTCCCCAGTGAGCCGTCCCCGTCGATGCATAGTGCGCTCCCGTGAGTCGTCGTCATCTTCCTTCCCCTAACTTCTTATTTCTCATGACCTTGGCTCATTGCTCTGCTCCCCGACCTCCTCTGCTCTCCTCCGTCCCGTCCGTGCCCTCCCGTGAACCCTGTCGCCGCCAGAGCTTTGGCCGAGCTCGTGCGGCGGTGACTGGCTCAGGCACCCATGCCCCGGCTATATATAGCCATTCCCGAGCGCTCTCGAGCTCACCAGCGGCCTCCTCGCTCTCCCACACCCCTCCCCAACCTCTCCATCCCTCTCTAGGAGCTCTCCTCGCCCTCCATCGCCGCCATGGCCACCGGCATCCTCCTCCTAAATTCGCTCAAGCCGAGCCCTCCCTTTCCTTTCTGTCGCCACCAGAGGTCCTCCCGAGCCCCTGGACCTTCCCCGCCGGTTCCCTCCTCCTCTGGTGAACTATAGCGCTGTGCCCGGAGTTTCCCGTGCCCGTCGTCCACCACAGCCGATGCCCTGCTCGAGTTGTCGCTCTCCGGTGGCCGTGTCCTGCACCAGCGGATGCGGCGGTCGATCCCAATCTCTCCGGTGGCTGGACCTCCGCTGGAGGTGGCCGGAGTACGCAGTGCGAGCGCCGGCGCCGCGCGACCTTGCCTCTGCCTCTGCTCATCGCGAGGAAGGAGAAGGATCGATGAGGAGAGAGAGAGGATAAGGCGGGCCCCGCCCGTCAGTGGGCAAGTCAGCCCGCTGACGTGGATAAGTGGAGGCGCCTTTCGAGCGAATACGCTTTCTCGTTCACTAAGTGTACTCTTCTATTTCTTCAGTCAAGTTTACACTTTCACTCTGTGAAGGCGTATTCCACTAAATGCGCTTTCAGTTTAACCGCCAAGGGCCTGTTTGTGACTATTCTTTTTATAGATTGGTCCCTGGTGTTTAACCGTCCGTATCTTTTCAATCCTAACTCCGAATGAGGTGATTCCAAAGCCCACTTCTTTGTCTCACCGAGCCCGTCATGTTGGTATCATTTTCATAATGTTTTCACACAGTGAAAATGACCACTTTGCCCTTGCCCGTAAACAGCCCCCTCAGGGAGAGAACTGTTTCCGGCGAATCTTTCCGCGATCCTTCCGCACTTCTTCCCGGTGACCTCTTCATTCCGAGGCAAGCCACGACAGCCACTTGCATGATGGTCTTCCAGTAGCCATGGTTTTCAACTTGAATATTCAAATAAGTTGTGCATGTTAATATTTCGTGAATGCTTTATACATGCTTGTGAATCCATGCTTATCGTTACGCCATGATCATTTGCATCTAGTTGGTTAAATGATTACTTGCTAATATTATTAATGTGCTATTCTGGTATTTATTTCTGATGCTAGTGATCATGCTATGTTCATCTGAGGTGTTGTTATTATACTTGTGCTATTTATGATCATCGGTATGACATGCTCATTTGCATCTCATAGAATAAATGCTCTATTGTTGTTGATATGGTTAATGGTTATGTTGCTCATCCATGTTCATGTTGATATCATGCTCATATGCTTTATCAGTGCATCATGCTATTTTATTATTATGGCTCAGCTCATCATTACATTCAAGTTTAACTGGACTTTAATCGAACTTGAACATCTGTTGGCTGAGTCATAGTGCCATCGAGACAAGCTGACTAGTGCAACCACATTTGCCTTTATGGGAAGGCCCTAATGCGGTCTATTGTCATGCCTCTCGCCGGTGCCTCCAACTAGGGAAGGTTATGGGCGCGCGCTACCCTGATCAGGTAGGCGGACATAAGCCTTGTGTGCCCGTTGTTGTTGTATGGTACCATTGTCCCCGTTTGGGACCGTTTTTGCTTTGCCACGACGGTGGCCGTTGGATGTCCAGAGTGGCATCGGGGCCACTGATACGTCTCCAACGTATCTATAATTTTTGATTGTTCCATGCTATTATATTATCCTTCTTGGATGTTTTACAATCATTTTATAGCAACTTTATATCATTTTTTGGGACTAACCTATTGACATAGTGCCCAGTGCCAGTTGCTTTTTTTTGCTTGTTTTTTACTTCACAGGAAATCAATACCAAACAGAGTCCAAACGCAGCGAAACTTTTTGGTGATTTTTTCTGGACCAGAAGACACAAGTTGGGCCAAGAAAGTACCTGAGGGGGGCTCCGAGGGGAGCACAACCCACCAGGGCGCGCCTGGGGGCCCAGGCGCGCCCAGGTGTGTTGTGCCCACCTCGGCCACCTCCCGCACCGCCTCTTTACTCTACAAATACCCCAATATTCCAGAAACACTAGGGAAGTTGACGAAAATCAATTCCAGCCGTCGCAAGTTCCAGAAACCACAGATCCAATCTAGACACCATCACGGAGGGGTTCATCATCCTCATTGGTGGCTCTCCGATGATGCGTGAGTAGTTCATTGTAGACCTACGGGTCCGTAGGCAGTAGCTAGATGGCTTCCTCTCTCTCTTTTGATTCTCAATACAATGGTCTCTTGGAGATCTATTTGATGTAACTCTTTTTTGCGGTGTATTTGTTGGGATCCGATGAACTTTGAGTTTATGATCAGATCTATGTTTTTATCCATGAAAGTTATTTGAGTCTTTTGATCTCTTATATGCATGATTGCTTATAGCCTCGTATTTCTTCTTCGAATCTTTGGTTTAGTTAGGCCAACTAGATCAATTTTTCTTGCCATGGGAAGAGGTGCTTTGTGATGGGTTCGATCTTACGGTGCTTGATCCCAGTGACAGAAGGGAAACCGACACGTATGTATTGTTGCTATTAAGGATAACAAGATGGGGTCTATTTCTACATAAATAGATCTTGTCAACATCATGTCATCATTCTTATTGCATTACTCCGTTTCTCCATGAACCTAATACACTAGATGCATGCTGGATAGCGGTTGATGTGTGGAGTAATAGTAGTAGATGCAGGCAGGAGTCGGTCTACTAATCTTGGACATGATGCCTATATAATGATCATTGCCTGGATATCGTCATAATTATTTGAGGTTCTATCAATTGCCCAACAGTAATTTGTTTACCCACCGTATGCTATTTTTCTCGAGAGAAGCCACTAGTGAAATCTACGGCCCCCCGGGTCTATTTTCTCATCATATATTTTCAGATCTATTTTGCCATTTGCCTTTTTATTTATTTGCCACTTTTATTTTCAGATCTATATTTCCAAAAACCCAAAAATACCTCGCTGAATTTTATTTGCTTTTATTTGCATCTATCAATCTACTACAATTTATCTCACGTCCGTTTGCCAATTTCTGGTGTCGTTACCCGAAAGGGATTGACAACCCCTTTTACACATCGGGTTGCAAGTATTTGTTCTTTGTGTGCAGGTGCTATTTACGTAGTGTTGCTTGGTTCTCCTACTGGTTCGATAACCTTGGTCTCATCACTGAGGGAAATACCTACCGTTGCTGTGCTGCATCATCCCTTCCTCTTTGGGGAAATACCGGCGTAGTTCAAGCCAAGATCAAAAGGAATTTCTGGCGCCGTTGCCGGGGAGACATCATCAACATCTACCAGGTTCCTAATCACAAATCTCATCTCCTTGCAATTTACATTATTTGCCATTTGCCTCTCATTTTCATCTCCCCCACTTCACAAAAATTTGCCATTTTATTCGCCCACCTTTTCGTTCGCCTTTTTATCATCAGATCTCATGTTTGCTTGTGTTGCCATGTGCCTTCTATTTGCTTGCATCTTCGCTTGCTAAAAATCTATTGTTATGGATCCTCATCCACTTGCTAATCTTTTCAAAAGATCTAATTATGATGAACCAATTGCTAGTGAATTGAGTTCACTAGATTATCTTTATGAAGTTTTGCTTGAGATTTATGAATCTGAAAATTGTGATGAAGTGTTAAACGAAGGAATTTATAAAGTGGTTCATGATAGCTCCTTGAATGAAAAGCATGATTGCAATGATGTTATTGTAAATTCTATTAATGCCAATTATGCTAATAATATGCAAAACCCCAAGCTTGGGGATGCTAATTTTGATATGTCCACTACTTATTGCAATGATCATGATTGGGGTGATTCTTCTTATGATCTAGAAAATTTATTTAAGCCTCATGATGAATATGTTATTGATAATAATGTTTGCAATAATATTGAAAGTGGGTTTGGAAGAGTGTCAACTTTAGGTAAAAATAATCCCACATATTTGGAGAGTGTTCAATCTTATGAAATTTTTGATAAAAGTGGGCTTGAAGAGGTCATGGCTTTATTTGATGATAATCCCACTATTTTGGAAGAGTGTCAACTTTGCATGCATGTGGATCAAGTAGAGAGTATGTTATGTGATAGCTATATTGTTGAGTTTGAATATGATCCCACATGTAATTATTATGAGAAAGGGAAATATGGGTGTACAAATTTTCATGTTACTAAATTACCTCTCTTCATGTTGAGATTGCTATTGTTTTCTTCCATGCATATGCTAGATCTTGCTTGTCTTGCTAATTTGTTTTCCCATAAAATTCCTATGCATCAGAAATATGTTAGACTTAAATATGTTTGTCACATGTTTAATGATGCTCTCTTTGTGTTTTCATTATTATCTTTCATGTGAGCATCATCAAAATTATCAATGCCTAGCTAGGGGCATAAAACGATAGCGCTTGTTGGGAGGCAACCCAATGAATAAAATTTATTTTTGTCTTTTTCTTTCTATTCTTGAGTGTTTGCACAATTATGCTACTGTTATGATTGTGTTTTTTGTGTTTTAATTAGTGTTTGTGCCAAGCAAGACCTTTAGGATAGCTTTGGTGATAGTTGATTTGATCTTGTTGGAAAACAGAAACTTTTGCATCCAGTAAAATAATTTTATAAATTCACATAAGCGACGACAAATTCTGAATTTTTTTACACAAGATTTATATACAAATTTCCTCTGTTGTTCTAATTTTTCAGAATTTTTGGAGTTACAGAAGTATGAGAACAATTCACATACTTACAGACTGTTCTGTTTTTGACAGATTCTATTTTCTTTGCATTGTGTGCTTATTTTGATGAATATATGGTTTTTATCGGGGAGTATGAGCCATGGTAAAGTTAGAATACAATATATATAATGCAAGAACAAAATTTGAATGGGTTTTCTATAGTACTTAAAGTAAAGATTGGTTTTCTTATACTAACGGATCTCACGAAGGTTTTGGTAAGTTTTGTGTGATTGAAGTTTTCAAGTTTTGGGTGAGATTACGATGGATGAAGGAATAAGGAGTAAGAAGAGCCTAAGCTTGGGGATGCCCCATGTCACCCCAAGCCATTATCCAAAGAGAAGCAAGCAACTAAGCTTGGGGATGCCCGAGTGGCATCCCCTCTTTTTTCTAACGACCATCGGTATTTTACTTGGAGCTATATTTTTATTCGTCACATATCATGAGTTTTGCTTGGAGCGTCTTGTATGATATGAGTCTTTGCTTGATTTGCTTTTTATTTTAGTCATGAATCCTTGCTGGACACACCTATTTCGGAGAGCCAAAATTATGCTATGACTTGTTAGAATTGCTCTCTATGCTTCACTTAAATCTTTATGAGCTATGGAATTGCTCTAGTGCTTCACTTATATCTTTTTGAGCACGGTGTGCTTTAGTATTTTTGAAGAAATGCTCTCATGCTTCACTTAGATTTATTTGAGAGTTAGTAAATTTTTTAAGAAATTCTCTCTTGCTTCACCTAAATTATTTTGAGAGAAGAAATTTTTTATGCTCATGTTCTTCACTTAGATTTGTTTGAGCTATCAAAAGCAACACATTAAACTAGTCCCAAAGTGATAGATATTCATGAGGAATATAATAAAAACTTTCATGAAGATCATTGGACAAAATAAACTTGATTCCTTGTAATAGTTTTGCGATATGTTGATATAATATGTGAGTCATGTTGATGAGTAATTATGCTTTAGTAAGAATATTGGTGTTACGGTTTGTGATTCCCTATGAAAGCACGAAAGTCAATAGTTATGCAATGAAATTACATCCTACTTGTGGTGCATTATTCGGTGTTAGTTATGCTTAATGCTCGCTTATGAGATTTTTCGTTTCTTGGTTGGATGCTTCTCAATCTTTTGCTAGCCTTCATTTGCACTAAGTATGATCACTACTTGTGCATCCAAAATCCTTAAACCAGTTTTGCCATATGAGTCCACTATACCTACCTATATGCGGTATTTCCGTGCCGTTCTAAGCAAATTTGTATGTGCCATCTCTAATTTCAAAATAAATTTCTCTTGTGTGTGCTCTTACCGCTCATGAAACGATAGGGGGTGGCTGGTATATTTCCATGCTAGATGTGTTATTCTCAAGATGAGTGTTTATTCACTTGTCATTGCACGAGAGTATGGCAAAGGTATTAGGGATGCCCAGTCCCGAAATGAAAAATGAATTTACTTTATGTTGTCAAATAATAAATTCCTTGGAAAGTGTTGGTATGGAGGGCACCCGTGGATACAGCTAGCCATGGAAAGTGAAAGTATGGTAGAAAAAGGAATAAACTTTATTTTTTGTTTGGGAACCGCCTATGATAAATCTAGCATGGAAAGTATTGGGAACTACTCGATCATTTTCGTTGACAGGAAAAGCATACCACCCAAAATATTTTATCTCTACTTTTTTCGCTTTGATCTCTGGCACCTCTACAAATCCCTACTTCCCTCTGCGAAGGGCCTTTCTTTTACTTTATGCAAATTTTTTTTGAGTCTCCATCTTCTCTTATAAAGCACCAACTAAGGGGCACGATGATCGTACTTGAGCATTGGGTGTAGCTAATATGAGAGTGTGTTTCATGAATGGATCAATGATTGAGCATAATGGGCTAGGGATAACTTGCTTTAGTGTTGATATTTTGAAAGACATGGTTGCTTGTTGATATGCTTGAGTATTGAAATCTTCATGTCAAAACTAGACTATTGCTTTGAATCATATAAAAGTCCAAATGTCCATGCTACAAAGAAAAGAATATGTGATGAACATGTTAGGCAGCATTCCACATCAAAAATTCTGTTTTTATCATTTACCTACTCGAGGACGAGCAGGAATTAAGCTTGGGGATGCTGATATGTCTCCAACGTATCTACAATTTTTGATTGTTCCATGATGTTATATTATCATTCTTGGATGTTTTACAATCATTTTATAGCAACTTTATATCATTTTTTGGGAATAACCTATTGACATAGTGCCCAGTGCCAGTTGCTGTTTTTTTTTTGCTTGTTTTTTACTTCGCAGGAAATCAATACCAAACGGAGTCCAAACGCAGCGAAACTTTTTGGTGAGTTTTTTTTTGGACCAGAAGACACAAGTTGGTCCAAGAAAGTACCTGAGGGGGGCTCCGAGGGGAGCACAACCCACCAGGGCGCGCCTGGGGGCCCAGGCGCGCCCAGGTAGGTTGTGCCCACCTCGGCCACCTCTCGCACCACCTCTTTGCTCTATAAATACCCCAATATTCCAGAAACCCTAGGGAAGTCGACGAAAATCAATTCCAGCCCCCGCAAGTTCCAAAAACCACAGATCCAATCTAGACACCATCACGGAGGGGTTCATCATCCTCATTGGTGCCTCTCCGATGATGCATGAGTAGTTCATTGTAGACCTACGGGTCCATAGGCAGTAGCTAGATGGCTTCCTCTCTCTCTTTTGATTCTCAATACAATGGTCTCTTGGAGATCTATTTGATGTAACTCTTTTTTTGCGGTGTGTTTGTTGGGATCCGATGAACTTTGAGTTTATGATCAGATCTATGTTTTTATCCATGAAAGTTATTTGAGTCTTTTGATCTCTTATATGCATGATTGCTTATAGCCTCGTATTTCTTCTTCGAATCTTTGGTTTAGTTAGGCCAACTAGATCGATTTTTCTTGCCATGGGAAGAGGTGCTTTGTGATGGGTTCGATCTTACGGTGCTTGATCCCAGTGACAGAAGGGGAACCGACACGTATGTATCGTTGCTATTAAGGATAACAAGATGGGGTCTATTTCTACATAAATAGATCTTGTCAACATCATGTCATCGTTCTTATTGCATTACTCCGTTTCTCCATGAACTTAATACACTAGATGCATGCTGGATAGCGGTCGATGTGTGGAGTAATAGTAGTAGATGCAGGCAGGAGTCGGTCTACTAATCTTGGACGTGATGCCTATATAATGATCATTGCCTGGATATCATCATAATTATTTGAAGTTCTATCAATTGCCCAACAGTAATTTGTTTACCCACCGTATGCTATTTTTCTCGAGAGAAGCCACTAGTGAAATCTACGGCCCCCCGGGTCTATTTTCTCATCATATATTTTCCGATCTATTTTGTTATTTGCCTTTTTATTTATTTGCCACTTTTATTTTCAGATCTATATTTCCAAAAACTCAAAAATACCTCGCTGAATTTTATTTGCTTTTATTTGCATCTATCAATCTACTACAATTTATCTCATGTCCGTTTGCCAATTTCTGGCGCCGTTGCCCGAAAGGGATTGACAACCCCTTTAACACGTCGGGTTGCAAGTATTTGTTCTTTGTGTGCATGTGTTGTTTACGTAGTGTTGCTTGGTTCTCCTACTGGTTCGATAACCTTGGTCTCATCACTGAGGGAAAATACCTACCGTTGTTGGGCTGCATCATCCCTTCCTCTTTGGGGAAATACCGACGTAGTTCAAGCCAACATCAGCCACCCATGACTTAGCCCAAAGGGGATTTTGTCGTAGTGGCTGGGAGAGTGTCATGCAATAGATCGGTTTTGTCGGAACGCCGTTGGTCCACCCGAATGGGAGTACGAGGCCCTGGTTTCCGTAGTGTGGGTACAGTGTACTAACCTCTGCAGAGTCTGTATAATCTATCGATAGCCGCACCCATGGATATGGGCCCAGTTCGTAGTAGGTCACACTATGAGTCAACAGTAATAAAAACTTGCCTAATAAACAACCCTGGTTCGATGAGGAAAGAAGTTGGTTGATCTTTATGTGGTCACGGGAGGATCACGATGGTATTCTTGATAATGATGAGATGATCTTGTGAGGATCACGATGGTATTCTTGATAATGATGAGATGATCTTGTGAGGATCACAATGGTATTCTTGATAATGATTGAAGTGATCCCGTGACCATGATGGTAACTAAGAATGGCATATCTAGGGTGGTTACGAGGTAACCCTCGAACAGAGTAAGTTGGTCCATGTTATTTTAAACATGTTGCATGCTAGTATCATCATTGTTCATGCCTTGAGTAACATGTTCATGCCATGCTCGTCGGATGTTGTTCTAGCGGTATCATGTTCATCTTGTACATGCCATGTTGTTCTAGTTGTATCATGCTCATCCTTGTTTAACCTGTAAATGCCATGTTATTGTTTGTCTTCATTGCTTTTGGTTGCTGTGAGCTTGCGAGTATATTCAAAGTACTCACCTGGCGTGTCATGCCAGTTTGCAGGTCATGCTGTGTTTGCTTGCTTGCCAAGGATCCCGAGTTTGCGAGCTAGGATAAGTGTTCCAGCCAGAGTCCCTGTGGAGTGGAGTCCATCGCTGTCGTCGTCGTTCCGCTGCTAGAAGTTATTCCGCTACTTCGAGTTGTTTGACTGTTAGCATGGAACTATCTGAGTAGGACTAGCGTCGTCGTGCCGATGTAATTCCCCATTATATCGGAACCCTTGTATCCATATCAATTGTAATAAGAGTTGATTTGTTCTATGCCAAGCAGTGCTGTATTCCAGAAGACTTGATCTCTGGGCTGGAATACGGGGTGTTCCGGTCTCTCTGAGCCGGGGTGCCACACCCGTGGATACGGCTAGCCATGGATTGTGAAAGAATGGTGGAAAAAGGAATAAACTTTATTTTATGTTTGGGAACTGCCTATGATGTATCTAGCATGGAAAGTATTGGGAATTCTCGATCGTTTTCATTGACGGGGAAAGCATGCCTCTCAAAATATTTTATCTCTCAATTTAAGCTTTGAGCTCTGGCACCTCTACAAATCTCTGCTTCCCTCTATGAAGGGCCTATCTATTTACTTTATGCAATTTTTATTTTTCACTTTTGAGTCTCCATCTTCTCTTATAAAGCACCAACTAGGGAGCACTATGATCATACTTGTGCATTGGATGTAGCTAATATTCGAGTATGTTTCATGAATGGATCAATGATTGAGCATGATGGGCTAGGGATAGCTTTCTTTGGTGTTGATATTTTGAAATACATGTTTCTTGTTGATATGCTTGAGTATTGATGTCCTCATGTCAATTATAGACTATTGCTTTGAATCATCTAAAAGTCCAAATGTCCACGCTACAAAAGAAAAGATTATGTGATGAACATGTTAGGCAACATTCCACATCAAAAGTTCTATTTTTATCATTTACCTACTCGAGGACGAGCAGGAATTAAGCTTGGGGATGCTGATACGTCTCCAACGTATCTATAATTTTTGATTGTTTCATGTTGTTATATTATCAATCTTGGATGTTTTACATTCATTTACTGGAAAATTTATATCATTTTTTGGGACTAACCTATTGACATAGTGTCCAGTGCCAGTTGTTGTTTTTTGCTTGTTTTTTTACTTTGTAGAATATCCATATCAAACGGAGTCCAAACGCAGCGAAACTTTTTGGAGATTTTTTCTGCCCAGAAGATACCCAGGGAGCCCAGGAGGTGTACCAGAGGAGGCCCGTGGGGCCCACAAGACACCAGAGGCCTCAGGCATGCCCTGGTGCCTTGTGGGGCCCATGGTGATCTTTTCCATCGCCTCTCAGCTCTATAAATACCCAGATATTCCAGAAACCCTAAGGGAGTTGACGAAAAACAATTCCAGCCGCCGCAAGTTCCAGAACCACGAGATCCAATCTAGAGCCCTTTTCCGGCACCTTGCCGGAAGGGGAAACGATCACGGAGGGGTTCATCATCCTCATTGGTGCATGATTACTATACCTTCGTATTTCTTCTCCCATTTATTGGTTTGATTTGGCCAACTAGATTGATTTATCTTGCCATGGGAAGAGGTCCTTTGTAATGGGTTCGATCTTACGGTGCTCAATCCCAGTGACAGAAAGGGACATGACACGTATGTATCGTTGCTATTAAGGGTAAAAAGATGGGGTTTATTCATACGTGAGTTTATCTTGTCTACATCATGTCATCTTGCTTAAGGCGTTTCTCCGTTTTTCCATGAACTTAATACACTAGATGCATGCTGGATAGCGGTCGATGTGTGGAGTAATAGTAGTAGATGCAGAATCGTTTCGGTCTACTTGTCTCAGACGTGATGCCTATGTATGATCATTGCATTGGATATCGTCATAATTATTTGCTTTTCTATCAATTGCCCAACAGTAATTTGTTTACCCATCGTATGCTATTTTTTTGAGAGAAGCCTCTAGTGAAAACTATGGCCCCCAGGTCTATCTTTTATCATATATTAAAAGAAAAAATGCCTTGCTGCAATTTTCTTTTATTTATTTTATTTTGTATTTTTGTCCGATCTATCAATCAAAAACTATACAATTTAATCTTGCTCGTAACCGTCGAGGGATTGACAACCCCTTTGCGCGTTGGGTTGTAAGTATTTGTTGTTTGTGTGCAGGTGCTGTTAACGAGTCATTGCTTGGTTCTCCTACTAGATTGATAACCTTGGTTTCATAACTGAGGGAAATACTTATCTCTACTGTACTGCATCATCCTCTCTCTTCAGGGAAACCCCAAAGCAGCTCATAAGTAGTAGGAAGAATTTTTGGCGCCGTTGTATTTACATACGCATAAACTTTCATCTCCTTGTATTTACATTATTTTCCTTTTGCCTCTCATTTTCATCTCCCCCACTTCTAAAAAGTCTTTACAAAAATACAAAAATATTTTCCGTTTGCCTTTTTTCTTGTTTGCCCGTTTGCTTTCCTTTTGCCTTCATGTCAGCACTCAAAAATAGAAGAATAAATAAGAAAAATTAAGATGGATCCTCATCCTTTTGCTAATCTTTTTAAAAGATCCAATTATGATGAACCAATTGCTAGTGATTTGAGTGCACTAGATTATCTTTATGAAGTTTTGCTTGAAATTCATGAATCTGGAAATTGTGATGAAGTAATTCACGATAGCTCCTTGAATGAAACGCATGATTGCAATAATGTTATTATAAATTCTATTAATGTCAATTGTGTTAATGATATGCAAAACCCCAAGCTTGGGGATGATGATTTTGTTATGTTCACTACTTATTGCAATGATCATGATTGGGGTGATAATGATTCTTATGATCTTGAAAATTTATTTAAGCCTCATGATGAATGTGTTTGCGATAATATTGAAAGTGGGTTTGGAAGAGCGTCAACTTTAGTTAAAAATAATCCCAAATATTTGGAGAGTGTTCAATCTTATGAATTTTTGATAAAAGTGGATTTGGAGGGGTCATGACTTTAGTTGGTGTTAATCCCACTATCTTGGAAGATTATAAATTTTTTATGCATGTGGATGATGAAGAGAAAATTTTATATGATAGTTATATTGTTGAATTTGATTATGATCTTACATGTAATTATTATGAGAGAGGAAAATGTGGTTGTAGAAATTTTCATGTTACTAAATTTCCTCTCGTTATGTTGATATTGTCAATGTTTTATTACTCTCCTTTGCATATGCTAGATATTTCTTGTCTTGATAATTTGTTTGCTTATAAAATTCCTATGCATAGGAAGTATGTTAGACTTAAATTTGTTTTTCACATGTCTTATGATGCTCTCTTTGTGTTTAAATTATTATCTTTCATGTGAGCATCAATAAAATCTCAAGCCTATCTTGATGGCTATAAAGAAAGAGCTTGTTGGGAGACAACCCAATGTTTATTTTTTCTGTTTTCTTGTGTTCACACAATTATGATACTATTATGATTGTGTTTATTATGTTTTTATTAGTATAACTTGCCTATTGAAACTCTTGGGGATCCTCTTCCACCTAAGAGTGATCCCGTGTTTGAGTTAAAGCATTACCTGATAAATTGAAATATGCTTATCTTGATGAAAAGAAGATATATCTTGTTATTATTAGTGCTAACCTTTTAGAGCATGAAGAAAAAAGATTGCTAAAAACTCTGAGGAAGCACCGTGCTGCTATTGGATATACTCTTGATGATCTTAAGGGCATTGGTCCCACTCTATGTCAGCACAAGATTAATATGGAGCTTGATGCTAAGCCAGTTCTTGATCATCAACGATGATTGAATCCTAAGATGAAGGATGTGGTAAGAACTGAAATATTAAAGCTTCTGGAAGCAGGTATAATTTATCCCATAACTGATAGTAGATGGGTAAGTCATGTTCATTGTTTCCCTAAGAAAGGAGGCATTACCGTTGTTCCTAATGATAAAAATGAACTCATCCCACAAAGAATTGTAACTGGTTATAGGATGGTAATTGATTTTAAAAATTAAATAAAGCTACTAGAAAAGATCATTACCCCTTGCATTTTAGTGGTCAAATGTTAGAAAGATTGTCTAAGCATAGACACTTCTGCTTTTTAGATGGTTATTCTGGTTTTTCTCAAATACCTATATCACAAGAAGATCAATAGAAAACCACTTTTACTTGTCCTTTTGGAACTTATGCTTATAGACGTATGCCTTTCGGTTTATGCAATGCACCTGCTACCTTTCAAAGATGTATGACTGCTATATTCTCTGATTTTTGTGAAAAGATTGTTGAGGTATTCATGGATGATTTTTTCGTTTATGGGACTTCTTTTGATGATTGCTTAAGCAACCATGATCGAGTTTTGCAGAGATGTGAAGAAACTAATCTTGTCTTGAATTGGTAGAAGTGACACTTTATGGTGAATGAAGATATTGTCCTTGGGCATAAAATTTCCGAAAGAGGTATTGAGGTAGTTAAAGCTAAGGTTGATGCAATTGAGAAAATGACATGTCCAAAAGATATAAAAGGTATAAGAAGTTTCCTTGGTCATGTTGGTTTCTATATAAGGTTTATTAAAGACTTCTCTAAAATTTCTAGGCCTCTTACCAATCTTTTGCAAAAAGATGTTCCATTTGTTTTTTATGATGATTGTGTAAAATCCTTTAAAATACTTTAAAAAGCCTTAACCTCTGCACCTATTGTTCAACCACCCGATTGGAACTTGCCTTTTTGAAATTATGTGTGATGCTAGTGACTATGTCGTTGGTGTTGTTCTAGGATAAAGAGTTGATAAGAAGTTGAATGTTATTCATTATGCTAGTAAAACTCTATAGTGCCCAAAGAAACTATGCTACTACTGAGAAAGAATTTTTAGCGGTTGTGTTTGCATGTGATAAATTCAGATCATATATTGTTGATTCTAAAGTGATTGTTCACACCGATCATGTTGTTATTAAATATCTTATGGAAAAGAAAGATGCTAAACCTAGGTTGATTAGGTGGGTTCTTTTGCTACAAGAATTTGACTTGCATATTCACTACTAGGGAAAACCCTAGTAGTAGCGCGGGGTAATTGCCTAGCAGTAGCGCGGGGGCCTGTGCTACTGCTAAGGCGCTACAGCTAACTTTTAGCAGTAGCGCGGGTGGTACTTCTAGTAGTAGTAGCTCGATTGCCACCCGCGCTACTACTACTTAGTTGTAGCGCGGGTCAGGGCCCCGCGCTACTACTAACTAATTGAGAATTAAAAAAATAAATTCCATCCATGGCGGCTGCTTCTGCTGGGCGTCATCGTCCTCTCCATCCATGGCTGCTACTGGTCCTGGAGGGGATGAAGTTGTCCATGGTGATGGTGCTTCCCCACCCAACTTGTGCCCGCACCTCTCGTCTACTGCTGCTACAAAAGAAGAGAAAATTATTAGAAAGAGGAAGAGAGAGATAGAGAGCAGTAGGAGGAGGAACTCACCGGTGGCCGCCGGAGTTGGAGCCGACGCCCGAAACCCTAGATGAAGCCCGGTGACCTGCTGCTGCTTGTCGTGGGACCCTTGACCCGGCGAGGAGGTGCAAGTGGCTGCGTCCATGGCGGATCTGGCCGCAGCCATGGACGATGCTCTGCTGGTTTCCCTCTCCTTCCAACAGCGGAGAAGAAGGAGGATGGAGGGGGAGGGGTCTGCAGTGGGAGAGGAGGTCGCCAGATTTGTGAGTGGCATTGAGGTGCGAGGCCGGCAGTGGCGGTGGGTGAGGAAGGGAATCGCGGGTAGGAGGAGAAGCGGAATCAGAAGAGTGTGAGTTTGGATTTGGGCTTCCGCACGCTATGTGTACACATGTCTTGGTGGGTCGATAGTAGTAGCACGGGTTTATACCCCTCGCTACTACTATGGCATGTCCCGGGTGGGCACGGTAGAGACCACTTAGTAGTAGCGAGGGTTATAAACCCGCGCTACTACTATCAACTTAGTAGTAGCGCGGGTTTATACCCCTCGCTACTACTATGGCATGTCCCGTGGGGGCACGGCAGAGACCACTTAGTAGTAGCGAGGGTTATAAACCCGCGCTACTACTATCAACTTAGTAGTAGCGGGGGTTATAAACCCGCGCTACTAGTAAGTAGCAGTAGTGAGGGGTATAAACCCGCGCTACTAGTAAGCGTCTGCCTATAAGCTTTTCCCTAGTAGTGATTATTGATAGAAAGGGAGCTGAGAATCCCGTAGCTGATAATTTGTCTAGAATGGAGAATGTTCTTGATGACCCACTGCCTATTGATGATAGTTTTCCTGATGAACAATTAGCTGTTATAAGTGCTTTTCGTAATACTCCTTGGTATGCAGACTATGTTAATTACATTGTTGCTAAATATATACCCCTAGTTTCACATACCCACAAAAGAAAAGGTTCTTCTTTGATTTAAGACATTGCCTTTGGAATGACACACAACTATATAAAGGAGTAGATGGTGTTATTAGACGTAGTGTACCTGAGAATGAACAGGAACAAATCCTACGGAAGTGTCACTCCGAGGCATACGAAGGACACCATGCTGGAGACATAACTGCACATAAGGTATTACAGTCTGGTTTCTATTGGCCTACTCTCTTCAAGGATGCACGTATGTTTGTCTTTTCTTGTGATGAATGACAAAGAATTGGCAATATTACTAGACGTCAGGAAATGCGTATGAATTATTCACTTGTTATTGAACCATTTGATGTTTGGGGATTTGATTATATGGGACCTTTTCCTTCCTCTAATGGGTATACACATATTCTAGTTGCTGTTGATCATGTTACTAAGTGGGTAGAAGCTATTCCAACTAGTAGTGCTGATCATAACACATCTATTAAAATGCTTAAAGAAGTTATTTTCCCGAGGTTTGGAGTCCCTAGGTATTTAACGACTAATGGTGGTTCACATTTTGTTCATGGTGCATTCCATAAACTTCTTGCTAAATATGATGTTAACCATATGATTGCATCACCATATCATCCTCAGTCTAGTGGTCAAGTTGAATTGAGCAATAGAGAAATAAAGTTGATTTTGCAAAAGACCATTAATAGATATAGAAAGAATTGGTCTAAGAAACTTGATGATGCATTGTGGGCATATAGAACTGCTTATAAAAATCCTATGGGTATGTCCCCTTATAAAATGGTCTACGGGAAAGCATGTCATTTACCTCTTGATTTAGAACCTAAAGCTTATTGGGCAATTAAAGAACTTAATTATGATTTCAAACTTGCCGGTGAAAAGAGGTTATTTGATATTAGTTCTCTAGATGAATGGAGGACACAAGCTTATGAAAATGCCAAGTTATTTAAATAAAAAGTTAAAGGATGGCATGATAAAAGAATTCAAAATAGGGAATTCAAAGTAGGTGATCAAGTTCTATTATACAACTCTCGTTTAAGATTCTTTGTAGGAAAGCTTCTCTCTAAATGGGAAAGACCGTACATCGTTGAGGAAGTTTACCGCTCCGAAGCTATCAGGATAAACAACGCCGAAGGCACTGATCCAAGGGTGGTTAATTGGCAAAGAATTAAACATTATATCTTAGGTACACCCATTAATGTTGAAACCAATATTATTCAAACTATGCCACTGGAGGAGTACATAGAGGCAACTTTCCGGAACGCTCTAGAACCCTGAAAAGGAGTAGGTATGTAGTACGGTAAGTAAACCGACTCCAAAAGTTCCATAAAAGTACTTTTTGTTTGTTTTGGAATATATTAAAAATTAGGAAAATAATAAACAATCCGAAAAGTGCACGAGGGAGCAACAAGCCAGGGGCGCGCCTACCAGGCTTGTGGCACCCTCGTGGACTTTCCCGACTCTGTTTTTCTTCCATATTGCTTGTTCTGCATGAAACAAATTGTTTATATATACTCCCTGATGTTTTGACCACCTTACTGCACGATTCTCCTCTGTCCTTGTTTCAAGTTGTTTTCCCTGGCAGATTTGACAGCACTATGTCATCGCAAGACTCAGATGGAGAGAGCAATGTTTCTCATTATGTTGCAAACCCAAGGATCTATGGAGACATTGATCCTTATGGTTGGTCCATGGAGGAAGAGCAAGATATTGATTTAAAGAAGATAGGGGACATGAGTACAGAAGAAGATGAAGCTCCTCTACCTCAATCGGGAGATATGCATGTGGAATTCAAGAAGTCGAGCCTCCCAACCACAGTAAACGAATCTAAGTTTTAATTTATCTCATTCTGTCTTCTGCGGGAAAGCAAGAACGCGTTATGTGAAAGGGTATTGGAGCTTGAGCAAGAGGTCAATAAGCTGAGGGAGGAAATTTGTATTCTCAAGCGTAAGCTGAAGGACAAGCCTACTACCTCATCACCACCACCATCACCGAAGGAGACTTGAGTACACGGGTATGGGCACTCCCCTTGGCTTGTGCCAAGCTTGGGGGAGGCGCCCCGATATCGTATGACCATCACATTTATCATCATTGTCTATCTTAATTTGATCCTTAGTTATTTCATGATTTAGAAGAATAAAAGTTTTAGTTTGATCTATTTTTTAGTGCTTGCTTAGTGATCTACCTATCTATGTAATCGTGTGAGAGTTATATAATAAAGAGTAGTTTGAGTTTTGCCTTGTTTTCTTGTTTCAATCTTAGCAATGAAAAATAATAAAAGAATGAAAAGATCATATCCTAATCCCATGGGGAGTAATGACTTCACATAAAGGAAGTATAGTTGATAAAATTTATTGGAAGTTAATAAACATACCATTGGTCATTGATGCAATCCATTAAACAAATGAAGGGAGAGAGGTCTCACATATAAATATACTATCTTGGACATCTTTTATGATTGTGAGCCCCCATCAAATATTTTATATCAATTAGTTGACGTTGGACAAGGAAGACAATGTAATGAGTTATGGTTGCTTATATTCACATAGAAGTTATACTGTCATGGATCCTCTAACATGTGGTGGTTGTCTAGGATCTTTTGCTAGCCAAAAATTCGCACTAAGTAGAGATACCACTTGTGCACCCAAAACCCTTAAACCCAGTTTCATGTCATGAGAGTCCACTATATCTACCTACGGATTGAATAAGATCCTTCAAGTAAGTTGTCATCGGTGCATAAAGCAATAAAAATTGCTCCTAAATATGTATGATATTTTATTGTAAGGGAAAATAAGCTTTGTACAATCTTGTGATGATGAAGAAATAAAAGAAACAGACCGCATAATAAACGTTGCTATCACAAGGGGCAATATAAAGTGACGTTCCTTTACATTAAGAGCTTGCACATCCAAAAACAAAAAGCGCATGACAACCTCTGCTTCCCTCTGTGAAGGGCCTATCTTTTGCTTTCATGTATTTATTTTTATGCAAGAGTTAATAATGTTCATCCCTATTATGCTCTATGTACTCTCTAGTGGCAAGCTTCATGTAGTGGGTGGATCCAGATATATATATCCTGTTGAATGTAGGTGACCATGGGTTATTATTGTTGACATTACCCTTGAGGTAAATAAGTTAAGAGGCGAAACTATAAGCCCCTATTTTCTATGTGTCTGACTGAAACTTTTGCTCTATAAATATGCCTTGAGTGTCAGCAATCATAGAAGACTAAATGATAGTTGAGTATGTGAACTTGCTAAACAAATCTCTTACATAGACTCTTTCTGAAATATAAAGGATTGTGATTGTTTCAATTACTGAAACCATAGTTTGTTAGTTTCCAATAAAGTTTATGTTTCATACTTTAGCTTGTGAATGAATTGTTACTTTAGCATGAGAAGTTCTATAATGATATATTGCCGTTATGATAATGACCATGATGCTTTCATGTCTGTATTTTGTTTTTATCGACACCTCTCTCTCTAAACATGTGGTCATGGTTATCGGTATCGGCTTTCGCTTGAGGACAAGCGAGGTCTAAGCTTGGGGGAGTTGATACGTCCATTTTGCATCATGTTTTCCTATTGATATTTATTGCAATTTGGATTGTTATTTCACTTTATGATACTATTCTTATGCCTTTTCTCTCTTATTTTGCAAGTTTCACATAAAGAGGGAGATTGCCGGCAGCTGGAATTCTGGACCGGAAAGGGCTATATCGGAGACACCTATTCTGCATAACTTCAATTGAGCTTAAAATTGATGGAGAATTGTTTTGGAATATATAATAAATATTGGCAAAAGAATCATCAGAGGGGGACCCACTAGGCAGCCACAAGCCTGGGGGGTGCGCCCTACCCCCCAGGGCGCGCTCCCTGGACTTGTGGGGCCCCTGGCAGGCCTCCGAAGCCCATCTTCTGCTATGAGGTGCCATTTGACCTAGAAAAAATTAGAGGGAAGGTTTTAGGATGAAGCGCCGCCGTCTCGAGGCGGAACCTGGGCAGGAGCACTTTTGCTCTCCGACGGAGCGATTCTGCGGGGGAAACTTCCATCTGGGAGGGGGAAATCGAAGCCATCGACAACACCAACGATCCTCTCATCATGGGAGGACCAATCTTCATCAACATCTTCACCGACACCATCTCATCTCAAACCCTAGTTCATCTCTTGTATTCAATCTTTGTCTCAAAACCTCAGATTGGTACCTGTGGGTTGCTAGTAGTGTTGATTACATCATGTAGTTGATGCTAGTTGGTTTATTTGGTGGAAGATTATATGTTCAGATCCTTAATGATATTCAATACCCCTCTGATCTTGAACATGAGTATGATTTGTGAGTAGTTACTTTTTTTTCTTGAGGACATGGGAGAAGTCCGGTTATAAATAATCATGTGAATTTGGTATTCGTTCGATATTTTGATAATATGTATGTTGTGATTCCCTTAGTGGTGTCCTGTGGACGTCGACTACATGACACTTCACCATAATTGGGCCTAAGGGAAGGCATTGTGGAGTAGTAATTAGATGATGGGTTGCTAGAGTTAAAAAAATCTTAAACCCTAGTTTATGCGCTATTCCGTAAGGGGCTGATTTGGATCCATATCTTTCATGCTATGGTTAGATTTATCTTAAGTCTTCTTTCGTAGTTGCGGATGCTTGCAAGTGGGGGTAATCATAAGTGGGAGGCTTGTTCAAATAAGAACAACACCCAAGCACCGGTCCACATACATATCAAAGTAACGAACGCGAATCAAACAAACATGAAAGTGACTAGATGAAATTCCCATGTGTCCTCAAGAACGCTTTGCTTGCTATAAGAGAAAGTTCCGACCTGTCCTTTGCTATAAAAAGGATTGGGCTACCTTGATGCACCTTTGTTACTATTGCTACTTGTTCCTCGTTACAATTTACCTTGCTATCAAACTATCTGTTACCTATAATTTCAGTGCTTGCAGGCAATACCTTAAGCTTGCTGAAAATCGCTTGGCATTTCCTTCTGCTCCTTGTTGGGTTCGACACTCTTACTTATCAAAAGCACTACGATTGATCCCCTATACTTGTGGGTCATCAGCTGCCTACCTACCCAGGCCACGCCGATGTCGTGGATGACCTCCCCGTTGCCATTCCTTTCTGACGACCTCGCCTTTCCCTCCTACGCCTCTCCATCGCCATGCCGAAGCCATCGCGAGCTCGCCGCCGTGAACGCCGTAGCCACAGCCACCCACGCGCCTCGTCCTTGTGTCGATAAGCTCCACATCGATGCCCTCGTCCTCTCTGTCGAGCCACGCGACGCCGGACGCACTACAATGCCTCCACATCATCTTCTTCCTCCTCGAGACGCCGGAGATCGCCACCGCCGTTCCGCCCGCGCCCGCTGAGATGCCTGCTGCAACCGCTGCGAGTTCCTACGCTCTTCCCCTAACCCCTCATTCTCAATTGCATGCCCCAATGGCCGAATCCATCGAAGCCGAAAGCTCCACACCGCTGGCTATGTTGCCGCCGTGGCTACATCCATTGTAGCTCACAGACAAGCACACCATTGTGATCATCATGCTCCCAGGGGCCTAACGTACCCACCAGTTCGTCCATAGCTGCACCATAGCGCCATAGGTGTTGAGCCCGTGCTCTAGCCGCCGTCGCGAGCTTGCTTCTGGCAAGCTCAGGCCACCCCGTGCCCTCCTGTTGCCTTTCCTGGATGTGTGCATGCTCGGGCTACACGTTGATGGTTTCATATGCCGTCCTCATGGCCTCCAGCGCGGACTCTACTGCGCCTAGTGGACGCCGGCGACGACCTCGCCGACATGGGTCACTGACCGGTGGACCCGGCTAGTCAGGTGATTAGCTTAGTGCTAATTACCCTATTAACTAACCCCTGAGTGTATGACATGTGGGACCATCACTGTTAAGGACGTGGTTAAAATTAAATAACCCCCTGTTAACCTTTTGCGCCTATGACATGCGGGCCCCACTGGTCAGGTTTGACCTGGACCGGCCTATTAACCTGCTGACGCCACCATGATGCACTGCTGATGTAGTAATCATTTTCTGGATTATTTCTACTTCAAAAATGATTTGGAAATTTCAGAAAATGTTGCAAACTTCAAAAAAATCATAGCAAATCAACCGTAGCCCAGAATGAAATAATTTATATATGAAAAATGGTCAAAAAATCCAATCTTTCCACCTGTACCATTTCCATGCATATTTGCACAAATTAAAGTTGATGTATAAGACAATTTGAATAAAAGGCATTTGAAATGTCTTACGTGGGGTTTGAATTTGATCCTTTGGTTCAAACCAACTTCATTTAAATTGTTGCTAACTGCATTAGCTGAAAACAACATGTTTCCATGTCATGATCATACATCATGTTTGTTGCATTGCATTGATTGTGTTCTCTCTTTGTTTGTTGGTGTTTGTTCCTTCTCGGTAGCCGACGTTTCCGATGTAGTGACCATTGACACTGATGAAGTGCGGTACCATTTTCAGAAGTGCCAGGCAAGCAAACCCCCTTGATCATCTCGATACAATCCCATTCTCTCGCTCTTGCTCTCTTTTATTGCATTAGGACTACAACGATTCAAATGTTATTTGTTGCGGTAGTTGAACCCATTCCTTTGCATGACCTGTCATTGTCACAATAAATAGCTAAACCTTCCTAGAATGATTAGGAGTAGCTTGAGCCATGTTGTGACTTCATCCATGTCATGCTTGCTATTGCTTAGAGTTGTGTCAGGTCTGATTCATCTGGTAATGAATTGGAATGTTGTGATCATGTTCTGACGTTGAGAGCTAAGTGTGTGAACACAATTGGGCAAATGTAGCGATGAGAGGCCATGTAGGAGTACATGGTAGGTTCTCTCATTGAGGCCGTCTTTAAGAACTGAGTTCTGTGTATGTTATCCAAGACTAGCTACTACCACACGCTGGGATCCTTAATTGACTCTCTCGACTTATTAATCGCCTCGATCTCTATCCAGGAGTTGCAACTAGTTTCTGGTGTTTGTAGGTTGTGCTATGTGTCTACCAGGTGGCACCCGGTACAGGTGGGCTTGGGATAGACTAGGCACAGTGGCACGGTGTACCAAGCGTAGTTCCGTCCATCGGGGTGGGATTGGGAACCCTGCACACATCATTTGGGGCCATGATGGAATTGGCCAGACTTCCCTTGCGGGTTCAGCCTCAGATAGGCGAGAAACCTAGACTAGAGTCTTGCGTGATTAGTCAAGTTGTGGACGACACCCTCGCTAGGCTTCCGCTTGAAGGTTGCCGAGATACATGATGTGTATATGGTGGTAAGTGGTGGGAGCATGTGTGAAGAAGTACACCCTTGCAGGGTAAAATGGTCTATTTGAATAGCCGCATCCGCGGATATGGACTACTTGGAGACTTATATGGTTCATAGACAACTTTAAGTGGATACTATAAAATGCGCAAGATAAGTGTGAGTGCTATGGATGACCTTATTGTAGGGAGACGGGAGAGAATCCGTAGTAGTGTATTGTTGTGGTGACTAGTGGACTCGTGTGCGCTTTCTCACCTCAAAGAAATTAATGGTAGTCGTAGTACAGGATAACCACTGAGTCAAAGCTGGCTTGCTGCAGATAAACTCCACAACCCCCTTGTTGATACTGATGCATAAGTAGATATTTCTGATGTAAGACTTACTGAGTACCTTTGTACTCACGGTTGCTTAATTTATGTTTTTACAGAAGAGACTTCAGCCTCACTAGTAGTTCCATGTGGACTTTGACAAGTAGCTTGGGAATCCCAGACAGAAGTCTGGTCCCTATGGAGGGTCTTGTAGATAGTTAGGCTTCTCGGCCTTTTTCTTTTGTAGTTGTTTGTACCCAGACATGTTTATACTTCCATTGCTTGTATGACTTTATATGTTGGGTCATGAGACCCATGTTTGTAATATCATGTTATGTATGGATTTTTCAAGCCTTATCTATGCTTGAGTTTGTAGAGTTATGTTGTGATGCCATGCTTTACAACACATACTTGCATGTTATGCGTACGTGTGACATGTATTGCTATGTGTGAGGTTTGACACCTAGTTGTGTGCCTTTGGTAGCCTTTCTTACAGGGAAATGCCTCATAGTGCTTCCACTGAGGCTTGGTAGTTCGCTACTCCTCCGGAACACATGGATTTACTGACATGTATCCTTCTTTGCTCCTATGTCTGTCCCTACGGGGAAATGTCACGCGTTGTTATTTTAAGTCCTTGTAGCATGCTATGACTTGGGTTCATATGTTGATGACTGACACGTGATTGATGGGTTATCTATGTCTGTCCCTATACGACTATGCCACCTTGGTCTATAACTAGTCATGTTGACCCGGGTTCTCTGTCATATGGATGCTAGCGACATAATCATATATGTGAGCCAAAAGGTGCAAACGGTCCCGGCCAAGGTAAGGTGGCAGCCATGGGTTACCGTGCGTTAGGCCATAAAGTGATATGATGTGTTACCTGCTAGATCTGTGTGACCTAGGATCGGGGTCCCAACATTAATTTAGTATTTATTTTCCATTCTCTCTAGTTTAGTTTAATTCCTCCCTTTTACCGTCCCTTTGCAACTAACTTAAGTGAGCTATTTCCAAAATCCGGTTTGGTTGTGAGGGGATTGTGGTTCCATCCTATTCGCTCCCTGTGGGATTGACAAACCTTACTTATCACGAAATTGCTACATAGCCCTGTGCACTTGCAGGACATCACCCGCTTGTTTTTATAAAAGAAATTGGGGGACTTTGAAAGAGGATGTAGTGACTGTTGTTCAAAGATTCTTTGCAAATGGGATTATGCTCGAAGAAGTGAATGACACTATGATAGTGCTAATACCCAAAGGTACAACCCGCAAACTCTCAAAGACTTCAGACCGATTAGTCTGTGCAATGTGATTTATAAAGTCATATCCAAATGCTTGGTCAACCGATTGAGGCCTTTACTGACGGGTTTAATTTCATAGACCCAAAGTGCTTTTATACCTGGTCGAATGATTACTGATAATGCAATGATAGCTTTCGAGTGCTTTCATAAGATACAACACAGCAAAATCCCGCAAAACACACATTGTGCCTACAAATTATACCTTGCTAAGGCCTATGACAGGGTGGACTGGAGATTTGTTGAAGGTGTCTTGGGAAAGTTTGGTTTCAGCAAGAAGTGGATTGATTGGGTGATGGTTTGCGCCCGTCCTCTCAGATATGCAATTAAATGCAATGGCGAATTGCTAGAATTTTTCTAACCTACACGCGGCCTCAGACAGGGCGATCCCCTAAGCCCCTACTTGTTCTTATTTATTGCCGATGGGCTCGCACGCATTATGCATAAGGAGGTGAGTGAGGGCAGTATCACTCTCATTAAAATTGCACACATAAGCCTAGGTATTTCCAACTTGTTGTTTGTGGATGATAGCCTCTTGTATTTCAAAAATACAGTGGATCAAGCCTTTGGTGGTGAAACAAGCTCTAACCACTTTCCAGAGATGCACCGGCAACTATTAAGCCCAAGTAAATGCTCTTTGCTTTTTAGTGAAAAATGTTTGGATCATGTCCAGTCGGATATAAGAGAGGCTCTTGAGGTGGACGCCTCAACTTTTGAAAGCAAATATCTTGGACTTCCTACATTGGAGGGGAGACTGAATGATGAGAATTTTCAGTCCATCATGGACAGATTTTTCAAAAGATGCAATAACTGGTCGGAAAGATACATGTCCCATGCCGCCAAGGAAGTACATATGAAGTCAGTTGTCCAAGCCCTCTCGACCTATACTATTGGCGTTTTCAAGATGTTTATTGGTTTTTGTGAGAAGTATGAAAAAGTGATAAGAGATTTCTGGTGGAGAGATGAGGACAGACATTAGAAACTACACTGGATGGTCTTGGATAAAATGATCAAGCCCAAGAGTCAGAAAGCGAGAAATATCTGTTAATAGAGCATGTCATGGTTAAACTACAACGTGACCTAACTCGACAATCATGATGGCCACGGCAAATATTACTCCCTCCATTTTATATTAGTTGTCGCTGATTTAGTAAACTTAACTTAGTTTCACGGTTGCTTGTTGCAAGAAAAGGTGCTCAGTCTGTGGTGTAGACGGCCACAAAGAACGATTCAACGTAGCTACTCGGTCAGTAGCACGCGCAGTCACGTTGGCTAGAGATGATCGGGGAACGAGTAGTGTTTTTTAACACATTACAGAAGCAAGCACTCGTATATACACGTATACACTCATTTCTATGAACGCACACACACCCTATCCTATGAGCGTCTCTGAGAGACTGAGCCGGCGTATTATCTTGAGATTTTACAAAGTCACCATCGGCGCCTCGTAGTCGACAAGAACGTCTCCTCCCACTAAACGAGCATCGCCAAAAATTCTGAAATAAATCCGGAATAAATGCGAGCATCGGGACTTGAACCCTGGTGGGCTGGGGATACTACTGTCTTCCTAACCATTCAACCACAGGAAGGTTCGTGGGGAACAAGTAGTTAGTTGGGACGATCGGGTGTGCTTCTAATTTAAAAAAAATTGTGTAAAGCTTTTTTTTAGCAAAGCTTCTTAGTTAAATAGTTGGCCACGCACAAGGGGGCACATCCTGGCCGGCCAATTTACCGGTTTTTCATAAAGGTGAACTATTTCGATTTAGAAATATAACATTTTATACAATAACATTTTTCAAATATGCATGAACATTCTATTCCATGTGTATGAACATTTATACGTACATGGTTACACTTTTTATTATTTTTCACAACCTAATTTTCCCATTTTTGAAATTTATTTTTCACTCGGTTATCTAATAAACCTGTTAATTAGATTATATTTTATTTTCCCGCAAATATACATTATTTATTCAAGCCATGTTTAATTTTTTTTTCTTGCATCCCATGAAATTAGTAAGAGGACTGAAACCTACCTAAGTGGGTCGGCCCAGGGGAAGGAGGGGTGTGTGAGACCGCATATTTGAGGCAATGAGCGTCTTAGGGAGCAACTATCCAAGGGTTACCCCTTCCGAAGCTCCGCAAGGCGCACTTTCTTGGCATGCGAACATGACAAGTAGTGCGTCCCGGCGACACTACGTGTCGCTTGTTGGTCACTCTCTCTAGATTTCATTTTTTTTGTATAATCGTGTTACTTTTTGCATTTCGGTTTTTGTTTGGTTTTCCCTATGTTTTAATTTAATTTTTTATCTTTGCGAAGCACAACTGTGTTTCTCAAAAAATAAAAATAAACCGTATTTTCATGAGGAGCACATATCTGCTTCTGCGAGAAGCACAAGTGTGTTTTCCGAAATGGGAAAAAAATGTATTTTCACGAAAAGCACAGATTTGCTTTCGTGAGCAGCACGACCGTGCTTCTCGAAAAAAAAGTGCATCTCGTGGAAGAACATATTTGTTTCCATGAGAAACATACAAAAGGAAAAAAAAAACTATGCTTTCACGAGAAGCACAATTTTATTTCTCGTGGAAGCAAATATGTGCTTCTCGGAAAAGAAAATAAAGGTGCTTCCACGAGAAGCATAGTCTTGTTTCTCGTGGGAAAAATATTCTTCCTTCTCAGAGAGGAAAAAAAAGGGAAATACCACAACCGTGCTTCCGGGCTCCGGTTTTTTCTTCTGTGTTTTTCGCTATTAATTTTTTGATTGGCAGTTTGTTTTGATTTTTGTTTTTCCTGTTTTTTTGTTTTTTTTCATGATTTTTTTGTTAGAATGTGTTAACATTGATCTGATTTTGAAGATCTCGACTCGGGAATTCAATGGTGAAAACGGTTCGAAATTTGAACGCATGGTTCAAGAGATACAACGTTTTGCATAAAAGAATTTTTGAAAAAAAGGAAAACATATAGGTTGAGACAAGTGGTGCACATGTAGTCAGCCCGACAAGATGGGATGACCTTTGCAAGGCGCACCTCTTAACTAGTAATTTCGTCAAATAGGAGCTTTCTTATCGCATCCATGCGGGTGTGAAATGCAAGCGCAGGACTTCTTTTGGGCCGGCCCATTACGACTTTGGACAGCGTTTTTGCCCTTTTTCATGTAAAATTTCTTTTATTTAACAGTTTTAAGGAAGAAAACATTTTGAAAAAGGCAGTTTAAATAATACGGATGAAAAAGGAAAAACTATACTGCAGAAAATGAAAATAGTTCATATATACAAAATATTCATCACATATTTTTAAAAAGTTTATCGTTTATTGTAAAAATGTCCATGCATAAACATTTTATTTATCTATTAAATGTATATGTATTTTAAAATAATACTATCTATGTCCACGAATATAAGATGTTTTGTATATTTCAATACGGACTACATACGTGTTCAAATGAGTGAACAAATACACTAAAACGTGTCTATATACATTTGATTCAGAAAAAAAGGTCAGAACATCTTATATTTGTGAATGGAGGGAGTAGTTGCGCATTTGTAAAAAGAAGTCACGTATTTGAAAAATGGTCATAGATATTTTATAGAAGTTTCATTTTTGAATTTGTAAAATATTCATCAGATATTATAAACATGTCTATTATACATGTAATGTTAATTATGTATTTGTAAAAATGTGCATATGTAGGAAACAAAAGTAAACAGAAAAATGAAAATAAAAAAATAGCAAAAAAAGATGAAAACCAAAAGAAAAAAAAGGCAGAAATTGATAGGAAAAAAACTAGCGGAGACAGATCTGGCTGGCGAAATTTGTGAGGATTTGATATTGTCAGGTTTATGTCATGTCGGATCCTATGTGACGTTCACATCATCGTGTGGTTTTTTTTTTCACACGATTCAGGTTTCGGTTTTCCTTGCAACCATTGTACATCTTCCTTACACGGTGTAACGGTACTTGTGCTGCAGCAACAGCATAGTATGCTGTAGCACTCAAAAATATAAGTACGACTTATATAATCTCCGCGGGTAGCAAAAAACACTGAGCGGGGATAGCTCAGTTGGGAGAGCGTCAGACTGAAGATCTGAAGGTCGCGTGTTCGATCCGCGCTCACCGCATAATTATTTTTGTTGCGGCCAGTGCAGTTGCCAAGGTACTTTTTGACCATACCTTGATCCGTAGGCAGCTATGTCACTAATGACGCTGCAGGGAAGAACGGCGAGAATCATAACGTTGTCATATTTGTCCCGGCTTCGCTTGTGTAGAAAACCCGATGCTAAGCTCCAACTAAGCACCTGATCATCGAGGAGGCCAAGCTCACAACTGGGACCTTTTCTCGTTTCTTATCTTGCATCCACCTACCAGCGCATAGTTAACATCGTTATCATGTGTAGCAAGTAGCAGCGACTACAGTGGCACCTAATCAGTCTCCGGCATCCGGCCAGGCGAGGGATATAAATCCAGGTTACTCCATCCGCCCATCTGATGCTCCTTTTGTCGCCTAATTAGCTCAGAAGATAATAATAATGTCACATTTCACCCAAATCATTGAACGCTTCAGAGGCGATGCCCAGCTCCAATCAGAGTGGCACCAAGATGCGACTGGGACACCAAGATGCCCACCCTTCACCATTTGGCTTTCATGCACGCACCCGTTTGGTTTGGTCCCGTCGAAGAATCCTGCCGCCACTAGTGTAGAACGAGCGCTCCATGTCCCCACCTATTCTTCCACGACGGACGCCATACAATGTGCGTGTGACAGTACGTACCGGAGCTGTCCTGCAGAACGCTGGCATATCCTAATCCATCCATGTCCCGAAAACAAGCTGGGAACAATCCATCCACGTCAAAGGTGACGAATCCTGCCGGCCGATGTAGCCGGCATCTTCTAAGCACAAGCTTTGGTACGTTTGCGTTACGCTGTCTGTCAATGCGTGCCATGTCAACATATTACATATACACGAACCCGCAGTAATAACGGTAGCCAACCGGGACCGAGGCAGTGCACGCATGCACGGGCGCCATGGAGATGATAAGCCGCAGCCTGCAGAGCGTGAGCCCGGACGTGAGCGTGTACTTCTCGGGCGGGTCGTCGCGGCGCCGGAGCGGGGCCGGCGAGAGCGACGACGAGGAGGCGCTGCGATGGGCGGCGCTGGAGCGGCTGCCGTCGTTCGAGCGGCTGCGCACGGGCATCCTGCGGTCCGAGGCCCAGGCCGGGCGGCGGCGGTTCGCGCACGAGGAGGTGGACGTGCGCATGCTGGAGGGCCCGCAGCGGCAGGCCTTCGTGGAGAGCGTCTTCCGGGTCGCCGAGGAGGACAACGAGCGGTTCCTCAAGAAGCTCCGCGCGCGCATTGATCGGTACGTACGTCAACATGTACAGTGTGATGTTTCAAGGCATGCGAGAGAGGGAGCGCAGCGCACCGGGTGGTCACCATGCATGCGTCTTAGAGATTAATTGTTGTTCGTGTCGTGTTTTGGTTTTGGCAGCGCGGGCATAGTGATCCCGACGGCGGAGGTGAGGTTCAGGAACCTGAACGTGGAGGCGGAGTGCCACGTCGGGAGCCGCGCGCTGCCGACGCTGGCGAACGCGACGCTGGACACGGTGGACGCCATGCTGGGGCTCGCCGGGGTCAGCCTCGCCAAGACCAAGACCCTCCACATTCTCAAAGACGTCTCAGGCGTCGTAAGACCGTCCAGGTACGTAGTCCTCCTACGTGCATGGCTTTACCTGTTATTACAGGCCTTTCTGAATTCAAATTGCTGTTTTCCCTCCAGGATGACCCTCCTGCTCGGCCCACCGTCTTCAGGCAAGACGACGCTTCTGCTGGCCCTGGCCGGCAAGTTGGACCCCACTCTGAAGGTGCGCGGGGAGGTGACGTACAACGGCTACGGCCTGGACGAGTTCGTGCCGCAGAAGACGGCGGCGTACATCAGCCAGAACGACGTCCACGCCGGCGAGATGACCGTCAAGGAGACCCTCCACTTCTCCGCCAGGTGCCAGGGGGTAGGCCACAGATACGGTGAGCCGTCCGTCGTGTATCGATCGCGCGCGTGGTTGCACCAGCAAGGCCCGTCGTTTGAGACTGATCGACGATGTTTCGCGTGCAGAGTTGCTCCAGGAGCTGACCAAGAAGGAGAGGCAGCTCGGGATTTATCCTGACCCAGAGGTTGACCTCTTCATGAAGGTATATCCTATCATGCAACACTTGCGTCTATCTTACTGCTGATGTTGAGTTTAATTCTCTTCTATTGATCGGCAGGCCACTTCAGTCGAAGGGAGCACCCTGCAGACAGACTACATTCTCAGGGTAAAGAGCATATCTCTAGGCCTTTCCCAATACTCTGTCTCCTCGAACGACACCCTAAAACCTAGCTCCTCAAATTTTGAGGGACTTTTTGTGAGAAACTTTCAATCTATTTATTTTCAATCATGACAGTACAAAGAACACCAAAAGTAATAAAAATTACAACGAGGTCCGTGAACCACCTAGCGACGACTACAAGCACTGAAGCGAGCCAAAGGCGCGCCGCCGTCATCGCCCCTCCCTTATCGGAGCCGGGCAAACCTTGCTGTAGTAGACAGTCGGAAAGTCGTCGTGCTAAGGCACCATAGGACCAGCGCACTAGAGCAGCAACCATCACAGTCGTCGTGCTAAAGCACCATAGGACCAGCACACCAGAGCAGCAACCATCACTGATGAAAAAGTTGTAGATTGAAAGGATCAAACCTGTTAACACCCAAACAGAGACGAACAAAGACCGGATCCAAACAAATCCAGCGAAGACCAGCACCGATTGAATCCCTCGAGATTCGACAGAGACACACCTTTCACATAATTTTTAACTCTTCTAAATCGCTATTTTGCACACATACCCATTTCAAACGCAAATTGAAACTAGATTTAGATATTCTGGTGCTTAATTATACTCCCTTCGTTTTAAAATATATCATCCGTTGTTTTTCAAGTCAAAAACAAAGTTAGGTACATAATGGCAATATGATAGGTCAGGCGCAAAATGAATTTATCAGTTTTTCCCCTCTTGTAAGGCGACTAGGGCAAAGTCTTCCCCCTTGATTTCCACTAATGGGTCTGTGGATGCCCCTCCCCTCTGCTCGCCGCTTTGGAGGCCGATGGTGGGGAGGAAAATCTTGGTGCCTCGCTCTGCTAGTAGATATGTTAGGATTTTAGTCCTCGCTGGGATGGCGCTCAGGCGGATAGCGATGCTTCATTCGAGGGAGCTCTGGCGTAGATTCTGTTAACAATACTCTTCTCACTGGGGTCTATTCTTCGTCAATTCGGATTACAAGCCATGGGTTCATCAAGCTCTAGCCATTACAAAGGAGGAGAGAGCATGAACAGAGGAAGAGGAAGACAGAAGCAGAGGAGGCCGAAGCCGTCCTGATCCAAGCCGAGTTGAATGTAGCCAATTCCCTCGTATATGTAGCTGCTCCCTCCTGAGGCCTCCGTGCAGCCCAAGCCCAGTAGCACATGGCCCAGCCAGAGTAGGGTTGGTCGCTAACAGATTCCTACCAGCTACTCAGGGCCGCGAGGTTAGGGTTTCTTGTCGTACGTACGCGATAGCGAGATTTGGTGTCAGGTTCTTCAGATCGTTTCAAGAGTTCAACGATAGTGATTGCTGCTCCGGTGCGCTGGTCTTTACAGGCACGTGCATGAAGAATTCCTGACTGCCATTGATAAGGTCAGACCGGCTCGGAAGCGACGACAATGACGCTTCTTTGATGACTCGTTCTAGTGACGGCAGTGGTCAGACCTGGATGTACTTTTTATTATGTTTTGGGCGATTTGTATTCCTATTTCTGAAAAAAAAATTAGATCTGGATCCTATAAAAAGAACGATAGCACACATGTTTATCCGTGGAAAGTCAAATTTACTCGAGCAGAGCACAAATGTCTTTTGCCGCGTTCGCGCCACCGTCTCCTGCTGCCACCAGGACTGGTGGCCGGCAGCTTTACTGGCGGTGCCATGCCGGGGCCGATAGGGTCGCTACATCGGTAGTTTGATTCCGGGGACAGTTTGAGACCGCCGAAAGTAGAGTAGATAGGCGGGGGAAGTTGCAGACAAGGCGTTCGCTTCTTTGCCGCACCGAAGAAGGCCTCGCCTTCCCCTCTCTCCTTGCCTCCCAACGATCCGCGGCGCATTGGCCATGATGTCTCCATGCCTGATGCCGTTGGTGTGTGCAGATCCTAGGGCTGGACATGTGCGCCGACGTCATGGTCGGCGACGACATGCGGACCGGCATCTCGGGCGGGCAGAAGAAGCGCCTCACAACAGGTAGTTTTTGCGCGCGTCCCCTTCCGGCGCCTCAATTTACAGCGATTTAGTTGCATTCTTATCTCCATTGGTAACGCCGTATCGGTTGATTTGGTTGCAGGGGAGATGCTGGTCGGCCCGACCAAGGTGCTGTTCATGGACGAGATATCCACCGGCCTGGACAGCTCCACCACCTACCAGGTCGTCAGGTGCATCCAGCAGATTGTCCACCTGGGCGAGGCTACCGTGCTGGTGTCGCTGCTGCAGCCCGCGCCGGAGATCTTCGACCTCTTCGACGACGTCATGCTGCTCTCTGAGGGGCAGATCGTCTACCAGGGTCCCAGGGAGTACGTGCTAGAGTTCTTCGAGAGGTGCGGCTTCCGCTGCCCCGAGAGGAAAGGCGCTGCTGATTTCTTGCAAGAGGTTCGTAGCATTAAAAAGTCCAAGTTACTACAGATCTCACTAATTCAGCATGGGTATATGTAGTGAAGACTATAGAAACTTTTTTTTTAACAGTGAACATCATTTCTAGAGTTTTAGTAGCTTATTTACGATTTCATGTGCCTCGACACACCTAGTTTACATGTAAGAGTTGGTACGATCAATTTTTTTATAGTTAGTACATCCAATTTGCCTTTCTGACAAATGTAACATTTCACAGGTTACATCAAAGAAAGATCAGGCGCAATACTGGATACAGAATGAAAAGCCTTATCACTATGTGTCAGTACCTGAATTCGTTTTAAAGTTCAGGAAATTTCACATGGGGAAGAGCCTAAAAAAGCAGCTTTCGGTTCCTTTCAACAAGAGAAAAATCCACAAATCTGCTCTGGTTTTCTCCGATCAGTCTGTTTCAACTTCAGAGCTTCTCAAGACTTCGTTCTCCAAAGAATGGCTTCTCATGCAGAGAAACTCATTTATCTACGTTTTCAAAATAGTTCAGGTACCTAGATCCAAGATAACCTTAAATGGTGAAGTGCTTTCTTATCTATTCATAGATGTGATTCTTTGTCTTCCTTTCTTTTGAAGGGAATCATAGTTGCTCTAGTAGCATCAACGGTTTTCTTGCGTACACAGCTCCATGAAGATAATGAGGAAGATGGCCAAGTCTACCTAGGGGCACTTATATTTGTCATGATAGCTAACATGTTCAATGGTTTTGCCGAGGCATCCCTTACTCTCGCAAGGCTACCTGTATTCTACAAACACAGAGATTTTCTATTCTATCGGCCATGGCATTTTACACTTCCAAATGTTCTCCTGAAAGTCCCTATGGCCTTGTTTGAGTCGATAATTTGGGTTGTAATAACCTACTACCTCATAGGTTTTTCCCCTGAAGCTAGCAGGTGGGCCATCTCGATTATTCTGTCCACTAAAATTGTAATATTATCGAGTTCACTATTTGCTTGACGGCCCTAAGAGTGCAATGCTCATCATCGTGCAGGTTCTTCAAACATCTGCTTATAGTATTCTTGATCCAGCAGGCGGCTGGGGGATTGTTCAGGCTTGTTGCTGGCTTATGTAGGACTGTTGTCATCACTAATACCGCAGGATCTCTTGCCCTTCTGATCATGTTTGTACTGGGAGGATTCATCCTACCAAGAGGTAATCATCCATGTATTCCATCACATATTGATTACCATTCTCCTTGCCAACATAATGGACATTGTTGCATTGGTGCCATTGGTACACAACTCCAGAATGATTGTGTCCGAACAGGAATACATGTAAGGGGCTGGTAAGAACTGCCATTCTGGCCACTTACTGTTATCGATGAAGATTCTTAAAAAATGAATCAGAAAAGCTATCTCTTGAAATAAAATACAAATACCTGTGCCTTATACCTCAAAGGGGTTAAACCACTAGCTGAACCATCATAGCTGGCATTTTTCAGTAACAAATCTTGACGTAGCAGTCGAAATAAATCACCATCAACTTAGACATTTCATGTGTTACTTCAAATATCAACCAATTCTCATTGTTACAGAGGCAATTCCAAAATGGCTGGTATGGGGTTATTGGTGTTCACCTCTCACTTATGCATACATTGCTCTTGCTGTCAATGAGATGGATTCTCCGAGGTGGCTGGACCAATCTGTAAGTTAACTCATGATCATCTTACTACTGTGTTCTCACACAAGCATGTTACTTGACTTTTTTTCTTGTGTATCAGTAGATAGCTGACGGAAGGCCATTGGGAGTGGCAGTTCTAGAAAACGCAGGTGTTTTCACTGGCAAGGAGTGGTACTGGATTGCAGCAGGTGCCCTTCTAGGGTTCACTGTTTTGTTCAATGTGCTATTCACACTATCACTTATGTACCTGAACGGTAAGTCATGACTTACATCTGTCAATTCAATTTTTTTGCTTATTCTGGCAACTTTATTTTCTGCGGTAAATAGATATTGGCATTCGAAATACACAACCGTGTTATTTGGTGTGGATAATTTATTCATTGTTTGTACTTTGCATTAGCTGTTGGAAAACCGCAAGCCATCTTGCCTGAAGAAACTGATGAAATGCTGGAGAATGACTTTGAGGAAAAAAAGGAGCCACATATAGCACAGAGAACTACGGTTCGAACAACAGAACCTACATCCCCCAACTCAATCATCACATGTAAGCCTTCCTCTCCCCCCGCCCAGAAAAAAACTCACATACACTTTGGAAAAAGACATGCCTCTTATATTGGCCAGTTCTAACGATGTTTCTTATTTTGTAGTGGATAAGGTGCTTGAACAATTACGTGGCTCTTCCCCAAATACTTCTGATAGGTCTGCCAGATATGCTCCAGGAAGAGGGATGGTTCTTCCATTTGAACCACTCTCCATGTCCTTCAACGAGATAAACTACTATGTTGACATGCCTGCGGTGTGTATGCGTGCCCTTTTATTCTTTTTCTTAAAAAACTGTATCCTCGTGCCATTGCCTACTGATGTATCTGTGACTGTGAGATTTTCCCTATCATGCTATAGTTATGTGCATCATTTTTAGGTTGGCAAACATTTTTAGTGTAAACTTCTAGTTCTATGTTGTTTTCTTAGAACACCCATTTTTCAGTGGTCGATTGTTTTTCAGCCAATGCATGATCGTAGCAATTTTCCGTGAGGACCTGGTGGTTGCAAATTCTGAAATTAACGTATTTTTTATGACATCCCTTGATTATGAACTATGTAAGATACACATATCTTCACAAACTTGAGAATGTTATTTGATGACACATTTGTTGTGCATCACAGTGTTATTATTTATAACATATAATCTCATTTGCAAACTGCGAAACTATCAGGAGATGAAGACTCAAGGAGTAACCGCTGATAAGCTTCAGCTGCTGTCAGGGATATCTGGTGCTTTTCGCCCTGGGGTTCTGACTGCCCTTATGGGTGTGAGTGGAGCTGGAAAGACCACTCTCATGGATGTCTTATCTGGGAGGAAGACTGGTGGATACATTGAAGGGGAAGTCTACATATCCGGCTACCCTAAGAACCAAGCAACATTTGCAAGAATGTCGGGTTACTGTGAACAAAATGACATCCACTCTCCACAGATCACAGTCAGAGAGTCACTACTCTTCTCTGCTTTCCTGCGCCTGCCTAAGAAGGTTACTGATCAAGAGAAGAAGGTTCGCCCTTATGTCTTCTTACAACATCAATTTTCCAACTATTGTATGTGTCACAAGGTTTTCACTTTCAGTTTCAGAAAAAATTCAGCAAGAACCAAAATCACCGAAATTCAGTGAATTTCAGTGATTTCGGTTTGCATTTCAGCCAAAGGGCCGAAAAGTTAACTTGAATTCAACCAAATATTTGAGATTTTGAAAAATATTTGAAGTCATGTGTACTACTGAAATTGCTGAAATATTTTGGCCGAAAGGTAAATATTGCAGTGTGGACTGAAATTCAGTGAATTTCGTCAAAATCTCACTGAAAGTGAAAACCATCGTGTAGCTGTAGGGGTGTGAAAAAACGGGTTCATTGCAACGCGGCTAAAGCCGACTGTAGCATTTTTGTCCAGTTTACTCTTCCACGCGATCCAAGCCGCAGTACTAGATTAAAAAAAATGTATAGCATGGTCTCCACGGGTCCAGTTTACTCTTCCACGCGATCCAAGCCGCAGTGCTAGATTAAAAAAAATGTATAGCATGGTCTCCACGGGTTGATGCAAACCCTTTTTCAATACTCCTAGTGAGTTGTATGGTTACTATGGCTCAACTCACTGAAGTGTTTGCTGGAGTAAGATCGTGAATGAAGTTCCTTTTTTGTGAGTGGGGTGAATGAAGTTGATTAACTTTTGTAGATGGATTAACTTTGGTTTCTTTCTATAGGTATTTGTGGATGAAGTAATGGAACTGATTGAACTAAACGGTCTCAAGGATGCTACTGTGGGTCTCCCTGGTGTGAACGGGCTGTCGACTGAACAAAGAAAGAGGTTGACTATTGCTGTAGAGCTTGTGGCAAACCCCTCAATTATCTTCATGGATGAACCAACTTCAGGTCTTGATGCAAGAGCTGCTGCAATTGTCATGAGAACTGTTCGGAACACTGTCAATACTGGAAGAACTGTTGTCTGCACCATCCATCAACCAAGTATAGACATTTTTGAAGCCTTTGATGAGGTAATACATCTTTTGTATACTTTCTTCCCATATATTATATTTATCTTTGGTACTTGATGGTCTTCTGGGTTTCACTATGGCAGCTGTTATTATTGAAAAGAGGAGGTCAAGTCATATATTCTGGACCGCTGGGCAGGAACTCCCATAAAGTTGTCGAATACTTTCAGGTCTGCAATCTGATATCCAGACCACTCTCCCTTATGCCCATACCTTTCTGTTTCCTGTTATGTTGTGGTAGTACCTTGTAACATATTCTGTAACTATGAGGGTACCCTCATATTTTTGGAGTTCCTGTATTTGAAATCTATAGATCATGTCATAATATTTATGTTTCATGTATCAAATCAGGAAATTCCTGGAGTCCCAAGGATCAAAGAGAAGTGCAACCCAGCTACATGGATGTTGGATGTAAGCTCTGCGGCAGCAGAAGTTCGACTGAAGATTGATTTTGCCGAAAGTTACAAATCTTCGACTATGTATCAGTAAGTGAAGTGTCCCCTCAACTTTGTCCTGTAAATAGGGTTGAGACATTTTTAAAAAGAAACAAACTTCTAGAAGAAGCGTAGGCAGCATTACAGCATCAGCATGCACTACTTAAAAATTGGTTCTAGTAAATTAGTGATACACCATTATGGTTTGAACTTTCAATGCCGCAACTTACGGAAGAATGAACTTCTTCCTGCACCTTGAACTCTTCAGGCGTTTATAACTACTTCCTTGTGTGGATTAATATTTTCAGGCGGAATAAAGCATTAGTCAAAGAGCTGAGCAAGCCACCTCCTGGTACCAGCGACCTTTACTTCCCTACTCAATACTCGCAGAGTTCCTTTGGTCAGTTTAAATTCTGTCTCTGGAAGCAATGGTGGACTTACTGGAGAAGTCCTGATTACAACCTCGTCAGGATGTTCTTTGCATTTGTTACGGCCTTAGTGCTGGGGGTTATATTCTGGAGGGTTGGTCTAAAGATGTATGTTTATAATGCTAAGCTATTATTATGTGCGCAACCATTGATTCTTCTTGAAAGTGTATTTATGGGGTGCTCAGTTATTTGTTACTTGGTGCAGGAGGAGCTCGGGTGATCTTTTAGTCATTGTGGGATCAATGTATGCAGCTGTTATGTTTGTTGGTTGCGAGAATTGTATCTGTGTTCAACCTGTTGTTGCTGTGGAAAGGACTGTATTTTACAGAGAGCAAGCAGCTGGAATGTACTCGGCTATACCCTATGCCCTCGCTCAGGTCAGTAAACATTAGTGGTTTAATTGAAAAGTCATAACTGTTTGATACTAATGCACTGAATATTTCTATTCAGGTAGTTGTGGAGATACCATATGTGTTCGTTGAGACTCTGGTTTATACTCTTATCGTCTACCCGATGATGTCTTTCGAGTGGACACTAGTAAAGTTCTTCTGGTTCTTCTATGTTTCATTCTTCACCTTCCTGTATTTCACATACTACGGCATGATGACTGTCTCCATATCGCCAAATGGTCAAGTTGCTTCTATATTTGCTGCTGCCTTCTACTCCTTCTTTAATCTCTTCTCAGGGTTCTTCGTTGCAAGATCGGTGAGCCACACCTTTCCTTTTTCCCTTTTACAACTAAATTTTAAGAACTTGAAACCTTGTGCAATGCAATCCTTGTGGGCTCGTCTGATCTTTTGCCTTGTTTTTCACTTCAGAAAATCCCAAAATGGTGGATTTGGTACTATTGGCTTTGCCCGGTGGCATGGACAGTTTACGGGCTTGTTGTGTCACAATACGGGGATGTGGAAGATCTTATCAAGGTGCCTGGTCAACCCGATCAGCAAGTCTCATCATTTATCAAGAACTTCTTCGGTTATGATAACGACTTTATGGGCGTCGTGGCAGTTGTGCTGGCTGGCTTCACCATCTTCTTCGCTATGATATATGCTTACTGCATAAAGACGTTCAATTTCCAACAGAGATAGAGACTTTATGCGCCCATTTTGTCATGTAGATTGCGATGTGCACTACCCTTGTTATATTGTTAGTTTCGCTGCCCATGGTTATGTCCTGGTGCTTCAGCGAATGGGTAGCTGAAGCAAGGAAGCATTGTGCAAGTAAAGCCCATGTAGTCTTTTTGTATCTGAGAATATTTTAAATGAAACCATGCAAAAGTTAAGGGTCAAACCTAAAAGAACATTTTGGGCTGCAGAATCTGATTACTCTGAGTGGCGCTAGTATGATCCGTAGTGTTATGTGGGACGTATAACGGATCTCAACGTTGCGACTTTCTGCACCATTTAGGCTATTAGCAAAATCTAATCAAGAAGCCCGTCTAGCTCAGTTGGTAGAGCGCAAGGCTCTTAGCTTTGTGGTCGTTGGTTCGAGCCCCACGGTGGGCGAATGATCTTTTTTGAGCATCGCACGTGTGTACTTGTTCTATTTTTTTGGGACTGTCAACAAATCAAAAATTCTGTGTGTAAAATCTGGCTCATTAAAGTTGGTAATAAATTGATATTGTGTACATTCTATTTTTAATAATAAAGAGAAACGAAGGGTCAAGAAGACACAACAGTTAAATTGCAAAATCACGGACAAAGCATCCAAAAAATACTACTAGCATCGCACGTGTGTACTTGTTCTATTTTTTTGGGACTGTCAACAAATCAAAAATTCTGTGTGTAAAATCTGGCTCATTAAAGTTGGTAATAAATTGATATTGTGTACATTCTATTTTTAATAATAAAGAGAAACGAAGGGTCGAGAAGACACAACAGTTAAATTGCAAAATCACGGACAAAGCATCCAAAAAATACTACTCCCTCCGTTCTATAACGTAAATCTGGCTCATCAAAGTTCGTAATGAATTGATATTGTGTACTTCTATTCAATTTTTAATAATAAAGAGAAAATAAGGGTCGAGAGGACACAACAATTAAATTGCAAAACCATGGACAAGCGTCCAAAAAATACCACTCCATCCGCTTCATAATGTAAGACGTTTTATGAAGTGTCAGCACGTGTACTTGTTCTATTTTTTGGGACCGTCAACAGATCAAAAATTTTGTGTGTAAAATCTGGCTCATTAAAGTTCGTAATAAATTGATATTGTGTACTCCCATTCAATTTTTAATAATAAAGAGAAACCAAGGGTCGAGAAGACCAACAGTTAAATTGCAAAATCGACAAGCTCCAAAAAATATCACTCCTTCCATTTCATAATGTAAGACGTTTTTCGACACTTTAAAAAACGTATTACACTATAGGACGGAGGGAGTATGATATAGTATGTGATACACATGTTAGATATGATATTATTTACAATGACTCGGCCGTCTTCATATTCGTTCGATCCAATTTTGATCATACGGCGTGCAGCAAAACACAGACCTATCACCCAGTTTGCAAACATGGACCTTGTTGCAAACGGCTCAGCCTAGTGCTTGTTGCGATCCGCGTCAGACGCCTTTCTGTACGTGCCACGCGGTGCCACCACATTGCTTATCTCTCTCTTCTCCCTTATCCACACGTTGCATAACGACCATTCATTTCCTTTGTTCCCCGATGTGTCTCCTTCTCGTATCCTACCTTCTCTCTGCCATGGACACACTTTCCCTCTCTCTATCCTCCTCTGACTCTCCACCATGGGACGCACTCTCCCTCTCCCTTCCATCGCCACTAGCCAATCTCGTTGCGTCACTGTCTCATCGCTACCTCGTTTGCCCAGAGCCTCTCACCAATCATTTGATCACGTCGTTGAGGGAGAAGTTGTCCCCATGCATGTTGTGGCAAGCCACCGGGGGAGGGACCGGCAACCTGCGAGCGTTTTTTTTTTTTTGCAACGATTTCAATGCTAAAATGGCGGCAAAGTTTGCAACACCACCGGTGTTGTAGAGACGGCAGGACAACATCACCTCTATTACAAATAGGGGGCAGTGTTTGCAGCACCACCGGTGTTGCAGAGTGGTCATTGTAACATCACTGTAACGCCCGGATAATCAAGCTATAGTAATTCTCTGCTAATGATGCCATATCACCACTGTTACTGTTGCTAATCCCACGTCGATTCAAACTGATTCGAAATTCAAATTTAAAATAAAGTCAAACAATAAAAGTTTTCAAACATTAAAACTAAAACATTCTAAATGTGACAAATAATTCATAAGTAATAATGATGGAGAAACCAAATTTTTATGAAATGTTTAAATGCTCTAAAATAAGTAAAACAATAGCATAAACAATTAAATAAATACCTTTTATAATTTATAAAATATTAAACTATTTTATTTGAGGGTTAAACTTTTTGTGACAGTGGTGTATTTAGTAAAACTAATTTAGGTACTAATAGTATATTTTACAAAACTAAAATAAATTGAAGAATAAAAAAAAAGAAAAAGAAACAAAAAAGGGAAACCAAACCCCCCTCCCCCGCGATCTGGATCGGGCCAGGCGCCCCTACCCCGTCGCCGACCTCGCCGCCCCGCCGTCGCCGGCGTCGCCCGTCGCCGCCCCGTCATCATCTCCTCCCCGCCGGCCTCCTCGACCCTCGCCGCCCTACTCCCCTCCAGCGCACACGAGCACACGCCCCCTCCTCTCCCCTCTTCCCTCTATGTCACCGCGCGCCCAAGGCCGTGCTCACCGCGCGCCGTCCTGCTCGCTCGCGCGCCTCGGCCACACCGCGCCCTGCGCCCTGCTCGCCGGGCCGCGCCAGCTGCCGCACCACGCGCCCCTCCCTTGTGCCCCTCTGCCCCGCGGCCACCGCCCCGCGTCCGCTCCGCGCCAGCACGAGCGCCCACGCCTCGGGCTCGCCTCGGGGCGCGCTCGTCGCACTCCGGCCGCGCCCTTGCTCCGTCGCCTCCCGTCGCCACCGTGCCCCCGATCCGCTGGTGGAGCCTCGCCGGCCCGCGCCTCCAACCCCCCCCCCCCCGCCCGCTCCGGCCCCGCCGCCCCCTGCCCCGCCTACGCCTCAGGTGTTGAGGATACACATAACAGGTAGGCCCACGAAGGGTCAACATATCATAAAGCATGGGGTCCACACAGCATGTGGGTCCAGATAAATCTCATACAGACGTACTATCCACTCGGACATATCAACGTACCGTCCACTCGGAAGACAGTCAACCACTCGGTCGTATGGCTCACTCGGATATGCGAAGACCAAACAGTCGACAAGGCAGTCGGAGCAACATTCTCATAGTGGAGGTTTCGTAGTGGGCTGACATTATGGCATTTATGCCCCTCTTTGTAACATAGGAGGTGAGGGGGTGGCGCACTCTATATAAGCCACCCCCCACCACTAGACTAGGGGCTCTTTTCTGCTCTCATTTTCTCTCCCTGGCTCTCTCTCGCCATTAGTCTCAGGACTACCGAGATCCGTTCTCCTCTCCCTCTCTCAAATACACCATGTAACTCCGTGTTCATGACAGATAAAACAAAGCCTCTCCGGAGCACGAGACGTAGGGTTGTTATCTCCACCGCGAGAGGCCCGAACTCGCTAAAACCACCGTGTCACCCATATGCATCTCGATAGATCATGCTCCTTTACCCTATCCCTTATTATTGTCGGAATCTTTTCCACGACAGTTGGCGCCCACCGTGGGGCATGGCGTCTATCGAGCCATGATGCATATGGTTCTTTCTTCAATCGCCGGCAACGGACTAATTTCTGCAGGCAACCCAAGCTTTCTTGGGATGATCTCCTGAGATCAAACAATCACCGCTTCCAATTTTGACTGTTGGAGTCCCGGCCATCACACAAAATACTCCTCATCATACAAAAGGATCAGGGAGTTGCTCATCTCAATTTGTCCTCTTTACAATCAAACATTGCAATGATCTAACTATGGTTTGTTCTTTTTCTGTACTAGATGACCCGTTGCGCCAATGGCGCAAAGGCCGGCAGCAAGCTAAGTATTGTAAGAGTGGTGATAGGAAAACTCAGTCACAGATCGAAATAATGAGTACTTACTGCTGGTCACTGTCTCTGTTCATGATTATTGTTTCTCCTATTCCTGGAACAGTCTGTGCTAAATGATAGTGCTATATCCCTTGAGTGGAAGGTGGACGCTGCCAGGTAGGGCATGCCTCTTCCTTGCTTAGCATATTTGTTGTTGCTGGTGAGTACTCTGATGTTTGAAACAGAGAAAGTAGTAAAAAATAGATAATTATAGATAAGGGTGGCATTATGCATATTAATAGATCGATGAGGAACAACAACAGAGGTTATATAGGTAAAAGCATAGGTGGTAGCTGTTCAAAAGCAACAGATAGCATCGTCGAAAAACAGAGGAAGGTTTCATCCTATTATAGAGCTTGATTAGTAGTCCTTAGAATGCTAGATGATATTTAGATACGACTTCCGTTGTTGTCGATGGTTCATCTAAAGGCAATGCACGATGAGAACCAGGCGCTGCTTTGTGGTGACCTTGAAACGAAAGGCACAGATGTCTCCTTCATGGATTTTTGCAAGGCGGCGGAACTCAGACCAGTTGGTTGTTACGGTGGCTCTCTTGTCGGTTCCTATCAGGATGCGACAATTGGCGTGTAGATCACTGTTTGCAAGCCTGACCTTGAGCGTATCATAATCTGGGTCAATGTAATATTTTAGTTTGCTTTCAGTGTAGTGGACCTGGAAATACTGGTGAGAAAAAAGGAATTAATTGAATGGATTGGAGAGTGTCTTCTCAATCTTACACTGAGAAGGTTTAAATATAGATAGTGAGAACAGTTATCAGTAAATAATGGCAGGAAGCAAAAGAAGGGTGCAGAGCATGCTACATTCCTTCCTATGTGGAGTATAAGATGTAAATTGGTTGTTTCTGTATGTATGGTACTCTAGTGAAGGAGAACAAATATAGGAAGGAAGAAAACATGTATATCAGACTATATGAATATTAGTTTCTAAAGTTACATGTAGCAAGTTGATGAGAATTGTTGTGCTGGTGCTAATAGTAGTGTATACAGTTTTTTCAATATTTCGCAATAAAGTCAATTTGGTGAATCAAAAGCATATTGCAGGTTGTACTTCTGATGATTAGTCAGGTAAGTAGTTTAGTTGTGAGGCATAAGTAAAGATAATTCTTTTTTTCAATGAAGTGGAAGGAAGGAGTTTACCATCCGTTGGCCCGGCTTTGCGAATGTTTTGTTGATGGTGCAGACATAGTATTTGATATCTGGTTTCTTGCGGCGGAACATGGCAAACAACTTGTTCACATGGTGCTGATAGAGCTTCACTTCATTACCTCGGTGACAGTACCTTTCAAGCTCTCTGCAGTTAGGATAGCAGGGGGTGGTCCTGAATTTAGTTTCGTTTTGGTAAGATCGAAATGAAGCAGCACATGTAAGAAGGCTGAATACTATTTATTGTTAGGAGACTAAGCTTTCATCAAGAGAAAAGTAGAATTGAGCTTTAAACCTATGGTAGGAAGAATATAGTAAGCAGGTTAGTTAAGTTGAGCATTATTGATCGGCCTGATATATGTTTTTTCGGTTTTAAGGCAGAAAATTGGCGTCGGAGAAGTATAGCAGATCATAAAAACTATTAGGTCATTTTATTTTAAATGGAGAATATCATAACAGGATAATAAGCATTGTAGCCTGGCATTGGTTCACCGTGAATGATATACTCCGGATGCTCATATTCTTCACCTTGTATAAGTATCATGAGAATTGTTAGTGCGAGAAATCAGAAACTTGTTTGCTGGCAATAGCAATTGTGGGCGTACAGTTAAATTATGCACTTTAAAAGAGCAGTAAAATGGATTTAACTTGTGTAGTTTGGTTCTTTTATAAATAAACCAGTATGTAATCATTTGAGTATATGTGCATCAACCGTTTGGGGCTATTTAATTCCGTTTTTGCTGGCTAATATCTGTACAAGTACTTTAGATTTGGGGCTGAACAGTGCACCAACTGTTGCATTATATATATCGTGTGATGCATAGCAGGCCTATTAATCAGTTTAGGGGCTGAACAGATGACCTATTGATTTGGGGCTGAACAGATGACCTATTGATTTAGGCCTATTGATTTGGGGCTGAACAAATGACCCGTTGCGCCGATGGCGCAAAGGGCGAGGGCAAACCAAGCATTAAAAGCATGCACGTTAGAATATTTAGATACCGATTGGGTCATAAGGAAATAGATATTTAGGTATGAAGTTGATAGGTAGCATTATAAGAAAGGCATGGAGATCATTTTACGATAGCTTATCTGCATTGCCTTTATCAAGCAAACTACATAGGTAGAGATGCATCATATATACATAGCTTTGATCATTTAGCTCATGGTGAGTAGTGATGAATCTCAGGTAGAGCATTGCCATTGTTGCACGTGCCCCTTTAATACCATGTGCTCGATTTTTTTTGTTGCATTTTTCGACAACTTTGTGTTTGAGAAATTTCATACGGTAAGAACTTAGGCGTACATACAAAAAGATAACATAGGTTTATATTTTAAAATTATATGTACCTTCAAAATCATAGGTGCTTTCGAAACATATTTTTATATCATGGTCTTTCTTTTATAGTTATGATTTTATATACCAACACAGTGTAATTAGCATCATGAACAATAATTTTGATTTACACATATAGTAATGTTCCTCTCCAATTGTTACAGATGAGCATATCCTTAGATAGGACTGCTTTCAAAATTCAAACTATCTAAATCATAGAAAAAACTTTAGTGGAAATCTCAGGAACATAATAGTAATAGGATTGGTTAGAGTAAGCTGTGCTGCAAATGGAAACAAAAAATGTCATCTTTTTTCAAATATTGCTCGAAAGCACATGCCCAGGATGTTACGTCAGAAGCTTCCTCTTGCAAGTTCACAATCGCTATATCATCTGAATATTATTATCTTAAAAGGTTAGGATGCAAGAAAATAACACCTTTGGTAGGCATTTGTAATTCAAAAAGAGCATACAACTCGATAGTAGATTTTGGAAATGTTAATCCTCCCGAAGTCCTATGCTATGCTATGCTGCAGAAGATTTAAGAATGGTAGATAACACTAAATAGGCAACTACAATAACAATCTCTTGACAGAAAGGACAGGGGTCATGTCAATACAATTAACAAGAATGATCTCCGCCAATTAAGAAATAAACAATTAAACTGCACACAGATCAAACCATCATTTGTGCTTGGCATCTTCTTGGGCAGCGGCAGCAGCGACACGTTGCTCAGCGTCTTGGGCAGCTGCAGCAGCAGCGCATCGCTCAGCATCTTGCCATTCTTCAAGAGCACCAGCGACTTTCTCACCGCCTCCCTCGCCATATATTTGTGCTCATGCATTCCAAATCGAGCAGGAAGTACAGACTTCAGAGTTCAGAATTACCATGCCAACCAAATTCAGCATCAGAGTTTGTTCGGCACCTGCTTTCCTAGCTGCCCAGCCAAGCCAAGGCAAGGTCGGCGTAGGGATTCTCGAAGAGGCCCATAGAGAACTTGACACGCAGGATCCAGGTGATGGCGTCGTCGATCCTGCTCATGGGGATCACGTTACTGTTGACGTGACCAATCAGGATGCTGATAAACCGCTGGTAGTTGTTAGGCACCATGAGCTGCAACATCGCATCATGATCGGCATCAACTCATCAAGCAACATTGTTGCAAGCACAAATAAGCAAGTATTGTCTGCTTACCATGTCAAGGCCGGCAAGGATAGAAGCCTTGACCGAGTGAGTAGTCAGGTCCTGCAGGGGTGGTGACCCTATCAATGCCCTCCCAGTCTGAGATTACGAAGCCCTATAGTTAAGATGCAATAAAGGCAATGAGCATCTGAACATCTGGAGAATCCAACTAATGAATTTCAGTGTGCAACTGTTTTCCACTATTTTTTACCTGTAATTTGAGCGTGCTCTTGAGGTATCCGGGGACAAGGTCTTGGTTGGCGTGCATCTTGACCCCGTTCCAGCTGGAGTAGGAGAACATGACAGGTGGAGACGCCCTTATCCATGGCGTTCTTGTATGCCGGCATGTGGATGTTCATCAGGCCCCTCGTGATTGATGATGGTGTTGTATGAAAGCTTCATATAGCATACCAAAGCAAGTTTGCTAAGCGCTAATACACCCTGCAATTTGTGTAAAGTCGGAGGCATGATGGACCACACAGATAGTAGGAACAATTAGCAAATTAAGATGATGTAGTAACTGTACCTGAGAAACGAAGTGTTAGGAGCTAGGGTTCTGCCGGTTCTAGGGCGAAGATTGTAGGGAAAAGATGGAGGAAGACGAGGACGAGGGCGCGGCGACCGGCGGCTGGGCGCCGTCCTTGCGTGGTGGAGAAGAGGCGGCGGCGGCGCAAGAGGCGGCTAGGGTTAGGTCTCCCGGCTCCCTAAGGGAAGCCGAGCAAATAATGATTGCTTCTTGCTTGATTAGATTGATACATCTCCTCTCCTTATATAGAGAGGTTTACTTGACTCCTAAGCAAACGATCCTAATAACGATAAGATAATTGGGATAAGCCCCTAATAACGATAAGATAACTTGGGCCACAACCCACTGGGCTAAGCCCCTAATATGCCGGTCATAACACTTCTCCCCGCCTGCACAAACAGCTCGTCCTCGAGCTGTAAGGTGGGGAAGCGCTTGCTGAACTCCTCGAGGTGATCAACCAGCATCAAACACCTTCGCGACAGCTGGGGCGGACAGGTCGGCGGCGACGGCGTCCTCCTCAATGTAGTATGCAGCCTCCAGGTAGAAGAGTCGCGGGCAGACGTGGCCGGGCGTGTAGGGCTCGTCGCAGTTGAAGCACAACCCTTGGTGGCGACGCTCGAGTAGCTCGGCCGAGGTGAGCCGGCGGAACGGGCGCGCCGCGGTCGCGGCTAGGGGTGCCACAGAAGCCTGAGCAGGCCGACCCTGCGCGGGAACATCCGGCCAGGGTAGCGGCCCAGCGGCTCGGGACGGTGATGCCTGTTGGATGGCCACCGCGTGGCGCTCAAACGCGCGGCCATAGTACATGGCCGTCTGGAGATCCTGGGGTCCCCGAAGCTCCACGTCCACGCGGATGTGATCCGGAAGTCCACCGACGAAGAGGTCGGCCCGCTGCTGCGCCGTCATGCCCGACGCATGGCATGCCAGGGCCTGGAAACAGTCGGCGAAGTCCTGAACCGTGGAGGTGAAGGGAAGGCGGCCTAGCTCTGCCAGGCGGCTCCCGCGGATCGGTGGCCCAAAACAAAGGAGGCAGAGCTCGCGGAAGAGCTCCCAAGGGGGCATGCTGCCCTCGTCCTGCTCGAGGGCGTAGTACCAGGTCTGTGCCGCGCCGCGGAGGTGGTAAGAGGCGAGCCAGGTACGCTCTGAGGCGAGGGTGCGCTGCCCGCGAAAGAACTGCTCGCACTGGTTGAGCCAGTTGAGGGGGTCCTCCGTGCCGTCATAGGTGGCGAAGTCCAGTTTGGCAAACCGTGGCGGTGTCTGAGTCGGAGCGTCGTGGCCGACTGGCTCGGAGGTGCGAAGCAGCGAGGATTGGGGCGCCTGGTCAGTATGGCCGCGACCCGTGGAGTGCCCCGCCGAGCCGGAGGGATCACCGAACTGCAGAGTGGGTGCCGGCGGGTCTCCAGCCGACGTGTAGACGGGTGGCGGCGATGATCCGGTCAGCCAGGCCGGTATTGGGGACGGCGACGGCGGGAAGCGCACGTGCTGGATCGGTACGCCCCCCCTGCAAGGGTGACCCGGGCCCCGTGCTGGGCGATGGCGGGGCCGGCAGCTGCGGCTGCGGCGGCACGGACCCGGATGGCGTGGGGGGCGCAGCGAGGGCCGGGGCCGGCCACTGTGGCCAGTGGGGGGCGACGGCGGGCGGCGGCTGACCGGGCCAGTGATGGTGTAGAGGCCCGATCGGCGCCGTGGTGGCCGCGTACCAGGGCAGGGCGGCCGGCTGCCAGGGCGGCTGCCCGTAGGGCCCGGCCAGGTAGAGGCGTATGCCCTGGACGGCGGTGACGAGGTCGTTGAGGACCCCGGTCATCTTCGCCGGCGAGTAGATGGAGGCGGGCGGCGCGGTAGAGGGCGGTGGCGTCTGGCCGGTGGAGGCGCCGGCGGTGGAGTCCAGCGGCGCGGTGGGGAGAGCCAGCGGCGCGGTGGTGACGGGCAGCGGCGGGTTGGGTGGTGGTGCAGACATGATCGGAACCGAGCTACCTGATACCAAGGTGTTAGGAGCTAGGGTTCTGCCGGTTCTAGGGCGGAGATTGTAGGGAAAAGATGGAGGAAGACGAGGACGAGGGCGCGGCGGCCGGCGGCTGGGCGCCGTCCTTGCGTGGTGGAGAAGAGGCGGCGGCGGCGCAAGAGGCGGCTAGGGTTAGGTCTCCCGGCTCCCTAAGGGAAGCCGAGCAAATAATGATTGCTTCTTGCTTGATTAGATTGATACATCTCCTCTCCTTATATAGAGAGGTTTACTTGACTCCTAAGCAAACAATTCTAATAACGATAAGATAATTGGGCTAAGCCCCTAATAACGATAAGATAACTTGGGCCACAACCCACTGGGCTAAGCCCCTAATATGCCGGTCATAACACGAAGATCGCCATTTGCATGGTTCCACCAGGCTGTACCCCACTGGATTAACAAATCAAACCCACCGTACAAATGCTCTCTACAAAAGAAAGAAATGAATAGAATCACAGTCATTTTCACAAGTGAACTGAAGCAACTAAATAGCAAGCATCACCTAACTGGAAGGTTGCGTTCAGAAGAACTAATGCAAATAAATATGGCCGACCGACAAAATACTAACAGAGATACACAAACTAACACAACAAGTACCACAATGATTATACAACAACATGAGCATTTTGCATACACTGTATCTTAGCGCCATTACTTATACAGTAGAAATCAAATTAAGCGGAAGTCAGTAGAAATTAGAAGATGTAAGTTAATGCACAAACAAACTGAGACTATAAAACAAACTGGTCATATCACCTAACCATGTAAACTTTTAGAAGCATTCCAAAAAATTGACAACTAAATGAAAGCAAAGAATAGGAAGTGATCCGACCTTTTCCTCACTTAGATCCAATATTTTCAGTGGCATCCTTTTTTGTAATTAGCCCAGAACATAAACTGACCCTTCTTCCTTGTTACTCCCAAGACAAAATCAAATTTGCCTTCAAATGGAATTAAAAGATCAAGGTAATGAGCAAATTTTAGATAATACATCAAATGGAATCAAAACTGCCAAATTGCATCCGTAAAAGAATATAACTGTACATACATGTTTAATAACAATCATGGTCTAGCAAAACCAAAACGACCAGATCAGTATATGCCATCGCTCACCATTGATATGTTACAAAACCTGGGTCAATTCAGCCGCCAGCCAGTTTACACGCAAGCACAAAATATAAATAGCATGAGGCAAACCTTGCAAAAACTTGGGATGAGTCAGGTGGATCTCAAACAATGTCTATCCAATTATTATTATTATCCTCACCTCCTCACATAACCTGAGATTGAAGTAAGAAAATGGGATGAGTTCACCTTTGATATGCAGTAGCACATTTAGGAATACCCAATTTCTTCTTCCAACATGCAAGTACCCAGGACAAAAACACGTCCAACTCATTGGTGAGCAACCTTACCAAAGCTCCTACAAATAGGAAAACGATGATTTTAGGAGGGGAAATGACACCAATAACTATCAGGCATAGCTCACTGTATGAACTTAATACCATTTGCACATTTGGTACTGACAACAGTTCTAGCGATAAACAAAAGATGCAGTAGTATATGAAGTCAGGTAAGTGTACACTCAAATACACCGCTACATGAAAACAAAAGCCTACAAAGCACGCATTTTAGTGAACATGTTCCAGTTTTCTTTTCCTATCCGCGTTCGAAAAGGATAAAAGAGAACATAAGCAAACCTAAAAATAACCTCACGACAAAATAAAATATACAAAATTTCATGTCTCCTATAGTCTTATACAACGGGGAAGAAAATCAAGTTACCAAATGCTAATCTATGGGTAAAATCATCATGAAGAATTCTGTAGGGTCGAGAGCCCCATAAATCGAAGTAAATATCTACTTCATGGATTCTTGTTATGATTGACTGGAACTAATGTTTTGACTGGATATTCCTTGTTTCTTTATACTTTTATTCACCTCAGGGATTCTTATTAATCTCGAAATCATCTTGTTATGATTGACTGGAACTAATATTTTGAAGAATGAAATCACGTGGTTTGCATAGACTAATCCTTCCTTGCCAGCCTTCTGGGATTTTCATCAAACACCTTGTAGGCGTACAGAACAAAATCTGCACAAGCAAAGATCAGAAGTTCAGGGGACAATTGACGATAACCCCCCTTGTTGGCAAATCCTTGATCATATGCCCCCCACCGCTGTCTATGACATGTGGAGTTTAAGTGGCCTGGGGGGGTTATCATCAAATCTTCCGAAGTTCAGAGAAGGAGCAGGGCATTGAAAGGAGGAAAGAAATTAGGAAGAGGACAAGAGTGTGCGCACTTCCTGGCTGGAGAGGAACTCGAACACGCCATCGCTTGCGACGACGAAGAAGAGGTGGGCCGGGGTGATTTCCACGGTCTTCACCCGAGGCTACGCGTGAAGGCCGTGCTCGGGTAGAGCCCATCACGGGCCAAGACGCGAGGCGGGGTACCCCTCGTAGGCGAGCCAGCCCTCGGCGTCGGGGTCGCGCACGCCCTCCACCTGCTCGACGGACATGACCCACGCGCCGCAGGCCTTGACGCGCGCACGCTCGTCGGCGTGGAACGGCGTCTGGTCTCACGACACCTCCTCGGCGGCGACGCGGCCGTCGCGCCATACCCCGGTCACGGCGCGCAAGTCCCCGACGATGGCAACGTGGAGCGCGCCGCCGGCCACGAGCGCCGCGACGGCGGTGGTCCCGCTCATGGAGTCGTCCATGGCCGCCGCCGCCTGCATCTCCTCGTTGACCCCGATCATAGCCGCCCGGAACGCCCCCGCGGGGTCCAACGCGAGGAGGCTCCCTCCGGAGGCGTCGTCCTCGGCCGCGAGGAGGAGGAGGCGGGGAAGCCCATCCCACGCGAACCCGGAGCAGGCGCCGTGGCCGTCGAAGACCGCGAAGAGGTGGAGATCGGGGTCGCCCGTGGAGCGCGTGGCCACGAGGTACGCGTCCTGCGACTCCCGGGACGGGGAGTCCGGGTAGAGGCCGTCCACCGTCAGTGTGGCGTACTCCAGTGCCAGGCCCGCACCCGGCACCACGGCGCGGCTGCCGGGCACGCCACCGCCCTCCGCCGTCGCCCCGCGGCAGGCAGCACCTGCCGCGCGCGCACCCCATGGAATGCCTTTACAATCAAACATTGCAATGATCTAACTATGGTTTGTTCTTTTTCTGTATGCACACGAGCTCATACAAAAGGACGCATCCCGTTGTTCCGATTGGTGGCTTGGCTCCCGGACGATGAAGCGTCGTCGTCTGCCCATCATCATCTTGCGTACTCATCGGCGATGCCGTCACCGAGCGCCCACACACGCGCAGCCGCTAACGCTCGGCCTGGTTCCCCGGCCGGTTGACCGGTCGACCCGGCTCCTCGGGCGACAAGACCCGGCTGACGGCACTCGACCCAGCTCCACACGCGTCGAAGCACGACTTCGACCTGTGCACAGCTCCGGCTCCCCGAGCAGTGAAATGCAACCACCAGCGCTCGCGCCGGCCTCGCCCTTGGCTGCGCCGGCCCGCGACTGGACTGCGGCCAGCTGCTCATCCTCCTCATCGCCACCTCTCGGCTGCCGTCTGGTTCCGGCCAGACCGGCTGTTTCCGCCGCAGCGGAGCTCTCCTCCGGCGTCCGGACCAGGTCGTAATCTCTCTCTCCTCCTCTAATTAATACTAATCCGTACGCATCCATGCATACATAATCTTTTCTTCCATCCTCACGGCTGCATGTACACGAGAAAGTATCTGGTAGAAACTCTTCTTCAGTGGAAGGATCGAAACTATAACCTGTGCCGTTGGATCGAAAGTGTATGTCGTCGATTAAATGGCTGTTCATTTCATGCAATTTGCAGAAAACCGCCCGCCAGATGGCTGTCTGTTATGACCGGTTTGGCTTATAACCGGAGGAGGCCCAGCAGGCAGTTAGGGGCTTGGCCCACAAGTTATCTTAGGCTATTCGTGTTGAGGTTATAAATACTAGATGTAAAACACTTTTGAGGGGAGGCAATAAGAATATTATTATCCCTATTGCCCGGCTCCCAGAGGAGCCGGAAACCCTAGCCGCCTACAACCCTAGCCGCCGCCGCCATCTTCCTCCCACGCGACGGCGCCCAGCCGCCGGCGCGCCCGCTCATCACCTCGCCCCGCTCCATCCTTCCCCTACAACCTCCGGAGCAGGTCCGGTAGGACCCCTGGTTCTACCAATTTGGTATCCAGAGACTCGGGTTCGATCATGTCGTCATCTGCACCCCCGCCGCCGCTGCCCATCACCACCACCGCCCCGATGACCACTGTCGGGTCCCCAACGCCGCCGGCCCCGATCACCTCCGCGCCGCCGGCCCCCGTCACTTCCGCGCCGTCGACAACTTCCGTCTTCACGCCGGAGGAGATGACCAGCACCCTGCGGGACCTCGTGATGGCCGTCCAGGGCATCTCCCTGTACCTGGCCAGCCCGCACACCACCCCGCCGGCTGCGCCCCTCGCCTACAGCCATCCGGCGACGCACTGGCCGATCCAGGCCGCGTCTGGCCGGAGCGGGACGCCCCTGCTGCCGTTCCAGGCGGGCCCCCGCCGCTGCTGCACCCTCAGCCGCCCCCAGCCGCGGGCCAGCTCTGGCCGCCGTGGCCGCCGACTTCCACACCGGCTTCCGCCGCGTTTAGCCGCTACCCACAGCAGACGCAGCAGCCGCTGCATCTCCAGGCGCCACCTCCCAGCGCCGGACTGCCGTCAGCCGCTCCGACCGGCCTGCCAATACACCAGGTCCGGTTTCTGCCCTCTCCGTCGCCATTACCGGCATGGGCGGCTGGGTCTTCGCCATCACCGGTCTACACCGCGGCTCCAGAACAGCCGACCCCGTTCCCGCAGTTCGGCGGGCCATCCGGCTCCGCGGGGCCCTACCCGGAGTACTCCGACCAGGCGCCACCCGCCTCACTGCTCCGTACCTCCGAGCCCGTTCGACACGGCGCTCCGACGCAGACACCGCCGCGGTTCGCCAAGATCGACTTTGCTACATATGACGGCACAGAGGACCCCCTCAACTGGCTCAACCAGTGCGACCAGTTCTTTCGTGGGCAGCGCACCCTCGCATCGGAGCGTACCTGGCTCGCCTCTTACCACCTCCGCGGCGCGGCCCAGACATGGTATTACGCTCTCGAGCAGGACGAGGGCGCCATGCCCCCTTGGGAGCGCTTCCGCGAGCTCTGCCTCCTTCGCTTTGGGCCTCCGGTTCGTGGGGGCCGCCTCGCGGAGCTCGGCCGCCTTCCCTTCACCTCCATGGTGCAGGACTTCGCCGACCGTTTCCAGGCCCTGGCGTGCCATGCGTCGGGCGTGACGGCGCAGCAGCGGGCCGACCTCTTTGTCGGTGGTCTTCCGGATCACATCCGCGTGGACGTGGAGCTTCGCGGCCCTCAGGATCTCCAGACGGCCATGTATTACGCCCGCGCCTTCGAGGCTCGCGCCCAGGCCATGCAGCCGACCGCCCCCTGCGCCGGGCCGGCCACCTCCGGCCACCCCGACGACTACTTCCCCGGCCACGACGCGACCCTTCCGTCGTCTCTCTCCGGCGGAGCAGATGGAGCGGCGGCGCCAGGGCCTCTGCTTTAACTGTGATGAGCCCTATACGCCGAGCCATGTCTACCTGCGCCTCTTCTACTTGGAGATGGTCGACTTCGTTGAGGAGGATGCCCTGGCCGACGGGGTCGACGCACTACCACACCCAGCGGCTGCTGAGACCGCACCCGCGGGCCCCCCGGCGACGGCCCTCGTGGTTTCTCTCCACGCGCTCGCGGGCATCCGCGACGAGCGGACCATGCTGTTGCCGGTGATGATCCACGGCGAGCGCTTGGTGGCTTTAGTGGACACAGGCTCCACCCATAACTTCCTGCCCGAGGCTACCATGCGGCGCTTAGCACTTCAGCTGACGGGCGAGGAGCAACTTCGGGTCTTGGTGGCCAACGGCGATCGTCTCCGATGTCATGGGCTCGCCCGGGACGTCCCCAGCACCATCGGCGACGAACACTTCTCTATCACATGTGCTGGCATCGACTTGGGCTGCTTCGACTTCATCCTTGGCGTCGACTTCCTTCGGACCCTCGGTCCCATCCTTTGGGACTTCGACGCTCTGACGATGACCTTCTGGCGACTGGGCCGCCGCATCCGGTGGGACGGCATTGGGGGCGCTGCAACGGCGACGCCGCAGCTCCAGCTGGCTGCGGCCACCTCTGAGGCCGAGCACCCACTATTGGATCATCTCCTGCGGCAGCACAGCGACCTCTTCGACGAGCCGCAGGGCCTGCCACCAGCCCGGGTTTATGATCACCGTATTCATCTCCTACCGGGCTCCGCACCGGTGGCAGTTCGTCCTTACCGCTATCCGCAGTTGCAGAAGGACGAGTTGGAGCGGCAGTGTGCACTCATGCTTGCCGCGGGCATCATTCGGATTTCCACGTCGCCCTTCACTACGCCGGTCCTCCTAGTCCGCAAGTCGGACGGCATGTGGCGCTTCTGCATCGACTACCGCGCCCTTAATGCGCTCACACTCAAGGATAAGTTTCCTATCCCGGTGGTCGATGAGCTCCTGGACGAGCTCCATGGGGCGTGCTTCTTCACCAAGCTCGACCTCCGATCGGGGTACCACCAGGTGCGCATGCACCCGGACGACATCGCCAAGACGGCGTTCCGGACTCACCACGGCCACTTCGAGTTCTTGGTGATGCCCTTTGGCCTCGCCAACGCGCCGGCAACCTTCCAGGCCCTGATGAACGACGTCCTCCGTCCCTACTTACGTCGGTTTGTGCTCGTTTTCTTTGATGACATTCTTATCTACAGCGCCTCGTGGGCGGAGCACCTCCAGCACGTCGCCATCGTCTTCAACGAGCTTCGGGCGCATCATCTTCATCTTAAGCGCTCGAAGTGCTCGTTCGGGACGCCTTCAGTTGCCTACCTCGGCCACGTCATTTCGGCCGACGGGGTTGCTATGGATGCCGACAAGGTGGCGGTCGTCGCTGCCTGGCCGACGCCGCACTCACCGCGGGCTCTTCGCGGTTTTCTCGGCCTCGCGGGCTACTACCGGAAGTTTATCCGGGAGTTCGGCCTCATCGCGTCGTCCCTCACGCGTTTGCTGCGCCGCGACGCCTTCGCCTGGGACGACGAGGCGACGGCGGCATTAGAGGCCCTCAAGGGGGCCCTCACGACGGGTCCCGTTCTTCAGATGCCGGACTTTGACCGCCCATTCGTGGTGGACTGTGACGCCTCGGGTGCGGGGTTCGGCGCCGTGCTTCATCAGGGCGATGGCCCTCTTGCCTTCTTCAGCCGGCCCTTCGCTCCGCGCCATCTTAAGCTCGTGGCGTATGAGCGGGAGCTCATTGGCTTGGTACAGGCAGTACGCCATTGGCAGCCCTATTTGTGGGGGCGGTCTTTCCGCATTCGCACGGACCACTACAGTCTCAAGTTCTTGCTGGACCAGAGGCTCTCGACCGTGCCGCAGCACCAGTGGATCGGCAAGCTCTTCGACTTCAACTTCTCCGTCGAGTATCGCCCGGGTCGTCTTAATACCGTGGTCGACGCCTTGTCTCGCCGCGACGCCGACCTCGACTCCACCGTCGGCGACTCCGCGGGGGCGGCGCTGTGCATCCGCTCGGGGCCGACCTTCGGTCTCTTCGCCGACATTCGCCGGGCGACGGCGACCGCCGCCGACGCCGTCCTTCTTCAGCAGCAGCTGGCGGCCGGCGACCTGGAGGAGCCTTGGCGCTTTACCGACGGCCTGCTCCTCCATGGGCGCCGAGTCTTCGTACCGGCGCATGATGATCTCCGTCACCAGGTGTTGCTGCTAGCCCACTCGGCTGGCCATGAGGGTGTGCAGAAAACCCTCAATCGCCTCCGCGCCGACTTCTATATTCCTGGTGATCGAGCCCTGGTCCGTGACTGGTCTGCTTCAGCCCTTGGAGGTGCCGTCTCAGGTCTGGGCAGATATATCCATGGACTTCATCGAGGGCCTCCCCAAGGTGGGCGGCAAATCGGTCATTCTCACGGTGGTCGACCGCTTCTCCAAGTATGCTCACTTCATCGCTCTGGGGCATCCGTATACCGCAGCATCCGTGGCCCGTGCCTTCTTCGACGGCATCGTCCGTCTTCACGGTTTCCCCTCTTCGATCGTCAGTGATCGGGACCCGGTGTTTACGGGCCATGTCTGGCGCGACCTCTTCAGGATGGCGGGCATCACGCTCCGCCTGAGCACGGCCTTCCACCCCCAGACGGACGGTCAATCCGAGGTGGTTAACAAGGTGATTGCCATGTATTTGCGCTGTGTTACAGGTGATCGACCTCGAGCTTGGGTGGATTGGCTCGCTTGAGCGGAGTACTGCTACAACACCTCCTATCACTCCGCCCTGCGTGCTACGCCATTTGAGGTGGTCTACGGTCGGCCGCCCCCGCCTATCTTGCCGGTGGACCTGGCGACGGCTCGGACGGAGGCAGCGAGCGAAATTATCCGCACCCGTGACGAGATGCTTACTGAGGTCCGTCAGCATCTCCTTCAAGCCCAACAGCTGGCCAAGCATTACTACGACGGCCACCATCGCGAGGCGGAGTTCGCGGTGGGTGATTGGGCGTGGCTGCGTCTTCTCCACCGCTCTGCGCAGTCACTGGACCCGCGCGCAAAGCGCAAGCTCGGGCCTTGCTACGCCGGGCCCTTCGCCGTCTTGGAGCGCATCGGACAGGTGGCTTACCGCCTTCAGCTTCCAGCCGGTGCTCGCATCCACGACGTCTTTCATGTCGGGCTGCTCAAGCCTTTCCGTGGGGAGCCACCTGCCGGCCCTTCTGCGCTTCCTCCGACCTTCGATGGACGCCTTCTTCCGGAACCAGAGAAGGTATTGCAGGCACAGCTCCGTCGCGGGGTGTGGTTCGTCTTGATCCAGTGGGCGGGACTTCTGGCGGAGGAGGCTACTTGGGAGCAGCGTGACGACTTCCGCCAACATTACCCAGGCTTCCAGCTCGAGGACGAGCTGTTTGCGCAGGCGGGGAGAGATGTTATCACCGGTTTGGCTTATAACCGGAGGAGGCCCAGCAGGCAGTAGTTAGGGGCTTGGCCCACAAGTTATCTTAGGCTATTCGTGTTGAGGTTATAAATACTAGATGTAAAACACTTTTGAGGGGAGGCAATAAGAATATTATTATCCCTATTGCCCGGCTCCCAGAGGAGCCGGAAACCCTAGCCGCCTACAACCCTAGCCGTCGCCGCCATCTTCCTCCCACGCGACGGCGCCCAGCCGCCGGCGCGCCCGCTCATCACCTCGCCCCGCTCCATCCTTCCCCTACAACCTCCGGAGCAGGTTCGGTAGGACCCCTGGTTCTACCACTGTCATTTTATCAGTAAACCCCTTGAACATATGTCCCTCCTGTACCTAGTCCTTAAGTTGTACCTCTTCGCATTTACGAGAAAAAAAACTAGGTTAGAGAGTTTGGGGGATCTGAGTCGAAGGCTGCAGCGTCGGCGGCGGCTCGGGAGACTGGAGCGGCGGCGGCGGCGGTGGCGGCTTGACGGGCTTGGGGGACTGGAGCGGCGTCGACGGGGAATGGCTGGGCCGCAAGATTTTTCCCTTCCACCGTGAGAGATTCCTGTGCTTGTTCTTAGCCGTTTCCAAATCTTTGAGGGATTCAACCGATTTGCTGGACGCCCCAACTCTGCTTTGTTTCCTTCGTGTCTTGGAGTTGGTTTCTTCCGGACCATAAGGCCACCAGGTACGTGTCACTTTTTCCAGATTTGTTCGTTTCCTATTCAATCTTCTCTCTGTATGGATGTGTTGAGAGATGTATTTAGCTGAATCTGTCCGATTGATGGTAGAGACGTGTAATTATCAATATAGATAAAGCTTAATAGGAGATAAAGCAAATTATGCATGTGACACCACAGATTAATCATGGAAATGGACTGTTGTTGACCACCTGAAATTAATATTCAGAAAGCATACACAATTGTATCAGTTAATTCATGAAGGGGGCATCGAAATTACAGGAACGTCTTAATCTAGTTACTTTAACTGAATTTAACTAGATACATGGAAATGTATTATACCTTAGGCTGTATCACAACTAAGTCTTCCTGTGTGTGCATGTACATAGTACATATGTATGTATTCCAGTAAATTAGCTTACTGTGCCTTAATTATTAAAATGTAGTAATATTTATTATCAAAATTCATGGATGCCTCTATTGCAGCTGGCCCTATCATTACATAAATTTTTGCATTCTCTTATGTTTGTTTACACCATACAGGTCTCGTAGCGATAATGGAATCTGAGGCTGAGGCGAATACTGTTATACCATTGCAGAGCCATGACGTGCAATCTGATGCAGAATCAACTACTCGAGTTAATCCACCTCTCGATATAGGGTTTTTCACACCAACAAAATCCACAAGCATCCCCACATGTATGTGCAGCACATGTAAACAAGTTGTTACCCATGATAGCCGCACTTGTCCTATGAAATCACGTCCATAAAAAGGTATACTGCTAGTGCACACGAATAAGTAATATAGTTGCATGTTTTTATCCTTTCTAACACACTCAGTTTATTTGGTATAGGTTCTTGGTGTTCGTACTGGATGGCACAACTCATTGGAATGGTTTGGTTCATTTGGTAAAGCACTTGCAGTTACCATGATGGTTGTGTAATGTAATCGCAATCACCACTATATGAATTCAAACATTGTGTAATATAATCGTAGTTATGTCAACTATTTGTATGAACTAAGTCAGATGGATGTATCTGTGGTGAAATTGATATCTCATTAATATCTGGGTGCTTGAATTCCCGTCCATGTGTTTTCTGACAGCATTTTTTTACAGCAAGAATTCCTGTCTAGGTTACTATGCAAGCTTTTGCCTTTTGTCTATATGCACTTGAGATCTCCAACGATTCATTTCTTATCTTTTCCAGATATGTATTGATGTCAGTGTCCATGAGTTTGCAATCTTCCCACTTAAAAAATTCGGATATATGCACAGAAACTGAATATATTTTACATGCCAGAAATACAAAACGTCTATTGTCAGAAAAATGATATTTCCAAAGTGACGCAGCTCAAGCGCAAATAAGGGGTATAGAGTTAACCTAATAGATGAATGATGCACTGTTTACTAGAGGAAGCAGGACCAGGGTAAGCCCGCTGCTGTTTCAGCATTTTGAGCTGGTGAGATTCGGTGGGAGAGAGCACAACCAGGGTGTTTTTTTACAAATATGCAAAAGCTGAGCAGGGGGACAGGAATTGATTCATCTGTACCGGTCATTTTTAATCCAACGCTGGTTTCCATGCTTCCACTGAAGAAGAGTTTTCATGGGATCCTTTCTCGCATGTACACTGGATCGGTTAGGCTCCCGAACCCTTAACTGCGTACATAACGCAGCAGCCGATACACGCCGTAATTGCAGCCATTGGATCGGTTAGGCTCCCATGCCATTAACTGCGTATACAACGCATCAGCCCATGCATGTCGTAACTGCAGCCAGCACTGAACGGGGACTTAATTGATAGCATGCAAAACTGAAGCGTGCAGCCATCATTGCATGCTAATACCATTTGCTGTTGCCACACTTTTAAAACTCATGTGATTAGCATTAATGCTTTGCCATGGCCTCCGAGTTTCACCGAGCCAGTTGAACTGAGTAATCTGCAGGTCTCCTGCGTATTTTTCGCTCGGACGGGTTGAGGCACACCACTCGGACATGCATGACGTACAGGGTTTAGTAATCAGTAATCGTTCTTGAATTCGAAGATTTTTCTTCGTTTATTTTACTTTCAGACGAATTCCTAATTGTTTGAATTGTGTAATCTCTCATTATGGAGATTGGTAACCGACTTAAAGCAATTTGATTGTAATTCAATTCATGACGATCATAGGTAGAAGTCCTGCTCTATGCACTCGGACGAGCGTTGGATAACTCGACCGGCCTGCGCATCGTCACATGGACGCGTCTACTTCATTTGGACGCTCCGTGCTTCGTCACTCTGCTGGATGCGTCTTCATCGCTCGGACGCCCCGCGCGTCGCCGCTCCGCAGGACGCGTCTACTTCACTCAGACGCCCCGGGCGTCGTCACTCCGCTGGATGCGTCTTCATCGCTCGGACGCCCCGCGCGTCGCCACTCCGCAGGACGCTTCTACTTCACTCGGACGCCCCGCACATCGTCACTCCGCTGGATTCGTCTTCATCACTCGGACGCCCCGCGCGTCGCCACTCCGCAGGACGCGTTTACTTCACTCGGACGCCCCGTGCGTCGCCACTCTGCGGGACGCATCTACTTCACTCGGACGCCCCGCACATCGTCACTCTGCTGGATGCGTCTTCATCACTCGAACGCCCCGCGCGTCGTCACTCCGCAGGACGCTTCTACTTCATTCGAACGCCCCGCGCATCGTCACTCCGCGGGACGCGTCTACTTCACTCGGACGCCCCGTGCGTCGCCACTCCGGTGGACACGTCCACACCATTCGGCCGCCTCACGCGTCGTCAATTGGTTGGACACGTCATCACCATTCAGCCGCCCCGTGCGTCGACACTCGGTTGGGCTAGGCCTCACGCGAAATTTCCGCGGCGAATCGATCCGATCGATAGCCCACAGTTCCTTTCCGAAAGGACGTCTGTCAGTCCGACTGACCACCCTCCGTGAGGACCCGTGCACTCGGACACGTAAAACACCCGACTGAAGTCATCTTCAGACCACCCTCCGTGGGGACCCGTGCACTCGGACACGTAAAACACCCGACTGAAGTCATCTTCAGACCACCCTCCGTGGGGACCCGTGCACTCGGACACGTAAAACACCCGACTGAAGTCATCTTCAGATCACCCTCCATGGGGACCCGTGCATCGCACGTAAAACCGACTGAAGTCATCTTCAGACCACCTCCATGGGGACCCGTGCACTCGGACACGTAAAACACCCGACTGAGTCATCTTGACCACCTCCATGGAGAGAACCGTGCATTCGGACACGTAAAACACCCGACTGAAGTCATTTTTAGACCACCCTCCATGGGGACCCGTGCACTCGGACACGTAAAACACCCGACTGAAGTCAGCTTCAGACCACCCTCCGTGGTGACCCGTGCACTCGGACACGTAAAACACCCGACTGAAGTCATCTTCAGAACACCCTCCATGGGGACCCGTGCACTCGGACACGTAAAACACCCGACTGAAGTCACCTTCAGGATCGCTATGAGATGAGCTTGACGCCCCTCCGCGGGTTAACTTGGCCCTTCCACTAAGGTCCAAGGCGCATGCCTCATAAACTTGGACTCGAAGATGGCCTGCGCTGGCGTTCCCCCGGGATAAGGAGTGGGATCTCTCTGAAGAGTCAGACCACGCGCCGGCGTCGTCACTCGGGTTTTATGGCGTGTCCACACTCGGACCTCAAGTCTATCTCTTCCGAGAGACATATGAATGCCACCAAGTTTTGCTCAGCGATCAACAACATCCGATCATTCGGAGAACCTTTTAGTCCTCTCCACTCGGCCGCCCCGCGCGTCACCACTCGGTGAGACACATCTACATCAATCGGCTACCCCGCGCATCGTCATCGGTTGAACACATCTTCACCACTGAGCCACCCGTGCGCCTTCAGACAGATAAGTCATTCTACATGCACTACATTCTGTTATTTCCGCGTTCCCGAGTATCTCGTAATTCACACATCACGTTCACTCGGAGGCCATGCCACTGAGTGTACCTCTACGCTCGGTTGCTTATTTTCCCATACTTACTTAGTACTGGTTATTTGACTTCCGAGTCCAACTTCCATTTTTACGCATACGTCATTCACGAACACCATGTGTTCTTCATTTCGAGTTTGCATCGGTCCTCGGGGGCTGCGACTCAGTCGGAACACTACACTTCCGTTTTATTTGAGCCAGCACTCCAACATGTCCGGTTGGATCCTTCACTTCAACAAGTGCATTCGATCTGCCACTTTGACAAGTTACATAATCACTCTTTTAGACTCTTGCTGGTTCTGAATCAGCAAGCCCCTTGCACACCCAGTGGGTGTCTATGGGTGTTATTTACACAAATCATTTCAGCACACATCAAATTTCCTCTTGCTATTTTTCATACACAAGTTACGCGATCACTCGACGGCCCTATGCGCCAACTTCATCGCTACTCGGACTCGATTACCGTACCGGTCCTAGTGCACCACAACACCGACCTTGTCGCTCTGTGACTTCAAACACATCCGGCCGACCCCTCTGTGGAATCCTCTTCATCGTATCAATGATATAGACCTCGTGAGGCATGAGACAGATAAGTCAATTTTGTAATCAAACTGCACACTTCACTCCTTTGCAAGTTTGCCTCTTTCGAGCATCACTCGGAAGCTCCTCCTCACCTTTACCTGAGTCCGACTCGATGAATTACAATTTATCCATTCAAAACTATATTTCCCGGGTTCCGACAAGTTCACCGTCAAAGCCTGTAGTGCGCTCGGGGGCTACACCGCACTCGGGGGCTGCGACTCATTCGAAATCACACTCTCCTGAGTGGTCGAGTACTTCATCACCAGTCAGATCCTTCACTTCAACGAGTGCATTCGGATCCGCCACTTTGACAAGTTGCATAATCACTCAGACGCTCTGCGCGCCATCTTTGTTCCTACTCAGACTCAGTTGCCACGCCGGTCTTGTTGCGTCGCAACCACACTACACTGACCTCGTCGCTACATCAGCTTCGGAAGCATCTGGCTAATATCTTCGCAGGCCATTTTTGCCACTTGGCTGGACACGTAGTCCTTCACTCGGCCGCCCCGCGCGTCGCCACTCGGTTGTGCACGTCTTCACCACTCGGCCGCCCCGCGCGTCACCACTCGGGTGTGCACGTCTTCACCACTCAGTCGTCCCGCGTGTCGCCACTCAATTGTGCACGTCTTCACCACTCGGTCGCCCCGTGTGTCGCCACTCGGTTGTGCACGTCTTCACCACTCGGCCGTCCCGCGTCAGCGCCACTCGGTTGTGTCATGTTTCCACCACTCGGCGGACACACTCGCTCGCCGCCCCGCTCGTCGCCACTTCGGTTGTGCCACGTATTCACCACACCCTACCAACTCGGCCGCCCCGCGCGTCGCCACTCGGCTGTGCACGTCTTCACCACTCGGCCGCCCTGCGCGTCGCCAATCGGTTGTGCACGTCTTCACCACTCGGCTGCCCTGCGCGTCGCCACTCGGTTGTGCACGTCTTCACCACTCGGCCGCCACACGCGTCGCCACTCGGTTGTGCACGTCTTCACCGCTCGGCCGCCACGCGCGTCACCACTCGGTTGTACACATCCTCGCCCCTCGGCCGCCCCACGCGTCACCATCAGTTGGACATGTCTTCACCACTACACCCCCAACACGGGAGCGGCTAAGTTACTCATATGATCAAACCTCATATCGCACTCTGTAGCAAGCATACCTCTTTCGAACATCACTCGGGGGCTCCGCACAACCGTGGGCCATGCCACCCTCAGGGGTTACGCCCATTTGATCAATCTGTTGATCACATCAGGAATATTTTTCTGACCATACATGCTCGGTCCGCCGAAGATCTATGAGGGTAGCACCGTCCACTCGGACGATCGCCCAAATCATTACCTGGAGTCATCTTCAGGACTGCAAAAGGGTGAAAAAGACGCTCCTCTACGGATACACTTGGGCCTTCTTCTAGGCTCCAAGGCGTCAGTTTCACAAACTTGGACTCGGAGATGTCATGTGCTGGTGTTCCCCCGGGATAATGAGTGGCCTCTCTCCGGAGAGTCAGTCCACGCACTAGCCTCGCCACTCGAGTGTAACACCCCCAGAGGTTAGCTACAGTAATCCCATGCTAATCATGCCATGTCACCACTGTTACTGTTGATAGACCCACGTTAATCCAAGTCCTATTCAAATTCTAATTCAAATTAAAGTCAAAATTCAATTTTGTCAAACGTGAAAACAAAAAATATACAAAGTGTTGCAAATATTCTCTGGATAATTTTCATACTGAAACCACATTGTTATAAAGTGTTTAAATGCGCTAAAACAATTAAAACAGCAGCAAAACATTTAATCAAATACCTTTTCAAATTAATAAAATATTAAACTAATTTATTTGGCTGTCCAAATTAATGTGGCAGAGGCAAAATTATTAAAAATAATTTAGAAATTAGTTACATATTTTATAAAACAAAATTTAAAAGGAAACTAAAATAAAATAGTAAAAGAAAATACGTAAAAAGTAAAACATAAAAAAGAGCAAGGGCCCCTGGCCCCTAGGCCAACCCCCCTAGGCCGAGCCACCGAACCGGCCCAGCCCACCTTCTCCTTCTCCCCCCCTACCAGTGCACTGCTCCTCCATCCCGCGTCACTACAGGGCGCGGTCGCCGCCCGACCACCTCGCCGACCCCGCCGCCGCAGGGATAAGGATGCCCCCACCTCGACCCCTCGGGCTCCTCCCCTCCACCTCGCCCAGATCCACTCTCCTCTCGCTCCCTCTCCCTTCACTGCCCGCGCCCGAAGCCGCACGACCATGGCCGTCCCCCACTGAAGCACGCGGCCCGATTGCCCCATGCACCGCCGTCGAGTCCAGGAGCTCCTCCGCGTCCCACTACGTCGCCTACGTCGTCTACGAGGCCGGATCGGCCCGGATTGCGCCTGCATCGACGCCACCGCGTCTTCTTCTTCCCGTCGGCCCCGCCACTACCTCGCCGTCGTCCTGCTACTCCGGCGCCTCCCCGACCTCATCGTCGTGCTCCACTGTGAGCCCCTTCGCCGCTAAACCCTGCCTCCCCTTCGATTTCTTCGCCGTAGGCCGCCGTCCCAAGCCGTCCCCGTCGTCCCGCTCGTCCCCGACCGCGACCGCAGCCCCCGACCGCCGTGGCCCCGCGCACGCGCTGCAGCGCGCGCCCCGCTTTCCCCGCTGCTGCCCCTGCGCACCAGCCGCTGCTGACCGCGTCAGCCGCGTCCGCGCGCCCCAGGCCGCACTTGGCCGCCCGCGCCCTTGCTCTGCTGCTACTGAGATCCGCTGCTTCCTGCTGCTGCGTTGCCACTGCGGTTCCGCTTGCTGCGCGTGGCCGCGCCTTCGCTCGCGCCGACTGCTGCTGCGCTCGCCGCCTGCTGCCGGGGTTGCCGCCCGCGAGCCCGCGGCCCCTGCTGCTCTGCTGCGTAGCTGCGCTACTGCCCCCCCGCTGCTGCCTTGCTGCTCCAAGCTGCTGCTGCGTACTACTACTTGTCTGCTTCTAACCACAGCTGCTACCCTTGTATACTACTGCTAGTACTGTAGCGGCTAGCTAGCTTTGATAAATCTACAATAACTAACCCTCTAGACAGCCTCTAAACTACGGTTAAACAACTGTTAACAAGACTAAAAAAATAGGGGAAGGTAGTACACTTGACAAGGCTCAAATGTTTCCATTGGACCAAATTCGTTAGATGCATAGATTAAATCCTATGAAAATCACAAAGTTCTATGTTCTGTTAACAGAAAAATCGAAAACCAGCTTTATTTTCATAGATACTTTAGAGCTGTTGATGATCAAGCAAATGAACTCTATCATGGATGTAAATGGTACTAACATGTAGATCACAGAGAATGCTCAAAATTGATATAAAACACAAAATCATAGGATGTACAGAGCAATAGTTGAAGCCTTTTGAAAACAGCTAAGTGATGTTTAAAAAAAACTGATGCAATTCTCAGACTTAGCCAAATTCCAGTAAATCCTGAAAATAGCTCGGATGAAAAAGTTTCCTACATGAAAGTTGCTCAGAACGACGAGACGAATCCGAATACGCAGTCCGTTCATCCGTCACACGTCTCTAACTACCTGAACATGGGACATTCCCCCTCCGGATCGCCTGTCCGAAAATGCAAACTTCGGGAAAACTTTCTCGGATGTTATTCCCCCTTCACCTATGTCGTGTAGCACTACGATAGGTCACCCCTAACACCGTGTATCGTATTGTCATGCATCCATTTGCTTGTATTTACTGTTTCTTCCCCCTCTTCCTATTCACTAGACCCCGAGACCGCTGACGATGTCCTGAAGACCGAAGACACCATTGACAACCTTGCCCTTGCCACCGAGCAACCAGGCAAGCCCCCCCTTTGATCATCCCGATATCGCCCATTCTATTTTCTCATGCTTGCATTAGAATTGCTGCTGCTACTGCTTTACCTATTCTGATGCATAGCCTGTTTATTGTAACCTGCTATTGAAACCTTATCTGCTTATCCTAAACTATCTAGTATAGGCTGGGTAGAGACCTATCAGTGACCCCACTTATCCTGATTGCCCCGCTGGATTTTCCGAAGACCCGATCAATGGGATTGAAGACCAGGCCCCGGCACCGCACATCACCCCCCCTTAGTTGTAACGACACTACAGCGTTGCTATCAAGTGCCGAGGGTGAAACCTCTTGTAGCACTTCTGATGTTAACTCTGTAGAGAAGCTGTTCGGTCGTGGTCATCGAGGGTGATTCCTCTTTCACCGCTTCCGATAACGACGCCGTCGTACAACACCACAAGTGTGAACCCAGCGAGGGTGATTCCTCCGAGTTCACCTTGACGGATACATCGAGTGGGAATTCCACGAGGGTGATACCTTGGATTCCTCTGATGTTATGGACACACGAATACTTGGACTTTACACTGTTACTTGGATAGGCGGGTCGACCCTGAGGGGTACCCGCGTGCACCTAAGAGGTGAGTGTTGTGAAGACGGGTGCCTGTGTGGTGCCCGAGTGATGGATACGAGGCGTGGCCGGGCATTCTTGGCCCTTGCCGCAAGTCCTCGAGACGGGGCGACGGGGTCACATCGATCGTGAGTCTCTGCTTGTTACCGCACTACCAAGGTACTAACGGTTTGGATATTTGATCTGAGTGGGCCTCTGGCCCGATAGCACTAACCACCACGTGGGCATAGTATGGGCGTTCTGCATCGTATGCATCAGCCGAAAACTCTGTCAGACGTCTAGTTCAGCATGGCGGCACGGACGGACCGGCGCCTTCCTATAGTGTTGGTGCCTGGCTTCACCGTGTGCGCAACGACCCGGAGGGCGAGGGGCGATGGCCAAGACCCCCTTGCGCTTAGGATGTAGACCGGCGAGGACCTCTCTGCTGAGCTGTAGGTAGGGTTGCGGTGTGTCGTTTGGCCGAGGCCGGGCATGACCCGGAAAAGTGTGTTCGGCCGGAGTTAAGCGAGCGTGGTGGGTAAGTTGGTGCACCCCTGCAGGGAAGAACTAATCTATGCATAGCCGGATCCTCGGTAACGGACACTCGGAGTTGTATCCTGATCGATACAGCTAGAACTTGAGATGAGACCTGGGTATGAGGCTCTGGGATTGCTTCTCGCAGGGAGTCGAGAAGGGATCTCAGGACGAGGTTGATGACTGTATGGCTCTGGGATTGCTTTCTCGCAGGGAGTCGAGAAAGGATCTCTGGGTGAGGTTGATATCATTACTGCTACATTATATTGTACTGTTCTACTCTCTTCTATTGCTGCAAGACCGCTGAAGATGCTAGTCTTCGATAGGACTAGGCTTTCCCCTCTATTCTGGCATTTCTGCAGCCCAGTCCACATATACAGCCTTCCTTTGATAATGTTGCATATGTAGTGTAGATCCTTGCTTGCTGAGTACTTCCGAGTACTCACGGTTGCTTTACTTTCTTTTCCCCCATATCAGTTTGTCGTGACCAGATGACGGAGCCCCTGAGACAGCTGCCCATGCCGGCGATCGCTACTACGAGTTGGCCGACGACCAGGAGTAGGATTGGAGGGTCCCAGGCAGGAGGCCTGCGCCTTTTCGATCGTAGTGTTTTATTTTGCCCCGCCTTTCTAAAGGCCTTTCTGTGCTTTCTTTTATATCTGTACTCAGATATCTGATGCTTCCGCTGACGTTTGTACGCAAGCTTATGTATTCGAGCCCTCGAGGCCCCTGGCTTGTAATATAAAGCTTGTATGACTTTATTTATATTTTAGAGTTGTGCTGTGATATCTTCCCGTGAGTCCTTAGGCTTGATCGTGTGCATTTGCGTGTATGATTGGTGCACGATTGAGCCGGGGGCGTCACAAGTTGGTATCAGAGCCGACTGACTGTAGGAACCCCCTTTCCAACTCCTTGGTCGAAGTTGAATCTAGTGGTCCAAAAACTAATTTACTAACTTGGCTGTGTAGCTTACGGGCCCACGTCGCCAATTGGGTGGTATTAGGATCTTTTTATTCCTCGTCTATACTCTGGGACTCTGATCTCTCTTCCATTCGGGTTAAAGATTTTACTAACTCTAACTCTAGGTTCTCGTAACTATTTCCTCCCGGAGAGCCCTTACTCCAGATGATTACTTGGTGCACCAGAAGATTCCGAAGATACTCTCCGATGATCTTTCGAGAACTTGTGCTCATCGGATTTGCAATTCCCTACCACCGAGACATCCCTATGGATAGTTACTTATACTTGCCATCCATACCTTCATTCTCGATAACTCTTGTTAGTACAAGATACCCTGAACTACTTCCCGCTATTCCGAGAATCCTTTGTGCCTTCTGCTTTGCAGCTTCTTTTCGCACTGCGGATAATTCTTCACACTTATCAGGGATCCGTTCATCCCCAGTTGTTCATATGCTTTCCAAAATACTTCGCAATGCTATCTGATCTCCCGAAAATCCTGTGCAGCCTATTGCTCTTGATTTTCCTTGCCTGCTTGCACTATGGTTAATTCCACATGTCTAGCAATATTTACTAAAATCCTTTGTGACTGTCATTCTGTTCCTATGGATTCAATGTGTGTGCGAATAATCGCAATCATCACTTAATCCTTTGAAATTTTCTTTCCGGCTCAAACGTCGTCCCGAACATGAGCTGGATTCTCGACCAATCTATTTGCCGTCGCTTGTACCCCTAAGTCTATTCAATTAACCATCCTTAATCAGAGCGATTGCTTCTGATCCCTTGCTTTGGAAATCATAACTCCTTTGCATTTGAGCTTTGAATTAATGCCTTTGCATTGATTCTTCTTCTGGTTGTGTGCCTATGGTCACGTCAGCTCCGATATGGACCGTCAGATCCTTTGATGAGTTATCATCCGATAGTGTCCTTAACATCCAAAGTCTTGTGAGCTTTCCCCTGATACATATTTCCTTTGGTAAATTGTATTCTCTGCTTTGCCAACCTTGCTCCGCTCTCGAGCTTGAGTTATTTACTCCTGAAGTTCGTGGTATACGTTCCTAAGATGCCCCAATGGGTTGGACCTATGCTTTTCCCCCAGAACATGTGAACCCAAAAGTTATGCGGGTTATACTCTACTGGTGTTTCGTCAGATAAATTTTTAACCCTACAATTTCTTCGAAAGCGAGGAGTGAATGGAAGGTTATGCATTGAAGAAGTGGGAGTCGACCTTGAACCTTTGTGTTCATACCCATGGAAATGATGTAGATCCTATCGTGGAAGCTTCTTGTAATAATAATTATTCCCTTGTTATAAATTCATCTTGTATCTGTGAATTGACCCCTTGCAATCGTGGTTCCAACCATGATTGTTCTTCTTTGATCCCATTTCTCGGGCAAGTTAAAATTACTTGTCTTTTGTAGATCATTTCACCTGTCCAACCTCTATTCTACTCTACCTTCGAGTTTTACCCTCTGGTATCTTGAGAATATCAAAGAACTGTATTGCTTCCTATGAGTCTTCTTCTAGCATTGCATCTCACCGATTTCAGAATTCCCTCGGGTTCTGAGTTGTTAGTCACTCGAGGACACCGATAAGTGAATCGCTTCCGCACTCCGATTCAATAACTCTAAGTAAATTTTGTTGCTTACGAGTTTAATAATTCTTCAAGTCATTCCTAGCCTGATCGGCTACATATTCATCGATCTAATTTTTACTGTACTACCTGGTCCTTATGCACGGAGCAATTTCCGACGATGAGCTAATCTTACATCGAATTTCCTTGTCATATCATTTCTCCTTGAACAACAAACTTGATTTCGAGTTTGTGTCGTAACCGTGGTTCCAATAACTTTTTGCTTCATCATTCCTTTGACTTGATGTCATCACCGACCAATTACATCTTCATGAAATCTCTCGACAATTGTGTCGTGATCATCATCAACATTCCGAGCTCTTCCAGGATATCAATAGAATTCATAGTGAGAAATATCATCCTTGCCCCCTCAATGAATTGTTGCTGAGCCCGCGGGCACTATCCTCATATTTTCCTGGCTGAAATTGTATGACTTATTTTATAAGTTGTTTTGATGGATCCTTTGTGTATCCAAAGGCTGACCTTTACTTGATGACCATGTCTATACTATCTCGAAGCCTGTCTGTGGTACTCCGATTTTCAATAAGGACATTTGAAGCATAATGCTAAAATTTCTTTTTCAATTATCCAAACACCGTTGTATGGGTAATGTCATGGAATTTCTCTCCCCTTACCTAAAGCGTTTTCTACTTTCTATCCTGCCATGGATATCATGCTCTGCTTGTCCTTGCGAAGGATATACCCCTGGAATATGTGTTTAGACACATTTTCCTTTCCATTGTTCTGTTTAATCTGATGATCACATTTTCCTTTCCATTGTTTTGTTTAACCTTTCTTGTGATCTATATGATCTAAGCAGTAACAATTCACTGCTTATGTAAACACCTCGGTGTACAACTCTGTCAGTGAGACCCTGTTTCTACTGTTTATGACATTCCGGTAACCGCCGATGGACGAGAACTTTGCCTATTGGTCCGCCTCGTTCAACGAGCAGGAAAATGGTTCTCTTCGTCCCTCGCCCTTGGTACCGATGTTGTTGCTGACATAACCGACAGACTATCCTCTGACATGCCTTACTTACATGATCGTGCGAGACGTCACTGCCCTTCCTACTTCTAACCCACATGGTGGGCCATAACCCACAGTTCCACAGGATCGAAACCTGACTCTCCTGTACACCCCCTGTTCCCAAAGTTATTCCTCGCGCATGGCCTCGTATGTAATTCACGAGTCACTTCCCGATAGATCATCAATTCTGGTATCAGACACAAAACTAATTCTCGTTGCTCTGAACCCCTTTCACGCGCTGTTTCCGGCAATGACGATTGTCTATGTGCTTGAAACTTCTTATTGTGCCTTCTTATTTTACTCTCGATGTTTTTCTTAAGTTCAATTCGAGAGTTACTTCCCGCCACCTTCCCTGTTGTTATCGACCAGATAGTCAACCATGCAGAGGTCCGTTCTCCCTGAATACCCACCCTTTATTCTTTCGTAAGTACGATGGCGATCCTGAAGAAAGGACGACAACTTCATCATGAGGCATTGATGCAGAGAAATGAAGGTGTCAATGTAATGGATCGATTCCTTCGAGAAGAGCAACCAAGACCGAGAAGACTCGATAGAATTTCGTAACCAGCACTTTCCCCCCTTACTCTACCTCTTAAAATCTCGGGACGAGATTTCTTGTAGTGGAGGAGATTTGTAACACCCCCAGTGGTTAGCTACAGTAATCCCATGCTAATGATGCCATATCACCACTGTTACTGTTGATAGACTCATGTTAATCCAAGTCCTATTCAAATTCTAATTCAAATTAAAGTCAAAATTCAATTTTGTCAAACGTGAAAACAAAAAATGTACAAAGTGTTGCAAATATTCTCTGGATAATTTTCATACTGAAACCACATTGTTATAAAGTGTTTAAATGCGCTAAAACAATTAAAACAGCAGCAAAACATTTAATCAAATACCTTTTCAAATTAATAAAATATTAAACTAATTTATTTGGCTGTCCAAATTAATGTGGCAGAGGCAAAATTATTAAAACTAATTTAGAAATTAGTTACATATTTTATAAAACAAAATTTAAAAGGAAACTAAAATAAAACAGTAAAAGAAAATACGGAAAAAGTAAAACATAAAAAAGAGCAAGGGCCCCTGCCCCCTAGGCCAACCCCCCTGGGCCGAGCCACCGAACCGGCCCAGCCCACCTTCTCCTTCTCCCCTCCCCCCCACCCGTGCACTGCTCCTCCGTCCCGCGTCACTACAGGGCGCGGTCGCCGCCCGACCACCTCGCCGACCCCGCCGCCGCAGGGATAAGGATGCCCCCACCTCAACCCCTCGGGCTCCTCCCCTCCACCTCGCCCAGATCCACTCTCCTCTCGCTCCCTCTCCCTTCGCTGCCCGCGCCCGGAGCCGCACGACCATGGTCGTTCCCCACTGAAGCCCGCGGCCACCGACCGCCCCGTGCCCCGCCGTCGAGTCCAGGAGCTCCTCCGCGTCCCACTACGTCGCCTACGTCGTCTACGAGGCCGGATCAGCCCGGATTGCGCCTGCATCGACGCCACCGTGTCTTCTTCTTCCCGTCGGCCCCGCCACTACCTCGCCATTGTCCTGCTACTCCGGCGCCTCCCCGACCTCGTCGTCGTGCTCCACTGTGAGCCCCTTCGCCGCTAAACCCTGCCTCCCCTTCGATTTCTTCGCCGTAGGCCGCCGTCCCAAGCCGTCCCCGTCGTCCCGCTCGTCCCCGGCCGCGACCGCAGCCCCCGACCTCCGCGGCCCCGCGCACGCGCTGCAGCGCGCGCCCCGCTTTCCCCGCTGCTGCCCCTGCGCGCCAGCCGCTGCTGACCGCGTCGGCCGCGTCCGCGTGCCCCAGGCCGCACTTGGCCGCCCGCGCCTTGCTCTGCTGCTGCTGAGATCCGCTGCTTCCTGCTGCTGCGTTGCCACTGCGGTTCTGCTTGCTGCGCAACTGCTTGGTGCGCGTGGCCTCGCCTTCGCTCGCGCCGACTGCTGCTGCGCTCGCCGCCTGCTGCCGAGCTTGCCGCCCGCGAGCCCGCGGCCCCTGCTGCTCTGCTGCGTAGCTGCGCTACTGCCCCCCTCCCCCCCCCGCTGCTGCCTTGCTGCTCCAAGCTGCTGCTGCGTACTACTACTTGTCTGCTTCTAACCACAGCTGCTACCCTTGTATACTACTGCTAGTACTGTAGCGGCTAGCTAGCTTTGATAAGTCTACAATAACTAACCCTCTAGACAGCCTCTAAACTACGGTTAAACAACTGTTAACAAGACTAAAAAAATAGGGGAAGGTAGTACACTTGACAAGGCTCAAATGTTTCCATTGGACCAAATTCGTTAGATGCATAGATTAAATCCTATGAAAATCACAAAGTTCTATGTTCTGTTAACAGAAAAATCGAAAAACAGCTTTATTTTCATAGATACTTTAGAGCTGTTGATGATCAAGCAAATGAACTCTATCATGGATGTAAATGGTACTAACATGTAGATCACAGAGAATGCTCAAAATTGATATAAAACACAAAATCATAGGATGTACAGAGCAATAGTTGAAGCCTTTTGAAAACAGCTAAGTGATGTTTTAAAAAAACTGATGCAATTCTCAGACTTAGCCAAATTCCAGTAAATCCTGAAAATAGCTCGGATGAAAAAGTTTCCTACATGAAAGTTGCTCAGAACGACGAGACGAATCCGAATACGCAGTCCGTTCATCCGTCACACGTCTCTAACTACCTGAACATGGAACATTCCCCCTCCGGATCGCCTGTCCGAAAATGCAAACTTCGGGAAAACTTTCTCGGATGTTATTCCCCCTTCACCTATGTCGTGTAGCACTACGATAGGTCACCCCTAGCACCGTGTATCGTATTGTCATGCATCTGTTTGCTTGTATTTACTGTTTCTTCCCCCTCTTCCTATTCGCTAGACCCCGAGACCGCTGACGATATCCTGAAGACCGAAGACACCATTGACAACCTTGCCCTTGCCACCGAGCAACCAGGCAAGCCCCCCCTTTGATCATCCCGATATCGCCCATTCTATTTTCTCATGCTTGCATTAGAATTGCTGCTGCTACTGCTTTACCTATTCTGATGCATAGCCTGTTTATTGTAACCTGCTATTGAAACCTTATCTGCTTATCCTAAACTATCTAGTATAGGCTGGGTAGAGACCTATCAGTGACCCCACTTATCCCGATTGCCCTGCTGGATTTTCTGAAGACCCGATCAATGGGATTGAAGACCAGGCCCCGGCACCGCACATCACCCCCCTTAGTTGTAATGACACTACAGCGTTGCTATCAAGTGCCGAGGGTGAAACCTCTTGTAGCACTTCTGATGTTAACTCTATAGAGAAGCTGTTCGGTCGTGGTCATCGAGGGTGATTCCTCCTTCACCGCTTCCGATAACGACGCCGTCGTACAACACCACAAGTGTGAACCCAGCGATGGTGATTCCTCCGAGTTCACCTTGACGGATACATCGAGTGGGAATTCCACGAGGGTGATACCTCGGATTCCTCTGATGTTATGGACACACGGATACTTGGACTTTACACTGTTACTTGGATAGGCAGGTCGACCCTGAGGGGTACCCGCGTGCGCCTAAGAGGCGAGTGTTGTGAAGACGGGTGCCTGTGTGGTGCCCGAGTGATGGATACGAGGCGTGGCCGGGCATTCTTGGCCCTTGCCGCAAGTCCTCGAGACGGGGTGACGGGGTCACATCGATCGTGAGTCTCTGCTCGTTACCGCACTACCAAGGTACTAACGGTTTGGATATTTGATCTGAGTGGGCCTCTGGCCCGATAGCACTAACCACCACGTGGGCATAGTATGGACGTTCTGCATCGTATGCATCAGCCGAAAGCTCTGTCAGACGTCTAGTTCAGCATGGCGGCACGGACGGACCGGCCCCTTCCTGTAGTGTTGGTGCCTGGCTTCACCGTGTGCCCAACGACCCGGAGGGCGAGGGGCGATGGCCAAGACCCCCTTGCGCTTAGGATGTAGACCGGCGGGGACCTCTCTGCTGAGCTGTAGGTAGGGTTGCGGTGTGTCGTTTGGCCGAGGCCGGGCATGACCCGGAAAAGTGTGTCCGGCCGAAGTTAAGCGAGCATGGTGGGTAAGTTGGTGCACCCCTGCAGGGAAGAACTAATCTATGCATAGCCGGATCCTCGGTAACGGACACTCGGAGTTGTATCCCGATCGATACAGCTAGAACTTGAGATGAGACCTGGATATGAGGCTCTGGGATTGCTTCTCGCAGGGAGTCGAGAAGGGATCTCAGGACGAGGTTGATGACTGTATGGCTCTGGGATTGCTTTCTCGCAGGGAGTCGAGAAAGGATCTCTGGGTGAGGTTGATATCTTTACTGCTACATTATATTGTACTGTTCTACTCTCTTCTATTGCTGCAAGACCGCTGAAGATGCTAGTCTTCGATAGGACTAGGCTTTCCCCTCTATTCTGGCATTTCTGCAGCCCAGTCCACATATGCAGCCTTCCTTTGATAATGTTGCATATGTAGTGTAGATCCTTGCTTGCTGAGTACTTCCGAGTACTCACGGTTGCTTTACTTTCTTTTCCCCCATATCAGTTTGTCGTGACCAGATGACGGAGCCCCTGAGACAGCTGCCCACGCCGGCGATCGCTACTATGAGTTGGCCGACAACCAGGAGTAGGATTGGAGGGTCCCAGGCAGGAGGCCTGCGCCTTTTCGATCGTAGTGCTTTATTTTGCCCCGCCTTTCTAAAGGACTTTCTGTGCTTTCTTTTATATCTGTACTCAGATATCTGATGCTTCCGCTGACGCTTGTACGCAAGCTTATGTATTCGAGCACTCGAGGCCCTTGGCTTGTAATATAAAGCTTGTATGACTTTATTTATGTTTTAGAGTTGTGTTGTGATATCTTCCCGTGAGTCCTTAGGCTTGATCGTGTGCATTTGCGTGTATGATTAGCGCACGATTGAGCCGGGGGCGTCACATCGGGTTTCATGGCACATCCACATGGGACCACTAGTCTATCTCCTCCGGGAGACATATGAGTGCCACCAAGTTTTTCCTCACAGTCAACATACCCCGATCAGTCGGGAAACACGTCCACTCGGACAAATACCCCTTTCATGCAAAAGGGTAAAATCGGCACTCCTCTACGGATACACTTGGTCCTTCTTCTAGGTTCCAAGGCATCAGTTTCGCAAACTTGGACTCGAAGATGGCCTGTGCTAGTGTTCCCCCAGGATAATGAGTGGCCTCTCTCTGGAGAGTCGGTCCACGCGCTAGCCTCGCCGCTCGGGTTTCATGGCGCGTCCACATCGGACCACTAGTCTATCTCCTCCGGGATACATATGAGTGCCACCAAGTTTTTCCTCGCACTCAACATACCACGATCAGTCAGGAAGCACGTCCACTCAGACAAATACCCCTTTCATGCAAAAGGGTGAAACCGGCACTCCATCTGATTGACTCAATTTCAGACTAAAAGATATTTGCCATGTCGACTGCATGGAGGTTTAACAGAAGACTTAAACCCTCTACCAGACTCATCTAGTCCGACAGAGGCTCGAGGACTACACCCAGTGGGTGCACTTAGCGTGCCCCCACTGGAAGAGAACTCAGAAAGAAACATTTTGCTCGGTCAAGTCCAACACCAACATTCAAGTGCAACAAACCCTATAGACTACAACCGACTACCGAGTCGAGGCGGAACAAGCTTGACCAATACCAGATCCTCAATTACTACTCGACCTCCGAGTCGGAGAGGAACAAGTTCTATCAGTACCAGCTAAGAAGATTTTTAGTTCTCTCAGACCCCCGCCAACTGCCCGCAGTCGACGGCGGTCTCGGGGACTACACCCAGTGGGTGCACTCAGCGTGCCCCCACTGGAGTAATCTCCACTCGGTACGGCCTGACCAGTCCGAGTGACGAACAAGAAACAAACAAGTTCTAAGACTCCCGTCGACTACCCAAAAAAATTCATATAAGGTGAGTTTAACGCTCCTCCGTGGACCTGTTTTGAGCCTTCTTCTAGGACTCAAAGCGTGAAACTCACAAGTTTGGATCTAGAACCAACTCGTATTGATGTTCCTCCGGGATAAGAATGGCATCTCTCCGAGAGAGCAGTCCATGCGTCAATCTTGTTGCCCAGATTTAATGACACACCCATACTCAGATCACGAGTTAACCTCTTCCGAGAGATGAATGAATGTCACCAAGTTGCTCCTCACGGGCACTTACCCCAGATCAGTCGGGAAGCACAGTGCCAGAATCCATTGAGATTTTGTTCAAACCTTGGTTGTCTGAAAGCACGATGACAGGTACCGAGTATTTCCATAATCACTCGGGCCAAATTGTGTCTTTCACAAACTTGTTTTGCAAAATCTCAACCGATTCGGGGGCTAATGTTGGGGATACACATAACAGGTAGGCCCATGAAGGGTCAACATATCATAAAGCATGGGGTCCACACAGCATGTGGGTCCAGATAAATCTCATACAGACATACTATCCACTCGGACATATCAACGTACCGTCCACTCGAAAGACAGTCAACCACTCGGTCGTATGGCTCACTCGGATATGCGAAGACCAAACAGTCGACAAGGCATTCGGAGCAACATTCTCATAGTGGAGGTTTCGTAGTGGGCTAACATTATGGCATTTATGCCCCTCTTTGTAACATAGGAGGTGAGGGGGTGGCGCACTCTATATAAGCCACCCCCCACCACTAGACTGGGGGATCTTTTGTGCTCTCATTTTCTCTCACTGGCTCTCTCTCGCCATTAGTCTCAGGACTACCGAGATCTGTTCGCCTCTCCCTCTCTCAAATACACCATGTAACTCCGTGTTCATGACAGATAAAACAAAGCCTCTCCGGAGCACGAGACGTAGGGCTGTTATCTCCACCGCGAGAGGCCTGAATTCGCTAAAACCACCGTGTCACCCATATGCATCTCGATAGATCATGCTCCTTTACCCTATCCCTTATTATTGTCGGAATCATTTCCACGACATCAGGCCCGCGCCCCCCCACCCGCTCGCTCACCGTCGCCCGCTGCCAGCGCCCGCACGCTCGCGCCCGTTCGGGCGACGCCTGCACCCGCGCGCCCGTAACTGCCGCCCGATTTGGCCCTGGGCCAATGACACGTGGGGCCCAGCCACCAGAAAAAGGAAAGAACGAAAATGTAATTTAAAAAAAGATTTATAAATAAATATATTAATTAACTAACTAATTAGTAAATTAGTTAACTTAATTAATTTTGTTTAATTAAACTAATTAATCTGTTAATTAGGGTAATGTGTCTATGATAGACGGGTCCCACATGTCAATTTGACCAGTCAACAGCCCTTTTGACTGCTGACGTCAGGCCGATGTCATGCTGATGCAATAAACGAATTTTGATTTAAATTAAATTAGTTAATTCCAGAAATTGATTAAAACTTTAAAAAATAATATAAAATAATCTGTAGCTCGGATGAAAATACTTTATACATGAAAATTGCTCAGAAAAATGTGACGATTCCGAATACGCACTCCGTTCGTCTGCCACGCGTCCCTAGCATAGCGAACAAGGAACCGTCCCCTTCCGTTTCATCTGTCCGAAAATGCCAAACACCGGGAATACTTTCCCGAATGTTTTCCCCCTTCGTCGGTATCACCTAGTACCGCGTTAGGTCACACCTAGCACCGCTTATTGCAATGTCATGCATCGTCATGCACCTGTTTGCATTGTATTCATTGTTTCTTCCCCCTCTTCTCTCCATTAGACTTCGAGACCAACGCCGCTGCTCCAGGCATCGACTACGCTCCTAACGACCCGTCTTTCTCCGTAGAGCTTCCAGGCAAGCAAAACCTCCTTGATCATCCCGATATTGCCTAATCCTTCTCTCTACTGCTTGCATTAGAGTAGTGTAGCTGTTACTACTTATCGGTTGATCCCATACTGTTGCATAGCCTGTCTTTGCTACTGTTGTTGATACCTTACCTGCAATCCTAAATGCCTAGTATATGATGCTAGTATTCCATCAGTGGCCCTACATTCTTATCCATCTGCCATGCTATACTATCGGGCCGTGATCACTTCCAGTGGTGATCACGGGTGTATACATACTATACTACTATACATGATTCAATGTGGTGACTAAAAGTCGGGTCGGCTCATAGAGTACCCGCGAGTGATTCACGGACTGGGGGCTGAAAGGACATGTTTCCCGGCGGCCCTCTGAGTGGATCTTTATGGCGGAGCGACAGGGCAGGTTGAGACCACCCAGGAGAGAGGTGGGCCTGGTCCCTGGTCGGCGTCCGCGGTTACTTCAAAATAACACGCTTAACGAGATTGGGTATTCTATTTGAGTTGGTCGTTGACCTATACGCACTAACCGCCACGTGGGACAAGATATGGGCAACCGACATCGTAGTATCAGCCGAAGCTTTCCAAACATTAGCGACTGAGTGGCGCGCGCCCGGGTGGTTCGCGTAAAGCACCTGCCTTTGTAATGGAGGTTGACAGGACTGATCCCGACCGCCCATGCAACGTGCAGGAGTGCAAAGGGCGATGGGCCCAAGACCCCTATGCGCTTATGATGTAGACCGGCGTGTTGGCCTCTCTGTTGAGCCTAGGTAGGGCTGCGACGTGTTGATCTTCCGAGGCTGGGCATGACCCAGGAAAGTGTTTCTGGCCAGAGTGATCGAGCGTGTTGGGTAATGTGGTGCACCCCTGCAGGGAAGATTGATCTATTCGAATAGCCGTGTCCACGGTAAAAGGACGAATTGGAGTTGTATTCCGACCTCTTACAACTAGAACTGGATACTTAATAAAACACATCCAGATAAGTTCCAGATACAACCCGGTGATCGCTCTCTCACAGGGTGACGAGGAGAGGATCGCCGGTTAGGATTATTGCTATACGATGATACTTGTTACATACCAGCTACTCTCTTCTATATGCTTCAAGATGGAGGCTGCCAGAAGCATAGTCTTCGATAGGACTAGCTTCTCCCCCTTTATTCTGGCATTCTGCAGTTCAGTCTACAGATACTACCCCTTTATTGATACCGATGCATATGTAGTGTAGATCTGACACCAGTCTTGCGAGTACTTTGCATGAGTACTCTTGGTTGCTTTGCTACCTCTTTTCCCCCTTTATACCCGGTTGCTGCGATCAGATGGTGGATCCCAGGAGCCAGACGCCACCGACAATGACTACCACTACTCCGACGGAGCCTACTACTACGTGCAGACCGTCCGACGACCAGGAGTAGTTTAGGAGGATCCCAGGCAGGAGGCCTGCGCCTCTTCGATCTGTATCCATGTTTGTGCTAGCCATATTATGGCACCTTGTTTAACTTATGTCTGTACTCAGATATCGTTGCTTCCGCTGACTCGTTTGTGATCGAGCTTTTGTATTCGAGCCCTCGAGGCCCCTGGCTTGTAATATGAAGCTTGTATGACTTTAAATTGTGTCTAGAGTTGTGTTGTGATATCTTCCCATGAGTCCTTGATCTTGATCGTACACATTTGTGTGTATGATTAGTGTACGATTGAATCGAGGGCTTCACAAGTTGGTATCAGAGCCGACTACCTGTAGGAATCCCCCTTTCCAACTCCTTGGCCGAAGTTGAGTCTAGTCATTGAAAAGCTTTTACTAACATGGCTGTGTGGCTTACGGGCCCACGTCGCCATTGGGTGGTATTAGGATCTTTTATTCCTCGTCTATACTCTGGGACTCTGATCTCTCTTCTATTCGGGTTAAATGATTTTGCTAACTCTAACACTAGGTTCTCGTAATTACTTCCTCCTGGAGAGCCCCTCACTCTAGATGATTGCTTGGTGCACCAGAAGATTCCGAAGTTACTCTCCGATGTTCTCTCAAGACTTTGTGCCCGTCGCTTTTGCAATTTCCTACCACCGATATATCCCTATGGATAAATACATACACCTGGCGTTCTTACTTTTATGCCCAACTGCTCTTGTTATTACAAGATACATCGAATTATTCTTCGACTTTTAATAATCCCTTGTGCCACTGCCTTACAGATCTTTGCTGCATGAATACCCCTACGAATAATTCCTCACACTTGTCGAGGATTTGTTCATTCTTAGTTGTTCAGGTGTTTCACCAAATTCTTCGAAATGCTAATCGATTTTCTAGAAATCCTCAGCAGCCTATTGCTCCTGAATTCCTTGCCTTCCTGCATTATGGTTAAATCCATATTTGTAGTAATCTCCGTTGACATCCTCTGTCACTATCATCTCGAGTCCCTTGATTCAATATGTTGCAAATGCTCGCAGTCCTCAATCAGATCCTAGAATTCCTCCTTTTGGCTCAGACATCATTTTAAACTTGAGCTGGATTTCGACCAATCAAATTGCCGTCGATTGTACCCCTAAGCCTACTCAACCTATCCATCCTTAATCACAACGTTTGCTCATGATCCCTTGATTTGGAAAGCATAATTCCTTTGCATTTGAGCTTTGAATTAGTCAGTTGTTTCTATAATACAATGTCTTTGCATTGATTTTTCCTCTGTTGTTGCCGATGCTCACATCATCTCTGTTATGGACCGTAAGATCCTTTGTTGAATTATCATCCGACAGTGTCCTTCGTATACAAAAACCTCGAGAAGTTCTTTCCCTGATACATAATGCCATTGGTAAATCCTATTCTCTGATTTGGCCAACCATGCTCTACTTTCGAGCTGGTGATATTTACTCTTAAAGCTTGTGGTATATGTTTCTAAGATGCCCCGATGGGTTGAACCTATACCTTCCCTAAAACCGTATGAACCCGAAAGTTTACAGAAGCCATACCATTCTGGTGTTTTACCAGATAATTTTCTGCTCTACAACTTCTTTGAAGACGAGAAGTAAATGAAAGATTAGGCATTGAAGAAGTGGGAGTCGACCTTGAACTTTGCGTTCATGCCCATGGACACGATGCAGATCTTATCGTGGAAGCTTCTCGTAAAAATAATTACCCCCTTGTTATAAGTTCGTCTTGTATCTGTGGTTTGATCATTTGCAAATGTGGTTCCGAACATATTGTTCTCCTTCGATTCCATTTCTCAGACAGGTTAAAGTACTTGTCTTCTGCATACCATTTCACTTGTCCAACCTCTATTCCGCTCTACCTTCGGGTATTACCCTCTGGTATCTCGATAATATCACAGAATCATGTTGCTTAATTATGAGCCTTCATCAAGTATTAATTCCCACTGATTCCATTTTTTCCTGGGTTCTGAGTGGTTAGTCACTCGAGAACACCGATAACTAAATCAAGTCTGCACTGCAATTCAATAACTCTTTGTAATCTTCTTTACTTACGAGTTTGTACTCGATCACGTCATTCCTAGCCTGCTCGGCTATATCATTATCGTGCTGATTTAACTGTGCTACCTGGTCCTTATTCCCGGAGCACAACTTTCGACGATGAGCTAAGCTTACGTTGAATTCCTTGTCTTATCATTCCACCTCGGATAGCAAGCTTGGTTCTGAGTTGGTGACGTATCTGTGGATCCAATAATCTTCCGCTGCATTAGTCCTTTTGCTTGATGCAGTCGTTGTTCGATTGTTTCTTCGTGGAGCCTCTCGACAAAATTTGTCGTGATCATCATCAACATTTTGACTCCTTCCAGGATATCAATCGAATTCATGATGATAAGTGCCATCCTCGTCCCTTGGTAATTTGAGTTACCATCGACAACATGCTTACCTTCCTTTCATCACAAACTTGTTCCTGTTATGGATGCAACTTGCTATCCAGTTTGTATTATGTTCTACCTTGAAGTATTACTGTCTTTTATGTCAAGGATGTTGTGAGGATTGCTCCACCTCTTAAGATTTCTTGGTATAGTGATACTTCTCACAATCACCATTCTTTCTTGGTCCCCGTGTTGATTCTAACCGGGATACCAACAAGTGAACGGTGCTGCTTGGATTCTGTACTTCTAGCAACCCTATTGCTTTGAAGTTAATGGTCGACATTTCATTCTTAGACTATTGGTTATCGAATCACCATTCTAACATTGATCATGCTATCTAAGCCCATATTTCGGGTGCACCTTTCAACCAATGTTTAATTGTGTATGTTTTCCTCGAGCATACATCATTATATCATTTGAACTGACAAATGTTATCTCCTTGTTCACATAATTGTGGAAATCCATCTTTTTGGAAATCTTGAGGAATTGTCGCTGAGTCCATCAGCCACCCCCTCATCCTCTCCTTGGTTTAATGATGAACTCTTGTTTCGAAACTCGCTTCCATAGTTCATTTCCCGAGAATCTTACAATGTCATCTCGTCAATTTCTGTCGCACCTTTTCTTCGCAGGCATCCTGAGTCTGAGGTATCCTGACACCAATCAGATCTAAATCTCGGTCAGATATGATGGTTGGAACATTTTCCAAGAGTCATAACATTGGTCTTTATATAACCCAGTAAGGAGATGTCATGCCTAGCACACCTGGCCGGAGGACCTATTGCTATAGTATCCTTTTAGCAAGGTTAGTCATTCGTCCATCAGGAAATTGTAAGACTTATTCTATAAGTTGTTCCTGATGGATCCTTTCTGTATCCAAAGTCTGATCTTTACCCAATAACCATGTCAATGCTATCTCGAAGCATGTCTGTGGTACTCCGATCATCAACAAGAACATTTGAAGCGCAATACTAATTTTTTCTTGATCAACTATCCTAACACTGTTGTATGGGTAAACCCCATAAATTCTTTGCCCCTTGTCCAAATGGTTACATACTTGGAGTCCTATCATGTGCCTTTTCCTTGGGAAAGATATACTCTTGATACGCGGGTATAAACACATTTTCCTTTTCATTGGTCTGATTAATATACTAACCACCTTTTCCTTTCCATTGTTTTGTTTAACCTTCCTTGTAATCTGACTTATCTGAGCAGTGATAATTCCCTGCTTATGTAAGCACCTCGGTGTGCAACTCTGTCAGTAAGACCCTGTTACTATTGTTAATGACATTTCGGTAACCATCGATGGACGAGAACTTTGCCTATAGGTCTGCCTTGTTTCAATGAGCAGGAAAATGGTTCTCATCATCCCCCGCCATTGGTACCGACGTTGTTGTCAACATAACTGACAAGCTGTCCTCTGACATGTCTTGCTACCATGACCGTGCAAGGTGTCACCGCTCCTCCCACTCTTAACCCACATGGTGGGTCCATAACCCACAGTTCCACAGGATCAAAACCTGACTCTCCTGTACACCCCTTGTTTCCAAAGTTATTCCCCACGCTTGGCTTCGTATATAGATCATGAGCCACCTTCCTAGAGATGATCTACTCTAGTATCAAACGCAATATTTGTTTCGTTGCTCTGAAACCCCTTTCCCCTTCCGATTAGGCATCGAACGATTGCCTGCCCGCTCGAAACTTCTCATGGTACCTTCTTACTTTGATCTCGAAATTTTCTTAAGTTTCAATTCAAGAGTTACTTTCCGCCACCTTCCCTGGTGTTATCTACCAGATAAGCGACCTTATAGAGGTCAGTTCTTCCAAAGATACCCCTTATCCTTTTTCGTAAGTACGATGGAACTCCCGAAGAAAGCATGACGACTTCATCATGATGGCCTGAAATAGAGGAATGAAGACATCAATGTAATGGATCGACCACTTCGAGAAGATCAACCAAGACCGAGAAGAATCATTAGAATTTCGTAACCAAATCTTTCCCCCTTACTCCACCTCTTAAATCTCGGGACGAGATTTCTTGTAGTGGAGGAGAATTGTAACGCCTGGATAATCAAGCTACAGTAATCCCCTGCTAATGATACCATGTCACCACTGTTACTGTTGCTAATCCCACGTTGATTCAAACTGATTCGAAATTCAAATTTAAAATAAAGTCAAACAATAAAAGTTTTCAAACATTAAAACTAAAATGTTCTAAGTGTGACAAATAATTCATAAGTAATAATGGTGGAGAAGTTTTTTTTATGAAATGTTTAAATGCTCTAAAATAAGTAAAACAGCAGCATAAACAATTAAATAAATGCCTTTTTATAATTTATAAAATATTAAACTATTTTATTTGGGGGTTAAACTTTTTGTGACAGTGGTGTCTTTAGTCTTCCCTAATAATAAAGCAACTATTGCTTCTGGCGGTACATCACATAATTTGCCCCTAAAGTTGCTAAATATTACCACTCCAATGCCACCTATAAGTGAGGAAAAATGATTCAGTTTTTTCTTCAAAAGTCGTGGCAGTGGTCTCTGGTTTATCTAAAGACGATGTCCCTAAAGTAGCACAAGTACTGAGGTGGTGCATTGGCTGGAGCGTTAGTCTTCTATACGGGCGACTCGGGTTCGAGTGTATCCTCTCTCAACTCTTTCTTTTTCCCTTTGCGGGCTCTCTCATCCTTTTCCTGTTGGCGGGTGATGTTTGGGCCGGTCCGCCGGCGCCTATCACCCGCCAACAGGAAAAGGATGAGAGAGGCCGGTCCGCCGGCGCCTATCACCCGCCAACAGGAAAAGGATGAGAGAGCCCGCAAAGGGAAAAAGAAAGAGTTGAGAGAGGATGGGCCGGTCCGCTCGCAGCCATACGATTTGGATGATGCTAACCGTATGATGCACTTAGTCTTGATTAAAAATGGGCCGGTACAAAAAAGATTCCCCTGCATCTCGTCGCTCCTTTCATCTCGCCAGCCGCACAAGCTCTCTGTTTGCTGCCCTCACCTACCGCCTTGTTGCCGGTCAGCTCCCTCGCCGGTGCCCGCCGTTGCCCTCACGGGCGCCGGCCCTCGCTGGTCTTCCTGGTCACTGGTTGCAGCATCAAATGGTGCTAGAAGAAAAAAAACACGGTGGAAAAAGGAAACTAAGTTGCAAGCAACCATGGCCATAATGGCCGAAAAAATTGACGCCGATGGGGCTTGCAGCACCCCAGTGCGTCGCTCCCTGCCAGCCCTCGCACTAGCACGCCGGCGACCGCCAGCTCCCGCATAAAAATCTCAGCAGCGCTCGTGAGGTGAGAGGTTGGGTGAGATGTTGAATGCGGCACGGTTGGGGAAGAAAAGAGGATTGGATCTGACGCTAGGTGGAAGAAGACTGAGGGAGATAAGGATAGAGCGGTGGGGCAGCTTGTGGGCCACAGGCACACGTGACGAGCGACGCGAGCGTCAGGTCCACACAGGTCGCACGACTCGGGACCCACGACTCACGTGTGACCGGCGGAGTATTCGTCCGGTCGACCGGGTATAAACATTACCCTTTCCTGTTTAATCTTTCTTTTTTTTTGACAGATTAAAATGCTCTTTAAAATATTTATCTTTCAAACACTAACTCAAAATATAACATGTTATATATGAAAAAGTCCTGAGAATTATGTGTATAAATTTTAAATATACATACATACATACCTGAAAAATCCTTTCGTCGGCCTAATTTTTTACGTCGCATTTGTCCGAGTCAGGCACAAACGATACGCACGGTTTTTTTGCTCATCTCCTCCCGATATTTCATCTGAATCTGTTGAACATGGACATATGACTCTAGATATATACATCCTTTTACTGTTTAATCTTTCTTTTTTCTGACAGATTAAAATGCTCTTCAAAATATTTATCTTTCAAACACTAACTCAAAATATAACATGTTATATATGAAAAGATCCTGAGAAAAAAATGTATAAATTTTAAATATACATACATATATACATACCGGAAAAAATCCTTTCGTCGGCCTAATTTTTTACGTCGCATTCGTCTGAGTCAGACACAAACGATACGCACGATTTTTTCGCTCATCTCCCCCGATATTCCATCTGAATATGTTGAACGTGGACATATGAATCTAGATATATATACATGTATAAAAATATCAGAACCAACACGCTTCTTCAAAAAATAGGCTCGCCTCAGTAAAGTCGTCGCCGCCTTCAGCGGCAGCCCTCTTGCGCGGACGCATCGATCTAGATGCCATGCAACACATTTTCGGTCAGGTACGTTGGTACCACTATATTGATCGCATCAACCGCTACTTCCATCAATCAATCATCAGTGGTATAAAGGACCCTGAATGATCATATGGTATGCACATATTAGCATAGGGAAGTTGGTCATCTTGTGATTGATTATACCATTTATACGTATATGCACTCCATGGAGAGACCGGGACAAGAAGTACTGCTACCGCAACTTTTGATCGCCCTAAACATACTTGTGATTTGGCATTGATTAGTCCACAAGTTTACAACGAGATGGGGAGCTCGCAGATGTTGGGAACCAGGCTGGCTCCGCATGCCTCGCTTCCCTCGAGTGGGAGCTCACAGGAGAAACAGCTCTCTAGCTGGGAGGCCGATACGGTCATCCCCGTTGAATCGGTCCCTCACATATCTTCTTCGACTCAGAGCTCAAGCTGATGTACATGCTTTGCCTGCTAACCAACTGACCGTCAACTGCAACAACACCTGCAGTAACGGATGCCGCGAAAGCTAGGTAGATGCTTTCTACCGGACCATGCAGTATTTGACACGTACTCCCTTTGTAAAGAATTGAAACGCTCTTATATTTCTTTATAGAGGAAGTACTATTTTTCAAGTTGAATATATTTTTAGGTAACCTACATCTTTCTTACGCTTCATCGTCGATGGTACCAAATTTTTCCATGTGCATGATCCCATCCAAATATATTCAATGCAACATCAGAGCCTTCTATTGCAGCTATAATGATTACCACCAAGGGATGTGGACACTAGCTCCACGAGGAGCATTTGGTTATATAACCCATATACAAGCAACTCAATATCATTAATTTTGCTGACAAGGAAAGTAAAACAAATCGAGACTCCAGTTATTAAGATGGCACTCAGGGTAGGCCTTGACCTCCACCTCTCCTTTGTAACTGGCATTTGCTCAATATGATGATGGAAACCACAGAGTCATGTACATAATAAAACTTGTAAAAGGGTGGAAGGAAGTTTGCAAAAGGGCGGAAGAATGAATAGGTTGATGACAATGAGACGGAGCAATTGTGATAAGTTTTTTTTGAAGCCTGCAATTGTGATAAGTGGCGAAACATAATTTTGTTACCCCGTTGCAACGCACGGGCTTTTTTGCTAGTAAAACTAATTTAGGTACTAATAATATATTTTACAAAACTAAAATAAATTGAAGAATAAAATAAAATAGAAAAAAGCAAAACAAAAAAGGGAAACCAACCCCCCCCCCCCCCCCCCCCCCCCCAACTTGGCCTCAGCCCACCAGGCCGCCAGGCCGGCCCAGCCGGCGCCTACTAACCCCCCACTCCCTCACCGAACCCTAACCGACCACAAAACCCCCACTCCCCCCACGTCTCCCCCTCCCCCGCGATCTGGATCGGGCCGGCGCCCCGACCCCGTCGCCGACCTCGCCGCCCCGCCGTCGCCGGCGCCGCCCGTCGTCGGCCCGTCATCATCTCCTCCCCACCGCCCGTCATCGGCCCATCATCATCTCCTCCCCACTTCCCTCCAGCGCACGTGAGCATGTGCCCCCTCCTATCCCCTCTTCCCTCCCTATCACCACGCGCCCTTCCCTGTGTCCATCTGCCCCGCGGCCACCGCCCCGCGTCCGCGCCGCGCCAGCACGCGCGCCCGCGCCTCGGGCTCACCTCGGGGCCACGCTCGTCGCGCTCTGGCCGCGCCCTCGCTCCGCCGCCTCCCGTCGCCACCATGCCCCCACTCCGCTGCTGCAGCCTCGCCGGCCCGCGCGCCCGCACCCCCCCCCGCTCCGGCTCCGCCGCCCCTGCCCTGCCTCCGCCTCAGGCCCGCGCGCCCCCGCCCGCTCGCTCGCCGTCGCCCGCGGCCTTGGCCGGGCCCGCTGGCCGCAACCAGGGCCAGCGCCCGTTTGGGCGACGCCCACACCCGCGCACTCGTAACCGCTGCCCGATTTGGTCCTTGGCCAATGACACGTGGGGCCCAGCCACCAGAAAAAGGAAAAAATGAAAATGTAATTTAAAAAAATAAATAAAAAAGAATTATAAATAAATATATTAATTAATTAATTCTGTTTAATTAAACTAATTAAATTAATTAACCTAATTATCTAATTAAACTAATTAATCTATTAATTAGGGTAATGTGTCTATGACAGACGGGCCCCACACGTCAGTTTGACCAATCAACAGCCCTGTTGACTGCTGACGTCAGGTTGATGCAATAAACGAATTTTGATTTAAATTAAATCTGTTAATTCCAAAAATTGATTAAAACTTTGAAAATTAATACAAAATAATCTGCAACTCGAATTAAAATACTTTATACATGAAAGTTGCTCAGAAAAAACGTGACGATTCAGAATACGACTCCGTTCGTGTGCCACGCGTCCCTATCATAGCGAACATGGAACTATCCCCCTCCATTTCATCTGTCCAAAAATGCCAAACACCGGGAATACTTTCCTGGATGTTTTCCCCCTTCGCCGGTATCACCTAGTACCGCGCTATGTCACACCTAGCACCGCGTATTGCTATGTCATGCATCGTCATGCACCTGTTTGCATTGTATTCATTGTTTCTTCCCCCTCTTCTCTTCGTTAGACTTCGAGACCGATGCCACTGCTCCAGGCGTTGACTACGCTCCTGATGACCCGTCTTTCTCCGCAGAGCTTCCAGGCAAGCAAAACCTCCTTGATCATCCCGATACCGCCTACTCCTTCTCTCTACTGCTTGCATTAGAGTAGTGTAGCTATTACTACTTATCGGTTGATCCCATACTGTTGCATAGCCTGTCTTTGCTACTGTTGTTGATTCCTTACCTGCAATCCTAAATGCCTAGTATAGGATGCTAGTATTCCAACAGTGGTCCTACATTCTTGTCCGTCTGCCATGCTATACTATCGGTCCGTGATCACTTCGGGTGGTGATCATGGGTATATACATACTATACTACTATACATGATTCAATGTGGTGACTAAAGTCGGGTCGGCTCATACAGTACTGGCGAGTGATTCACGGACTGGGGGCTGAAAGGACATGTTTCCCGACGACCATCTGAGTGGATCTTTGTGGCGGAGCGCCAGGGCAGGTTGAGACCACCCAGGAGAGAGGTGGGCTTGGTCCCTGGTCGGCGTCCGCGGTTACTTCAAAATAACACGCTTAACAAGATTGGGTATTTGATCTGAGTTGGTCGTTGACCTATACAGACTAACCGCCACGTGGGACAAGATATGGGCAACCGGCGTCGTAGTATCAGCCGAAGCTTCCCAGACATCAGTGACTGAGCGGCGCGCGCCCGGGTGGTCCGCATAAAGCACCTGCCTTTGTAATGGAGGTTGCCAGGACTGATCCCGGCCGCCCACGCAAAGTGCAGGAGTGCAAAGGGCGATGGGCCCAAGAACCCTGCCCGCTTAGGATGTAGACCGGCGTGCTGGCCTCTCTGTTGAGCCTAGGTAGGGCTGCGACGTGTTGATCTTCTGAGGCCGGGCATGACCCAGGAAAGTGTGTCTGGCCAGAGTGATCGAGCATGTTGGGTAATGTGGTGCATCCCTGCAAGGAAGATTGATCTATTCGAATAGCCGTGTCGACGGTAAAAAGGACGACTTGAAGTTGTATTCTGACCTCTTACAACTAGAATCGGATACTTAATAAAACACACCCAGATAAGTTCCAGATACAACCCGGTGATCGCCCTATCACAGGGTAAGGAGGAGAGGATCGCCGAGTAGGATTATTGCTATACGATGATACTTGTTACATACCAGCTACTCTCTTCTATATGCTTCAAGATGGAGGCTGCCAGAAGCGTAGTCTTCGATAGGACTAGCTTCTCCCCCTTTATTCTGGCATTCTGCGGTTCTCTCCACAGATACTACCCCTTTATTAATACCGATGCATATGTAGGGTAGATCTGACGTCAGTCTTGCGAGTACTTTGGATGAGTACTCACGGTTGCTTTGCTACCTATTTTCCCCCATTATACCCGGTTGCTGCGATCAGATGGCGGATCCCAGGAGCCAGATGCCACCGACGACGACTACCACTACTCCGACGGAGCCTACTACTACATGCAGATCGCCGACGACCAGGAGTAGTTTAGGAGGATCCCAGGCAGGAGGCCTGCGCCTCTTCGATCTGTATCCATGTTTGTGCTAGCCATCTTATGGCACCTTGTTTAACTTATGTCTGTACTCAGATATGGTTGCTTCCGCTAACTCGTTTATGATCGAGCTTCTGTATTCGAGACCTCGAGGCCTCTGGCTTGTAATATGAAGCTTGTATGACTTTAAATTGCATCTAGAGTTGTGATGCGATATCTTCCCGTGAGTCCTTGATCTTGATCGTACACATTTGCGTGTATGATTAGTGTATGATTGGATCGAGGGCGTCACAATCATATTTCTTGCAAAGGCAGAAAACGGTCATTCGACAGCGGTAACGCGTGGGTCAGGGCTACAACGGGGAAGACCTCAGGGCGGCAAACTGGACTGCGTGCCGCAGTGCTACGGTCTAAAAGGGCAACACAGTGGCAAGGCGCGGGTCAGTGCAACCGCGGGGATGGCCTTGGGGCGGTGGCGTGGACCGCGTGTCACGACTTTATGGCACGAAGGGGCGACGCAGCAACAACATGCGGGTCGTGCAGCCACAGGGAGAACCACCGGGCAGCGATGCTGTGGCCCAATGGGGCAACACATCGGCAACCCGATGCTCAATCAATAGAGGGGCGCGTTGTACTCAGGGACGATCTTCACGGGACCTGCGGAAGCGCGCAACCGACTGATCAGGTTGGTCACGTGGTGCGGATGGAGCGGATCGCGGGCGATCGGGTGATCAATCTGATCGCATGCGAGGTCGGGGACGCTGCTCAGTCATGAGGTCGAAGTGACGGACGATGGAGGTGGGGTGGTGGAGGATTCCGAGTAGAACAAGGCAACGACGGTTGGTGGGGAACGACATGCAGATGAGTGCATCTAGTACCGCCGCTCGAGCGGTCAACGTGCCACCGATGCCCGAGCAGCCATGCCTGAGCGATCAATGTGGCACCGATGCCCGAGCAGCCATGCCTAAGTGGTCAATGCGGCACAGGCGCCTGAGTGGCCAACGCAGCGCAGTGGAGACGGTCATATGTACGCGGCGGAGACAGGAGGTGATGGAGGGTCCCGATCAGAGCAAGGCAGCAACGAGTGGCGCAGAGCGACGGGTGAACAGATGTGCGGACGACGGCTATTGTGTGCTGCCACGTCGCGCGAGGCCGCGCAGACGACATCCATATGAGCCGCCGCGTGGCACGAGAGGCCACCGTGTGTGGGAGAAGAGGCTGGGTAGTCACGCTGGTGTCGGAGTAGAGGTGCGCGAGAGTCGACGTGTGGCGGTGGGTGATGCAAACCGATCTTAGATCAGAAAACCAAAAAGAAAAACGCCGATCAAGATGACTGGCGAGCGAGAGAAAAACCTGAATCAAAGGATCGGAAAAAGGACTCTCTAGGACAGCTGATCAGCTGGATGGATGGATGAACCCTAAGTACGGGTGCCACGGCCCCCGATGGCGATCATGGAGATTATCCGCCCCAGGGACGGCACGGAGTGGAAGCGGCGGAGACGGGTAGGGTTTTAGATCGGGGTTTGGCTGATACCATGTAAGAGGAATAGAGAGAGGTTGTTGTAATGAATGATGTATTGCTGCATATATATATAGGAGTACATGACCTTTTTGGAGTACAAGACATGGTAGAACAAATCCTAGTCTATCATATATTTTCTAAATAATCACGATACTCAATAATGAGCTTTAACCAACTCATAACCAACGCAAAATAGTACAATAGCATGCACAATTGACACAAGTGATATATGTGGGAAAACCTGCTCAAGAGGATGAGTAAAAAAGCACGCGACCAACTAATCAACTTCTTCCACTACAATCAATAATGGATACAAAGGAGTTCTTCTCGAGAGCCTCTAGAGATTTACAACATCAATAACAACACTTTCACTAGAGTACAAGCCTAGTATAATCATCAACAATAACCATAACAAGTAGCAAGAGACAAGATAAATATTGAAGCAGAGATGAAGCAGTCTATGACTCATTGGGTTACTAGTATTATCTCACACACAATTAGCTGCCGGGTCAGACTGTTTTCTCTGTAAAAGACTACACAACCACACATCCAAGAGATAAGATAAATCGTAGCTTGCGTCGCCCATAGGTTGTTCATTGCTCAGTTGGTCGCTAGCTCATGCCCTAGGGTGTCAGTTGTTTGGTTTGGTCATCGGTGCTCGCGTCACCCTCTTGTTCCCTTCTAGTTTGTGCCCGTCCACCTCCATGCTCCCCTCTTTACAGCCTGGGTGGCAGCATGGTCCGACGATGTTGGGTTGGCGGCCTCTTGCTCGGTGACATCATCATTCCTTTGTTCATGTAAATAGTGTGGCTTTAGAGTGGAGGTGGTTTTGTCCTTGTGACGCGTGTGCTTCAGTCACAACCAGAATCATTTTTGGGTCATGTTGCGGCTGACTGATGTTTAGGCTCTTTGTAGTTGAGATTTATCACTATTCATGTCTTGTGCTATACTTTTTCTCTAGCACGGATTGTCTTGGGTTGTCGTGTTGTTTAGGTCATGCCATCTTTGGCGATGCAAGAGTCGTAGTGTTGATGGGTTGCAACATTTTTGGTGATGCATGTGTCATGTCGTCCTGGGCGTTGTGCTCTCTTTCTTCTTAATGAATTATATGAAACTCTCGTATATGATTATAATTTTTTGATAGCCAAGCAACTCCACGAGCTCCCCACAAATTTTTGAATGTTCTACATGGTTTCACTGCCAAACCGAACTTCTATGGAAACTATTTCGTGCTGAAAATGTACTGAGCAGAACTAACAAAATCCCCTCTGATATCTTATGCTCCACTTGACGAATGCTCAAACAAACTAATAGATGTAAGCTCTATAAGTGAAGAATGATCTCACCAAGTTTGAAGCCAATCCAGCCTCCAATCATTTGCATGAAGAAAATTTGTGTGGAGCTACAAAATCTGGACACAATCATCTCTCCACCTTCTTCTTTTTTGTCGGCTGCAGTGCTTTATGGTGTTCTCTCCTCTCAAAGTGGCATCCCCTCAACCAGGATAAAGGTTGTCAGGGATCTTCTTTTCCTATTAACCACCTCTGCACTCCTCGGTCGCTGCTGCCCAGGGTGACGCGAGGGCGAAGCCTCCATCTGCCGCTGGTCCATGATCTCCTCCCTCCCTCCTCGCCACCACATGAGGCCGACGCTGGGCAAGCCCGCATCACTGCCAGGGACTATGGTGGCGGGGCTCGCACTCCTCCTCCTGATCTAGGATGGAGGGCCATGGATCCGGGGTGGCAACCCCCTAATATGGCCTCCTTGTACGATGGCGCGGAGGGGCGAGTGGGCTGTCGGGGGTCAGCTCGGGTGGTCGGCGGCGATCCATGCTACTTGTGAGTTGTGTTGGGATTTCCTCGAAGATGAGAGAATGAAGCAGTACAGTAGAGATAAGTGATATGTCTCCATCGTATCTACTTTTTCTAATGCTTTTGCTCTTGTTTTGGACTCTAATTTGCATGATTTGAAAGAAACTAACCCGGACTGACGTTGTTTTCAGCAGAACTACCATGGTGTTGTTTTTGTGCAGAAATAAAAGTTCTCGGAATGGAACGAAACTTTTTGGAAAATTGTTTAACAATAAAAGAAAATACTGGAGGCAAGAACCACCGGAGGGGGGCCCTGGCTGGGCACAAGACACTAGGGCACCCCCCCTCTGGCGTGACCTGGTGGGTTGTCCCCACCTCGTGGCCTCGCAAACCCTAATTTCGACGGTATAAAATCCTATTTTCGGAGAAAAAATCAGGGAGAAAGTTTCATCGTGTTTCACAATACGGAGCCGCCGCCACCTCCTGTTCTTCATTGGGAGGCCGGATCTGGAGCCCGTTCGGGGCTCCGGAGAGGGGAATCTTCGGTCTTCGTCATCACCAACCCTCCTTCATCACCAATTCCATGATGCTCCCCACCGGGAGTGAGTAATTCCTTCGTAGGCTCGCTAGTCGGTGAGGAGTTGGATGGGATTCATCATGTAATCGAGTTAGTTTTGTTAGGGCTTGATCCCTAGTGTCCACTATGTTCTGAGATTGATGTTTTTATGACTTTGCCATGCTTAATGCTTGTCACTAGGGCCCGAGTGCCATGATTTCAGATCTAAACCATTTATGTTTTCACCATTATACCTATTTCTAGATCCGATCTTGCAAGTCATATTCACCTATTATGTGTTATGATCCGTAAACCCCAATGTGACAGTAATTGGGATACTTTCCGGTGATGACCGTAGTTTGAGGAGTTCATGTATTCACTATGTGTTAATGCTTTGTTCCGGTTCTCTATTAAAAGGATGCCTTAATATCCCTTAGTTTCCTTATGGACCCTGCTGCGACGGGAGGGTAGGACAAAAGATGTCATGCAAGTTCTTTCCATAAGCATGTATGACTATTTACGGAATACATGCCTACATTATATTTATGAATTGGAGCTAGTTTTGTATCGCCCTAGGTTATGAATGTTATATGATGAATATCATCCAACGAATTCACCAATCCAATGCCTACGAATTTTCCACATATTGTTCTTGCTAAGTTACTACTGCTGCTGTTACTGTTACACTTGCTACAAAACCGTTGCTATCACTGTTACCATTACTGGTACTGTTACCACTACTATCAAAACTATCATATTACTGTGCTACTGATTACCTTGCTGTAGATATTTAATCTCCAGGTGTGGTTGAATTGACAACTCAACTGCTAATATTACAAATATTCTTTGGCTCCCCTTGTGTCGAATCTATAAATTTGGGTTGAATACTCTACCCTCGAAAACTGTTGGGATCCCCTATACTTGTGTGTTATCAAGACCTTTTTCTGGCGCCGTTGCCAGGGAGCATAGCTATATTTGTTGAGTCATTTGGGATTATTATCTATTTATCACTATGAAGAATCTGAAGGATACCAAGACTAAGATCGTTCCCTCTAGGACGAGGGGAGGTAAGTAACTGCCATCACACTCTGCACTTGATTCACCTTCTATTTTGAGTAGACTTGAAACACCACCACATGCTATTAATCCTGATATCTCGCAAGTTATTGATGATGCTACTTCTGCTATGAAAGATACTCATGATGATGCTAGTACATTGCTTGATGATAATGTGCCACTAGGTGAATTTCTTGATGAACAACTTGCTAGAGCTAAAGAAATTGAGAATGCTGAAACTGATGAAATTATTGAAACTGATGAAGTACTTGAAATTGAAAATCTTGAAACACCTATTAGACCTAGCTCTCCTAGATATGAAATGCCTAAGATACCTGAAGGTTATGTTATGGATGAGGAGATAGCTAGAGACTTTCTTGCTTGCAATGATAGGGATGATCTGAAGAAATTACTATGCAAACTGAAAGAAAAATCTTTGAATGCTAGAATAAAATGTGATCCTAAGTTTGCTACTTCACCTATCTTTATTACCGATAAGGATTATGAATTATCTGTCGACCCAGAGTTAATTACTTTCGTTGAATTTGATCATTTCCATGGCTATGAAACTGAAACTGTTGTGGCACATCTTACTAAATTTAATGATATAGCCACCATATTTGCTCATGATGAGAAGATTCACTACTATTATATTCTCAAATTACTTCCGTTCTCATTAAAGGGTGATGCTAAGATATGGTACAACACTCTTGCTCCTGGTTGTGTGCGTAGTCCCCAGGATATGATTTATTACTTCTCTGAAAAATATTTTCCTGCTCATAAGAAACAAGCTGGCTTACAGGAAATATTTAACTTCGTGCAAATTAAAGAAGAGAGTCTCCCACAAGCTTGGGGGAAGCTTCTCCAATTGCTTAATGATTTGCCTGATCATCCTCTTAAGAAAAATGAAATACTTGATACCTTCTATAATGGACTAACCGATGCTTCTAGGGACTTCCTAGATAGTTGTGCTGGTTGTGTTTTCAGGGAACAAACTATTGAACAAGCTGAGGAATTATTGAATAATATACTGAAAAATTATGATGATTGGACTCCTCCTGAACTACCACCTAAATCCATTCCGAAGAAGAGGGGTATCTTATATCTCAGTCCTGAAGATATGCAAGAGGCAAAGAAAAGTATGAAGGAAAAAGGTCTTAAAGCAGAGGATGTTAAAAATTTACCTCCTATTGAAGAAATACATGGACTTGACACACCACCACCAAAGGTGGTAGAGGTAAACTCTTTAATGAAATTTGATGAAAGTGACATCCCCTACAATAAACATCCTAGTCAATGCCTTTATGAGTTTGACAATTACATTAGGAAACAATATCACTTCAATGAAAATGTTACGAAATAATTGAAATATAACTCTAATATGATTGCTCGCTTGAGTGACTTGTTATTTAGAATTACTAATGATGTAAGAGGTGTAGGAAAACATGCTTCTATGGTTCAAACTCAACTAGAACAAGTTGCTAAATCTCAAAGAGAGTTGCTTAGTGAAATGAATAATAATATGAATGACTTTGCTGTTAGAGTAGTGATAACCCACAAGTATAGGGGATCGTTTGTAGCCTTTTTCGATAAATAAGAGTGTCGAACCCAACAAGGTGCTAAAGGTAGAACAAATATTCCCTCAAGTTCTATCGACCACCGATACAACTCTACGCACACTTGATGTTTGCTTTACCTAGAACAAGTATAAAACTATTTGGTAGGTGAAAGGATAAGTTTGCAAGAATAAAACTTGAAGTACTTTGCAAGAATAAAACTATGAGTAAAATGCAAGACAATAAAAGTAGATAGCTTTTGTCAACAAGAAAGTCATTTGTCCCTAGGTGATCGATAACTAAACCGGTGATCATTGTTGCAATTTTATATGAGGGAGAAGCATGAGCTAACATACTTTCTCTACTTGGACCATATGCACTTATGATTGGAACTCTAGCAAGCATCTGCAACTACTAAAGATCATTAAGGTCATAAAACCCAACCTTAGCATTAAGTATCAAGTCCTCTTTATCCCATACGCAATGACCCCCAAACTCGGGTCTGTGCTTCTGTCACTCACGCCACCCACCATAGGTGAACTATTAACGTATTGCAACACCCTACAACAGGGATCCCTCCATTTGCGCGACACGGAGGGTACCGTAGGACAGCACCAAAATAAAATATACAACTCAAACCAATCATGATCATCTATCAACCCATAGGACAAAATGGATCTACTCAAACATCATAAGATAGCCATAGATCATTGGGAAATAATATATAGTGTTGAGCACCATGTTTAAGTAGAGATTACAATGGGGAGAAGAGGTGTTAGACCGCTGCATAGAGGGGGAGAGAGTTGGTATTGACGGAGGCGAAGTTGTTGGAGTAGATCGCCGTCACGATGATTGCCCCGGCGGCGCTCTGATACGTCCATTTTGCATCATGTTTACCTACTGTTATTTATAATGTTTTTATGCATAATAATGCTTTTTGGAGTAATTCTAATGCCTTTTCTCTCATAATATGCAAGGTATACACAAAGAGGGAGAATTCCGACAGCTGGAAATCTGGACCTGAAAAAGCTACGTCAGGCTACCTATTCTGCACAACTCCAAATGAGCTGAAACTTCACGAGGATTTTTTATGGAATAAATAAGAAATATTGGAGCAAATAACTACCGGAGGGGGGCCACCTGGTGAGCACAAGACACCAGGGTGTGCCAGGCCCCCCAGGCGCGCCCTGGTGGGTTGTGCTCAGCCCAGCCCACCTCCGGTGCCCATCTTCTGGTATATAAGTCATTTTGACCTAGAAAAAATCAAGAGAGGACTTTCGGGACGGAGCACCACCATCTCAAGGCGGAACTTGGGAAGGAGCACTTTTGCCCTCCGGCGGAGCGATTCCGCCGGGGGAACTTCCCTCCCGGAGGGGGAAATCATCGTCATCATCATCACCAACAACTCTCCCATCTTGGGGAGGGCAATCTCCATCAACATCTTCAACAACACCATCTCCTCTCAAACCCTAGTTCATCTCTTGTGTTCAATCTTTGTACCGGAACTATAGATTGGTGCTTGTGGGTGACTAGTAGTGTTGATTACATCTTGTAGTTGATTACTATATGGTTTATTTGGTGGAAGATTATATGTTCAGATCCAATATGCTACTTAATACCCCTCTGATCTTGAGCATGATTATCATTTGCGAGTAGTTACTTTTGTTCTTGAGGTCACGGGAGAAATCATGTTGCAAGTAATCATGTGAACTTGATATGTGTTCGATATTTTGATAGTATGTGTGTTGTGATTCCCTTAGTGGTGTCATGTGAACGTCGACTACATGACACTTCACCATATTTGGGCCTAAGGGAATGCATTGTGGAGTAGTTATTAGATGATTGGTTGCGAGAGTGACAGAAGCTTAAACCCTAGTTTATGCGCTATTCCGTAAGGGACCGATTGGATCCAAAAATTTAATGCTATGGTTAGAATTTATTCTTAATACTTTTCTCGTAGTTGCGGATGCTTGCGAGGGGGTTAATCATAAGTAGGAGGTTTGTTCAAGTAAGAACAACACCTAAGCACTGGTCCACCCACATATCAAATTATCAAAGTAGCGAACACGAATCAAACCAACATGATGAAAGTGACTAGATGAAATTCCCGTGTACCCTCAAGAACGCTTTGCTTATTATAAGAGACCGTTTTGGCCTCTCCTTTGCCTCAAAAGGATTGGGCTACCTTGCTGCACTTTTGTTACTACTATTGTTACTTACTCGTTACAAATTATCTGTCTATCAAACTACTCTGCTACTTACAATTTCAGTACTTGCAGACATTACCTTGCTGAAAACCGCTTGTCATTTCCTTCTGCTCCTCGTTGGGTTCGACACTCTTACTTATCGAAAAGGCTACAATTGATCCCATATACTTGTGGGTCATCCAGGCTATTTTTTGGCGCCGTTGCCGGGGAGTGAAGCGCTTTTGGTAAGGAAAAATTATTACTACGTGCTGAAATTTATTGTCACTTGTTACTAAGGAAAACAATCCTTTGAGGGGTTTGTTCGGGGTATCTTCATCTCGACCGGAACCATAATTAATTACCCCTCAACCTACTGCACCTACTGAAAATATTGAATATGAAATTCCTTTGGGTATGATAGAACAACTGCTAGCTAATCCTTATGCAGGAGATGGAACCAAACATCCTGATATGCACTTGATATATGTGGAAGAAATTTGTGGATTGTTTAAGCTTGCAGGTTTACCCGGGGATGAAGTTAAGAAGAAGGGTTTCCCTTTATCTTTGAAGGGAAAGGCATTGGCATGGTATAGGCTATGCGATGATATTGGATCTTGGAATTGGAATCGATTGAAATTGGAGTTTCACCAAAAAAATATCCTATGCATCTAGTTCATCGTGACCGGAATTACATATATAATTTTTGGCCTCGTGAAGGAGAAAGTATCGCTCTAGCTTGGGGGGGGGGGGGCTTAAGTCAATGTTATATTCATGCCCCAATCATGAGCTCTCAACAGAAATTATTATTCGGAATTTTTATGCTCGTCTTTCTCGTGATGATCAATCCATGCTTGATACTTCTTGTACTGGTTCCTTTATGAAGAAGACCATTGAATTCCGGTGGGATCTTTTAGAAAGAATTAAACGCAACTCTGAAGATTGGGAACTCGACGAAGGTAAAGAGTCAGGTATTAAGCTTAAGTATGATTGTGTTAAATCTTTTATGAATACCAATGCTTTTTAAAAGTTTAGCACTAAATATGGACTTGACTCTGAGATAGTAGCCTCCTTTTGTGAATCATTTGCTACTCATGTTGATCTCCCCAAGGAGAAGTGGTTTAAATATCACCCACCTATTAAAAAGGAAATTAAAGAACCGGCACCAGCTAAAGAGGAAACTATTATTTATAATGTTGATCCAGTTGTTCCTACTACTTATATTGAGAAACCACCTTTCCCTGTTAGGATAAAGGAACATGCTAAAGTTTCAACTGTGGTCAACAAAAGTTATATTAGAACACCAAAACCTGATGAACAAATCAAAGTAGAACCTAGTGTTGCTATGGTTAAGGATCTCCTGGAAGAAAACATAGATGGGCATGTTATTTACTTCTGTAATAAAGCTACTAGAATTGTCAAACCTGATAAGTCAGATATTCGTAGACCCGTTGTTGGCATGCCCGTTGTCTCAGTTAAAATAGGAGATCACTATTATCATGGTTTATGTGACATAGGTGCTAGCATGAGTGCTATTCCCTTTACCTTATATCAAGAAATTATGAATGACATAGCACCCGCTGAGATAGAAGACATAGATGTTACTATTAAACTTGCTAATAGAGACACCATATCACCAATTGGGATTGTTAGAGATGTTGAAGTCTTGTGTGGGAAAATAAAATACCCTACTGATTTTCTTGTTCTTGGTTCCCCACAAGATGATTTTTGTCCTATTATCTTCGGTAGACCTTTCTTGAACACCGTTAATGCTAAAATAGATTGTAAGAAACAAACTTTCGGTGTCAGTTTTGGTGATGAGCCTCATGAGTTTAACTTTTCCAAGTTTAGTAGAAAACCTCATAAAAAAGAATTGTCTAGTAAGGATGAAATAATTGGTCTTGCTTCTATTGTTGTGCCTCCTACTGATCCCTTAGAACAATATCTGCTAGACCATGAAAATGATTTGCATATGCATTAAAGAAATGAAATAGATAAGATTTTCTTTGAACAACGTCCTCTGCTTAAACAGAATTTGCCTATTGAAACTCTAGGAGGTCCTCCTCCACCTAAAGGTGATCCTGTGTTTGAATTAAAACAATTGCCAGACACTTTGAAATATGTTTATCTTGATGAGAAAAAGATATATCCTGTTATTATTAGTGCTAACCTTTCAGAACATGAAGAAGAAAGACTATTGAAAGTTCTAAGGAAGCAACGAGCTGCTATTGGATATACTCTTGATGATCTTAAGGGCATTAGTCCCACTCTATGTCAGCACAAAATTAATATGGAACCTGATGCTAAACCCGTTGTTGATCACCAACGTCGGTTAAATCCGAAGATGAAATAAGTGGTAAGAACGGAAATATTAAAACTTCTAGAAGCAGGTATAATCTATCCTATAGCTGATAGTAGGTGGGTAAGTCTTGTTCATTGTGTCCCTAAGAAGGGAGGAATTACTGTTGTTCCTAATGATAAAAATGAACTCATCCCACAAAGAATTGTTACAGGCTATAGAATGGTGATTGATTTTAGAAAATTAAACAAAGCAACTAGAAAAGATCATTACCCTCTGCCTTTTATTAATCAAATGCTATAAATATTATCTAAGTACACACATTTTTGTTTCCTTGATGGATATTCTGGCTTTTCACAAATACCTGTTTCTCAACCTGATCAAGAAAAGACCACTTTTACTTGTCCTTTTGGAACCTATGCTTATAGACATATGCCTTTTGGTTTATGGAATGCACCTACTACCTTTCAAAGATGTATGACTGCTATATTCTCTGATTTTTATGAAAAGATTGTTGAGGTTTTCATGGATGACTTTTCTGTTTATGGGAAGTCTTTTGATGATTGTTTAAGCAACCTTGATCGAGTTTTGTAGAGATGTGAGCAAACAAATCTTGTCTTGAATTGGGAGAAGTGCCACTTTATGGTTAATGAAGGTATTTTTTTGGACCATAAAATTTCTGAAAGAGGTATTGAGGTGGACAAAGCTAAGGTTGATGCAATTGAGAAAATGCCATGTCCTAAAGGTATCAAAGGTATTCGTAGTTTCCTTGGTCATGCTGGTTTCTATAGGAGATTTATCAAAGACTTTTCTAAAATTTCTAGGCCTCTTACAAATCTTTTGCAAAAGGACACTCCTTTCGTTTTTGATGATGATTGTTTAGAAGCCTTCAAAACACTCAAGAAAGCCTTAATTACTGCACCTATTGTTCAACCACCTGATTGGAACTTGCCTTTTGAAATTATGTGTGATGCTAGTGATTATGCTGTTGGTGCTGTTCTAGGACAAAGAGTTGATAAGAAACTAAATGTTATCCATTATGCTAGTAAAACTCTAGACAGTGCCCAACAAAATTATGCTACTACTGAAAAAGAATTCTTAGCAGTTGTGTTTGCTTGTGATAAATTTAGATCCTACATTGTTGATTCCAAAGTGACTGTTCACACCGATCATGCTGCTATAAAATATCTTATGGAAAAGAGAGTGCTAAACCTAGACTCATTAGGTGGGTTCTCTTGCTACAAGAATTTGATTTGCATATTACTGATAGAAAAGGAGCAGAGAATCCCGTAGCTGATAACTTGTCTAGGCTTGAAAATGTCCTTGATGACCCACTACCTATTGATGATAGCTTTCCTGATGAGCAGTTAGCTGCAATAAATGTTTCTAATAACGCTCCTTGGTATGCTGATTATGCTAATTACATTGTTGCTAAATATTTACCACCTAGCTTTACATACCAACAAAAGAAAAAATTCTTCTATGATTTAAGACATTACTTCTGGGATGACGCACATCTTTATAAAGAAGGAGTAGATGGTATTATTAGATGTTGTGTACCTGAGCATGAACAGGGACAAATCCTACAGAAATGTCACTCCGAAGCTTATGGAGGACATCATGCGGGAGACAGAGCTGCTCATAAGGTATTGCAATCTGGTTTTTATTGGCCTACTCTCTTCAAGGATGCTCGTAAGTTCGTCTTATCTTGTGATGAATGTCAAAGAATAGGTAATATCGATAAGCGTCAAGAAATGCCTATGAATTATTCTCTTGCTGTTGAATCATTTGATGTTTGGGGGTTTGATTTCATGGGACCTTTTCCTTCCTCTAATGGGTATACTCATATTTTAGTTGCTGTTGATTATGTTACTAAGTGGGTAGAAGCTATTCCAACCAGTAGTGCTGATCACAACACCTCTATTAAAATGCTTAAGGAAGTTATTTTCCCAAGGTTTGGAGTCCCTAGATATTTAATGACTGATGGTGGTTCACACTTTATTCATGGTGCTTTCCGTAAACTGCTTGCCAAGTATGATGTTAACCATAGAATTGCATCACCCTATCATCCTCAGTCTAGTGGTCAAGTTGAACTTAGCAATAGAGCAATAAAATTAATTTTGCAAAAGACTGTCAATAGGTCCCGGAAGAATTGGTCTAAGAAATTAGATGATGCACTTTGGGCTTATAGAACAGCATATAAAAATCCTATGGGTATGTCTCCTTATAAAATGGTTTATGGAAAAGCTTGTCATTTGCCTCTTGAGTTAGAACATAAAGCATCTTGGGCAATTAAAGAACTCAACTATGATTTCAAACTTGCCGGTGAAAAGAGGTTATTTGATATTAGCTCATTAGATGAATGGAGAAGCCAAGCTTATGAAAATGCCAAGTTATTTAAAGAAAAAGTTAAGAGATGGCATGATAAAAGAATCCAAAAGCATGAGTTCAAAGTTGGAGAATATGTTCTTTTGTACAACTCTCGTTTCAGATTCTTTGCAGGAAAACTCCTCTCCAAATGGGAAGGAACCTATGTTATCGAGGAGGTTTATCGGTCTGGAGCTATCAAAATAAATAATGCCGAAGGTACTAACCTGAAGGTTGTTAATGGGCAACGAATAAAACATTATATCTCAGGTACGCCCATTAATGTTGAAAGTAATATTATCCAAACTGTGACACCGGAAGAACATATAAAAGAGTCCTTCCGGAACACTCCAGAATCGTGAAAAAGAGGAGGTACGTGATACGGTAAGTAAACGGACTCCGAAAAATCCACAAAAATATTTTTTGTCAGTTTTGGAATATTTAGAAAATTAGGAAAATAAGAAGCAACTAGGAAGGCACCCCTGGTGGGCACAAGACACCAGGGTGCGCTTGGCTTGCCAGGCGCGCCCAGGTGGGTTGTGCCCACCTCGGGTACCTTCCGGACTCCGTTTTTCTTCCGTTTGCTTGTTTCCCAAGATAAAAAATCTTTATATACCCCCCCGAACCTATTGACCTCCGTATCGCGGAGAAATCTTCTGTTTTCTTTTCCTTGCTATTTTCTGACAGATACAGCTAGGCCAGCATCATGTCTTCCTCACCTTCCAACAACGGAGAAGAAGACGCAGGGTTGGTTCAGGAGGATCTAAGGAGAGAGGAAGCTGAAGAGATTGCCATGGAGGAAGAAGAGGAAAATTCGCTTGGGGTTCACCCTCCGGCTTCCGAGAGAGGCACATTGGCTGGCATCTCCACTCATCCTAATCCTCATCAAGCCATGAGATCATCAAACAATCAAGAGAGCCCCGAAGTGCATGAAGGACTCCCACCAAGGAGGCCTTTACACAGGTTACATCATAACAATTTTCACAATTTGATTCACAATTATGGGTTTGAGAATACTCCTCGTATGCACATACCGTCCAATTGGGACATAGCTCGTCCGAGAGAAAGCAATGCAGGAACAAACCTCTGGGGCCCGGAAAATAAACACATAATGGCTGAAGTGAGGAAAAACACTGAGTTACTTCATCGAGCCCTTCGGGAGATTCAAGGTTTGAGGGAGCTACTCATGGTTATATTAGAAAATCCTTCTACTTTGTCACCACCACCTCCTTCTTCATCACCAAAAGAAAATTGAGTATCGGGTATGGGCACTCCCCTTGGCTTCCGCCAAGCTTGGGGAGGTGCCCCGGTATCGTATCACCCCCACTATCTTTTGCCTTTACTTTTCTTAGTTCGATCCATGGTTATCTTTTGCTTTAGATGAATAAAAGTTTAGTTTGATCCTTTCTTTTTGAGAGCTTGCTTAATAATCCATCCTTGTAATCGTGTGTGAGATATATAATAAAGTTTAGCTTGAGTTTTTGCTTTCTTTAATTTCATGTTTCAATAAAGAGAAAGGAAATAAATGAAAAGATCATATGCTAATCCTATGGTAGGTGATAACACCACATAAGGAAAAGTATAAGTAGAAAATTTTATTAGAGATTGACAAACATAGCATTAGTCAATGATGCAACTCATGAAAGAATTAATAAGGGAAGAGAAGATTCACATATAAATACACTATCATGGAAATCTTTTGTGATTGTGAGCCCCCATCAAAATATTATATGCCAAAATTGTGGACGTTGGACAAGGAAGACAACTTAATGATTTATGTTTGTTCATATTCACATAGAAGTTATATTGTCATAGATCCTTCAACATGTGGTGCTTGCCCCCATCTTTGCTAGCCAAAATTCCGCACTAAGTAGAGATACTACTTGTCCATCCAAAAAACCCTTAAACCCAAATCTTATTTTTGAGAGTCCACCATATCTACCTATGGATTGAGTAAGATCCTTCAAGTAAGTTGTCATCGGTGCAATAAGGCAATAAAAATTGCTTCTAAAAGTGTGGGATCATTTAGTGTAAGAGAAAATTGAGCGTTGTACGAACTTGTGATGGTGAAGAATAAAAGCGACAGACTGCATAATAAAGGTTGCCATCACAAGGGGCAATATAATGTGACGTTCTTTTGCATTAAGGGGTTGAGCATACAAACAAAAAGCGCATGGCAACCTCTGCTTCCCTCTGCGAAGGGCCTATCTTTTACTTTTATGTATTTAGTTTCATGCAAGAGTCAAAGTTTTTCTCTCTATTCCTTTTTACTTTCTCTTAAGGCAAGCATCATGTGGTGAGGAAAGATTTAGGCACATATATCCAGTTGAATATGGGTAGCATGAGTTATTATTGTTGACATCATCCTTGAGGTGAATACGTTGGGAGGCGAAACTATAAGCCCCTATCTTTCTTTGTGTCCGGTTGAAATGTTTTGCTCATGTGTATGCGGTGAGTGTTAGCAATCATAGAAGACTATATGATGGTTGAGTATGTGGACTTGCCTAAAGGCTCCGATACGTGACCCTTCCTGAAAAGATGATGAATTGTAGTTGCAAAGTTGACTGAGAACATAGTTTGTTGGTTTCTAATAGAGTTTATGCTTTATACTTCGATTGTGTGATGAATTGTTACTTATTCATGAGAAGTCTATGATAAAAGTTCTATGATGAAAGTTTTATGTTGAAGTTTGTTGCTGTTATAATAAATTACATGATGCTTCTATGTCCGTATTTTGTTTTTACCGACACCTCTCTCTCTCTAAGCATGTGGACATGTTTTTCGATTTTGGTTTTCGCTTGAGGACAAGCGAGGTCTAAGCTTGGGGGAGTTGATACGTCCATTTTGCATCATGTTTACCTACTGTTATTTATAATGTTTTTATGCTTAATAATGCTTTTTGGAGTAATTCTAATGCCTTTTCTCTCATGATATGCAAGGTATACACAAAGAGGGAGAATTCCGGCAGCTGGAAATCTGGACCTGAAAAAGCTACGTCAGGCTACCTATTCTGCACAACTCCAAATGAGCTGAAACTTCACAAGGATTTTTTATGGAATAAATAAGAAATATTGGAGAAAATAACTACCGGAGGGGGGCCACCTGGTGAGCACAAGACACCAGGGCGCGCCAGGCCCCCCAGGCGCGCCCTGGTGGGTTGTGCTCAGCCCAGCCCACCTCCGGTGCCCATCTTCAGGTATATAAGTCATTTTGACCTAGAAAAAATCAAGAGAGGACTTTCGGGACGGAGTGCCACTGTCTCGAGGCGGAACTTGTGCAGGAGCACTTTTGCCCTCCGGCGGAGCGATTCCACCGGGGGAACTTCCCTCCCGGAGGTGGAAATCATCGTCATCATCATCACCAACAACTCTCCCATCTTGGGGAGGGTAATATCCATGAACATCTTCAACAACACCATCTCCTCTCAAACCCTAGTTCATCTCTTGTGTTCAATCTTTGTACCGGAACTATAGATTGGTGCTTGTGGGTGACTAGTAGTGTTGATTACATCTTGTAGTTGATTACTATGTGGTTTATTTGGTGGAAGATTATATATTCAGATCCAATATGCTACTTAACACCCCTCTGATCTTGAGCATGATTATCATTTGCTTGTTCTTGAGGTCACGGGAGAAATCATGTTGCAAGTAATCATGTGAACTTGATATGTGTTCGATATTTTGATAGTATGTGTGTTGTGATTCCCTTAGTGGTGTCATGTGAACGTCGACTACATGAAACTTCACCATATTTGGGCCTAAGGGAATGCATTGTGGAGTAGTTATTAGATGATGGGTTGCGAGAGTGACAGAAGCTTAAACCCTAGTTTATGCGCTATTCCGTAAGGGACCGATTAGATCCAAAAGTTTAATGCTATGGTTAGAATTTATTCTTAATACTTTTCTCATAGTTGCGGATGCTTGCGAGGGGGTTAATCATAAGTAGGAGGTTTGTTCAAGTAAGAACAACACCTAAGCACCGGTCCACCCACATATCAAATTATCAAAGTAGCGAACACGAATCAAACCAACATGATGAAAGTGACTAGATGAAATTCCCGTGTACCCTCAAGAACGCTTTGCTTATTATAAGAGACCGTTTTGGCCTGTCCTTTGCCTCAAAAGGATTGGGCTACCTTGCTGCACTTTTGTTACTACTATTGTTACTTGCTCGTTACAAATTATCTGTCTATCAAACTACTCTACTACTTACAATTTTAGTACTTGCAGACATTACCTTGCTGAAAACCGCTTGTCATTTCCTTCTGCTCCTCGTTGGGTTCGACACTCTTACTTATTGAAAAGGCTAAAATTCATCCCATATACTTGTGGGTCATCACGCTCCGGCACCACCGGGAGAGGGGGAGAGAGCCCCCCTCCTTCTTCTTCTTCTTCCTTGGCCTCCCCCTAGATGGGAGGAGAGTTCCCCCTCTGGTCCATGGCCTCCATGGCGGCGGAGGGGCAGGGGCCCCTCCTAGATTGGATCTATCTCTCTGTTCTCTTCTGTTTCGCGTTCCTATTTTCTTGCCCTTCACCGTTTCTTAAATTTTCGGAGATTCGTAACTCCGATTGCGCTGAAATTTTTACACAATTTTTTCCATAAATTATCTTTCTTGCGCCCGAAGAAGGGCCCCAACCGACTTACGGGGATGGCACAAGACACCTGGGTGCGTCAGGGGGTGCCCGGTGCCCTGGTGTATCTTGGGGGCTGTGGGCCCCCGTTTGCGTTGATTCCACCTCCCAAACATCACAAATATTCCAAAATAATTCTCCGTAAATTTTTATCGTGTTTGCACTTCGTTTGATATGGATATTCTGCGAAACAAAAAACATGCAACAAACAGGAACTGGCACTGGGCACTGGATCAATATGTTAGTCCAATAAATCTTATAAATTGCTGCCAAAAATATATGAAAGTTGTATAATATTGGCATGAAACAATAAAAAATTGTAGATACGATGGAGACGTATCAGCATCCCCAAGCTTAGTTTCTGCTCGTCCTTGAGTAGGTAAATGATAAAAAAGATAATTTTTGATGTGGAATGCTACCTAGCATAATCTTGATCATATTTCTAATCATGGCATGAATATTAAGACATAAGTGATTCAAAGCAATAGTCTATAATTTGACATAAAAACATCAATACTCAGGCATCCCAACAAACAATCATGTCTTTCAAAATATCAATGCTAAAGAAAGCTATCCCTGCAAAATCATATAGTCATGTCATGCTCTGTCTTCTTGACACAAAGTATTTATCATGCACAACCCCGATGACAAGCCGAGCAATTGGTTCATACTTTTTAACGTGCTTTAGCTTTTTCAACCCCCACGCAATACATGAGCGCGAGCCATGGATATAGCACTACGGGTGGAATAGAGTATGATGATAGGGGTAAATATAGAGAAGACAAAAAAGTAAGAAAGTCTCACATCGACGCGGCTAACCAACGGTCTATGGAGATGCCCATCAATTGATATCAATACAAGGAGTAGGGATTGCCATGCAACGAATGCACTAAGAGCTATAAGTGTATGAAAGCTCAACATGAAAACTAAGTGGGTGTGCATCTAACTCTATAATGAAAAATTCCCACTAGTATATGAAAGTGACAACATAGGAGACTCTCTATATGAAAAACACGATGCTACTTTGAAGCACAAGTGTGGAACTAGCATCCCCCATCTCTTCCTTCTTTCTTTCATTCTTTTTCTTTTTTTCTTCTTTTTCTTTTTTTTTCTTTTGGTCCGGAGTCTCATCCCGACTTGTGGGGGAATCATAGTCTCCATCATCCATTCCTTACTGGGACAATGCTCTAATAATGAATAATGATGATCATCACACTTCTATTTACTTACAACTCAATATTACAACTCGATACCTAGAACAAAATATGACTCTATATGAATGCCTCTGGCAGTGTACCAGGATGTGCAATGATCTAGCATAACATGTATAAAAAATGATGAACCGTGGCTGAGCCACAACTACTATGTCAGCTATATGATCATGCAAAGCAATATGACAATGAATGCTCAAGTCATCAAAACGAAAGCGGTGGAAGTTGCATGGCAATATAACTCGGAATGGCTATGGAAAGGCCATAATAGGTAGGTATGGTGGTTGTTTTGAGGAAGATATAATGAGGCTTATGTGTGATAGAGCGTATCATATCATGGGGTTTGGATGCACCGGCGAAGTTTGCATCGACTCTCGAGGTGAGAAAGGGCAATGCACGGTACCGAAGAGGCTAGCAAATTGCGAAAAGGTAAGAGTGCGTATAATCTATGGACTCACATTAGTCATAAAGAACTCATATACTTATTGCAAAAGTTTATTAGCCCTCGAAGCAAAGTACTACTATGCATGCCCCTAGGGAGATAGATTGGTAGGAAAAGACCATCGCTCGTCCCCGACCGCCACTTATAAGGAAGACAATCAATAATAAATCATGCTCCAACTTCATAGCATAACGAGAGACTATACGTGCATGCTTCGGGAATCGCAAACCTTAACACCAACATTCTTACTAACCACAACCATTTACTAGTACCTCCCACATATTATCATCTCTATATCGCAAAACTATTGCAAGGAATCAAACATATCATATTCAGTGATCCATAAGTTTTATGTAGGATTTTATGACTAACCATGCAAATGACCAATTCCTGTTGACTCTCTAAATAGATATAAGTGAAGCATGAGAGTGTAATTCTTTCTACAAAAGACCATGCTCTAATAAATATAAGTGAAGAAAAAGAGCATTCTATGAATAATGGTTTTCCATGTGAAGAGAAACAGGCAATCCAAACTTCAAATGATATAAGTGAAGCACATGAAGCATTCTATAAATCCATACTCAAAAAATATAAGTGAAGTGCAATGAGCATTCTATAAATAAACCATGAACTATCTCATATCAGCATGGTGCATAAAATAAAAATGAAAACTAAACACAAAAGACACTCCAAGATTTACACATATCACATGAACGAAACGAAAATAAAAACATACCGATACTTCTTGAAGAAAGATGGGATGCCTTCCGGGGCATCCCCAACCTTAGACGCTTGTGTCTCCTTGTATATTTACTTGGGGTTCCTTGGGCATCCCCAAGCTTGATCTCTTGCCTCTCCTCCTTCTCCTCATATCGAGACCTCCTCGGTCTTTGAACACTTCATCCACACAAAACTTAACAGAAAACTGGTGAGATCCGTTAGTATAATAAAGCAAATTACTACTTTAAGTACTGTTGCAAACCCATTCATATTTTATTTTTGCATTTTATCTACTGTATTATAACTTTTACATGGCTCATACCACCGATAGAATCGATAGTTTCATCAAAACAAGCAAAACAATGCATCAAAAACAGAATCTGTCTTAAACAGGACAGTCTGTAGTAATATGAACTTTAACTATACTTCTGTTACTCCAAAAATTCTGAAAAATTAGGAAAAAATAAACAATTTGTATATAAATTCTGTGCAAAAAGTTTCAGAAACTTTTGGCATTCCAGTAAAAAATGTAAAATCACGCACTACAGCCAAAGTTTCTGTTTTTGCACCGCACAAACCAACAAGCAATCTAATCATCCTAAAGGCAAATCTTGGCACATTATTTTTATAATACAATGGATTTGTACAAGGGGATAATTATTTTTTTGAAAAGTTTCTGTAATTAAGATTCACAAAGTTTCCATGGTCATGAACAAAGTTCAAGGCTAGCTCCCACTTCCACGGTGCTCGTCTTTCTCACTTTCACTTTTCTTTTTGGAAAAAGAATTTAGGTTCGCCTCTATATTTTTTTTGTTTTTAAACTTTATAAAAGCACTCAACAGAATAAAATGACTTCCTAAAACTTCCGGGTTGTCTCCCTGGCAGCGCTTTCTTTAAAGCCATTAAGCTAGGCATAAAGTGCTCAAGTAATGGATCCACCTGAATCCCAAGGTATATCAAAGCCAATTTTAATTAGCAATGATTTAGCATTTAGTAGTGAGCACAAAGCAACATATATCATGCAATGACGAATTCTAACTCTCTTCCTATGCATTGGCATGTCATACAAGAACAATTCATGCACATCAAGTAAAGGCCAATACATAGCATAAGCAGTTTCTTGTAATTTTATCGTGTTGGAAACATAGAGAGGTGGAGATGTAGTTCCTCTCTCATAATAATTGCAAGTAGGATCAGCAAGCACATGCATATTATATTCATCAAAATCATCATGTGCAACGGTAAAAGGCAACCCATCAATGTAATCCTTAATATGTGCAAACTTCTCTGATATAGTGTAGTTTAGAGAATTCAAAAAGATAATAGGGCTATCATGTGTGGGTGCAATAGCAACAATTTCATTCTTAACATAAGGAACTATAGCAAGTTTATCTCCATAAGAATAATTCAAATTGGCATCTTGGACACAAGCATAGCAAGCATCAATTTCATCAAAAAGAGATATTTCAAATGAATCAATGGGATCATAGCAATTATCATGGCAATCATCCTTCGGTAAGCACGAAGGGAAATTAAATAATGTATGAGTTGAAGAGTTACTCTCATTAGAAGGTGGGAACGGGTAGCTAATCCGCTCTTCCTCCTTTTGTTCTTCGCTCTCCTCGTCATCTTTTTCATCCAATGAGCTCACAGTTTCATCAATTCCTTCTTTCATAGACTCCTGCAAAATATTAGTCTCTTCTTGGAAAGTGGAGACTTTCTCAATAAATACATCAATATTGGAATTTTATTTATAATTCTCATAGCAATATTTAAGTATAGCAAAATTTTCAGGTCTATAAACATCATCATCAAAAGCTTCATACTTTTCAAACAAAGATTCAATTTCATAAGCACCCTTAAAAGCAACAAATTCTTCTATTCGTTCCACATCATAATAATAATATATACCATTAGCTTAAGAAGCTAAGGTTTCATCTTCATTAAATTTGCATGAAAAGGGAAGGTTTGGAGTCTTCATCCTAGAGCAACAAGTATAATCATATCTTTGACATAAATTCCAAGCATACCAATGCAACATATCAATTTGATCCCATAATAGTTTCCTTTTTGTGTCAAGCGATAATCCCTAAAGTATTCACATTGATCCAACTTGTCTCCCATTATCATGTTCAATGGGGTTTTCTCAGGATTATCAAAGTAGTGTTTAATATTTTTCACATAACAACCATCGAGGGTTTTAGGAGGTTCCCCATTTCCATGAGTAGCAAGTACAACTATTTTTTTGGTGTTTCGTGTTCCATATCCATAACTAAAGATAGAGAACAACTTAGAACAGGAAATAAAAACTACTTAGTGATAAAGCAAACAAGCACACACGAGAATATTCACCCCACGCTATTGCTCCCAGGCAACGGCGCCAGAAAAAGGTCTTGATAACCCACAAGTATAGGGGATCGTTTGTAGCCTTTTTCGATAAATAAGAGTGTCAAACCCAACGAGGAGCTAAAGGTAGAACAAATATTCCCTCAAGTTCTATCGACCACCGATACAACTCTACGCACACTTGACGTTTGCTTTACCTAGAACAAGTATAAAACTATTTGGTAGGTGAAAGGATAAGTTTGCAAGAATAAAACTACGAGCAAAATGCAAGACAATAAAAGTAGATAGCTTTTGTCAACAAGAAAGTCATTTGTCCCTAGGTGATCGATAACTAAACCGGTGATCATTGTTGCAATTTTATATGAGGGAGAGGCATGAGCTAACATACTTTCTCTACTTGGATCATATGCACTTATGATTGGAACTCTAGCAAGCATCCGCAACTACTAAAGATCATTAAGGTCGTAAAACCCAAGCATATATAGCATTAAGTATCAAGTCCTCTGTATCCCATACGCAATGACCCCCAAACTCGAGTCTGTGCTTCTGTCACTCACGCCACCCACCATAAGCGAACCATTAACATATTGCAACACCCTACAGCGGGGATCCCTCCGTTTGCATGACACGGAGGGCACTATAGGACAGCACCAAAATAAAATATACAACTCAAACCAATCATGATCATCTATCAACCCATAGGACAAAATGGATCTACTCAAACATCATAAGATAGCCATAGATCATTGGGAAATAATATATAGCATTGAGCACCATGTTTAAGTAGATATTACAACGGGGAGAAGAGGTGTTAGACCGCTGCATAGAGGGGGGGGGAGAGTTGGTGTTGACGGGGGCGAAGTTGTTGGAGTAGATCGTCGTCACGATGATTGCCCCGGCGACGCTCCGGTGCCACCGGGAGAGAGGGGGAGAGAGCCCCCCCTCCTTCTTCTTCTTCCTTGGCCTCCCCCCTAGATGGAAGGAGAGTTTCCGCTCTGGTCCATGGCCTCCATGGCGGCGGAGGGGCAGGAGCCCCTCCTAGATTGGATCTATCTCTCTGTTCTCTTCTGTTTTGTGTTCCTATTTTCTGGCCCTTCACCATTTCTTAAATTCTCGGAGATCCGTAACTCCGATTGCGCTGAAATATTTACACGATATTTTTCCATAAATTATCTTTCTTGCGCCCGAAGAAGGGCCCCAACCGACTTACGGGGATGGCACAAGACACCTGGGCGCGCCAGGGGGTGCCCGGCGCGCGCTGTTGTATCTTGGGGGATGTGGGGCCCCGTTTGCGTTGATTCCACCTCCCAAAAATCACAAATATTCCAAAATAATTCTCCATAAATTTTTATCATGTTTGGACTTCGTTTGATATGGATATTCTACGAAACAAAAAACATGCAACAAACAAGAACTGGCACTGGGCACTGGATCAATATGTTAGTCCAATAAATCATATAAATTGTTGCCAGAAATATGTGAAAGTTGTATAATATTGGCATGAAACAATAAAAAATTATAGATACGATGGAGACGTATCAAGTAGCAACTAGAGGAGGTAAAATGACTCAGGAACCACTTTATCCTGAGGGACACCCTAAAATAATTGATCAAGACTCTCAAAGAATTAACACAGATGCACCTAGTCCTTCTAAAAAGAAGAAGAAAAAGAAAAATGATAGGACTTTGCATATCTCTAGTGAACCTGAAATAGAAAAACCTCCTGAAAATAATAATGATGTTTCTATTTCTGATGCTGAAACTCAATCTGGTAATGAACATTCATCTAGTGATAATGAAAAAGATAATGATGATGTTCATGAAGACACTCAACCAGACAATGATAAACAACCAGATAATGATGTTGAAATAGAACCAGGTGTTGATCTTGATAACCCACAACCTAAAAATAAAAGATATGATAAAAGAGACTTTGTTGCAAGAAAACATGGAAGAGAAAGAGAACCATGGGTTCAAAAACCCATGCCCTTTCCACCTAAACCAACTAAGAAAAAAGATGATGAAGAATTTGAATGCTTTGTTGAAATGCTTAGGCCAGTCTTTTTGCGCACTCGCTTGACTAATATTTTAAAGATGGCCCCTTATGCAAAATACATGAAAGACATCATCACTAATAAGAGAAATATATCAGAAGCTGAAATCTCCACCATGCTTGCTAATTATTCTTTTGAGGATGGAGTACCTAAAAAACTTGGAGACACGGGAATACCAACCATACCTTGCTCCATCAAAAGAAACTATGTTAAAACTGCTTTGTGTGATTTAGGAGCTGGTGTTAGTGTTATGCCTTTCTCCTTATATAAAAGACTTGATTTGAATAAACTCACACCTACTAAGTATATTTGCAAATGGCTGACAAATCAACTGCCATACCTATCGGTATTTGTGAGGATGTGCCCGTTGTTGTTGCAAATGTTACTATCTTAACTGACTTTGTTATACTTGAGATGCCCGAGGACGACAACATGTCGATTATCCTTGGTAGACCCTTCTTGAATACTGCAGGGGCTGTTATTGATTGCAATAAAAGTGAGATCACTTTTCATATCAATGGTAATGAGCATACAATGCACTTTCCGAAGAAACAATTCCAAGTGAATGGTATTGATGTTATTGAAAAATCTCCGACACTCACTATTGGAAGTTTTCAACTACCTCTACCTACTGCCAAAAAGAAACATGAAATGCTTATTGTTGGGGACATGCATATCCCCGTTGAGGTAACTTAGTGTTTTACGAAAGTTCTTCGGTTTCATGCTAATCAAAGGTGGTTGTTAATAAGACTTGATCAACCTTATTAATGGATCATTTTTTAGAGGTATGAAGTTGCGGAAATCCCTTTTGGAGCTCGGCCTCTAGTGAGGCCTCCAAATTCAAATTTGAAATTTCATCGAAATTCATATTTTGACATTTTAAAAAATTCTAAAAAAATATAGATATACATGAATGCATAACACACATGTGTGTAAACTTTCAGTTCAAAATACATTGAAATGAGGGTTGTGCAAAAAACACAAATCTGAGGCTATTTAACACATGATACTATTCATCGTCCCAGCCCATGAATTTGTCTTTTTTGTATAGGTCGCAACTCAAGGTATTTCATCATGAATTTTTACACACATGTGGGTTACATCCTTACATGCACGCATATTTTTTTCAGAATTTTTTGAACCATAAAGTTTGAATTTGAAATTTTCAAAAATAAAGGCCTCCATGGAGCTCGGCCTCCAAAACGCCTCTCTCATGAAGTTGATGAATTTAGTAAGCACAACCTTCTGCTCTCAACTTTTGTTTTCTGTTTTTGTTAGTTAAATAAAATAAAATGCCATGTTTTGTCAGTTTTCTGAATTTCTCGTAAATAAAAAATGACCCAAAAATAAAAGTTCTTACAATGCCCTGAAAATTTAATACAATTTTTTTCTCTGAATATTTCTGAATTTTTGGTGCAAATAACATCAGAGGGGGGGTGCACCTGGTGACCACAAGACACCAGGGCACGCCAGCAACCCCAGGCGCGCCCTGCTGGGTTTTGGTCCCCACGTGGGTCCCCTCACTTACTTCTTTAGCCCATGTCATCTCCTACCTCCAGAAAAAAATCACCATAGCTCTCTCTCTCTCTCTCGTGATCTTCCTCTCAAACCCGCGGATCTCGATCTATTTGCTCGAAGCTCCGTTTCCGAAACTATGTTTGGGGGACTGCTACTTGGTATGTGACTCCTCCATTGCTCCAATTAGTTTTTGCTTTAGTGGTTTATATTTTGAATAATTAGCTACTCTTGGTGCTGCTGTAGAAGAGCTTGCATGTTGAATTCTTAGAGTTCTAAGTAGTTTGAATGCTTAATATGGCCTCTATGCACCCTTATGAGTAGTTGCTATCAATCTTGTGAAGTTTTGTTGACAAAAATTTTGTGGACTAAATTTTTTAGAATTTTATCTATAGGAATAAGATGAGTTTCTTTAGGAAGTTCGCCTCCAAGAAAAATGCGAAAGGAGTCATTGGGGATCCTCGGACACTGACCTCAACACTCCGAGAAGGGTGGAGGTGCGGCCGTTGATATGTCTCCGTCGTATCTACTTTTCCTAACGCTTTTGCTCTTGTTTTGGACTCTAATTTGCATGATTTGAATGAAACTAACTCGGACTGACGTTGTTTTCAGCAGAACTACCATGGTGTTGTTTTTGTGCAGAAATAAAAGTTCTCGGAATGGAACGAAATTTTTTGGAGATTTATTTTACAATAAAAGAAAAATACTGGAGCCAAGAACCACCGGAGCACAACCCACCAGGGCGCGCCCCCCTCCAGGCGCGCCCAGGTGGGTTGTGCCCACCTGGTGACCCCGCAGACCCTGACTCTGACTCCTTAAATACCTATATTTGGAGAGAAAAAAATCAGGGAGAAAGAATTATTGCGTTTCACGATACGGAGCCGCCGCCAACTCCAGTTCATCATCGGGAGGCCAGATCTGGAGCCCGTTTGGGGCTCCAGAGAGGGGGATCTTTGGTCTTCGTCATCACCAACCCTTCTCCATCGTCAATTCCATGATGCTCCCATCAGGAGTGAGTAATTCCTTCGTAAGCTCGCTGGTCGGTGAGGAGTTGGATGAGATTCATCATGTAATCGAGTTAGGTTTGTTAGGGCTTGATCCCTAGTACCCACTATGTTCTGAGATTGATTTTCTTATGACTTTGCCATGCTTAATGCTTGTCACTAGGGCCCGAGTGCCATGATTTCAGATCTGAACCGTTTACGTTATCACCATTATATCTATGTTCTAGATCCGATCTTGCAAGTCATATTCACCTATTACGTGCTATGATCCATAGACCCCGGAGTGACAATAGTCGGGATACTTTTCGGTGATGACCGTAGTTTGAGGAGTTCATGTATTCACTATGTGTTAATGCTTTGTTCCGGTTCTCTATTTAAAAGAGGCCTTAATATCCCTTAGTTTCCTTATGGACCCCGCTGCCACGGGAGGGTAGGACAAAATATGTCATGCAAGTTCTTTCCATAAGCACATATGACTATTTACGGAATACATGCCTACATTACATTTATGAACTGGAGCTAGTTTTCTATCGCCCTAGGTTATGACTGTTATACGATGAATATCATCTAGCGAGTTCACCGATCCAATGCCTACGAATTTTCCATATATTGTTCTTGCTAAGTTACTACTGTTGTTGCTACGGCTACACTTGCTAAAAAATCATTGATATCACTGTTACCGTTACTCCTACTATTATCACCTCTATCAAAACTATCATATTACTTTTCTACTGATCACTTTGTTGTAGATAATTAATCTCCAGGTGTGGTTGAATTGACAACTCAGCTGCTAATACTTACAAATATTCTTTGGCTCCCCTTGTGTCGAATCTATAAATTTGGGTTGAATACTCTACCCTCGAAAACTGTTGCGATCCCCTATAATTGTGGGTTATCAAGACCTTTTTCTGGTGCCGTTGCCGGGGAGCATAGCTATATTTGTTGAGTCACTTGGGATTATTATCTATTTATCACTATGAATAATCTGAAGGATACCAAGACTAAGATTTTTCCCTCTAAGACGAGGGGAGGTAAAGAACTGCCATCACACTCTGCACTTGATTCACCTTCTATTTTGAGTAGACTTGTAACACCACCACATGCTATTAATCCTGATATGTCGCAAGTTATTTATGATGATACCTCTGCTATGAATGCTACTCATGATGATGCTAGTACCTTGCTTGATGATAATATGCCACTAGGTGAATTTGTTGATGAACAAATTGCTAGAGCTAAAGATATTGAGAATCCTAAAACTGGTGAAATTATTGCAACCGATAAAGTACTTGAAACAACTATTAGGCCTAGCTCTCCTAGATATGAATTGCCTAAGATACCTAAAGGTTATGTTATGGATGAGGAGACAGCTAGAGATTTTCTTGCTTGCAATGATAGAGATGATCTTAAGAAATTACAATGCAAAATGAAAGAAAATCTTTGAACGCTAGAATGAAATGTGATCCTAAGTTTGCTACTTCACCTATCTTTGTTGATGATAAGGATTATGAATTCTCTGTCGACCCAGAGTTAATTACTTTGGTTGAATCTGATCCTTTCCATGGCTATGAAACTAAAACTGTTGTGGCACACCTTACTATATTGAATGATATAGCCACCCTATTTGCTTATGATGAGAAGATTCGCTACTACTATATTCTCAAATTATTTCCGTTCTCATTAAAGGGTGATGCTAAGATATGGTACAATACTCTTGCTCCTAGTTGTGTGCGTAGTCCCCAGGATATGATTTATTACTTCTCTGAAAAATATTTTCCTGCTCATAAGAAACAAGTTGCCTTACAGGAAATATTTAATTTTGTGCAAATTAAAGAAGAGAGTCTCCCATAAGCTTGGGGAGGCTTCTCCAATTGCTTAATGCTTTGCCTGATCATCCTCTTAAGAAAAATGAAATACTTGATATCTTCTATAATGGACTAACCGATGCTTCTAGGGACTTCCTAGATAGTTGTGCTGGTTGTGTTTTCAGGGAACGAACTGTTGAGCAAGCTGAAGAATTATTGAATAATATATTGAAAATATGATGATTGGCCTCTTCCTGAACCACCGCCTAAACCCACTCCGAAGAAGAGGGGTATCTTATATCTCAGTCCTGAGGATATGCAAGAGGCAAAGAGAAGTATGAAGGAAAAAGGTATTAAAGCAGAAGATGTTAAAATTCACCTCCTATTGAAGAGATACATGGACTTGACACACCACCACCAAAGGTGGTAGAGGTAAATTCTTTAATGAAATTTGATGAAAGTGACATCCCTTACAATAAACATCCTAGTCAATGCCTTTATGAGTTTGACAACTACATTAGAAAACAAGATCACTTCAATGAAAATGTTATGAAACAATTGAAATATAATTCCAATGTGATTGCTCACTTGAGTGACTTGTTATTCAGAATTACTAATGATGTAAGAGGTGTAGGGAAACATGCTTCTATGGTTCAAACTTAACTAGAACAAGTTGCTAAATCTCAAAGAGAGTTGCTTGATGAAATGAATAATAATATGAATGACTTTCTGTTAGAGTAGCAACTAGAGGAGGTAAAATGACTCGGGAACCAGTTTATCCTGAGGGACACCCTAAGAGAATTGAACAAGACTCTCAAAGAATTAACATTGATGCACCTAGTCCTTCTAAAAAGAAGAAGAAAAAGAAAAATGATAGAACTTTGCATACCTCAAGAGAACCTGAAGTAGAAAATCCTCCTGATAATAATGATGTTTCTATTTCTGATGCTGAAACTCAATCTGGTAATGAACACTCATCTAGTGATAATGAAAAAGATAATGATGATGTTCATGAAGACACTCAACCAGACAATGATAAACAACCAAATAATGATGTTGAAATAGAACCAGTTGTTGATCTTGATAACCCACAACCTAAAAATAAAAGATATGATAAAACAGACTTTGTTGCTAGAAAACATGGAAGAGAAAGAGAACCATGGGTTCAAAAACACATGCCCTTTCCACCTAAATCAACTAAGCAAAAAGACGATGAAGAATTTGAACGCTTTGCTGAAATACTTAGCCCAATCTTTTGATGTCTACTATGCAACCTTCTTCTTGTAGACTCGTGTTGGGCCTCCAAGCGCAGAGTTTTGTAGGACAGTAGCAAATTTCCCTCAAGTGGATGACCTAAGGTTTATCAATCCGTGGGAGGCATAGGATGAAGATGGTCTCTCTCAAACAACCCTGCAACCAAATAACAAAGAGTCTCTTGTGTCCCCAACACACCCAATACAATGGTAAATTGTATAGGTGCACTAGTTCGGCGAAGAGATGGTGATACAAGTGTAATATGGATGGTAGATATAGGTTTTTATAATCTGAAAATATAAAAACAGCAAGGTAACTACTAACAAAAGTGAGCGAAAACGGTATTGCAATGCTTGAAAACAAGGCCTAGGGTTCATACTTTCACTAGTGCAAGTTCTCTCAACAATGATAATATAATTGGATCACATAACAATCCCTCAACGTGCAACAAAGAATCACTCCAAAGTTTCTATCGGAGAACGTAGGATGAAAACATGCATCAACCCCTATGCATAGATTACCCCAATGTCACCTCGGGAATCCATGAGTTGAGTGCCAAAACATACATCAAGTGAATCAATAGAACATCCCATTGTCACCACAGATATCCCATCGCAAGACATACATCAAGTGTTCTCAAATCCAATACTCAATCCAACATAACGAAACCTCAAAGAGCAAGACTCAATTCATCACAAGAAGGTAGAGGGGGAAGAAACATCATATGATCCGACTATAATAACAAAGCTCACGGTACATCAAGATCGTGCCAAATCAAGAACACGAGAGAGAGAGAGAGATCAAACACATTGCTACTGGTACATACCCTCAGCCCCGAGGGTGAACTACTCCCTCCTCGTCATGGAGACCACCGGGATGATGAAGATGGCCATCGGTGATGGTTTTCCCCCTCCGGCAGGGTGCCAGAACAGGCTCCCGGTTGGTTTTTGGTGGCTACAAAGGCTTGCGGCGGCGGAACTTCCGATCTAGGTTTCTTTCTGGGGGTTTCTGGATTTATAGGAATTTTTGGCGTCGGTTTCACGTCAGGGGGGGTCCACGAGTCAGCGACAAGGCAGGGGGGCGCGCCCTAGGGGGGTGGGCGCACCCTCCACCCTTGTCGTCGACTCGGGACTCTTCTGGCCCAACTCTTGTGCTTTGGGGGCTTCTTCTGGTCCATAAAAAATCACCATAAATTTTCAGCTCGTTTGGACTCCATTTGATATTCCTTTTCTACAAAACTCAAAAACAAGGAAAAAAACAGAAACTGGCACTGGGCTCTAGGTTAATAGGTTAGTCCCAAAAATAATATAAAATAGCATATAAATGCATATAAAACATCCAAGATGGATAATATAATAGCATGGAACAATCAAAAATTATAGATACGTTAGAGATGTATCAAGCATCCCCAAGCTTAACTCCTGCTCGTCCTCAAGTAGGTAAATGATAAAAATAGATACGTTGGAGATGTATCTCCGGCTTGCTCCGGTGGCCGCCCCTGCTGCGGCGCTCCCTGGTGGTGGTGGGCCTGCCGGCCCCTGACCGATCCGGCGATGGCAGGTGCCGCGGGCTGTGCTCGGCGTGGATGTGGGCTGCCACGGCGTGGTGGTGGCTCATGGCGGTGGTTAGGATCGTCTCACGGCGGCGGCTGGACTTCTCCGGCGTCGGCCCGTCGGTGAGCGGCCTGTATAGGCCTTCGACCCCTCTTCTCGGTGCCCGGGCGCAATCTTCGTCGGAGGACCGAGCTCGTCTCGCGCCCGGCAGCAGGACCGAGCTCGTCTCGCGCCCGGCAGCAGGATCGAGCTTGTCTCGCGCCCGGCAGCAGGACCAAGCTCATCTCGCGCCCGGTGCTGCAGGACGAATCGATGGACTTGTTTGCCAAGTGATCCGATCGTCTCTTCCGCTGGGGTAGCGGCGGGTGTCGGGTGAGGTGGTTCCTGGGTCTTGGATGCCGGGGCGGCGGCCCTGGTGGTGGTTGCGCGGTGCTCATGGGCGGAGCCCGTCGCTTGGTGCTGCCCGGTGGCCAGGGCCGTGTGGGCGGCGTGGTTGTTGGGGTGCGGCGTCCGATGGCAGTGAGTATTGGCCGGGGTGAAAACCTGCTCTTTCTTTGGACAGACCGGCGGTGGCATAGCTCGTTCCCTTCTTGAAGGCATCGTCGCGGCTCTCATTGTCTGTCGCGTGGTTCCTGGGGAAACCTTGATCCTCGGATCGGGCGGTGGCGGCGCTCCGGTGTCGTAACCTTCCTGAAGGCACCGTCTTGGAGCCCACGGTTCGTCGTATGTGGCTTCATCTCTTCGTGGTGGCGTGTTCACTAGTGGAGCCCTGGTTACTCGTGTAGTGCTTGGGGTCGTGTTGCCGCGCTCAGCGCCTATGTATCCCACCTTGGGTGTGTGCGTGTGTTGTGGGGGAGTGCGTCTGTACCAGGATGTTGTTGATCGTTGCTTTATTTATAAAGCGGGGCGAAAGCCTTTTTCGGTAAAACAAAATCTGTCAAAAACAGAACAGTCTGTAAAGATCTGAGTTAAGCTCATACTTCTGTTACTCCAAAAATTCTGAAAAATTAGGACAACGTAAACAATTTGTATATCAATCAACTTTAAAATTTTCAGAATTTTTCCACGTTGCAGTAAAAGATAGGAATTTCTGTACTGGACGCAAAAGTTTCTGTTTTTGCACAGAATCAAGTCAACTATCATCCACACTATCCCAAAGGCTTTACTTGGCACTTTATTGAAACAAAACCTATAAAACATGATTAATACAGTAGCCTAATCATGTGAACACATAAAAACAGTAGGTATAAATATTGGGTTGTCTCCCAACAAGCATTTTTCTTTAATGCCTTTTTAGCTAGGCACGATGATTTCAATGATGCTCACATAAAAGATAAGAATTGAAACATAACAGGAGCATCATGAAGCATATAACTAGCATATTTAAGTCTAACCCACTTCCTATGCATAGGGATTTTGTGAGCAAACAACTTATGGGAACAAGAATCAACTAGCATAGGAAGGCAAAACAAGTATAACTTCAAAATTCTCAACACATAGAGAGGAAACTTGATATTATTGCAATTCCTACAAGTATATATTCCTCCCTCATAATAATATTCAGTAGCATCATGAATGAATTCAACAATATAACTATCACATAAAGCATTCTTTTCATGATCCACAAGCATAGAAATTTTATTACTCTCCATATAAGCAAATTTATTCTCATGAATAGTAGTGGGAGCAAACTCAACAAAATAACTATCATGTGAGGCATAATCCAATTGAAAATTAAAATCATGATGACAAGTTTCATGGTTATCATTATTCTTTATAGCATACATGTCATCACAATAATCATAGATAGCAACTTTGTTCTCATAATAATCAATTGAAACCTCTTCCAAAATAGTGGATTCATCACTAAATAAAGTCATGACCTCTCCAAATCCAGTTTTATCAATATTGTGAAAAGATTCAACACCCTCCAAAATAGTGGGATCACTAGTACCTAGAGTTGACACTCTTCCAAACCCACTTTCATCAATATAATCATCATAAATAGGAGGCATGCTAAAATCATAATAAATTTGCTCATCAAAACATGGGGGACTAAAAATATCATCTTCATCAAACATAGCATCCCCAAGCTTATGGCTTTGCATATCATTAGCATCATGGATATTCAAAGAATTCATACTAACAACATTGCAATCATGCTCATCATTCAAAGATTTAGTGCCAAACATTTTATTGCATTCTTCTTCTAACACTTGAGCACAATTTTCCTTTCCATCATTTTCACAAAAGATATTAAAAAGATGAAGCATATGAGGCAACCTCAATTCCATTTTTTGTAGTTTTCTTTTATAAACTAAACTAGTGATAAAACAAGAAACTAAAAGATTCAATTGCAAGATCTAAAGATATACCTTCAAGCACTCACCTCCCCGGCAACGGCGCCATAAAAGAGCTTCGTTGACGGGATGTGAGTGCCGCTTACCTAGCCTCCCCGGCAACGGCGCCAGAAAAGAGCTTGATGTCTACTACGCAACCTTCTTCTTGTAGACTCATGTTGGGCCTCCAAGCGCAGAGTTTTGTAGGACAGTAGCAAATTTCCCTCAAGTGGATGACCTAAGGTTTATCAATCCATGGGAGGCGTAGGATGAAGATGGTCTCTCTCAAACAACCCTGCAACCAAATAACAAAGAGTCTCTTGTGTCCCCAACACACCCAATACAATGGTAAATTGTATAGGTGCACTAGTTCGGCGAAGAGATGGTGATACAAGCGTAATATGGATGGTAGATATCGGTTTTTGTAATCTGAAAATATAAAAACAGCAAGGTAACTAGTAACAAAAGTGAGCGAAAACGGTATTGGAATGCTTGAAAACAAGGCCTAGGGTTCATACTTTCACTAGTGCAAGTTCTCTCAACAATGATAACATAATTGGATCACATAACAATCCCTCAACGTGCAACAAAGAATCACTCCAAAGTTTCTATCGGAGAACGTAGGACGAAAATGTGCATCAACCCCTATGCATAGATTACCCCAATGTCACCTCGGGAATCCGCGAGTTGAGTGCCAAAACATACATCAAGTGAATCAATAGAACATCCCATTTTCACCATAGATATCCCATCGCAAGACATACATCAAGTGTTCTCAAATCCAATACTCAATCCAACATAACGAAACCTCAAAGAGCAAGACTCAATTCATCACAAGAAGGTAGAGGGGGAAGAAACATCATATGATCCGACTATAATAACAAAGCTCACGGTACATCAAGATCGTGCCAAATCAAGAACACGAGAGAGAGAGAGATCAAACACATAGCTACTGGTACATACCCTCAGCCCCGAGGGTGAACTACTCCCTCCTCGTCATGGAGACCGCCGGGATGATGAAGATGGCCACCGGTGATGGTTTCCCCCTCCGGTAGGGTGCCGGAACGGGCTCCAAATTGGTTTTTGCTGGCTACAGAGGCTTGCGGCGATGGAACTTCCGATCTAGGTTTATTTCTGGGGGTTTCTGGATTTATAGGAATTTTTGGCGTCGGTTTCACGTCAGGGGGGTCCACGAGTCAGCGACAAGGCAGGGGGCGCGCCCTCCACCCTTGTCGTTGACTCGGGACTCTTCTGGCCCAACTCTTGTGCTTTGGGGGCTTCTTCTGGTCCATAAAAAATCACCATAAATTTTCAACTCGTTTGGACTCCGTTTGATATTCCTTTTCTACAAAACTCAAAAACAAGGAAAAAAACAGAAACTGGCATTGGGCTCTAGGTTAATAGGTTAGTCCCAAAAATAATATAAAATAGCATATAAATGCATATAAAACATCCAAGATGGATAATATAATAGCATGGAACAATCAAAATTTATAGATACGTTGAAGACGTATCATCTTTTTGCGCACTCGCTTGACTAATATTTTAAAGATGACCCCTTATGCAAAATATATGAAAGACATCATCACTAATAAGAGAAAAATACCTGAAGCTGAAATCTCCACCATGCTTGCTATTTATTCTTTTAAGGATGGAGTACCTAAAAAACTTGGAGACCCAGGAATACCAACTATACCTTGCTCCATCAAAAGAAATTATGTTAAAACTGCTTTGTGTGATCTAGGAGCTGGTGTTAGTGTTATGCCCTTCTCCTTATATAAAAGACTTGATTTGAATAAACTCACACCTACTAAAATATCTTTGCAAATGGCTGACAAATCAACTGCCATACCTATCGGTATTTGTGAGGATGTGCCCGTTGTTGTTGCAAATGTTACTATCTTAACTAACTTTTTTATACTTGAGATGCCCGAGGACGACAACATGTGGATTATCCTTGGTAGACCCTTTTGAATATTGCAGGGGCTGTTATTGATTGCAATAAAGGCAAGGTCACTTTTCATATCAATGGTAATGAACATACGGTGCACTTTCCGAAGAAACAATTCCAAGTGAATAGTATTAATGTTATTGAAAAATCTTCGACACTCACTATTGAAAGTTTCCAACTACCTCTACCTACTGCCAAAAAAATATGAAATGCTTATTGTTGGGGACATGCATATCCCCGTTGAGGTAGCTTAGAGTTTTTACGAAAGTTCTTCGGTATCATGCTAATCGAAGGTGGTTGTTAATAAGACTTGATCAACCTTATTAATGGTCATTTTTTAGAGGTATGAAGTTGATGAATCTAGTAAGCACAACCTTCTGCTCCCAACTTTTATTTTCTGTTTTTCTCAGTTAAATAAAATAAAATGCCATGCTTTGTCCGTTTTCTGAATTTCTCGTGCAATAAAAAAATGACCCCAAAATAAAAGTTCTCAGAATGCCCTAAAAAGTTAATACAATTTTTTTCTGATTTTTTCTGAATTTTTAGTGCAAATAACATCAGAGGGGGGTGCACGAGGTGGGCACAACCCACCTGGGTGCGCCAGTAGCCCCAGGCGTGCCCTGCTGAGTTGTGGCCCCCACGTGGGCCCCCTCACTTATCTCTTTAGCCCATGTCATCTCCTACCTCTAGAAAAAAATCACCATTGCTCTCTCTCTCTCTCTCTCTCTCTCTCGTGTTCTTGCTCTCAAACCTGCGGATTTTGATCTCTTTGCTCGAAGCTCCATTTCCGAAACTGTTTTGGGGGATTGCTACTTGGTATGTGACTCCTCCATTTCTCCGATTAGTTTTTTCTTTAGTGGATTATATTTTGAATAATTAGCTACTCTTGGTGCTGCTGTAGATGAGCTTGCATGTTGAATTCTTAGAGTTCTAAGTAGTTTGAATGCTCAATATAGCCTCTATGCTTCCTTATGAGTAGTTGCTATCAATCTTGTGAAGTTTTGTTGACAAAAAAAATTTCCGGACTAAATTTTTTAGAATTTTGTTCATAGGAATAAGATGAGTTTCTTTAGGAAGTTTGCCTCCAATAAAAGCGCTAATGGAGTCATTGGGGAATCATCGGACAATGACCTCCATACTCGGAGAAGGGCGGAGGTGCGGCCGTGCGAATGGCCGCATAACCCCTTCATGGATGGAGCCGGGATCCGTCAAGAGTTCGCACAATTTGCTGCTAATGCTGGGCTTACCGACTTCATCGTGGCTGAGTATGAACAATACCATCTCCTTACAAATTATTTTGTTCAAAATTTTCATTTTCTGAATAGGAATAACCCCCCTGAGGTGCAGTTTAATTTATATGCTGAAACCCATCAGATGTCACTCACTGATTTTTGCGATGTATGCTTGATCCCTTCTGATGGGGAAATAAGAGAGCCTAGGCCTGCTGAGTTTGAGGATTTTTATCATACTCTGTCAGTGGGAGATGAGAGGGGCATGTCGAGTGTCACTGCTACTAGTTTGCAGTATCCTTCTGTGCATTATTTTGCTCTATCTCGTTGCTAAGTGTTTAATTGCTAGAGAGAAAGTCGGTGCACTCAGTGCTCCTGACTTCGCCATCTTACACCGTGCACTATACGGCAATAACACCTTTAGCCTCGGGGCCATTATTGCACGCCGCCTGCACCTTAACAGAACCAAGGGCAAAAACCATGGCGGTATTTATGCTACTCGCTTAGTGAGTCACTTTAACGTTTAGATTCGCCAGCATGATTATTGTTTACCCAAGGTTTATTTAGATCACCAGGCGATGATGGATCACCAGTTTACTGATATTGATAATTCTATTAATAATATTCCTTACAACCTGGTTTTTAGTGTGGATTCCTGTGATATTATTCCGTTGCCTGCACCTGCTTTGTTTGATTTTATTGCCAAGGCGGATAAAGGATCATGCCTGAGGACATTATTGCCTAGCGGAACGCCCAGGCAGAGGCAGAGGAGGAGCCTCAGGAGTGGGACGCTCAAGTGCCCGCTCCACAACACTTCGAGATTGGACCGGATGGCTACTACGAGTGGTGATTACCAAGCTAGGCCAAAAGCCTAAGCTTGGGGGAGTACGTGTTTCCACCGACATTACATTCATGTTCACACATTTCATTCCAGTTGTCGATGTTCACACTTTTTCATTGTATTATCCATATTAGATTTATTTTCTTACTTTCTTCTTGTGTGTTTGAAAAACTTCGAGAAAATCCAAAAAATGTTTCTTGCTTCTTTTCGGCTTTTCTTTCTAGTTTAGTTAGTTGTAGTCTTAAAAAGAAAACCCAAAAATATTTCCTTGTTCTTCTTTTGCTTGTTGGGAGCTTTCCCGTGTAAATAGTTTTTCTCGTTTTTTATTTTCTTTTTCTTTAATTTTCTTTCTTCAATAAAAATTAAAACTCCAAAAATATTTCAGTGTGTTTCTCTGAAATTCTTTTCTATTTTATTGAGTCATACCGAGGAGAAGACCACGATGAAAATGTTGAGTGGCTCTCATATGCATTTCTATTGATCTAATAAAGAGCCCATATTACCTTGTCTTCTCCTTTTGAATAAAATATTTGCAGATTCCAGCCTAGTCTACGGCACTCTTGCACTACTATTATTTTAATATCATTTGGTCGTGCAAGTGAAAGGCAATAATGACGATATTTGATGAATTGGCTGTGGCAGAGAGAAACGGGTATGAACTCAACTTGTTCTTTTTTTGTAAATATGTTTAACCTAGTATCCATGATTCAGCATATTATGATCAAACATGTTTGCAATGACAATTAGAGATTATAGTTTCTCATGCCATGGTTAAGTAGCTAGGAGTGGATAATGATTTATCTTGGATGTCAACATGCATTAAAATGATTGTGATGTAGTATGATGATATGGTATCCTCCTCCGAATGTTTCAAGTGGCTTGACTTGGCACATGTTCATGCATGTAGTTGAATCAAAACCAACATAGCCTCTATGGTATTTATGTTCATGGTGTTCATATCCTACTCATGCTAGTATTCAATGTTTATTATGCATCATGCATGTTCATGACCGTTTTCACTCTCTAGCTGGCCGCTTCTCAACCTATTTGCTAGCCTTCGCCTGTACTAAGCGGGAATACTGCTTGTGCATGAAAATCCTAAAACCCAAGTTATTCCAGATGAGTCCACCATATCTACCTATATGCTGTATTACCCTGCCGTTCTAAGTAAATTTGCATGTGCCACATCTAAAAACTTCAAATAAACTTCTGTTTTTGTGTGCCTGGATTGTTCATACAGCGACTGGGGGTAGTCGGCATCTTCCATGCTAAGCGGGTTATTCTCATGATGAGTGTTTATTCACTCGTCCTTGCACGAGAGGGGCGGTAATAGGGATTCCCAGTCCCGAGATCAAAAATTAGAAATAATTAAACAAAACTCCCCCAGGACTGATGTTGGTATGGACGGTACCCGTGGATTCGGCTAGCCGTGGAGTGTGTTTGTTGGTGGAGGGGGAGTAAACCTTTACTTTTATCGCTTGGGAACCACAACTGATGTGTTTAGCAAGGAAGATATTGATAACTTTTGGTCGCGACGTAAACAGGAAGGGTGCATTTCCCAGAATTACATTTATCTCTGTTTTAAAAATTTGAGATCTGGCACCGCTGCAAATCCCTGCTTCCCTCTGTGAAGGGACTATCTATTTACTTTTATGTTGAGTCATCACCTTCTCAAATAAGCGCCAGATCTGAGAGCACTATTGTCATCCTCATGCATTGTGCATAGTTAATGTTGGATGCGTCATGACTAGATCTTTTCTACCATGAATTACAATGTTTAGTCACTGCTTGAACTTTGGAGATGCTCTGCATTTATGTTTTGTGGTCTCAGAAAGGGCTAGCGAGATACCACTGTTATCATATTATATCACGGTTGTTTTGACAAAGTGTTGTCATTTGAGATATTTTATTATTGCTCGCTAGTTGCTTATGCCATTGATATGAATTAATATAATTTCTAAGAGTTATTGTTGACATGGTTAGTCATAATCTTTGCTGAAAACATGGGTGCTACTTAAGCTTATTTATGTAAACAAGAACAAAAGAGTTTGTAAAAGTTTTTCTTTTTCACTTTTAGTTTGTCAACTGAATTGCTTGAGGACAAGCAAAGGTTTAAGCTTGGGGGAGTTGATACGTCTCTGTCGTATCTACTTCTCCTAATGCTTTTGCTCTTGTTTTGGACTCTAATTTGCATGATTTGAATGAAACTAACCCGGATTGATGCTGTTTTTAGCAGAACTACCATGCTGTTGTTTTTGTGCAGAAATAAAAGTTTTCGGAATGGAACGACACTTTTTGGAGATTTATTTTACAATAAAATAAAAATATTGGAGCCAAGAACCATCAGAGTGGGGCCCCTGGGTGAGCACAACCCACCAGGGCGCGCCCCCTCTAGGAGCGCCCAGGTGGGTTGTGCCCAACTAGTGGCCCCGCAGACCTTGACTCCGACTCCTTAAATACCTATATTTGGAGAGAAAAATCAGGGAGAAAGAATTATCACATTTCACGATACGGAGCCGCCGCCACCTCATGTTCTTCATCGGGAGGCCAGATCTGTAGCCCGTTTGGGGCTCCGGAGAGGGGGATCTTCGGTCTTCGTCATCACCAACCCTTCTCCATCACCAATTCCATGATGCTCCCCACCGGGAGTGAGTAATTCTTTCGTAGGCTCGCTGGTCGGTGAGGAGTTGGATGAGATTCATCATGTAATCGAGTTAGTTTTGTTAGGGCTTGATCCCTAGTATCCACTATGTTCTGAGATTGACGTTGTTATGACTTTGCCATGCTTAATGCTTGTCACTAGGGCCCGAGTGCCATGATTTCAGATCTGAACCGTTTATGTTATCACCATTATATCTATGTTCTAGATCCGATCTTGCAAGTCATATTCACCTATTACGTGTTATGATCCGTAAAACCCGGAGTGACAATAGTCAGGATACTTTCCGGTGATGATTGTAGTTTGAGGAGTTCATGTATTCACTATGTGTTAATGCTTTGTTCCGGTTCTCTATTAAAAGTAGGCCTTAATATCCCTTAGTTTCCTTATGGACCCCGCTGCCACGGGAGGGTAGGACAAAAGATGTCATGCAAGTTCTTTCCATAAGCACGTATGACTATTTGCGGAATACATGCCTACATTACATTTATGAACTGGACCTAGTTTTGTATCGCCCTAGGTTATGACTGTTATATGATGAATATCATCCAACGAGTTCACCGATCCAATGCCTACGAATTTTCCATATATTGTTCTTATTAAGTTACTACTGCTGTTGCTACTGTTACACTTGCTACAAAATCATTGCTATCACTGTTACCGTTACTGCTACTATTATCGCCGCTATCAAAACTATCATATTACTGTGCTATTAATCACTTTGCTGCAGATAATTAATCTCCAGGTGTGGTTGAATTGACAACTCGGCTGCTAATACTTACAAATATTATTTGGCTCCCCTTGTGTCGAATCTATAAATTTGGGTTGAATACTCTACCCTCGAAAACTGTTGCGATCCCCTACACTTGTGGGTTATCAGCCGTGCGAATGGCCGCATAATGCCTTCATGGAGGGGGCCGGGATCCATCAAGAGTTCTCCCAATTCGTTGCTAATGCTGGGCTGACCGACTTCATCGCAGCTGAGGGTGATCAATATCACCTCCTTACAAATTCCTTTGTGCAAAATTTCCATTTTCTGAGTAGGAATAATCCTCCTGAAATGCAATTTAATTTATACTCTGGAACCCGTCAGATACCACTTACTGATTTTTGTGAGATATGCCTGATCCCTTCTGACGCGGAAATAAGAGAGCCTAGACCTGCAGAGTTTGAGAACTTTTAGCATACTCTGTTAGTGGGAGATGAGAGAGGCGTTTCGAGTGTCACCGCCACTAGTTTGCAGTTTCCTTCTATGCATTACTTTGCTCTATTCATCGCTAAGTGCTTAATTTCTAGAGAGAAGGTCGGTGTACTCAGTGCTCCTGACTTCGCCATTTTGCACCGTGCACTACACAATGATCGCACTTATAACCTAGGGGCTATTATTGCACGCCGTCTGCACCTTAACAGAAACAAGGGCAAAATTCATGGTGGTATTTATGCTACTCGCTTAGCGAGTCACTTTAACGTTCAGATACGCCAACATGATTATCCTTTGACCCAAGTCTATCTAGATCACCAGGCGATGGTGGCTCACCAAATTACTGATGAGGCCGACTCTCTTCATAATATTCGTTACAATCTGGTTTTCAGTGTGGATTCCCGCGATATTATTCCGTTGCCTGCACCTGCTTTGTTTGATTCTATTGCCAGGGGCGGATACGGGATCATGCGAGTGGACATTATTGCCTACCGGAACGCCCAGGCAGCGGCAGAGCAGGAGCCTCAGGAGTGGGACGCTCAGGTGCCACCGCCACAGCACTTCGAAATAGGACCGGATGGCTACTACGAGTGGTGATTACCAAGCTAGGCCAAAAGTCTAAGCTTGGGGGAGTACATGTTTCCACCGGCATTACATTCATGTTCACACATTTCATTCCAGTTGTCGGTGTTCACACTTTTTCATTGTATTATACATGCTAGATTTATTTTCTCACTTTCTTCTTGTGTGTTTGAAAAACTTTGAGAAAATCCAAAAAAAATTGTTTCTTGCTTCTTTTTGGTTTTTCTTTCTAGTTTAATTAGTTGTGGTATTAAAAAGAAAACCCAAAAATATTTCCTTGTTCTTCTTTTTCTTGTTGGGAGCTTTCCCGTGTAAATAGTTTTTCTTGTTTTTTGTTTTCCATTCTTTAAATTGCTTTCTTCAAGAAAAACCAAAAAACTCCAAAAATATTTCAGTGTGTTTCTCTGAAATTCTTTTCCTTTTATTGAGTCATACCAAGGATAAGACCACGATGAAAATGTTGAGTGTCTCTCATATGCATTACTATTGATCTAACAAAGAGCGCAAATTACCTTGTCTTCTCCTTTTGAACAAAATGTTTGCAGATTCCAGCTTAGTCCACGGCACTCTTGCACTATTATTATTTTCATATCATTTAGTCGTGCAAGTGAAAGGCAATAATGACGACATTTGATGAAGTGACTGTGGCAGAAAGAAACGGGTCTGAACTCAACTTGTTCTGTTTTTGTAAATATGTTTAACCTAGTATCCATGATTCAGCATATTATGATCAAACATGTTTGCAATGACAATTAGATATTATAGTTTCCCATGCCATGCTTAAGTAGCTAGGAGTGGATAATGATTTATCTTGGATGTCAACATGCATTAAAATGATTGTGATGTAGTATGACGATATGGTATCCTCCTCTGAATGTTTCAAGTGGCTTGACTTGGCACATGTTCATGCATGTAGTTGAATCAAAACCAACATAGCCTCTACTATATTTATGTTCATGGTGTTCATATCCTACTCATGCTAGTATTTAATGTTAATTATGCATAACGCATGTTCATGACCGTTTTCGCTCTCTAGCTGGCCGCTTCTCAACCTATTTGCTAGCTTTCACTTGTACTAAGCGGGAATACTGCTTGTGCATCAAACTCCTTAAACCCAAGTTATTCCAAATGAGTCCACCATATCTACCTATATGCGGTATTACCCTGCCGTTCCAAGTAAATTTGCATGTGCCACCTCTAAAAATTCAAATGAACATCTGTTTTGTGTGACTGGACCGCTCATGGAGCGACAGGGGGTAGCCAGTATCTTCCATGCTAAGCGGGTTATTCTCATGATGAGTGTTTATTCACTCATCCTTGCACGAGAGGGGCGGTAATAGGGATGCCCAGTCCCGAAATAAAAAATTGCAAATAATTAAACAAAACTCCCCCAGGATTGTTGTTGGTATGGACGGTACCTGTGGATTCGGCTAGCCGTGGAGTGTGTTTGTTGGTGGAGGGGGAGTAAACCTTTACTTTTATCGCTTGGGAACTGCAACTGATGTGTTTAGCATGGAAGATATTGATAACTCTTGGTCGTAACGTTGACAGGAAGGGTGTACCTCTCAAAATTACATTTATCTCTGTTTTAAAACTTTGAGCTCTCGCACCGCTGCAAATCCCTGCTTCCCTCTGCGAAGGGACTATCTATTTAATTTTATGTTGAGTCATCACCTTCTCAAATAAGCGCCAGATCTGAGAGCACTATTTTCATCCTCATGCATTGTGTGTAGTTAATATTGGATGCATCATGACTGGATCTTTTCTACCATGAATTACAATGTTTAGTCACTACTTGAACTTTGGAGGTGCTCTACATTTTTGTTTTGCGGTCTCAGAAAGGTCTAGCGAGATACCACTGTTGTCATATCATATCATGATTGTTTTGACATAGTGTTGGAATTTGAGATATCTTATTATTGCTCGCGAGTTGCTTATGCCATTGATATGAGTTAATATAATTTTTAAGAGTTATTATTGACATGGTTAGTCATAATCTTTGCTGAAAACCTGGGTGCTACTTAAGCTTATTTATGTAAACAAGAACAAAAGAGTTCGTAAAAGTTTTCTTTTTCACTTTTAATTTGTCAACTGAATTGCTTGAGGACAAGCAAAGGTTTAAGCTTGGGGGAGTTGATACGTATCCGTCATATCTACTTTTCGTAACACTTTTGCTCTTGTTTTGGACTCTAATTTGCATGATTTGAATGAAACTAACTCGGACTGATGCTATTTTCATCAGAACTACCATGGTGTTGCTTTTGTGCAGAAATAAAAGTTCTCGGAATGGAACAAAAAATTTGGAGAATTGTTTTACAATAAAAGAAAAATACTGGAGCCAAGAACCACCGGAGGGGGGCCCCTGGCTGGGTACAAGACACCAGGGCGCCCCCCCCTCTGGTGTGCCTTGGTAGGTTGTCCCCACCTCGTGGCCCCGCAGACCCTAATTCCGACGCTATAAAATCCTATTTTTGGAGAAAAAATCAGGGAGAAAGTTTCATCGCGTTTCATGATACGGAGCCGCCGCCACCTCCTGTTCTTCATCGGGAGGCCAGATCTGTAGCCCGTTTGGGGCTCCGGAGAGGGGAATCTTCGGTCTTCGTCATCACCAACCCTCCTCCATCACCAATTCCATGATGCTCCCCACCAGGAGTGAGTAATTCCTTCATAGGCTCACTGGTCGGTGAGGAGTTGGATGGGATTCATCATGTAATCGAGTTAGTTTTGCCAGGGCTTGATCCCTAGTATCCACTATGTTCTGAGAATGATGTTGTTATGACTTTTCCATGCTTAATGCTTGTCACTAGGGCCCGAGTGCCATGATTCCAGATCTGAACTGTTTATGTTTTCACCATTATACCTATGTTCTAGATCCGATGTTGCAAGTCATATTCACCTATTACATGTTATGATCCGTAAACCCAATGTGACAGTAATTGGGATACTTTCGGGTGATGACCGTAGTTTGAGGAGTTCATGTATTCACTATGTGTTAAGGCTTTGTTCCGGTTCTCTATTGAAAGGATGCCTTAATATCCCTTAGTTTCCTTATGGACCCCGCTGCCACGGGAGTGTAGGACAAAAGATGTCATGCAAGTTCTTTCCATAAGCATGTATGACTATTTACTGAATACATGCCTACATTATATTTATGAACTGGAGCTAGTTTTGTATCGCCCTAGGTTATGACTGTTATATGATGAATATCATCCTACGAATTCACCGATCCAATGCCTACGAATTTTCCACATATTGTTCTTGCTAAGTTACTACTTCTGTTGTTACTGTTACACTTGCTACAAAACCATGGCTATCACTATTACCGTTACTGCTACTGTTACCACTACTATCAAAACTATCATATTATTGTGCTACTGATTACCTTGATGCAGATATTTAATCTCCAGGTGTGGTTGAATTGACAACTCAACTGCTAATACTTATAAATATTCTTTGGCTCCCCTTGTGTCGAATATATAAATTTGGGTTGAATACTCTACCCTCGAAAACTGTTGCGATCCCCTATACTTGTGGGTTATCAATCAAATAGGAGAACCACACCGAACCTCATTAGCAGCACATGCACATAGAAAAGCAAATACTTGCACCCAACGTGAACAAGGGGGTTGTCAATCCCCTCGGTGGTAACTTGCAAGGATTAAATCTTGTAGTGGTAGATAGATAAATAAATTGCAAAACAAATAAAATAAATAAAATTACAACAAGGTATTTTTGTGTTTTTATATATGATAAAAGTAGACCTGGGGGCCATAGTTTTCACTAGAGGTTTCTCTCTCAAGCACATAGCATATGATGGGTGAACAAATTACTGTTGGGAAATTGATAGAAAGGCGCATAGTTATGACAATATTCAAGGCAATGATCATGTATACAGGCATCACGTTCGAGACAAGTAGACTGACTCCTGCATGCATCTACTACTATTACTCCACCAATCGACCGCTATCCAGCATGCATCTATGGTATTAAGTATAAAACAGAGTAACGCCTTAAGCAAGATGACATGATGTAGACAAAGTAAACCCAATCAATATGAATAAACCCCGTCATTTTATCCTTAATGATAACAATACAAATACGTGTCTTGTCCCTTTCTGTCACTGGGATATAGAGCACCACAAGATTGAACCCATCACAAAGCACCTCTCTCATTGCAAGATAAATCAATCTAGTTGGCTGATAACCCACAAGTATAGGGGATCAGTTGTAGTCTCTTTCGATAAGTAAGAGTGTCGAACCCAATGAGGAGCTAAAGGTAGAACAAATATTCCCTCAAGTTCTATCGACCACTGATACAACTCTACGCACACTTAACGTTCGCTTTACCTAGAACAAGTATGAAACTAGAAGTACTTTGTAGGTGTGATAGGATTGGTTTGCAAGATAATAAAGAGCACGTAAATAAAAACTAGGGGCTGTTTAGATAATGAAGAAACTAAATTAGTTTTAGTAGAGAGCTTTTTGTCACAAGAAAGTTATTTGTCCCTAGGCAATCGATAACTAGACCGGTAATCGTTATTGCAATTTTATATGAGGGAGAGGCATAAGCTAACATACTTTCTCTACTTGGATCATATGAACTTATGATTGGAACTCTAGCAAACATCTGTAACTACTAAAGATCATTAAGGTAAAACCCAACCATAGCATTATAACGTATCAAGTCCTCTTTACTCCCATACGCAAACAACCTACTTACTCGGGTCGGTGCTTCTGTCACTCATGCCACCCACCATAAGCAAATCATAAACATACTGCAAACCCTACAGCGGGGGTCCCTCACGCTTGCGCGACACGGAGAGCACCATAGGACAGCACCAATAATAAAACACGCAACTCAAACCAATCATGATCATCAATCAACCCATAGGACAAAACGGATCTACTCATACATCATAGGATAGCCATACATCATTGGGAAATAATATATAGCGTTGAGCACCATGTTTAAGTAGAGATTGCAGCGGGGAGAAGAGGTGTTACTCCACTGCATAGAGGGGGAGAGAGTTGGTGATGACGGCGGCGAAGTTGTTGGTGTAGATCGCCGTCACGATGATGGCCCCGGCGGCGTTCCGGCGCCACCGGGAGAGAGGGGGAGAGAGCCCCCTCCTTCTTCTTCTTCCTTGACCTTCCCCCTAGATGGGAGAAGGGTTTCCCCTCTGGTCCATGGTCTCCATGGCGGCGGAGGGGTGAGAGCCCCTCCGAGATTGGATCTCTGTCTCTGTTTCCTTCTGTTTCTGCGCTCCCTGTTTCTGGCCTTTCACCGTTTCTTAAATTCCCGGAGATCCGTAACTCCGATTGGGCTGAAATTTTAACACGATTTTTATCCAGATATTAGCTTTCTTGCGGCCAAGGAAGGGCACCGACCGCCTTACGGGATGGCCACAAGGGTCCAGGGCGCGCCCTACCCCCTGGGGCACACCTCCCGTCCTTGTGGCCCCCTCGGCATCGTCTCGCGTTGATTCTTTTTCCCAAAAATCACATATATTCCAAAAAAAATCTCCGTAAGTTTTTATCCCGTTTGGACTCCGTTTGATATGAATTTTCTATGAAACAAAAAACATGCAACAAACTGGAACTGGCACTGGGCACTGGATCAATATGTTAGTCCCAAAAATAGTATAAAAAGTTGCCAAAAGTATGTAAAAGTTGTATAATATTGGCATGGAACAATCAAAAATTATAGATACGATGGAGATGTATCAGCATCCTCAAGCTTAATTCCTGCTCGTCCTCGAGTAGGTAAATGATAAAAAAGATAATTTTTGATGTGGAATGCTACCTAGCATAATCTTGATCATATAATCTAATCATGGCATGAATATTAAGACACGAGTGATTCAAAGCAATAGTCTATCATTTGACATTAAGACAATAATACTTCAAGCATACTAATAAAGCAATCATGTCTTCTCAAAATAACATGGCCAAAGAAAGTTATCCCTACAAAATCATATAGTCTGGCTATGCTCCATCTTCACCAAACAAAATATTCAAATCATGCACAACCCCGATGACAAGCCAAACACTTGTTTCATACTTTTGATGTTCTCAAACCTTTTCAACTTTCACGCAATACATGAGCATGAGCCATGGACATAGCACTATAGGTGGAATAGAATATGATGGTGGGGGTTGTGTGGAGAAGACAAAAAGGAAGAAAGTCTCACATCGACGCGGCTAATCAACGGGCTATGGAGATGCGCATCAATTGATGTCAATGCGAGGAGTAGGGATTGCCATGCAACGGATGCACTAGAGCTATAAGTGTATGAAAGCTCACAAAGAAACTAAGTGGGTGTGCATCCAACTTGCTTGCTCATGAAGACCTAGGGCAATTTGAGGATGCCCATCGTTGGAATATACAAGCCAAGTTCTATAATGAAAAATTCCCACTAGTGGTGCTACTTTGAAGCACAAGTGTGGTAAAAGGATAGTAACAATGCCCCTTCTCTCTTTTTCTCTCATTTTTTTGTTTTTTTTTCTCTTTTTTTTGTTTGGCTTCTTTGGCCTCTTTTTTTTTGTTGGCTTCTTTGGGCTCTTTTATTTTTCCTCACATGGGGCAATGCTCTAATAATGAAGATCATCACACTTTTATTTACTTACAACTCAATATTACAACTCGATACTAGAACAAAGATATGACTCTATATGAATGCCTCCGGCAGTGTACCGGGATGTGCAATGATCTAGCGTAGCAATGACATCAAAAAAACGGACAAGCCATAAAAACATCATGCTAGCTATCTTACGATCATGCAAAGCAATATGACAATGAATGCTCAAGTCATGTATATGATGATGATGGAAGTTGCATGGCAATATATCTCGGAATGGCTATGGAAATGCCATGATAGGTAGGTATGGTGGCTGTTTTGAGGAAGATATAAGGAGGCTTATGTGTGACAGAGCGTATCATATCACGGGGTTTGGATGCACCGGCGAAGTTTGCACCGACTCTCGAGGTGAGAAAGGGCAATGCATGGTACCGAAGAGGCTAGCAATGATGGAAGGGTGAGAGTGCATATAATCCATGGACTCAACATTAGTTATAAAGAACTCACATACTTATTGCAAAAATCTATTAGTCATTGAAACAAAGTACTACGCGCATGCTCCTAGGGGGATAGATTGGTAGGAAAATACCATCGCTCGTCCCCGACCGCCACTCATAAGGAAGGCAATCAATAAATACCTCATGCTCCGACTTCGTTACATAACGGTTCACCATACGTGCATGCTACGGGAATCACAAACTTCAACACAAGTATTTCTACAATCCACAATTACCCACTAGCATGACTCTAATATCACCATCTTTATATCGCAAAACTATTGCAAGGAATCAAACATATCATATTCAGTGATCTACAAGTTTTATGTAGGATTTTAGGACTAACCATGTGAATGACCAATTCCTGTCAACTCTCTAAATAGATATAAGTGAAGCAAGAGAGTTTAATTCTTTCTACAAAAGATATGCCCATGCTCTAACAAATATAAGTGAAGCAAAAGAGCATTCTACAAATGGCGGTTTTTTATGTGTAGAGAAACAGGCAATCCAAACTTCAAATGATATAAGTGAAGCACATGAAGCATTCTATAAAGCCATACTCAAAAGATATAAGTGAAGTGCAAAGAGCAAAGAGCATTGTATAAATCAACCAAGGATTATCTCATACCAGCATGGTGCATTATTAAAAGAAAAATAAAAATCATACGACACTCCAAGATTTACGCATATCATGTGACGAATAAAAATATAGCTCCAAGTAAAATTACCGATGATCGTTAGAAGAAAAAGGGGATGCCTTCCGGGGCATCCCCAAGCTTAGTTGCTTGGGAGTCCTTGAATATTACCTTGGGGTGCCTCGGGCATCCCCAAGCTTAGGCTCTTGCCACTCCTTATTCCTTCATCCATCGTGATCTCACCCAAAACTTGAAAACTTCAATCACACAAAACTTAACAAAAACCCTCGTGAGATCCGTTAGTATAATAAAACAAATCACCACTTTAAGTACTGTTTAAAACTCATTCATATTTTATTTTTGCATTGTAGCTACTGTATTATAACTTTTCCATGACTTATACCACCGATAAAATCGATAGTTTCATCAAAACGAGCAAAACAATGCATCAAAAACAGAATCTGTCAAAAACAGGACAGTCTGTAGCAATCTGAACATATACCATACTTCAGTAACTCCAAAAATTCCAAAAAATTAGGAAAAAATAAAAAATTTGTATAGAAGTACTGTGCAAAAAGTTTCAGAAGCGTTTGACTTTCCAGTAAAAAAATGTAAAATCACGCACTACAGCCAAAGTTTCTGTTTTTGCACCGCACAAACCAAACAAGCAATCTAATCATCCTAAAGGCAAATCTTGGCACATTATTTTTATAATACAATGGATTTATACAGGGGGATAATTATTTTTGTTGAAAAGTTTCTGTAATTAAGATTCACAAAGTTTCCATGGGCATGAACAAAGTTCAAGGCATGCTCCCACTTTAACAATGCTCGTCTCTCTCACTTTCACTTTTCTTTTTGAAAAAGTTTTAGGTTCCCCTCTTTATTTATTTTTTGTTTTTAAACTTCATAAAAGCACTCAATAGAAATAAATGACTCTCTAAAACTTTCGGGTTGTCTCCCTGGCAGCGCTTTCTTTAAAGCCATTAAGTTAGGCATATAGTGCTCAAGTAGTGGATCCACCCGGATCCCAAGGTATATCAAAGCCAATTTTAATTAACAATGATTTGTGATTTAGTAGTGAGCACAAAGTAACATATATCAAGTAACAACAAAGTCTAACTCTCTTCCTATGCATTGGCATGTCATAAAAGAACAATTCATGCACATCAAGTAAAGGCCAATACATAGTATAAGCAGTTTCTTGCAATTTTATCGTATCGGAAACATAGAGAGGCGGAGATGTAGTTCCTCTCTCATAATAATTGCAAGTAGGAGCAGCAAGCACATGAATATTATATCTATCAAAATCATCATGTGCAATAATAGAACGCACCCCATCAATATAATCCTTAATAAGCGCAAACTTCTCCGATATAGTGTAGTTGGGAGAGTTCAAAAAGATAATAGGACTATCATGTGTGGGTGCAATAGAAACAATTTCATTCTTAACATAAGGAACTATAGCAAGTTCATCTCCATAAGCATAATTCATATTGGCATCATGGCCACAAGCATAGCAAGCATCAATTTCATCAAAAAGGGATATTTCAAACAAATCCAAGGGATCATAGCAATCATCATAGCATTCATCCTTCGGTAAGCACGAAGGGAAATTAAACAATGTATGGGATAAAGAGTTACTCTCATTAGAAGGTGGGCACGGGTGATCAATCTGCTCTTCCTCCTTTTGTTCTTCGCTCTTCTCCTCATCTTTTTCATCCAATGAGCTCACAGTGTCATCAATTTCTTCTTCCATAGTTTCCTGCAAAATATTAGTCTCTTCTTGGACAGTGGAGACTTTCTCAATAAATGCATCAATATCGGCATTGTATTCATAATTCTCATAGCAATATTTAAGTATAGCAAAATTTTCAGGCCTATAAACATCATCATCAAAAGCTTCATACTTTTCAAACAAAGATTCAATTTCATAAGCACCCTTAAAAGCAACAAATTCTTCTATTCGTTCCACATCATAGTAATCATATCTACCATTAGCATAAGAAGCCAAGGTTTTATTATCATTAAATTTACAAGAAAAGGGAAGGTGTGGAGCCTTCATCCTAGAGCAACAAGTATAATCATATCTCAAGCATAGTTCCCGAGCATACCAATGCAACATATGAATTTGATCCCATAACAGTTTCCCTTTTTGAGTCAAGCGATAATCCCTAAAGTATTCACGTTGATCCAACGTGTCAACCATTATATAATTGAATGGGGTTTTCTCGGGATTATTAAAGTAGTGCATAATATCTTTCACATAATGAGCATCAAGGGTTTTAGGAGGTTCCCCATCTCCATGAGTAGCAAGTACACCTAATTTTTTTGGTATTTCGTGTTCCATATCCATAACCAAAGTTAGAGAACAACTTAGAACAGCAAATAAAATCTACTTAGTGATAAACCAAACAAGCACACACGAGAATATTCACCCCACGCTATTGCTCCCCGGCAACGGCGCCAGAAAAAGGTCTTGATAACCCACAAGTATAGGGGATCAGTTGTAGCTGAAGGAAATATGCCCTAGAGGCAATAATAAAGTTGTTATTTATATTTCCTTATATCATGATAAATGTTTATTATTCATGCTAGAATTGTATTAACCGGAAACTTGATACATGTGTGGATACATAGACAAAACACCGAGTCCCTAGTAAGCCTCTACTAGACTAGCTCGTTAATCAAAGATGGTTAAGTTTCCTAACGATAGACATGTGTTGTCATTTGATGAATGGGATCACATCATTAGGAGAATGATGTGATGGACATGACCCATCCATTAGCTTAGCATATTGATCGTTCAGTTTTATTGCTATAGCTTTCTTCATGACATATACGTATTCCTTTGACTATGAGATTATGCAACTCCCGGATACCGTAGGAATACCTTGTGTGCTATCAAACGTCACAACGTAACTGGGTGATCATAAATATGCTCTACAGGTATCTCTGAAGGTGTTTGTTGGGTTGGCATAGATCGAGATTAGGATTTGTCACTCCGAGTATCGGAGAGGTATCTCTGGGCCCTCTCGATAATGCACATCATAAGAAGCCTTGCAAGCAATGTGACTAATGAGTTAGTTGCGGGATGATGCATTACGGAACGAGTAAAGAGACTTGCCGGTAACAAGATTGAACTAGGTATGAAGATACCGACGATCGAATCTCGGGCAAGTAACATACCGAAGACAAAGGGAATAACGTATGTTGTCATTACGGTACGACCGATAAAGATCTTCGTAGAATATGTGGGAACCAATATAAGCATCCAGGTTCCGCTGTTGGTTATTGACCGGAGAGGTGTCTCGGTCATGTCTACATAGTTCTCGAACCCGTAGGGTCCGCACGCTTAATGTTCGATGACGATTTTGTATTATATGAGTTATGTGATTGGTGACCGAATGTTGTTCGGAGTCTCGGATGAGATCACGGACATGACGAGGAGTTTCGAAATGTTCGAGAGGTAAAGATTCATATATAGGACGATGATATTCGGACACTGGAAGTGTTCCGAGGGTACCGGGTACATATCGGGTCACCGAAAAGGGGTTCCGGACACCCCCGGCAAAGATATGGGCCTTATGGGCCAAGAGAGGGATAGACCAGCCCCTGGTGGGCTGGTGCGCCCCCCATATAGGCCAAAATAGGAGGAGAAGGAAGGAGGGGAAGGTAGAAGGAAAGGGGAGGATTCGGCCTCCCCCTTTCCTTCTCTCCCCCCTCTCTTTCCTTCCCCCTCCGACACTTATGGAAGGGGGGGAGGCCGACTTGTGGGAGGCGCCCAAGTAGGATTACTCCTACTTGGGGCGCCCCTTGCTGCCCCTCTCCCTCTCCCACCTATATATATGTGAGGGGGGCACCGCTAGAACACACAACATTGATTCCTAGCCGTGTGCGGCGCCCCCCTCCACAGTTTACGCCTCCGGTCATATTCACGTAGTGCTTAGGCGAAGCCCTGCATGGATCACTTCACCATCACCGTCACCACATCATCGTGCTGACGGAACTCTCCCTCGACACTTTGCTGGATCAAGAGTTTGAGGGACGTCATCGAGCTGAACGTGTGCAGAACTCGGTGGTGCCGTACGTTTCGGTGCTTGATTGATCGGAATGAGAAGAAGTCCGACTACATCAACCGCGTTGTCAAACGCTTCCGCTTTCAGCCTACGAGGGTACGTGGACACACTCTCCCCCTCTCGTTGCTATGCATCTCCTAGATAGATCTTGCGAAAGTAGGAATTTTTTTGAAATTGCATGCTACGTTTCCCAACAGTGGCATCAGAGCCAGATCTATGCGTAGATGATATGCACGAGTAGAACACAAAGAGTTGTGGGCGGTGATCGTCATACTGCTTACCACCAATGTCTTATTTTGATTCGGCGGTATTGTTGGATGAAGCGGCCCGGACCAACCTTACATGACCACGTTCATGAGACCGGTTCCACCGACAAACATGCAACTAGTTTTGCATAAAGGTGGCTGGCGGGTGTCTGTTTCTCCTACTTTAGTTGAATCGAATTTGACTGCGGCCGGTCCTTGTTCAAGGTTAAAACAGCAAACTTGATAAATCACCGTTGTGGTTTTGATGCGTAGGTAAGAATGGTTCTTGCTAGAAGCCCGTAGCAGCCACGTAAAACTTGCAACAACAAAGTAGAGGACGTCTAACTTGTTTTTGCAGGGCATGTTGTGATGTGATATGGTCAAGACATGATGTGATATACATTATTGTATGAGATGATCATGTTTTGTAAAAGTTATCGGCAACTGGCAGGAGCCTTATGGTTGTCGCTTTATTGTATGAAATGCAAACGCCATGTAATTGCTTTACTTTATCACTATGCATTAGCGATAGTTGTAGAAGCAATAGTTGGCGAGACGACCACGGCGCTACGATGGAGATCAAGGTGTCAAGCCGGTGACGATGGAGATCATGACGGTGCTTTGGAGATGGAGATCAAAGGCACAAGATGATGATGGCCATATCATGTCACATATTTTGATTGCATGTGATGTTTATCTTGTATGTATCTTATTTTGCTTAGTACAGCGGTAGCATCATAAGATGATTCCTTACTAAAATTTTGAAGGTATAAGTGTTCTCCCTGAGTATGCACCATTGCGACAGTTCGTCGTGCTAAGACACCACGTGATGATCGGGTGTGATAGGCTCTACGTTCACATACAACGGGTGCAAGACAGTTTTGCACATGCGAAATACTCGGGTTAAACTTGACGAGCCTAGCATGTACAGACATGGCCTCGAAACACTGGAGACCGAAAGGTCGAACGTGAATCATATAGTAGATATGATCAACATAGAGATCTTCACCATTGATAACTACTCCATCTCACGTGATGATCGGACATGGTTTAGTTGATTTGGATCACGTATCATTTAGATGACTTGAGGGATGTCAATCTAAGTGGGAGTTCTTAAGTAATCTGATTAATTGAACTTAATTTATCATGAACTTAGTTCTGGTAGTATTTGCAAATCTATGTTATAGATCAATAGCTCGCGATATAGCTCCCCTATTTTATTTTGATATGATCCTAGAGAAAACTAAGTTGAAAGATGATAGTAGCAATGATGCGGGCTGGGTCCGTGATCTGAGGATTATCCTCATTGCTGCACAGAAGAATTATGTCCTTGATGCACCGCTAGGTGACAGACCTATTACAGGAGCAGATGCAGACGTTATGAACGTTTGGCAAAGCTCGATATGATGACTACTTAATAGTTTAGTGCGCCATGCTTTACGGCTTAGAACCGGGACTTCAAAAATGTTTTGAATGCCACGGAGCATGTGAGATGTTCCAAGAGCTGAAATTGGTATTTTAGACTCATGCCCGTGTCAAGAGGTATTAGACCTCTGACAAGTACTTTGCCTACAAGATGGAGGAGAATAGCTCAACCAGTGAGCATATGCTCAGAATGTCTGGGTACTACAATCGCTTGAATCAAGTGGGAGTTAATCTTCCAGATAAGATAGTGATTGACAAAGTTCTCTAGTCACTATCACCAAGCTACTAGAACTTCGTGATGAACTATAATATGCAAGGGATGACGAAAATGATTCCCGAGCTCTTCGCGATACTGAAATCGGCGAAGGTAGAAATCAAGAAAGAGCATCAAGTGTTGATGGTTAACAAGACCACTAGTTACAAGAAAAAGGGCGAGGGAAAGAAAGGGAACTTCAAGAAGAATGGCAAGCAAGTTGTCGCTCCCATGAAGAAGCCCAAAGCTGGACCCAAGCCTGAAACTGAGTGCTTCTACTGCAAAGGAAATGGTTACTGGAAGCGGAACTGCCCCAAATACTAGGCAGATAAGAAGGATGGCAAAGTGAACAAAGGTATATTTGATATACATGTTATTGATGTGTATTTTACTAGTGTTCATAGTAGCCCCTGGGTATTTGATACCGGTTCAGTTGCTAAGATTAGTAACTCGAAACAAGAGTTGCAAAATGAACAGAGACTAGTTAATGACGAGGTGACGATGTGTGTTGGAAGTGATTCCAAGGTTGATAAGATCACCATCGCACACTCCCTCTACCTTCGGGATTAGTGTTGGACCTAAATAAATAAATGTTATTTGGTGTTTGCGTTGAGCATGAATATGATTGGATCATGTTTATTGCGATACGGTTATTCATTTAAGTCAGAGAATAATTGTTGTTCTGTTTACATGAATAAAACCTTCTATGGTCATACACTCAATGTAAATGGTTTATTGAATCTCGATCGTAGTGATACACATATTCATAATATTGATGCCAAAAGATTCAAAGTTGATAATGATAGTGCAACATTTTTGTGGCACTGCCGTTTAGGTCATATTGGTGTAAAGCGCATGAAGAAACTCCATGTAGATGGGCTTTTGGAATCACTTGATTATGAATCATTTGATACTTGTGAACCATGCCTCATGGGCAAGATGACTAAAACTCCGTTCTCCGGAACAATGGAGCGAGCTAATGACTTATTGGAAATAATACATACCGATGTATAGGGTCCAATGAGTGTTGAAACACGCGGCGGGTATCATTATTTTCTGACCTTCACAGATGATTTAGGTAGGTATGGATATATCTACTTGATGAAACACAAGTCTGAAATATTTGAAAAGTTCAAAGAATTTCAGAGTGAAGTGTAGAATCATCGTAACAAGAAAATAAAGATTCTACGATCTGATCGCGGAGGCGAATATTTGAGTTACGAGTTTGGCCTTCATTTAAAACAATGTGGAATAGTTTCACAATTCACGCCACCTGGAACACCACAGCGTAATGGTGTGTACGAACGTCGTAACTGTACTTTATTGGATATGGTGCGTTCTATGATGTCTCTTACCGATTTACCACTATCGTTTTGGGGTTATGCATTAGAGACAGCTGCATTCACGTTAAATAGGGCACCGTCTAAATCCGTTGAGACGACACCGTATGAACTATGGTTTGGCAAGAAACCTAAGCTGTCGTTTCTTAAAGTTTGGGGTTGCGACACTTATGTCAAAAGGCTTCAGCCTGATAAGCTCGAACCCAAATCGGAGAAGTGCGTCTTCATAGGATACCCTAAGGAAACAATTGGGTACACCTTCTACCACAGATCCGAAGGCAAGATCTTTGTTGCCAAGAATGGAACCTTTCTAGAGAAGGAGTTTCTCTCGAAAGAAGTGAGTGGGAGGAAAGTAGAACTTGATGAGGTAATTGTACCTTCTCTCGAATTGGAAAGTAGCACATCAGAGAAAACCGTTCCTGTGATGCCTACACCAACTAGAGAGGAAGCTAATGATGATGATCATGAAACTTCGGATCAAGTTACTACAGAACCTCGTAGGTCAACCAGAACACGATCCTCACCAGAGTGGTACGGGAATCCTATGATGGAAGTCATGTTACTAGACCAAGGCGAACCTATGAACTATGAAGAAGCTATGATGAGCCCAGATTCCGACAGATGGCTTGAGGCCATGAAATCTGAGATAGGATCCATGTATGAGAACAAAGTGTGGACTTTGGTGGATTTGCCCGATGATCGGCAAGCCATAGAAAATAAATGGATCTTCAAGAAGAAGACTGACGCTGATGGTAAAGTTACTGTCTACAAAGCTCGACTTGTCACGAAATGTTTTCGACAAGTTCAAGGGGTTGACTACGATGAGACTTTCTCATCCGTAGCGATGCTTAAGTCCGTCCGAATCATGTTATCAATTGCCGCATTTTATAATTATGAAATCTGGCAAATGGATGTCAAAACTGCATTCCTTCATGGATATTAAAGAAGAGTTGTATATGATGCAACCAGAAGGTTTTGTCGATGCTAAAGGTGCTAACAAAGTGTGCAAGCTCCAGTGATCCATCTATGGACTGGTGCAAGCATCTTGGAGTTGGAATATACGTTTTGATGAGGTGATCAAAGCATATGGTTTTATACAGACTTATGGTGAAGCCTGTATTTACAAGAAAGTGAGTGGGAGCTCTGTAGCATTTCTGATATTATATGTGGATGACATATTGCTGATTGGAAATGATATAGAATTTCTGGATAGCATAAAAGGATACTTGAATAAGAATTTTTCAATGGAAGACCTCGGTGAAGCTGCTTACATATTGAGCATCAAGATCTATAGGGATAGATCGAGACGCTTAATAGGACTTTCACAAAGCACATACCTTGACAAAGTTTTGAAGGAGTTCAAAATGGATCAGTCAAAGAAAGGGTTCTTGCCTGTATTCAAGGTGTGAAATTGTGTAAGACTCAAAGCCCGACCACGGCAGAAGATAAAGAGAGAATGAAAGTCATTCCCTATGCCTCAGCCATAGGTTCTATAAAGTATGCCATGCTGTGTACCAAACCTATTGTGTACCATGCCATGAGTTTGGCAAGGGGGTACAATAGTGATCCAGGAGTAGATCACTAGACAACGGTCAAAATTATCCTTAGAAGACTAAGGAAATATTTCTCGGTTATGGAGGTGATAAAGAGTTCGTTGTAAAGAGTTACGTCGATGCAAGCTTTTACACCGATCCAGATGACTTTGAGTCTCAATCTGGATACGTATTGAAAGTGGGAGCAATTAGCTAGAGTAGCACCATGCAGAGCATTGTAGACATAGAAATTTGCAAATATACATACGGATCTGAATGTGATAGACCCGTTGACTAAACTACTCTCACAAGCAAAACATGATCACACCTTAGTACTCTTTGGGTGTTAATCACATGGCAATGTGAACTAGATTATTGACTCTAGTAAACCCTTTGGGTATTGGTCACATGGCGATGTGAACTATGGGTGTTAATCACATGACGATATGAACTATTGGTGTTAATCACATGGTGATGTGAACTAGATTATTGACTCTAGTGCAGGTGGGAGACTGAAGGAAATATGCCCTAGAGGCAATAATAAAGTTGTTATTTATATTTCCTTATATCATGATAAATGTTTACTATTCATGCTAGAATTGTATTAACCGGAAACTTGATACATGTGTGGATACATAGACAAAACACCGAGTCCCTAGTAAGCCTCTACTAGACTAGCTCGTTAATCAAAGATGGTTAAGTTTCCTAACCATAGACATGTGTTGTCATTTGATGAATGGGATCACATCATTAGGAGAATGAAGTGATGGACATGACCCATCCGTTAGCTTAGCATATTGATCGTTCAGTTTTATTGCTATAGCTTTGTTCATGACATATACATATTCCTTTGACTATGAGATTATGCAACTCCCGGATACCGGAGGAATACCTTGTGTGCTATCAAACGTCACAACGTGGCTGGGTGATCATAAAGATGCTCTACAGGTATCTCCGAAGGTGTTTGTTGGGTTGGCATAGATCGAGATTAGGATTTGTCACTCCGAGTATCGGAGAGGTAACTCTGGGCCCTCTCGATAATGCACATCATAAGAAGCCTTGCAAGCAATGTGACTAATGAGTTAGTTGTGGGATGATGCATTACGGAATGAGTAAAGAGACTTGCCGGTAACAAGATTGAACTAGGTATGAAGATACCGACGATCGAATCTCAGGCAAGTAACATACCGATGACAAAGGGAATAACGTATGTTGTCATTACGGCACGACCGATAAAGATCTTCGTAGAATATGTGGGAACCAATATGAGCATCCAGGTTCCGCTGTTGGTTATTGACCGGAGAGGTGTCTCGGTCATGTCTACATAGTTCTCGAACCCGTAGGGTCCGCACGCTTAACGTTCGATGACGATTTTGTATTATATGAGTTATGTGATTGGTGACCGAATGTTGTTCGGAGTCCCGGATGAGATCACGAACATGATGAGGAGTCTCGAAATGGTCGAGAGGTAAAGATTCATATATAGGACGATGATATTCGGACACCGGAAGTGTTCCGAGGGTACCGGGTACATATCGGGTCACCGGAAAAGGGTTCCGGGCACCCCCGGCAAAGATATGGGCCTTATGGGCCAAGAGAGGGACAGACCAGCCCCTGGTGGGCTGGTGCGCCCCCATATAGGCCAAAATAGGAGGAGAAGGAAGGAGGGGAAGGGAGAAGGAAAGGGGAGGATTCGGCCTCCCCCTTTCCTTCTCTCCCCCCCCCCTCTCTTTCCTTCCCCCTCCGACACTTATGGAAGGGGGGAGGCCGACTTGTGGGAGGCGCCCAAGTAGGATTACTCCTACTTGGGGCGCCCCTTGCTGCCCCTCTCCCTCTCCCACCTATATATATGTGAGGGGGCACCGCTAGAACACACAACATTGATTCCTAGCCGTGTGCGGCGCCCCCCTCCACAGTTTACGCCTCCGGTCATATTCACGTAGTGCTTAGGCGAAGCCCTGCGCGGATCACTTCACCATCAGCGTCACCACGCCGTCGTGCTGACGGAATTCTCCCTCGACACTTTGCTGGATCAAGAGTTCGAGGGACGTCATCGAGCTGAACGTGTGCAGAACTCGGAGGTGCCATACGTTTCGGTGCTTGATCAGTCGGAACGAGAAGAAGTTTGACTACATCAACCGCGTTGTCAAATGCTTCTACTTTCGGTCTACGAGTGTACGTGTACACACTCTCCCCCTCTCATTGCTATGCATCTCCTAGATAGATCTTGCGTGAGCGTAGGAATTTTTTTGAAATTGCATGCTACGTTTCTCAACAGTAGCCTCTTTCGATAAGTAAGAGTGTCGAACCCAACGAGGAGCTAAAGGTAGAACAAATATTCCCTCAAGTTCTATCGACCACCGATACAACTCTACGCACACTTAACGTTCGCTTTACCTAGAACAAGTATGAAACTAGAAGTACTTTGTAGGTGTGATAGGATTGGTTTGCAAGATAATAAAGAGCATGTAAATAAAAACTAGGGGCTGTTTAGATAAAGAAGCAACTAAATTAGTTTTAGTAGAGAGCTTTTTGTCACAAGAAAGTTATTTGTCCCTAGGCAATCGATAACTAGACCGGTAATCGTTATTGCAATTTTATATGAGGGAGAGGCATAAGCTAACATACTTTCTCTACTTGGATCATATGAACTTTTGATTGGAACTCTAGCAAACATCTGTAACTACTAAAGATCATTAAGGTAAAATCCAACCATAGCATTATAAGGTATCAAGTCCTCTTTAATCCCATACGCAAACAACCTACTTACTCGGGTCTGTGCTTCTGTCACTCACGCCACCCACCATAAGCGAATCATAAACATATTGCAAACCCTACAGCAGCGATCCCTCACGCTTGCGCGACACGGAGAGCACCATAGGACAGCACCAATAATAAAACATGCAACTCAAACCAATCATGGTCATCAATCAACCCATAGGACAAAACGGATCTACTCAAACATCATAGGATAGCCATACATCATTGGGAAATAATATATAGCGTTGAGCACCATGTTTAAGTAGAGATTACAGCGGGGAGAAGAGGTGTTACTCCGCTGCATAGAGGTGGAGAGAGTTGGTGATGATGGCGGCGAAGTTGTTGGTGTAGATCGCCGTCACGATGATGGCCCCGGCGGCGTTCCGGCGCCACCGGGAGAAAGGGGGAGAGAGCCCCCCTCCTTCTTCTTCCTTGACCTTCCCCCTAGATGGGAGAAGGGTTTCCCCTCTGGTCCATGGTCTCCATGGCGGCGGAGGGGCGAGAGCCCCTCCGAGATTGGATCTCTCTCTCTGTTTCCTTCTGTTTCTGCTCTTCCTGTTTCTGGCTTTTCATCGTTTCTTAAATTCCCGGAGATCCGTAACTCCGATTGGGCTGAAATTTTAACACGATTTTTATCCGAATATTAGATTTCTTGCGGCCGAGGAAGGGCACCAACCGCCTTACGGGGTGGCCACAAGGGTCCAGGGCGGACCCTACCCCCTGGGGCGCGCCCCCCGTCCTTGTGGCCCCCTCGGGCATCGTCTTGCGTTGATTCTTTTTCCCAAAAATCACATATATTCCAAAAAAATCTCCGTAAGTTTTTATCCCGTTTGGACTCCGTTTGATATGGATTTTCTGCGAAACAAAAAACATGCAACAAACAGGAACTGACACTGGGCACTGGATCAGTATGTTAGTCCCAAAAATAGTATAAAAAGTTGCCAAAAGTATGTAAAAGTTGTATAATATTGGCATGGAACAATAAAAAATTATAGATACGACGGAGACGTATCATTGGCCAAACCAAATGAATAAATCAGAGAGAAATACAAAGCTATAATAATCATGCATCATAAAGTTCAGAGAAGACTCAATTAATATTCATGAATAATCTGATCATAAACCCACAATTCATCGGATCCCAACAAACACACCGCAAAAGAAAATTACATCAGATAGAACTCCAAGAAGATCGAGGAGCACATGGTATTGAAGATCAAAGAGAGAGAAGAAGCCGTCTAGCTATCGACCTGTAGGTCTGTGGTGAACTACTCACGCATCATCGGAAGGGCAGCAAGGATGATGTAGAAGCCCTCCGTGATCGATTCCCCCTCCGGCAGAGTACCGGAGAAGGCCTCCAGATGGGATCACGGAAGAACAGAAGTTTGCGGCAGCGGAAAAAGTGTTTCGTGTGTCTCTCTGTTGATTTCCCAATATTTAAGTATTTATAGAAGTGGAATTAGGTCAGACGGAGCCATGAGGGGACCACAAGGCAGTTGCCTTGTCGTCTCCTTGTTTGCCTTCTGGTCTCCTCCCGAAGCTTCTAGGGTCTCTCTTGTCCAGAAAAAAATTGCCAAAAAGTTTCGTAGCGTTTGGACTCCGTTTGGTACTGATTTCCAAGAAAACTAAAAACAAGCAAAAACAGCAACTGATACTAGGCACTGGGTTATTAGGTTAGTCCTAGAAAATAATATATAATTACATATAAAACATCCAATATTGATACTATAATAGCATGGAACAATCAAAAATTATAGATACATTGGAGACGTATCAATCCACCGGCGGGTTGGTGCCGCGGTTGGCTGCCCCGGCGGCCAATGGCGCCTATATGTTTCTTCGTCCTTTCCCTGCTACGTGCACTCTGTCTCACCGTAGATGTCTGCACTGCTAGCCGGTCACCGAGATGGGGCAGAGAGGTGGGGATTGGGATAATTCCCTAATCGGCTCCTGCCGGCCACGACGGTGACGACGACCGAGGGCGTCGATCTTCTTCCTGGAGACACCGTCTAGGCCCACCTGGCCTCTTCCCAGCTCATTGCTTCTCGGGTGAAAACCCTGACTGCGGTGGGCGGCGATGGCGCTGTGGCGTCGTGTCCTTCTTGAAGGCGTTGTCGTGAGAGCTATGTGCCGGTGGGCACCGTTTGGGTTCGTGGGCAGTTGCAGATGGTGTTTCCTTCTTCCTCTAGGGGGCATCTGTTCTAAGGGAAACCCTAGATCTGGGTGCCCGGATCGGATGATGACGGAGATTGTGGTGTCGTTCTCCCTCCGGGGGGCATTGTTTTGGAGGAGAGGTTCACTGGAGGGGTCAACAGGTGAAGCGGTGTTACGTCTACCACATTGAAGACGGCTGGTCTTGGCAGCGTGGAGCAAGTGGAGTCCCAGCGTTGGACGCGGTTTGATGGATGTGTGCAGGCTGGTGGCGTTGTCTTGCATCGTGGTGACATCTACAACAAATGGCCCTGACAAGATCTATGCAATGATCCCTCCTGAAGATGGGACGGTGAAAGATGGCGGCGGCGGATCCTAAAGCATGTGCTTGCGGTGCGCGTTGTGGGATGCCTAGACCGGTTGGTACTCTCAGCTTGCCAGGCGGACAGCTTCTTGAGGCCATTGGATTAGACGATCGATGTCCATTGATGCGGTCAGGGCACATCTTTATACTTGTAGGTGTAGCGACTTTGTTTGTCTTTAAGGTGGCTTTGTGCTGATCTTTGTATTTATTTTATCAGTCTGATGAACAAATTAATAAAGATGGTTGTATGCATCATTTTGATGCAGAGGCCGGAAGTAATCCTCCTTTGAAAAAATTATTACTGTGATTCTCAAGGAAATATCTCATCCATTACATGGAGCTGATATTATTGTGCTGCCAGCTCACTCCAATAGAATCATATTCAGGAGGGGGCAGCCTGGATAAAAGGTGCACTGACCAGTCACTTGCAAAATAGTAATGTTTACGCATGGACATCACATCAGCACATTAGTATCCGGTGTTGAACTGGCACGATCAAAAGGGGCGGAAAGAGCAACGCATCATCTCCTCCCATGACAGACATGTGAGCTAGTATGCGCCTTTGCTTTTGTGGAAGTGGGTATTCGACATATGCATGAGCATATATACAAACCGTATACATCTGGTGCCACATCAAAAGCTGGCAAATTTTAAGTAGCTCAGCCACGTAACCCCGCTTCTGAGAGGCCTGCAACACAAAGTGACAAGGGAAAGTCATTTTGAGCGTTTTTGTGATGTACCGGTAACCAATTCATCGTTCCTGCATGCGTTAAGATTCATGCCGTTGTGAATATTCTATTCTCACTTTTTTGTTATACCGGAGTTATACTTCATCAAATACAGCTAGTAGCCCCCACCTTTGTCAGTGATATGACATACATAGCAGCATGTGACAGCCCACTCTCTCCCTTCTCTCACACATAAATCCATCCTTTTATTTCACCTTAGCTAAATTAAACCGTCCATATCATTTAAACTATAAGTTTACTTTTGAAATAATTCATATATTTGAATTCCCGGCGCTAAGACCTTTAGAACTAGACCAATCTTGGATACATTTCAAACACGTTCAAATTTCAATGTTTCACATTTCACATGTGAAACAAACCCATTTCACTAGAAAATTATGAAAAACTCATATTTCAATAGAAATATGTGAACCAACCTATTCCGCAGAAAAATTTTCTTACCCAAATATGAAACTGAAATGTCAACTTGTGAAACTGGTTATTTCAAAATGTGTAATGGTTTATTTCAAAAGAGTGAAATATATTATTCTCAAAATGTGCAATTGAAATAGATGTGATTTTTGTGAAGCAAGCTAGTGAAAAGTGAAATGTAGGTTCTGAATTGTGAAACAGTAAATACAGAAAGTGAATTTGCAGTGTATCATTGTGAAACTGGTTTTTTGGAAATGTGTAATAATTTATTTCAAAAGAGTGAAATAGGTTTTTTGAAAAATGTGCAATTGAAATATATGTCATTTTTGTGAAACAAGGTAGTAAAAAGTGAATTGTAGGCTTCGAATTATGAAAGAGTAACTATAGAAAGTGAAATTCTATTGTACCGTTTGTGAAACCGATTATTTGAACATGTGTAGTAGTTTACTTCAAAAAAGTGAAATATGTTATTTAAAAAATGTGCAATTTAAATAGGTGTTTTATTTTGTGAAGCAAGCTAGTGAAAAGTGAAATGTAAGTTCTGGACTGTGTAATAGTCACTACGGAAAGTGAAATTGTAATGTATCATTGTGAAACTGATTATTTTGACATGTAAAATATACGTTCGAATTTAAACGTGCTCAAAACATATCCAAGATTGATCTCATTTTAAAGGTTTTGACACGAGGAGTTCAAATATAAAAAAGTTTCAAAAAGGAATATATGGTTTAAAAGATATGGATGTTTTAAATTAGCTAAGGCGGAAGAAATGGTTGGATTTATTGTGCGGGAGAAGAAAAAGTGATTCTGCCACAGTGTTATGCATGCATGTGAAGTACACTGGTGGGGCCTAAGTGCTAAAGAGAGAGTGTGATAATACAAAGATGAATAATCTAGAAAAGAAGTGCAATACAATGATACTTGGCTCACATAGTGTGAGATGACAGCTCCCAGTTGGACACCAACTTGCCCGCTTCGAAAGTGACAACCTACCCCGGTGGACCCAGGTCCATTCGTGCCGGCTAGAGAGAATATGTTGACAATACACATGCAATCTTTATTTTATGGTTCACAAGCCATGCAATGCAAGCAACACGCGCATCTAGCTAAGCTGGTAGGAGGCACCGGACGAGACTTGCCTGTGCCCCGCGCGTGCGCCCTCCCGCGTACGTGGCTTGATTTGATTGGAACAAATAAAGCCCGGGCCCATCCCATTAAAATCAGGAGGGAGGGATGATTAGATTAGGAAGGAAAAAAGGAAAAAAAAAACAGTCGTAGGATGAAGTAGGAGCACGGATGAGAGCGTAGGGAGGGAGCAGGCAAGCCGGATCCGGAGGCACCCAGCAGTTTCCACCAGTCCGCCACTGGACACGCATACAGTTGGACGAACGACCTCCCAACTAGGAGTAATCGTCTCCCGGGTCACGTTGTATATCTACACGGCTAGAGGGCTACACGCCCCCTCCTCTCCCTCATGAGTCGTGATCCTCAGTTCCTCATCATATTCACCACGATCTCGACGTTGCACTTGCACGAGTCACGCACCTGACGGCGACACCCGCGATCTAGCTGCGCAGGCGCCGGCACATGGCGCCTCACGGCCCGGACAGCGAGACGGCGCCCGAGTGGCGCGGCACCGTGCGCGCCGCGGCGGCGGGGCCGATGCCCGACCAGGCGTGGGCTCTGCTGGGAGACTTCTGCTCCCTCGACAAGTGGGTGTCGCTGGTGCAGACGTGCCGGAGGCTGGAAGGCGACGACGGCCGGCCCGGGTGCGTCCGGTACTGCGCGGGGCCGGTGAACATGGCGGTGCCGGGGGAGGCGGTCGGCTGGTCCAAGGAGCGGCTCCTCGAGGTCGACGCCGCGGGGAGGTCCTACAGCTACGAGGTGGTGGAGACCAACAAGGGGTTCGGCCGGTACCGGGCGACCATCGGCGTGGAGCCCGACCCGGCCGGGTGCGCGGTCAGGTGGTCGTTCGAGGCCGATCCCGTCAAGGGGTGGACGCTGGAAGGCTTCGTGGGTTTCCTGGAGAAGCTCGCCCATGGCGTCGCCAAGAGGCTTGAAGAGGAGATCATGGTGAACGTCGATGGTGATCCTGCTGCTTTGCGAGTATTTTGATCTTGTTTTCCGCTTTTCCTAGTGATACTGGCGACAGTATGTTCGATAACAAGTCCATGCCCTTTTGATTCAAAGCAATTCCATGGAAATTCTGGAGAACTCTACTTGGAAAAATTTCTTGATTTGTAAGAAGTTAGAACTATCCAAAATATGTTCTTTAAAAAAACTATTTATGATACATGGCCTATGTCTATGTGGTAAGCTATCTTACAATTCTTCTTTTTCGAATGCTTAAAATTCAATATATACCAGCATAAAAGGCGGATATTCAATTTAGCTCTAGGGAGCACATGATCCTGTGTGCTAAAAAATGAATTTTACAAATGTCAAAAAAATATGAAAAAAATACTCCCTCCATTCCTAAATATTTGTTTTTTTAGAGATTTCAACAAATGACTACATACGAAGCAAAATGAGTGAATCTACACTCTAAAATATGTCTATATACATCCGTATGTGATAGTCCATTTAAAATCTCTAAAAAGACAAATATTTAGAAACGGAGGGAGTAGATGTGTTCATTGTCATACCCAAATGGTACATGCAAATTTGCAGCTGAAAAACTTAAGCATTTTGACATGTGCAAAAAAAAACATACCTCCAAATGTTACACTTAATTTTGTTTTTTCACCAATGAAGCACTTCTATCCCATATGACATGAAAATTGTCAAGCACACTTGCCATACTAATATGAACATCTACAAAAAAATCATAATTTTTAGAATTTATTTACTATTTATTTTGATTTTACTGTTCATTAGGGAGCACATGCTCCCCAGAGCCAAAAAACCGCGTCCCATAAAAGGGAACTATCCAAAATATGTTCCGCATACTACTTGATAGACAATCTTTTGGACATAATTATGAGGAATTGGCATGGGAGTATTGAGTGTTGCTTTTTCACAAAGATAAGAATGTCAAACAATCACTTCATACATGTCCCCTCTCACTGATTTTTTTTTCAAACCACGCGATAACCCCCTTTTTGTTCAAACAAACCCTCACCTCCTTGTTCTTTGGAAAGAAATCCCTTGCAAGCAAACAACAAAATCAACTTGCGGGTATTTAGCTTTGCCTATGGATTCTCTCCTCATAGCATATCTCAATCTCAACCAAAACAAAAAAAATTCTACATTGAACCACTTGAATAAAGTTGCCCCCGTTGCAACGCATGGGTATTTCGCTAGTTGTTTCTAAATTGATGGTTTTCTCGTGTTTTATGGTATGAGCTTTAGCTGGTCACATCGTAGCGTTGCTCATATGCATGTGAATATGGTGTTTGGTATTGATAAAAGGTTAGGTGTTTTTGTTGGGTTCTATATGCATGTGAATATGGTGTTCTAGGATAATCCACTTCTGAGCCCAGGCTTGACGAAAAAATCAAAACAAATACATAAATTGATGCGTGAGATCCGTTCCATTTTTCAACTCATTTGGACATCTGAGCAGCTCTCGGCAAAAAAGACAATTTCGGGGTCTGTAAAAAAGTTTACTGTTCACACATTGTTCTGACCTGATTTGTCTTTTTTGCTGAGAGCTGCTCAGATGTCTAAATGAGTTGAAAATTGGAGCGGACCTCACGCATCAATTTATCTACCACACAAAAAGTTGGAATTTTTTGAATTTTCTAGTATTTGTTTTGATTTTTTTTTTTGATCGGGTGCAGATGAGCCTGGGCACCGAAATGCCGCATTCTGCGGGAATGACATATTTTTAACAAAAGGTGTATTTATTCACCCACGCAAATTATGTACTCATTTCACTATCACCTAATACACGTGGATACCTTGGGCACATCAGATTTCAGAACCTGGAGTAGTGCATAAGGACCCGCGGCAAGCAAGGGCCTTGACCCAATAACGAAGGGCGTGCCACTAAAAGGATGAGAAAACTATGCTTTCGGGACCTCAGATTGTACTCTCGCGTTTCATAGTGCCTATAATGTGGTAAGATATATGCATGATATAGGCAACCATTTCCTATCATCGCAGGAAACTTGCCTGCACTAGTGGAGAGATGCACCTCTTATCACCAAGGAAAAGCGCATGGAACCCGAGATTATAAATACAATCAATGGTCCTATGTTCCACATCAACACATAAAATCAATGTTTTCGCAATGCCAGTGAGCACATCCATAAGCCCGCCTTGAGATACACTAAATATTGTTCCACTGCACTAAGTACGATGTAACAACCCAGGAGTAACACTTTCCTTAGAAATTGATTGTTCATCATGTTCATCTCATAAGCATCTTACGAGCATCATATTTCATTTAATTTTAATTTTAAATGAGGATTTAATCAAGCATCATGTATTCCTAAAGGACTAAAACCCCAAATTTTGCCAGATTTCCAAATATGCCTTCTCAAAACCCTAGACAATTTGGTCAGATTCTCATATTTGTTATGTCGGTCCTCCCAAACTTTTAAGGTTCAAAAGGATTCAATTTGAATTTTGGATTTCAACCTGAACCCTAACTTACTATTGCCATTTTATTTATTAGTAATTAATACATCATTTTCCTTTTTGGTGTTTTACACCTACCTAGCCTTCACTTGGAACTTTCACATAGCCTTCTCATATTATGTGAGAGCTACCCAAATTATTTCATGATTTTATCCCTAGCCAATCACCTACCTATATTCCAACCCCATTTAATAATTAAATTGGAGTTATTTTCTAAATATGTAGATTTATCATCCCTACAACCTTGGATCTATTGTGGGGCCTAGTCATGGTCTCAAGAGGCTACCTTCAAATTTTCACCTTATTTTGGTTTGATTGAACCCTCAAACATTTTGAAACACGAGCCAAAAAAGCTTTAAAACTAATTAAATAAATAAAAACTCTCCTCTCCTAACGGGCTAGCACACTGGGCGCTCCTTAACTACGATGCGCCCAGTGTGTAGCTTAACTATCCAACGCCCAACCACCAAAACCCTAACCCTAACCAGGTTGTAACATAACAACCAAGCGTCTCCACACATGAACCCTAACCATAGGGGCAATCAGATAGTCCCGATCCATGTGCGGTTGCGGCCACCTTCGGATCCTCAAACATCCTCGAATTCTACTCTGGAAGTTGGATAGGATCAACCATATGCTCAAATTTCAGAATCCTAAATCTATGGAGGATTGGAAATAGGTCTCAAATAGCGCATCGGGGATAAAGTAGTCGTCCAACAACATCATATGCCTTTGTGTCATATTCTGACTCATCACTCAATGTCCCTTGATCGACCCTTTGAAATTGAAAACATGCTCCTCCACACGCTTTTCATCTTCAATAACCGCATGCATCTCACCGTTTCATCGTCGTATTGGTCCTCATCTGACGAGGACGTGTCAATGAACTCAACGTAGAAGCACTCCGCGCCCAAATACATCGTGTGTGCTTCATAGTAAACAATAAAATGACGATAAATTTGGTTATGACATTTGACTGAACACTTGCTGAGTGTGATGTCCGTCATGGACGGCAATATGCAGGGGCAAAGGGTACCTGGGCGGCTGTCGGACCAGGGGTGGAAGGGATGCGTAGGCTAATCGAGGTTGACGCCCAGGCGGAGCGGCGGAGGATTGGCAAGGCCTTGGCGATGGAGTGGGCGGTACAACACCGTCAGTCTCGAACTACGTAGATACAAAACAAGGGGGAGGGGTGAGAAAATCAAGACTTCAGTTGAGGTTTCGATGGACTAAGGTGTCGAAGGCCTACGTGACATAGGTCCAGACACGTGTAAACCTTCCACAACTTTGCTTTCTATTTGTGAGATTTCGAACATCCAAACCACGCCACGGATATTCGGCGCACTACACTGTAGTATGTCTTAAGAGCATCTCTAGCAGAGCCCGTAAAAGAGCCCAAAACTGTAAAATAATTGCTTTTTACGGTTTCGGTTGACAAAACATGCACCGAATAGATCCCACAAAAATTATCCAGCTTCCCTTAAAAAAAGCCCTCGTACCCTAGATACACAGTTGTGGAGGCAATTTTTATAGCGAATTGGAAACCAGAAACAATTGGTGGGAGGAAACTTTCTACTCCCGAGCCGTCTGTCCTTGCCACTGCCGCCATCGTCTGAAGTCGATTTTGGCCATCCAACCGCCGCCGTTGCACGGAGAGCGTCCTTCGCCGCCGTCGCCACCGCTCTAATTTTCGGGGAAATTTCAGCCAATTTGGAGCTTCTCGACTGGAGCACCACCACCACCATTACCAAACTTGACAAGAGCATGGCGCAGGGACGTGAGCGGAGCAGGGTGTGGGGGAGCTGTGAGCACAGCATGGGCGGGGCCACGACCTCGCCACCGCGTCCTTGTGTGCGAGCGGCTCAAGCAGTCTGGCGCGCTGCACGGGCTTGAGATGCAGGAGGGCTGCTGCACGGGCTGCGCGGCCTACTGTGGGGCGGCAGTGATCAGGGCAAGTCCGGCGGGGGAGGTCAAAGCAGTGGCGACGGACTAGTGTGAGTCTGCATGAGGAAGACGATAGGGAAACCGAAAAGAATATCCCCACTAGCAGATGGGCTCCACATGAAAATGTCCGTTTTTGTGTACGGTTTGAGGGGGTTGAGATCCTCTACAGTATTGCATCTTACTGTAGTGCAGATGACATGTGGGGTCGAGTCCACATGGCAGCAACCGTACTGCACCATATGCTACTGCAGAGGATCCTAACCCGGTTTGAGGTATCTGTTCTCTCCAAGCTTGTAGAAAAAACTTTTAGAGATATCGAAAACATATTTTGCAGTACCAACTTTTACCGTATCCCCTAGAAATGCTCTAATGTGTCCTGACCTGGCGATCTGCCCTTATACCACTGTCTCTCTTCGATTACGATTCAAAATTTACAGCGTTGCCGGTATGCGCGCCCTTGATGCCATCGGGGGCGCAACCCGATCCCCTCCGGTCTCCCCACCCCTCTTCCATTGTAGACGACGCCGACGTCGCGGCGTCTCGGCTCGACCCATGTGCTGACGAGCGCCTCCCGCCGCGGTTCCACGCCCGCCTGCTACGCCACGGCCTCCTCCTCCTCCTCTTCCACTTGAAAGCCCTCACACGAGCCTACGTAGCCTCGGCTCTCCCCGCCCCGCGCTCTACGCGGCGATCCACATGTTCCGCCACGGCGCGCACCCCAATCGCTGCACCTTCCCGCTCGCACTCAAGGCGGCAGCCCAGGCCACGCCCCCCACCTCCAGCTTGCGCTGCCGCATCCAAGCGCGGCCTCGCGCGTCACCCCTTCACCGAGAGCGCTCTCATCAGCTGCTATGCCAAGGCTGGCGACCTGGATGCCGACCACAGGGTGTTCGACGAAAATCCTCACCAGGGACTGATCGGTTCGTGGAACGCCATCATAAGCGGCCTCTCTCAGGCTGGGAAATCCAAAGAGCCGTTGGCTTTGTTTGTCAAGCTGCGGAGGTGTGGTGTGGTACCAGATGATTTGGCCATGGTGAGTCTCATGTAGTCTTGCTGCGCCGTTGGAGATATTCGCTTGGTAGAGCAGCTGCACAAGTGCATGTTACAATGCAAGCGGTCAGGCCGGCTTGACGTGACTCTCTCCAACGCGTTGGTCGATATTATGCCAAGTGCGGCCGCACAGACCTTAGGGAGGGTGTTCACGAGAATGCCTCTCAAGGATGTGTCGTCGTGGACAACCATGATTACAGGACTTGCAACACATGGTGAGGAGCAGCGTGCACTAAGCATGTTTGATGAAATGAGGAATGAAGGGGTGCCGCCAAACAGGGCGACGATGTTGGCACTGCTCTCTGCTTGCTCAGTGCTCACACAGAGGGTTGGTAGATACTGGGATGGGCTTGCTGAAGCAAATGGAAGATTGAGAGATTAAGGTAGCACCAACCGTTGAACACTACCGGTGTGTGGTTGATATGCTTGGTAGAGTTGGTTTGGTGGATGAGTCGCGTCCCTTGGTGGAGCACAGAATGCCGATGAAGGCAAATGTGGTGATATGGGGAACATTGCTTGGTGCATGCGAGAAGCACTGCAATGTGAAGTATCCTAGTGATAGGCACTTACACTCGGCGATAACTGCAGTTGTCAGCTAAAATCTTATCCTAGTGATAGGCTAGCAAACAACTTACTGGTCTTGGGTAGCTCGAAAGCCGTGCTGCTTTTGTCATAGCATGGTGACAGCAAGTACACAAAAACACTCACGGGTGCATCATATATGCATACAAAACATGGGTTCTCAGCCAGAGACATCTTTTTACTAGAATCCTCCAACTCCCCCTTCAGTTGCATCACCATGCTAAAAGGAAGCATAGCCAAAAGCTTCTAGGAACACAAATCCAGAACCAGGAGCAACAGGAATGGGCTCCTTTGCTAATGGCCAGAATGGTTCGGAGCTTGGCATCCAGATGCCAGCCATGGGTAGCAGCGCAGTGCTGGAGCCTCCCAAAACATCTGTAGCACCAAGATGTCCACGGCTGGACATGGCCATGGTGGCAACCAGAGCCGCAGCCCTGGTGATGGCGCTGCTCTCGATGTCGCTAATGATCTCCGCCAAGCAACGGGGTAGTCTCATCATCTTTGGCATCGAGATTCCACTCTATGCCAAATGGTCCCTCTCCGATTCCCTGGAGTAAGTTTTTGAACTGCTGTAGATTGAAATCTGTAAATAAGGTCCTTACAGAATACTGAGTTCTGATGGTGCTGTTATTCGTAACTTCAGATCCTTGGTTGGGATATCCGCGGCGGCAGCTGCCTACTCTCTGGCACAACTTCTATCGATTGCATACAAGGTCTTGAAGAAAGTCCACGTGGTTCCATCCAGGCGCTATGCTTGGATGCTGTTAGCTGGTGATCAGGTCGGTTATTGTCATTTTGATCTAATTCTGCAATGTCTAGTAATTATTGTTGTTATTTGTGCTCTGATGATTAGATTTTATTTTTTGTCATGTTGTTTCATACCTTATTTTCCTGTTTGTGATGTCTGCATAACAGTGCCACTTTCCTCTATGTTATGTAATATCTATTCTATGGGCGGCTCAGTAGCCAATACTAGTATAGAAGTTACGACTGAAGAAATGTCATGCTAGCAACTGGCATCTTAGTACTCCCTCCGTAAACTAATATAAGAGCGTTTAGATCACTATTTTAGTGATCTAAATGCTCTTATATTAGTTTACAGAGGGAGTACAATTTATTTAGTCTCTTGTCACTAGCTTGCCATGTATATATGTTGACTACATAAAAATAGTTCCGTTAATTTTCGAAAAGGTGTAGTAGCACCCGGGAGTGCATCATTTTGTGTTAGGAGAAATCACCAAGATGGTGCCAGTCTTTGCAAACCAAACAAAAAACCTAAGTCGAAAAAAAAAACGCGGAGAGAACAACAAACTAGCAAAAGAAGGAAATATTCGTGAGAAGCAGTAAAAAAGTTTCCTTGCTTGATTTAGATGGACTGATGGAATGATTGTCCCTAGCCATAAAAGAGGGATTTTAGAAAATGAGTCCTTTTTATAGCTTACAGGGAAATTATTCTGTTTTTTGTGCATGTGGGTGTGCGATGTTGCAGAGTATTCCCATTCTGTCCTTTATTACAGAACGTTCTAGTCTTATGTATTCGAGAAACGCACTGATATCACTTTATAAACATATTTTTAGATAAGTATACTGTGCACTTTTATTAAAAATACACACAAGCAAAATTGAGCATCATGTACATGCGCGACGGTATAGGGATTCAGTTGTGTTAAATATACAATAGAAGTCCATAAGGGCCTAAATTTGTTTGTTTCTTCTTCAAAATATTGAGGGTTAAACTCCACGGTGGCAGGCAACTAGGTGAAGAGCAAAGGCAAATCATATTTGACCAAGCTAATGTTCTTACAGAAGAACTTTTTCTGAATTTTCTGTTACATAGTTGTATGGCGTTTCTTCAATGGCCCACGTAGCAGTTGATACATGGTAAATGCACATCTTGTTTTTTTTTTTGGCATTTTAATGTTTTAAGGAATACAAAGGTAACTCAGCATTATTTTCTCATGCTATCTGTAAGATGGAGAATGATTTATAATAACCATAAATTAAATCTCAGTAAACAAACTACCAAGTAACTCATTACCGAATCCGTAGAAGTAGCATCTTGCATATGATTATTTTCGCACTCCTCCCAATCAAAATTAATGCTGCTGAAAAGACGCATTTATCTTTTTCTTTTTGAGCACTGATGCATTATCGCCATGCCATTTAACAAGTCACATTGAAGTGATTGAAGAAATCTGAAAGTATAGCGCATAAAAATAGTCACCCGTGCCCGTACTAATGGCAAGTCCAGGAGACCAGGACTTGATGCAAGCTTTCTGTACAATGTTTGCCCTTAAGCTTTTGTTTGCTTCCAAACTATGTTTCCCTGGTTTTTTAGTCAAATTGTTGGTTTTGGCTGTGTGCATCTTATCTATGCAGAGGCCGGGTGTTCTCATCATGATTTGTATCTGCTTGATGCTACATCTTGAGTCAATAAAAGCACATTTTTATCGAAAAAATATTTTGTTTCCCAGGTAACGTCAGACTAAATCTGCGTAATTGCGCCTTCAGCAGCTCATGACCCTTTTTTAGTTGGCTTGAAAAACAACACCTGAACATTCGGAACTCTGCTAGTGTATGACATTTCAACGGAATTGAAGAATAACACGGCTGGTGCATCCTGGCAGGTCTTTGCGTATGCGATGCTGGGCGCGGGATCGGCAGCGGCGGCCGTCGCAAATTTGAACCGGACCGGAATCCGGCACACGGCGCTTCCCAACTTCTGCAAGCCTTTGCCACGTTTCTGCGACCTATCGGCAGCCTCCATCGCGTGCGCCTTTCTCAGCTGCGCCTTCCTTGCGGCATCGGCCGTAATCGATGTGATCTGGCTGTCAAATCTGTGAGAATATGAGATACTAGATGGTGGCAAACTAGTACACTCCATCGCAGGGAGTTCAAAACTTTCCAGGGTGCTGTGCCTTTAGGATGATGCGCCGAACCTGAACCTGTAAAGTGTCCTAAAGTCTTGTGAGTTCGCTGCTTGTACAAATTGTGCAATGGATTGCATCACCTGGATGCTGATTTGCAGTGTTGCAAGTTTGCGTTTGCGTTTTCGGAATAGTGTTATGTGTTTTTGCTCCAGGATGCTCTGATCCTATGCAGAGTTTGAATTGGTTGCCGCTTCAGTTCAGTAAAAACATTGACAATTCCGCAGCTCCCAAAAAAGAAAGTTACTTAACATTGACACTTGCGTGCATTGAAAATAGCAAGTAAACACGGACACTTGTCTACATCGCACGCCCACCCACCCACCTGTTCCAAAATTCCAACCACTTAATGACGCTTATCATCATGGTACCAGCAGCCATATCTGTATCTGCAGTGACGCAGCTGCAGCTAGGCGCGCGGCACGCCCAAACCGATATCAGGATAGCTCCGGAGAAAAAGCGAAGACGACAACGCGGGCGAGCCCGAAGATATCGACACGCTCGCACGCACGCAACTCACGCGAGGCGACTGCCTTTGCCGTTTTGGTTCATTCACTCGACTCCTTTATCGTCTCCCCCCTCCTCTCCACGAGCTTCCTTTTCAACCGCGACATTCCTCCCGCGGGTGATTCCTCCACCTGTACTCTACCCGCGCCCTCCCGCTCCTCACCCGCCGTCTCCTCCACTCCACCGCAGATGCCGCCCAAGGTGTCCGCCGTCGCCGCCGGCGAGGCCCACACGCTCGCACTCACCGGTGAGTAAATTGCCCCCCGCTTGGCCACTTTAGCCAGTCACGCGGATGCTTCCGGCCACCGCCGGAATTCGGGATCTGAGAGGTGGTTTTTGTTCGTGGCTTGCAGGTAACGGGGAGGTGTACTCATGGGGGCGGGGGACGTTCGGCCGCCTTGGCACCAGTCGCGAGGCGGACGTGCACGTGCCCACCGCTGTCGTGCCCGCCGTCGCTGCTCCTGCTGCTGCGGGGAGGCAGCGGCCCAGGTTCACCGCCGTCGCCGCCGGCGCGTACCACAGCCTCGCGCTCGACGGTTCGTGCTCTACGCCTCCATCTCGTCCGCCTTTTCTACTACTGTACTCCTCTTCGTGGCGGTAAAAGCGAAACTAGACATTGTTGTACAGCAATTTGGGTTGGGAAAATACTGTCTGAAGCACTTGCAGCATTCTGAATCTCTCATGTCTGTGCGGCTTGTGGAGAGTGGTAGATGCACTAGCCTGAAAACTGGAATTGATCTTAGTGTCTCAAAACGTTGGACTGCCTGATTCCGTTTTATGTTTGTCACTAACGTGGCAGTTTTATTTGCTGGTGATGCAGCCTGTAAGTTAAAATGATGCCCAGGGTCCAGGCCATGTGTGATTTCTCTTGATTTCACAAGCATTTGGGCTTTCATACGATGCGTGCATGCATGAGCATTGAATTTTTCTGCCGCTGATTTCTGTAACTGTTCGTGTGGACCGTGGTCTGGACCTGACCATGCTTTACTGACTGAACCGATTCAGTGAGAATTTCCAGTACACTAAACATCCCTTGTTTGTCTAGGTTCTTGGTGCATGAAAAATGCGTCGTTTCATGTGCCTCCCTTATTTATTGGTTTATACTAGTCTTAACTGTAAATGATTTCTTAGCCTCAACAGTAGGGAAACGCAATTACTAAATAGTATGATGAAGGTTGATACTTAAATGTCATTGGTATAATAATACTCTTCAACATTGCAGATGAAGGCTCACTCTGGTCATGGGGCTACAATATCTGTATCCTTTATACTGCTTGTGTTATTTTGAACTTTGTCATATCGAAATCGCTCGAGTAATATCATTGCCAAGTTGCCATTATCGACTATTTAACTTTCTTGACTATCTAACGGACGGTCAGCTTGGCTATGGGGAAGAGAATTCCCTTTCTCCATGTTTGGTCGACGGTTTTCAAGATTTGGGTTCTCCTGAAACACTGCAGGACGAAGAACAGAATGCTCTTGCACGGACTCCTTTGAAGGTATAAAAGAAGCACCCCTTTTCAACTATCAAGAGTTTGCAAGACTCTAAGCTTTAGAATTTTCTGCTTGATTAATCCTGATGTATGTTCTGTTACAGTTGTCTTCTGTGAAAGCTGGGGGCATGATGTCATTCGCAATAGACAGTCTTGGGGCCCTGTGGATGTGGGGAAATTGCCCGCAGCAGACTGATGATGGGGAGTTTTGTATAGCAGCTACCTCAGCCCCACTGCCTGTGTGGGATTTCCATGGTCACACTGTAGTTAAAGTTGCCTGCGGTAATGAGCATGTTGTGGCTGCCGTTAGTGCTGGAGAGACATATACAGGAGGTGACCTTGTCTGTTATTCCTGGGGCAACAACAACCATGGGCAGTTGGGTCTGGGTGACAAGGAAAGCAGGTCTCGCCCCGTGCTCATCTCAGAATTTAGTGAAGGCTCTTCATGGGAGGTGTATGAAATTGCATGCGGAGCTTGGCACACTGCTGTGCTCACCAATAAGAAGTCCTTTGATCAGGATCTTGAATCTCGGTGCTGGACATTTGGCATTGGTGACAATGGGCAGCTTGGCCATGGAACAACTGCCACCATTTGCTCCCCGCAGCCTGTTGACGGCTTGCCCACTGGTTCCTTCCTCATCTCTCTTGATTGTGGATTGTTCCACACAGCAGTGGTCTCCTCCGATGGAGAGGTGTGGTGCTGGGGAATGGAGAGAGGTCTTGGACTGTGCCCGGACGCTAGCTTCTCAGGAATGGACGCAGGGGATGCTCTGTACCCCATAAGAGTTCAGTCTCCTGAGACGAATGGGTTCAAGTTTCTGGGTCCAGTGCAGGTTGCCTGTGGAGCTGCCCACACTGTTCTTGTTGCCGGTGATGGGTACAGGATGTGGGCATGGGGCCGAGGCCGCAGCGGCGTGCTTGGGAGAGACCAGACTACTGACAGTTACACTCCATGCGTTGTGATGTGGCCTCCTCTTGATGAGAACTTCCAAGAGATTCATGGGGACCAAGCGCAGGCGTCGACATCAAGAGCGAATGACCGCACTAACACCGAGCTGGAGCTGAAGTTATCTGCTGCCTCGGAAGAGCTACAGTTCCTTAGGTCAAAACTGACACTCATGGAAAGATATGCCAACATACTCCACATTTCAATATTCCGCAAGCCAATGGACGAAAGGACGCTTCCTCGTTCACTTCAAGAGTCTGCAGTCTTTGACATCAGAAAGGAATTTGAGAACATCTTGGATTCGTCAGATACTGATGAACTCGCTCGCTTGGAGATGTTTTACCGTAGCATGCTTTCTGGCGTGAAGGACAAGCTTCTCAAGAGAAAAGTTCAAGTGATGGTTCAAGAATGCATTGTTTCACTCTCTGCAGGGAGGCAAACCCCGCGTGGTCAGTGAGTTGGAAGACAGTTATAAACTGCATTTTCGCTGTACAGAATAGAACTTATATTATACAGTACTGTATGCGTTAAAATCGCAATAAGCTCTCTGTGCAAACCTGTTGTTTCACCTATTTTGTCAACTTTCTACTGCAATGTAGACCAATTATTTGGTATAGCACCTATCACTGATGGTCACTTGGCTGACCTTTTTATGGGCACGATCTGTGCTATCGCATAAGTGTAGGGTTTATCATGTTATTTCTCCGTGTTAAATATTCTCACTATGTACATTATCTAAGATCAGCTATATATATGGCAACACTAGCAACTAAAAAACCATAGTTAGATAGGTAGCCGCAGGCAAATATAGTGGCTTTTGATGTTTTATCATCAGACAACTTACTCAAGTGAATATCTATCTCGCTTAATATAAAAATATGATCCTTGTGTCATGAACCTAAAATAGGCTTTTATCGCTTATTTGCATTCTTCTTTCATTCAACATTGTTGTTCTGTTGGAAGCGATATGTTTTAAAAGGTGATATGAGTTCTCTTGAAGTAGCTTGGGAGTTGATTTGCACAAAACAGCTGGTGATCTCAGTAGCTTTGGAAACTGACTAGCAGGCAGAGGCGCGGCGGCGCACGCCGCGCCCATGAAAGAGCCTGTTCAAATGCTTGTTGCTTTGGCAAGGAAAAAACAATTTTGTATAGATATCACATGATCAAACTTCTGTCTAGTCTTTGTCGGACCTACTGTATATCAACCAGTCTCAATACATGTCGCAGTAAATATGAAAGAGAATTTATGCTTCCATAGAAGTAGCCACTTCTTATCTTAGGTCTGAAACTACCGTAAACATCCAAAAACAATAGAAAAAGTGTGCCAGGAATTTTAAAATCCTTACAAATATGCTTACAAATATGGGAAAGCAAGCACTGCCTTGCAGCAAACAATTACCTTATGTAGTCTCATTTTACATCACGGCCTTGTTTTGTTTTCAATGAAAACAGAAGCAGGGGTGGTGCCCTTGAAGATCATTCTTTTTACATCATGTTCGTTTGGAAGAGTGAGGCGATCATTCTGAGCATTGGCACCATTGTTCAAAAAATCAAGTAAAAGAAGTGTGGTAGACAGGGCCGGATGAATGGAGAAGTAGAATGGTGTCACATAGGCACACATAGGACCTGTACTTTCTTTTCTTCAATATAGTGTCTACCAATAATGAAAATACTTGATCATTTACCCTTGTGCGTCCTGTAAACATGGCCAAACTGGGCCAATATCTTCACTGATGCTAATGCATCTAACGGAGTATAGTCCCTAATAATGTGCTCTTCTTCTCACTTGCTTATTTATGTACACCAAAATAAGGTTGTCAGAATCGTGATTTCGAATCAGATCGGAGCTCCGATGGTAGGATCATAAATCATAGAATCTTAATTATCAGGATTGTAGAGACATAGATTTTATGAACTAAAATCGTAGAATCAGAGGGGTTAGATTGTATCGTAAAGTCGTAGAATCGCATAATAGAATCGCGATTCTGACAACCTTGTGACCAAAATCACTATATCAAACAGACAACCAGTTCATAAGCATCGTCGAGTACCGACAGGGAGAAACAATAAAAAAACATGATTCATATAAGTTCCTACTACTCAGAGCCAACTTAAAGAAATCTCAGTCTGATAGCCGAGTCGGATCTCCTCCTTCTCCCCAAACTCCAACAGATAGATGGCACTCTGGCAAGGTCTTCTCCTCCTCCCCAGCTGCCACGGATGCCGAGCCCTTGAGTGGCGCGATAGCCACCACCACGACGCCGTCGTACGCCAGCTTAGGAAGTGCCATGAGCCCCCCACCACCCTCTTGTTCGCCCCGGCCGCGTCAAATCGGAAGGAGGCAGCGGAGCTGGTGCAGGCAGCACCAAGCCGAAGCACGCGTAGCTAGTCAAGCCGTCGGGTGGAGGAGGAGAGCCCCGTGTGCTGCTGCGAGGAGGATAAGGAAGAAGTGAGGGATCGGTGCTTCTCTCGATTTTTCCGTGGCCTTCAGCGGAAACGATCAGCCATTTCTGTCCATCTCTCTAGCGTTGTCTCTTTCTCTCAGAGAAGATCGGTCAGCGAGCCGCACCTCTTATATTTCCATGACACGGTAGATATCAATAGCGCTCGGCTGAGAGTTCACGCCCACAACGGCAAACGCACAGGAGGAGCCCCTCCTTAGCCACTTTAATTATCTTATTATTATATATTGATTGTAAGTGCATCTAGTGCCACTCTTAATTGATTTTGAAGTATTGACGACAAACTTGATTGGGGGACTAATATGTGTAAGCTTCACAGGAGAACACATGTAGAAGTCCCTATTAATTCGGTTTACCAATTGAATATGACCCCTAAAAATGTATGAAGGCAAAGAAGACAATGGTGGTTCGCGAAGACAGTCGTGTTAAAGATAATGACATGTGAAGACATTTGCTTGAAGATAATGGAACGCGAAGACATTAGTCTTTTGGCAGTTTCATTTTCTTCTATTCTAAGTCATAGAAACCACCCAACTGTTAAGTGGGGTCGAGGTAAACAAAGTCAGAAAATTGACGTGATGGTCAACCTAAATCCTATGTCTTCTAGCGAAGACAAATGAGAGAAAATCTTATCCTGTGTTGGATGAGTCAGCTTTACTTGTAGCTCAAGTCACGCTACCGCGTGGGTTCAAATTCCAACTGTTGGACACGTGTCAATTCCCCAATGACTCAAGGTCACTTTGGACAAATCATGTCGGGTTGCCTCTTGTCTATAAATAGCCCACTCCCTCCACCAGAAGTTGGTGGCTGCTCTGAGTTAAGAGTATGGTTTTTGTCATTTGAGAGCAACCTGACAACCCACAAGTATAGGGGATCGCAACAGTTTTCGAGGATAGAGTATTCAACCCAAATTTATTGATTCGACACAAGGGGAGCCAAAGAATATTCACGAGTATTAGCAGTTGAGTTGTCAATTCAACCACACCTAAAAGACTTAATATCTGCAGCAAAGTATTTAGTAGTAAAGTAGTATGGAAGTAACTGTAACGGTGGCAAAAGTAACAGTAGCAGTTTGTAGTGATTGTAACAGCAGCAACAACGAAAGTAACTTAGCAAAGATCAATATGTGAAAAGCTCGTAGGCATTGGATCAGTGATAGATAATTATGTCGGATGGCATTCATCATGCAACAGTTATAACCTAGGGCGACACAGAACTAGCTCCAATTCATCAATATAATGTAGGCATGTATTCCGCATATAATCATATGTGCTTATGGAAAAGAACTTGCATGACATCTTTTGTACTACCCTCCCGTGGCAGCGGGGTTCTAATGGAAACTAAGGAATATTAAGGCCTCATTTTAATAGAGAACCGGACCAAAGCATTAGCACTTAGTGAATACATGAACTCCTCAAATTACGGTAATCACCGGAAAGAATCCCAATTATTGTCACCTTGGGGTATGCGGATCATAACTCGTAATAGATGTCTACAACTTGCAAGATAGGATCAAGAACTCACATATACTCCCTCCGTCCTAAAATTCTTGTCTTAGATTCGTCTAGATACGAATGTATCTAATATTAAAACGTGATTTGATACATCCGTATTTAGACAAATCTAAGACGAGAAATTTGGGACGGAGGGAGTATTCATGAAAACATAATAGGTTCAGATCTGAAATCATGGCACTCAGGCCCTAGTGACAAGCATTAAGCATAGCAAAGTCATAGCAACATCAATCTCAAAACATAGTGGATACTAGGGATCAAACCCTAAAAAAACTAACTCGATTACATGATAAATCTCATCCAACCCATCACCATCCAGCAAGCCTACGATGGAATTACTCACTCACGGCGATGAGCATCATGAAATTGGTGATGGAGGAAGGTTGATGATGATGATGGCGACGAATCTCCCTCTCCGGAGCCCCGAACGGACTCCAGATCAGCCCTCCCGATGAAGAACAGGAGGCGGCGGCGGCTCCGTATCGTAAAACGCGATGAATCCTTCTCTCTGATTTTTTTCTCCCCGAATAGGTACTTATAGAGTTGGAGTTAGTGTCGGAGGAGGTCCAGGGGGCCCACAAGCCTGCAGGGCGCGCCCCCAGGGTTTGTGGCCTCTGGGTGGCCCCCCCTCTGGTATCTTTTTGCGCCAGTATTTTTTATATATTCCACAAAAATTCTCCGTAAATTTTCAGGTCAATCCGAGAACTTTGATTTCTGCACAAAAATAACACCATGGCAATTCTGCTGAAGACAGCGTCAGTCCGGGTTAGTTCCATTCAAATCATGCAAATTAGAGTCCAAAATAAGGGCAAAAGAGTTTGCAAAAGTAGATACGATGGAGACGTATCAACTCCCCCAAGCTTAACCCATTGCTTGTCCTCAAGCAATTCAGTTGACAAACTGAAAGTGACAAAGAAAAAACTTTTACAAACTCTGTTTGATCTTGTTGTTGCAAATATGTCTAGCCAATATTCAGGTTTTCAGCAAAGATTATGAACTAACCATATTCACAATAATATTTAGGTCTCACATTTACTCATATCAATAGCATAATCAACTAGCGAGCAATAATAATAAATCTCGGATGACAACACTTTTTGAAAACAATCATGATATAATATGACATAATGGTATCTCGCTAACCCTGTCTGAGACCGCAAAACATAAATGCAGAGCACCTCTGAAGACCAAGGACTGGCTGGACATTGTAATTCATGGCAAAAGATATCCAGTCATACTCAACATCAATTAATAACAAAGCATATAAATGACAGTGGTGCTCTGTAACTGGTGCTTTTTATAAGAAGATGATGACTCAACAATAAAAGTAAATAGATAAGCCCTTCGCAGAGGGAAGCAGGGATTTGCAGAGGTGTGAGAGCTCGAAGCTTTTAAAACAAAGATGAATATAATTTTGAGCAGTATGCTTTCATTGTCAACATAACAACCAAGAGATCTCACAATCTTCCATGCTAGACACATTATAGGCGGTTCCCAAACAGAATGGTAAACTTTTTACTCCCCCTCCACCATCAATCACACTCCACGGCTAGCCGAATCCACGGGTACTGTCATGGAATTGTCACGACAGATGTCCTAGTATGAGGACTTAGGTGTGGAGCCATCGCGACGAGGTTAGCTTGAAGGGGTTAAAACGGGACAAGGGACACAGAGTTTACCCAGGTTCGGCCCCTCTCAACGAGGTAAAGGCCTACTCCTGCTTTAGGTTGTATTGCTTGGGTTTCGATTACCAGGGAGCGAATATGCTTGACCTAGTTCTCTACTTGTTCTTTCTTATCCTAACCCGCCGCCGGGTCACCCCATTATATACACAGGCTGATGCCCGGCGGCTTACAGAGTCCCGGCCGGCTCATACACAACGTGTCCGGCTCGGTAACAGAACTACACTTTCCTTAACGTATAAGTTAAACATACGGCGGTTTACGCCCGCGGGCCTCAAGTCTCCTCCGGGTCTTGGGCCTTCAATAAGCTTGCTTCATGAACCGCCATCTCTTCTTGGGCCTCTTCATTATGAACCGCCAGTGGCATAACCCGGCCCCTCCTGGGAGGGTCATACCCAATAGCTATATCCCCAACATTAGGCCCCAGGTTGATGTGAACTTGTTCATATCAATCTTCAACACTTAGAAAAAAATCCTTCCTCATCTGTCCTCGCGGAATCTCATAACCCGCCGTGACGTCATCTCCTGAAATTGCGGTAACCCGCCGTGATGTCATCTCACATTAATATCACACGAGGCCCAAATCTTAATATGTCGTCACTTTAATGAATCTCTGAAAATCGAGACGTCTGTGTTGTCACATATCCATTTTTCAATCTCCTCGATTCCCGCGCATGCCACTTATCCTTTCTGCCTTATAAATAGGGCCAGGGGTCCCTTTCACTTTTTCCCTTGCCTCCTCGTCTTCATCCTCTTCCTCACGACGCTTCCACGCGCCCGAGCTCTGCCGCGGACTTCGCGAACTGCCTCAACTTCGGCCGCTGCATCGACCTGAACGCACCAGAGCACCGTCGCGCGCCTCCACTGCCTAACAACTCCGGTAAGTTCTCCTCTTTCCTCACCGCAGATCTCCATTAGGGTTTGCTTGAGTTCATCAACGTTCATCTCTGTTCTTCCCTAGATCCTGTAGTTTTTTATCCAAGCGTAGTACCAATCTTGTGCGGTAGCAGTTTGGCACTTGTTTTTAATATCTAAACGCCTCCCCTCCATAGAAGATCTCATCTGAGCATGTGAACTGTCCTGCTGCCGCCACTTTATTTTTAGAATTTTTCTTCATTATCTGAACTGCTGTAGATCCAAAATTATAACATCGATCTGTGAAAACTGTTTGTCCAACACTTAGCAATTTTTCCACTTCACAGATCTGAAAATCGATAACTGTGCGGGCGGCTTAACTCATAAATCGTAACCCGCCAGGTACCATTAGTCCCCTTTTAAGCCACCAATATGAATATCTGCATATTTCAAATGCTCATCTCCCGGCTTAACATAGTAACATTTTACCTTTGAATTCATGATCCGGTTAATAATAAAATCATAAGCCGGTAACGTTTTCGTCTTGTAGGCCTTTTTTCTCGAAAATGGTCAAGACCGTCACTGCCTGCAATTGGGTCGTTTCTCGGGTCACCGAGGAAGACTTGAGAGATTATGTTCAGACTGGCGTTTTAGCCAAAAAAGAAGTCATCCACTGGAGGGTCCCAGGCAATGAGACTCGTCCTGAGCCCAAGGATGGCGAAGTCATCGTTTTTACTGATCACATAAACCGGGGCTTCAGCCCTCCTGGCTTAAAATTCTTCCGCGATGTGTTGCATTTCTTCAAACTCCATCCACGAGATATCGGCCCAAACTCTGTCTCAAATATCTGCAACTTTCAAGTGTTCTGCGAGGTGTACCTTCAACAGGAGCCCACCGTAGAACTATTCAGGAAATTTTACTACTTGAACTGGCAAAATGAATTCACTGATGGGCCTAGTTTGGAGCTAGGTGGCATATCTATACAACGCCGGAAAGAAGCCACCTTCCCAGCTGCCACTCTCCCCAGTCACCCCAAAGAGTGGAACCAGACCTAGTTTTATTGTCAAGATACTTCACCGGAAGGAGAAAACCCCTTGCCGGGTTATCGCGCCAGCCGGCTTAGTAGCAGACATCATCTTCCAGACCGTATCAGCACAGCAGAGCGGAAGAAATATGTGCCAGTTTTTGCAAACATCCAGGCCTTGATGGCCAACGGCTTGACCGGAATTGATATAGTTCACTGCTGGGTCGCCTGGAGAGTCTTGCCTCTAAGCCGCCGGCCCGGCTTAATGTGCGAGTATACCAGCGAGCTAACAGATCCTCATCGCCACTGTCAGATCGAAATAACTGAGGAAGACATCAATAACATGACCAAGACTCTGCTTAATGAGAGCTTGGCAGATTGCAGTCAAATCAGACTGAGTCCTTTCTGTACTCTGAATAAACCGCCAGCTGTAAGTTTTGAATCAAGCTCATACTTGACTCATATTTTGATTTGTACGGCCTGTTCATACTCATTCAAATGTTTACAGGCCGATTCACCCTTTTGGACCAAGAAGCTTCAAGATAAGCCAAAGAAACTCCAGACGAAGAACAAGGCTAAAAAGCCTGCTAAGAAGAAAACCAATACCACCGAGTTATTCAACTTAGATGAGAATGATGATGATGAGTCGGAGGTAGAACTTGATTCCCTTGGCTCATTTTTTGTACATCTTATTAACAATGACCATTATCAGGATGATGCGGAAGCCAGCCGTGCAGATGATGACGAGGTAATTATCCTTTCCTCCGGCTCAGAACCTCTGCCAACACAGAAAACTCGACAAGCAAGCCGGAAAGTAAGATTTTCTCACCCTTTAGCTTACTTGGACCCCAACTTTCTTTTGAAGAAGCAGCAAAACGAAGCTCGCCGCACAACCCGGCGCAGTGGCGGTGGAGCTTTATCCTCCGGCTTACCGAATACCCCAGCACCTCGCAAACGTCGACCGGAGGTTTCAAAACTTTCTGACTTAGATTATCCCAAGGCAGGTTTCTTCCGTCAACCTCTTAATCCGTCTGATTCAAACTATCAGGGAACATCTCACTCCTCCTCCGGCGACTCAACGGGAACTCAAATCCCGGCCTTCAAGACCGTGCCTGGGTAAGGGTGCATTCAATCAGTCGAAACTTCATGCTTAATCAATATGCTGACATCTTTGTATTTTATTTTCCAGTGGTATGGCCAAGCCCAGCAAGAAGGCGAAATTGAACAAGCCGGCTGAAGACTCCAACCCTTCTGAGCCGGAAAAACAATTGCCAGAGACCTCTTATCCAACCGCTGAGGCCACCATTGATGGCCCGCTACCAGAAGAGCACGACGTTACCATCGACCCTATGGTCGTTGAACCGGTTATCCCTAATTCGCCGAGTCCCATCAAGCCTACTGAAAAGAAGGCTGACGATGTCATCGTCATCGGGTTTGGTTATACAGCGCCGGGTAACCCCACTGTCTTATCCAAGCACAACGCCAAGGAAGAGATTACTGCTGCTGACAAAGGCAAGTGGAAGGTAGACTTAGAAAGCTACGCCCACTTTAGCGCTCAAGAAATCCATTCCAGTTATTTGAACCGCTTATATACCAGCCGTGATTTTGAAGCCGGCTTGGTCAATCTGATGAAGGAACGTTATGAGGTAATTCAATCAACTCTTCCTCATAAGTATATTGCTATCAGCCGCCAAGTCTATAAAGTATGATAGGATTGAATACTCTGTAGACTTTCAAATAGTCGTAAAAATAGAAGAATATCATCACTAGTAGCCCCCAAGGGCCGGCTTAACTATTATATTAAGCCGGAACTTCAATTAGCAGTAATCAACTGTGCACCTGTACTTCAATTAGCAGTAATCAACTATGCACCTGTAGCCCCCAAGGATCGGCTTAATCAACATGAATAAGCCGGGACTTATCACCATGTATGAAACCAATATCCCAACATGTAGTCTTTATAAACTGGATCATATCATTTTGTCCGGGTCAGTAGATAAATTTGTCTTAAAAAAGAGCAATAGGCATTAGCCCCCAAGTGCCAAGGAAAATACTTGTATTGTGCTTGGGACTTTAAAAGTAATCATGATCATAATACCTTCCATGTTTGTTCATGTCACAGGCTGAACTGACTGACAAGGATTCACAGCTTAACGATCTGAGGGCCAATGTTAAAACTCAGCAATCCGAGACATCCAAGGCCAAATCAGAACTGAAGACTGCTTTGGAAAACATTGAGCAGCTTAAGCAAAGCATCAATGCTGATAAAACCGGCTGGGAGACCGAGAAGGCGGCTCTATTGAAGAGAGCAGAGGATGCTGAAGCCGCTCTTAAACCGGTGACTGACGAGTTGTCCGGTTTAAGGCAGCAGATCAATAACATGTCATCTGCCATTTTTGGTAAGTAGTAAACATGACTCTTGTCATCCCAATAAACATATTATAAACATCTGCCGGCTTATTAACAAATTTACTGATACAGGCTCTCGGAGCGCCAAGTTGGGCTCGGATATGAGCATCAGGCTTAAGGCTGTCTATACTCTTGTAGAACAACTATATACCGGTGCTCAACGGACCATTGCTGCTGCAATTCATAAAAAACAGCGGCCCACCCTCATCAAGGAAACTTTGGAAAAGTTGTCAGTGCTGCCCCAAAGGATTGAAGAGTTGAAGTGAGCCTCTGCCAGAGCCGGCGCTTTGACTGCTTTAAGCCGGGCAAAGGCGTGGCAAGCAGATCTTGATCCGGAAGACTTGGCCAATGGTTGCCCAAGTGTGAAAGAAGATGGGTCACCCTTCAGTGCTGATGACTTTGCAGAAATAGCAAGAGCAATGCGTCCATTAGCAACCCGGCTGGCTGAAGAGACCAATCTATCTCAGTACCAGGCGGCTTATGATGCCGACAATAAGAAGATGAAGGCGCCGGTTCATTTAGAGGTGGATCTAATCCCACCGAAGCGTAAGCATACCTTTGCTCCTGACATTGATCCATCCAACCTTATTGATGATGAAGCTGTGTTTAGAGCTTTGACCGGTATCAACTGGTCTACGCCTGATTTCCAGCCAATGGATAATCAAGGAGCTGCAGACGAAGAAGCGCAGGATGACCCAGAGGCTACAACCTGCCAAGAATAAAAATCTGAATTCATGAGCCGGTGCTAGTCATAGCGTTCTGACGCTACATATCAAAAACACTTGTCCTTTTGGGCCTTCAGATGCCTTGTAATAGGCTAGTTTAAACAATTCCGCTCTGTCACGCCATCGTGCGTGTTTTATTCGCATAACACTGCTGATCCATCATTTAAAGATCCGCCACTTATTCTTCTTAGTACCATCAATGATGCAAGGCAGTTTAATCATTTGTCCTGCACATAAATGGATAACAAGCGTCCTGGCGGTTTATCCCAGGGCGGGTGACAACACCCCTTTATAAAAACCACTGATGACTAAATAGTTCATGATCAGGGCCGGCTTATCAAAACCTCATATAATAAGAAAATAAACATCATACCTGTGATGTTTAGGCATACTGCCGGCTTATCATGCCAGCAAGGGTAACAGCCCAGACAGAACACAACGCCGTGTACAATTTTATTCATACTGCCGGCTTATTACGCCATCGCAGCCAGGGTTAACATCCCAAAGCTTATAGCACGACACTCAAGCAAATAATTATTATACACTGGCGACTTAAAGTCCAAAGCCAGGCCGGGTTAATAAACTCCGGATAAGTTCATATATAAACCATAAGGCAACATAGCCCTCATCGGTTTTCAATCATGTATTAACATGTCACAAGAGATGAACCTCAAAAAATGCTCAAAATCAAATATAAATTAAAACCCAAGGCTTTCATAGGCTGCCAAGCCTCAAAGTCAAGTGATGTTCAAGGGTTGCACAGCCGCTGAGTTAAACCTTCATTCAAACCTTGTAGGCCGGGCCTCACATGACCAATCGCCGTTTTAACCTTGACAAGTTTAGGGTCTATAAGATTGACTGTCAAGAGTACGGCGAGTCATTCCAGGATTACCTGGGCGGAGTGGCAGACTTACAAAGGCAGGATAACCCGGATTTTTTGGTGAATACACCTGGCGTCCAAGCCTATTACAAGGGTCAACAAAGCTCTGTCCATTAACAAAGAGCCCCCATGTAATATTTTATTCCAGGCGTATAAGCCGGATCAGCTGGGTAGTCATAGCTATGCTCAATGAGCAGGAAGCCCCCAAGTGATTAGATGAAGTAATAATAGACTCATATTCTTTAGAAATGAAACGACAGAGGCCCTGAATTCAGGGATGTCGGCTTTATTATATTCATCATAATATATACATTGACAAGGTATGTACATCACAAGAGCCGGTGGCTCAGGTGTAATAAGGCCGAAGATGAGCAATATTCCACGGCCGGCGGGTTTCCTCCTCCGACGTGCGTGAGTCCTTGTGGTCTCGAACATCGATAAGGTAGTATGACCCGTTGTTCAGATTTTTGCTGACCACAAAGGGTCCTTCCCAAGGTGGGGATAGCTTGTGCATATCAGTTTGATCCTAGATAAGCCGGAGCACCAAATCACCTTCTTGAAAGGTCCTGATTTTAACCCGACGGCTATGATAACGGCGTAGATCTTGCTGGTAAATCGCCGAACGAGCCGCCGCCAGGTCACGCTCCTCATCCAACAGGTCAATAGCATCCTGACATGCTTTTTCATTATCAGCTTCAACATAAGCCGCCACACGGGGCGAGTCGTGACGGATGTCACTAGGGAGAACCGCCTCTGCTCCATAAACCATGAAGAAAGGCGTGTAACCCATAGATCTGTTGGGGATGGTATTGATGCTCCATAATACTGAGGGTAATTCCTCCACCCAACAGCCCGGCGTCCTCTGCAAAGGGACCATAAGCCGGGGTCTGATACCTCTCAAGATTTCTTGATTGGCTCTTTCAGCTTGACCGTTAGACTCGGGGTGAGCCACTGATGACACATCAAGCCGGATATGCTCTTGTTGACAGAACTCTTTCATTGCACCCTTAGACAGATTAGTACCATTATCAGTAATGATACTATGAGGGTATCCAAAATGAAAGATCACCTTCTTGATGAATTGAACCGCCGTTGCTGCATCACATTTGCTGACCGGCCCAGCTTCAACCCACTTTGTAAACTTGTCAACAGCTACCAGGAGATGAGTCTTTTTGTCCTTCGACCTTTTAAAGGCCCAATCATATCCAGCCCCCAGACTGCAAACGGCCAAGTAATTGGAATCATCCTCAATTCTTGAGCCGGCACATGAGCTTGTCTTGAAAACTTCTGACAGCCATCACATTTACCGACCAGATCTTTCGCATCAGCGTGAGCCGTCAGCCAATAAAACCCGTGACGAAAAGCTTTAGCAACCAGAGATTTAGAGCCGGCATGATGACCGCAATCTCCTTCATGAATCTCCCTTAAAATTTCACGGCCCTCCTCAGGAGAAACGCATCGTTGAAACACCCCTGTAACACTGCATCTATGCAACTCCCCATTGACAATAGTCATTGACTTAGACCTCCGAGTTATTTGCCTGGCCAAGGTTTCATCCTCAGGTAACTCACCCCAGGTCATATAAGCCAAATATGAAACAGTCCAATCAGGAATAACATGGAGAGCTGCCACCAACTGTGCTTCCGGGTCAGGGACTGCAAGATCTTCCTCCGTAGGCAATTTAACTGATGGATTATGCAAAACATCGAGGAAAATATTAGGGGGTACCGGCTTACGCTGAGACCCCAGCCGGCTTAAAGCATCAGCAGCTTCATTTTTCCTATGATCAACATGCTCCACTTGATAACCTTTGAAATGACCAGCAATAGTATCAACCTCTCGGTGATAAGCTGCCATGAGTGGATCCTTTGAATCCCAAGTTCCTGACACCTGCTGAGCCACCAAGTCTGAGTCGCCAAAACACCTCACCCGGCTTAAATTCATCTCTTTAGCCATCCGAAGACCATGGAGTAAGGCTTCATACTCATCCGCATTGTTAGTACAAGGGAACATCAACCTTAAAACATAACAAAATTTATCACCTCGCGGGGAAGCCAATATAACTCCAGCCCCCGAGCCTTCCAACTGCCTGGACCCATCAAAATGAATAGTCCAATATGTATTGTCCGGCTTATCCTCAGGCATCTGCAGCTCCGTCCAGTCATTGATGAAATCTACAAGTGCTTGAGACTTTATAGCCGTCCGAGGCATATAATTCAAGCCATGGGGTCCAAGCTCAATAGCCCACTTAGCTATCCTGTCCGTGGCTTCTCTGTTTTGAATAATATCCCCCAAGGGAGCAAAACTAACCACAGTGATGGGATGTCCGAGGAAATATTGCTTCAACTTGCGGCTAGCCATGAACACGCCATAAACCAATTTCTGCCAATGTGGGTATCTCTGCTTGGATTCAATGAGCACCTCACTGACATAATAAACCGGCCTTTGAGTCAGATACTCCTTGCCTGACTCTTTCCTTTCAACAACAATTGCCACACTGACAGCTCTATTATTTGCAGCCACATATAAAAGCAAGGGCTCCTTCTCAATAGGAGCTGCAAGAACCGGTGGCTCAGCTAGCTGTTTCGTAAGTGACTCAAACACCTCATTGGCAGCATCACTCCAGACAAAGTTATCTATCTTCTTCATCATTTGATACAAAGGGATAGCCTTTTCTCCTAGCCGGCTGATAAACCGGCTCAAAGCTGCATTCCGACCTGCCAACCGCTGGACGTCATTGATACATGCCGGCTTAGCCAAGGAAGTGATAGCCTTGATTTTCTCCGGGTTAGCTTCAATGCCTCTCTCAGAAACCAGGAAACCCAATAGTTTGCCTGCTGGTTCACCGAAGACGCATTTGGCCGGGTTAAGCATCATTTTATAGACCCGGAGATTGTCAAAGGTTTCTTTCAAATCATCTATCAAAGTCTCTTTCTTCCTGGATTTCACAACAATATCATCCACATAGGCGTGAACATTGCGTCCGATCTGGTTATGGAGGCAATTCTGAACGCACCGTTGGTAAGTCGCCTGGGCACTCTTGAGCCCAAAGGGCATAGACACATAGCAGAAGGCTCCAAAGGGAGTGATGAAAGCTGTCTTCTCCTGGTCCTTAACTGCCATTTTAATCTGATGATAACCAGAGTAAGCATCCAAAAAGCTCAAACGCTCACAACCCGCCGTAGCATCAATAATCTGATTAATACGAGGGAGAGCAAAAGGATCAGCCGGACATGCCTTATTAAGGTCTATATAATCCACACACATACGCCAAGTGCCGTTTTTCTTAAGCACCAGCACCGGGTTAGCTAACCACTCAGGATGAAAAACCTCAATGATGAATCCAGCGGCCAAGAGCCGGGCCACTTCTTCACCAATTGCCTTGCGCCTCTCTTCATTGAAACGACGAAGAAACTGCTTGACCGGTTTAAATCTTGGATCAACATTAAGAGTGTGCTCAGCGAGTTCCCTCGGTACACCTGGCATGTCAGAAGGTTTCCATGCGAAGATGTCCCGGTTCTCACGGCTGAACTCGATGAGCGCGCTTTCCTATTTCGGATCCATATTGGCACTTATACTGAACTGTTTGGATGACTCACCAGGAACAAAATCGACCAACTTAGTATCATCTGCCGACTTAAATTTCAATAGGGGGTCATTCTCTGTAGTTGGCTTCTTCAAAGGTGTCATATCCGCCGGGTCAACATTATCCTTATAAAACTTCAACTCCTCGGTGGCATAGGCCGACTCAGCATACGCAGCATCACCCTCTTCACAATCCAGAGCAATCTTCCTATCACCGTGCACCGTGATGGTGCCCTTATGACCCGGCATTTTAAGCTATAAATAAACATAACAAGGCCGTGCCATGAACTTGGCATAAGCCGGCCGCCCGAACAAGGCGTGATACGGGCTTTTGATCTTGACCACCTCAAAGGTTAATTTTTCAACTCTGAAATCACGGTCATCTCCAAAGGCTACCTCCAGGGTTATCTTACCCACTGGATATGCCGACTTACCAGGCACCACCCCATGGAAAACAGTAGAAGACGTCTGAAGATCTTTGTCAGACAAATTCATGCGACGAAAAGTATCATAATAAAGGATATTGATACTACTGCCCCCATCCATGAGTACTTTTGTAAGCTTATATCCTCCTACCTGAGGAGCCACCACCAATGCCAACTGACCTGGATTATCAACCCGGGGCGGGTGATCCTCACGACTCCATATGATGGTCTGCTCAGACCACCTCAAATAACGAGGTACCGCCGGCTCAACCGAGTTTACTGCCCTTTTATGGAGCTTCTGATCCCGCTTACATAAACTCATGGTGAAAACATGGTACTGTCCACTATTCAACTGCTTCGGGTTACTCTGATAACCAGACTGCTGTTGCTGATTCCCTTGATCAGATTGCTGATTAAAGCCACCTTGATTGCCTTGGCCCTGGAAGGCAGAGTTTGAACCACCACCACCAAAACCAGGCCCATGAGAGTCGGGTCCTGAACCGCCATTCGGGTCATGATTGTTCTGGAAAAAATTGGAATTCCTATATTCCTTCATGATGAAGCAATCCTTCCACAGATGAGTGGCTGGCTTCTCGTGCATACTATGCTTTGGACAAGGCTGATTCATCATTGCCTCAAGGTTAAATTTTGGCCCCCCAAACCGGGCCGGCTTTCCCTTGCCACGCTGATTATTATTCTGCGTATTAGTGTTAGCCACAAAGTCTAAGTTGCCATCAGCCTTGCACTTACCATTGCCACCTTGACCTGCTGGGTTATGCTGCTGCCCTTTCGTATTGCTGCTTCTTTTTCCCTTACCCGGATTCTCATCATCAGACTTGGGGTCCTTGGTACTATCAGAGTCGGCATACTTGACGAGAGCCGCCATGAGCTCCCCCATGTCGTTGCAGTGGCGTTTAAGCCGCCCCAGCTTCTGCTTAAGGGGAAGGAAACGGCAATTCTTCTCCAACATCAGGACTGCTGAACCGGCATTGATACTGTCTGACGAGTGTATAATAGTTGAGATCCGGCGCACCCAATGTGTTGTTGACTCGCCTTCACCTTGGACACAAGAATCCAAATCCAGGATTGACATAGGTTGCTTGCATGTGTCTTTAAAATTTTGTATGAAACGAGCTTTCAACTCTGCCCATGATCTAATGGAGTTAGCAGGGAGCCCCTTCAACCAAGTACGAGCTGGCCCATCCAACATCATGGTGAAATACTTAGCACATGCAGCATCACTAACATCCAGCATCTCCATGGCCATCTCATAGCTCTCGATCCAAGCCTCTGGGGGCTGATCCGCTGTATAATTAGGCACCTTACGAGGGCCCTTGAAATCCTTAGGCAAACGCTCATTGCGTAGGGCTGGCACTAAGCATGGCACACCCAAAGTTCTGGAGGTCACTCCTGCCTCCACCGATGCAGATGGATAAATCGGCGACTGTTGTTGAGCCGCCAGCTGAGCCGCCAGCTCAGCCTCCCGACGCGCTCTGCCCTGATCCACCAAGGTCTGAGCATCACCACCACCGCGCGCCGGGTTATGCCCACGAGGCTGGTTATGGCGCTGTTCGCTGCTTGAAACCGCTGGCGACTCAATACGTCGGCTATAACTCCGGCTTGGCCGAGGGGTTGAGTGAATCCTTTCGCGACTATACGAATAAGCCGCCTGCTGATCCAATGTTGTCTGAAGAAGCTCTCTAACCCTCCGTGTCTCTACCGCAGCTGGAGACTCGCCTTCAACTGGCAGGGCCGCCAATCGAGTTGCTGCAGCAATCATATTATCCAAAGGGTTAGAATAATGACCCGGAGGTGTCGGAACATGCTGAGGCGGGGTATTATTCAAATGAGGTGGGTCCATCGCGCACGGCTGAACCGGCGCTCCGGTCACAGGTGCTTCGACCGCCCGGTTCACCGCCGGCGGGTCACTGGTTCCTGCTCCAGGCGTGTTGAAGAGGTTCCTTGCCTCATAAACCGGGGGTAGTCGACTCTGGTGCCTCCTCCTCATGATCTCGTTTGAAGCGTTCAGATCCAATGTGAGCCGAAAGGAGTCTGCCTGAATCCGTTGTGCCTGTGCGTCCAAAGCAGCCCGCTCCGCGGCCATCCTAGCGTTTTCAGCCACCAGTTCCTCCTTGGCTTGGGCGATCTCATCTCGCACCTTTACCACATCCACCTTATGCTGCTCCTGAGTATCCGGGGTTACCTCCACCCCCATTAAAGTCACCAAAGCTTCCAATAATTCTGTGAGAACTTGAGCCGGTGGGCGCGCAGAACCACTAGCACCAGCCGCCGCCGCAGCCGTTGAACTGGAGGTTATAGCCGCAGCAGTTGTCGAACCAAGAGCCGGCTGTGTACCGGCCATGAAAATCGCGACCCTGTTCGGCGGCTCATAGTGGTCCGGAATACTGTCACCATCGGAATAGCCCCCAAGCCGACCGTCTTGCAGTTGATACATTGAGTTGGTCTCGCCGGTTGACGACTCACCATCAGAGTAGATGGCCGTCTCACCACCAGATACAGATCCTTCCTCCAATTCTGCCCCATGGATAAATCCAACAAAGGCGCGCTTCACGGCGGGTTGAACCCGGGCGGGTCGCGCACGCTGAGCCGTCTCGATGACGTCGGTGCAGGTGTCCGGCTCAGGGCCTGGTTCGCCGATCTTGCTTATGAAGACGTGGATTCCGCCGAAGGGGACCCGGTACCCGTACTCAATTGAGCCGGCCTCGGGGCTCCAGCCTGCATCATCGATGTAGAGCTTGCCGCGACGACTCTTGGTCAACCGGCCCACAGTGTATCCCTTGAGCCCTGCGAAGCTGCCCTTCAAGAACTCAAAACCACCGTGCGCCAGCCCCACGGTGGGCGCCACCTGTCGTGGAATTGTCACGGCAGATGTCCTAGTATGAGGACTTAGGTGTGGAGCCATCGCGACGAGGTTAGCTTGAAGGGGTTAAAACGGGACAAGGGACACAGAGTTTACCCAGGTTCGGCCCCTCTCAACGAGGTAAAGGCCTACTCCTGCTTTAGGTTGTATTGCTTGGGTTTCGATGACCAGGGAGCGAATATGCTTGACCTAGTTCTCGACTTGTTCTTTCTTATCCTAACCCGCCGCCGGGTCACCCCTTTATATACACAGGCTGATGCCCGGCGGCTTACAGAGTCCCGGCCGGCTCATACACAACGTGTCCGGCTCGGTAACAGAACTACACTTTCCTTAACATATAAGTTAAACATATGGCGGTTTACGCCCGCGGGCCTCAAGTATCCTCTGGGTCTTGGGCCTTCAATAAGCTTGCTTCGTGAACCGCCATCTCTTCTTGGGCCTCTTCATTATGAACCGCCAGTGGAATGACCTGGCCCCTCCTGGGCGGGTCATACCCAATAGCTATATCCCCAACAGGTACCATCCATACCAACAATAGTACTGGGGGAGTTTTGTTTAATTATTATATTTTGATTTGATTTTGAGCATGGAACTGGGCATCCTGATTACCAGCCACTTCTCGTGAATGACAAGTGAATAAACACTCATCGTGAGAATAACCCACCTAGCATGGAATATACTGACAGCCCCCAGTCGTTACATAAGCGATTCGGGCATACAAAATAGATTATTGTTTGAAGATTTAGAGTTTGGCACATGCAAATTTACTTGGAACGACAGGTAAATACCGCATATAGGTAGGTATGGTGGACTCATATGGAACAACTTTGGGTCTAAGGAAGTGGATGCACAAGCAGTATTCCCGCTTAGTACAAGTGAAGGCTAGCAAAAGGATTGAGGAGCGACCAACTAGAGAGCGACAACGGTCATAAACATGCATTGAGATTAATCAACATTGAATGCAAGCATGAGTAGGATATAAATCACCATGAACATAAATATCGTGGAGGCTATGTTGTTTTTGATTTCAACTATATGCGTGAGCATGTGCCAAGTCAAGCCACTTGAATCATTCAAAGGAGGATACCATCCTATCACACTACATCATAACCATTTTAAAATGCATGTTGGCACATAAGACAAACCATTATCCACTCCTAACTAATTAAGCATGGCATGAGTAACTATAATCTCTAATTGTCATTGCAAACATGTTTCATTCATAATGGGCTGAATCAGGAACGATGAGCTAATCATATTTACAAAAACAAAATAGGTCGAGTTCATACCAGCTTTTCTTCATCTCAATCATTTCATCAAATATCATCATTATTGCCTTTCACTTGCACGACCGAACGATGTGAATAATAATAAGAGTGCACGTGCATTGGACTAAGCTGGAATCTACAAATATTTATTCAAAGGAGAAGACAAGGTAATATGGGCTCTTTGTTAGATCAACAATAATGCATATGAGAGCCACTCAACATTTTCATCGTGGTCTTCTCCTTACGACCCAAAGAAAAAGAAAAGAATTTCAAAAAAACACACCGAAATATTAGAGTTTTTGTCTTTCTGAAGCAAGTAAAATGAAAATGAGAAAAACTATTTACACGGGAAAGCTCCCAACAGGCAAAAGAAGAACGAGAAATCTTTTTCGGTTTTATTTTAATACTGCAACTAATTAAACTAGAAAGAAAAACTGAAAAGAAACGAGAAATATTTTTGGATTTTATCAAAGTTTTTCAAACACACAAGAAGAAAGCAAGAAAAAAATAAACTAACATGGATTATACAATGAAAAAGGATGACCATCGACAACTGGAATGAAAGTGTGAACATGAATATAATGTTGGTGAGAGATACGTTCTCCCCCAAGCTTAGGCTTTTGGCCTAAGTTGGTCTATGGCCATGGCTGGCCTGGCGGATATACAAAGTTGAAGTTGGGGTTGTACTGAGTTGCGATCGCTACCGCTTGGAGGGCTGCCTCGTGGAGGCGAGCGGTCTCCCTCGCTCTCTCATATTCGTCCGCCTCCTCTCTAGTTATGAAGTATCTTCGTTTTACCTGAAAGTCAAAGAAGGCAGGAGCGGGAAGCGTAATATAGAAGACGTGTTCCCTGTCAAAGATTAGTCTGTACTAGAGGCGTTGTTCGCCCCTCTCAAGAAATTAGAAGCGTTTCATAGCATCATAATCAAGGTAAGCAGGTGGTAACTCAATATCATTTTCTCTTATGGGTACCCCTAGATAATTGGCTAACCGGGTGGCATAAATTCCACCAAAGAAATCTCCATATATAGCATTATTATGTAACCGCCTTGCAAAAATAGCCCCCAAGTTATATCGCTTATCACCCATTACCGCACTCTTGAGGACAGTAAGATCTGAGGTACAAAGGTGGCTATGGTCATGTTTACCATTAATGCATCTACCTATGAGGAGCAAAATAATGTAAAGCAAGAAAGTGAATGCTCCCTATAGTAGCTTGTGTTACATTTCTAGTTTCTCCCCTAGTGATGCTAGCAAGGAAATCAATGCAATCAGATTTACGAGGTTCACTATAAATGCCCCATTGCGGAATTTTACATACTTCATTAAAATCTTCAAGGTCCATGCGAGAAGATTTATTGTACAGATCAAATAAAACAGAATGTGTATTGCACTGGGATGTATACTCAAATCTCCGCACAAAGGAATCAGTGAGGCTATAGTATTGCCGGCACTTATCTGACACGAAGTCCTCCAGACCAGCGTTTTGTAAGTACATATCAAATTCCTCTTTAAAACCTGCACGAGTCATGAAATGATCCGACAGCCATTCACAAGGCTGCACTGGAGCTTCCCTCGGTGGTTCAAGGTCTGGCTCATGTATCGCGAGCCTTGGGGCTTTCTTCTTTGAGGAACCACCTTGGTACATTCTCCTAAACATTTTCTCCCTCTGAAAAATTTCTGAAATTTTTAGTGACTCAAAATAAAAGTGAACCAAACTCAACAAAACTAATAGCAACTACTCCCACAAGTGTCTAGAGGCTATATCATGCAACAACACTACTTTGGACCATATAAATTTGGCATGCAAGCTCAAGAACATGGTCACCACAGCAGCAATATATAAAGTACTAGAACAAAAACTAATTGGACCAACGGAGGAGTCACATACCAATGAACAATCCCCCAAAACAGTTTTGCAAATGGAGCTACAAGCAAGGAGATCAAAAATGGCAGCAAGATGAGCAAGAACGCGGGTTTGAGCAATGGTGTGATTTTTTCTGGAGGAAGGCGAAGTGGATGGGTGGCTGGAATAAGTGAGGGGACCCACGTGGGACCCACAAGCCCTCTAGGCGCGTCCTGGGGGTGGGCATGCCTTGTGGGCTTGTGGCCCACTGGTGCACCCCCCTAAGGTGTGTTCAGCGCCAAAAATTCTTAAATATTGCATAAAAATTCATACTATTTTCAGGGCATTTGGAGAACTTTAATTTTCTGGTCATTTTTTATTGCACGGATAATTCAGAAAACAGAAAAATATTAGTATTTCTACTTTATTTATTCTAAATAATAGAAGGTAAAAAGTGGGTATAGAAGGTTGTGTTCACTAAATTCATCAATCTCATGCCCGTCAAAAGGAATCCATTAACAAGGTTGATCAAGTCTTATTAACAAACTTCTTCCGAATGACAGGAAACCGGAGAATCCTCGTGTAACACTAGGTTACCTCAACGGGGATATGCATGTCCCCAACAATAAGAATATCATATTTCTTTTTGACAGTAGGAATAGGGAATTCAAAACCTCCAATATTAATAGTGATTGTTGAAATTTTTCCAATAGAACTGATACTATTCACTTGAGGTTGTTTCTTCGGAAAGTGTTCCGTATGCTCATTACCATTAACATGAAAAGTGACATTGCCCTTGTTGCAGTCAATAACAGCCCCTGTAGTATTCAAAAATGGTCTACCAAGGATGATCGACATACTGTCGTCCTTGGGTATATCAGGAATAACAAAGTTCGTTAAAATAGTAACATTTGCAACTACGACAGGTACATCTTCACAAATACCGATGGGTATAGCAGTTGATTTATCAGCCATTTGCAAAGAGATTTCAGTAGGTGTCAACTTATTCAAGCCAAGTCTACGATATAAGGAGAGAGGCATAACACTAACACCGGCTCCCAAATCACATAAAGTAGTTTTAACATAGTTTGTTTTAATGGAGCATGGTATAGTTGGTATTCCTGGATCTCCTAGTTTCTTTGGTATTCCACCCTTAAATGTGTAATTAGCAAGCATGGTGGAAATTTCAGCTTCCGGTATCTTTCTTTTTTGTAACAATATATTTCATATACGTAGCATAAGGAGACATTTTCAAAATATCAGTCAAACGCAAGCGCAAAAAGACAGGTCTAAGCATTTCAACAAAGCGCTCAAAGTCTTCATCATCCTTTTTCTTGGACGGTTTAGGGGGAAAGGGCATGGGTTTCTGAATCCATGGCTCTCTTTCTTTGCCATGTTTCCTACCAATGAAGTCTCTTTTATCATATCTTTTATTCTTAGGTTGTGGGTTATCAAGATCAACAACAGGTTCTATCTCCACATCATTATTATTACTAGGTTGAGCATCAACATGAACATCATCATTATCATTATTACTAGGTTCATGTTCATTACCAGATTGTGTCTCAGTATCAGAAATAGAAATATCATTTGGATTCTTAGATGTGTCTGTAATAGGTTCACTAG